>JAESUZ010000164.1:1200000-1800000 GCA_017311185.1 Proteles cristata cristata | reverse complement strand
CGGGGCTTAAACCCACAAACCGTGAGATCATGACCCAGGTCGAAGTCCAACTGAGCTTAGCCAACTGAGCCACCCAGGTGCTCCAGGAATGGAATTATTTTTATTTGATTTTTAATTGAAATAGCCACATGTGGCCAGTGGCTTTCATATATGGACAGCAAAGATGCAGATATTAAGGCTTAGCTTTGTGTCAGTCCTTTGTCTTTAGGAAGTTATAGGACTTAATACTGAACATTTTATTGAGTGCCTACTATATGTTGTCTACCTGTAACAGATAAAAGATGATCTCAGCTCTCAAGAACTTCACAGCGTAGTTGTGGGGGAGAAACAAATACACAATGCTACATTAAAGATGAGCACAGATAAGGAGCACCTACCAGCAGAGTTAGCAGATCAGGTGAAGGTAGCAGATTGTCCTTGAGCTAATAACTCTTGGAATTGGGTGTTAATGATCAAGGGGGAAGGGAGAAGAAAAGAGGCATTCCTAGATCATTCTGAGTACAAAGGCTTGAAGCAAGAGAGAGCATAGCCTGGTCCTGGGACTGCCACAGGTTCACATGGTTGATACAGCATATACTGTGAATGGAGGAAAATAAGGCCAAAACGGCAGGCAGAGCCTACCAAAGTACTGAGAACATACATGTCTCATTTAGGAAAGCTTGCCCCTGCAGGGTGACAGCTTCCCTTGCATATGGTAGCTAAGAGCCAGGTGAGGTTCCTAGAAAATTTAAGTGTAGAGCAATTTCCACAGAGGAAAGCTAAGCAGCTTAGAAAAGTGTGTAGAGAAGATAAATGAACTTTGGATAAAGAATTCTTGAGCCAACAGGTAGTGAGAAATCAGACCAGGTATGAGTGGGCCTTGAAGTCTGTGGTTAAGAATTTTCATTCAGTGTCCCCGGGGTGGCTCAGTCGGTTGAGCGTGCAACTCTTGGTTTTGGCTCTAGTCATAGTGTCACGGTTTGTGGGTTCAGGCCCTGTGTTGGGCTCTGTGCTGACAGTGTGGAGCCTGCGTGGGGTTCTCTCTGCCCCTCCACCCTGTCTCAAATAAATAAACTTAAAAAAACAAAAACAAAAAACAAACTTTCATTCAGTGGAAAACACAGCTGTGAACTATTCAAATTCAAAGGAATGACACAGTAAAAAATGACCATTTGTGTAAGTAAGGGTCAAAAGAGACTGGCAGTTAGGGAGGCAAAAAACAGGCTGTTGTGTGGGTGCTTATCACATGTGGGGTCTGTATGTGACTGCTGAGATTGGCCATAAAGGTATCACAGGCTGGGGGACCTAAACAACAGAGGTTTATTTTCTCACAGTTTTGGAGGCTAGAAGTCTGAGACAATGTATTAGTAGCACTGGTACTAATACTAACTTTTTTTTTTTTTTTTTTTAATTTTTGCTGTGAAACAAATGTGGGAACGCTGTGCGATTGTTTTTATTTATCCAACTATAAAGACTGGCAATTTGTTGATGGGTAACACCTTAGATTAACACTATTTATGTTGTTGTAAATTTGGTTGAGGATCAGAATAGGATTCAGGAACAAGGGAGAACAGTAACAAAAATCTTCAAACATTGAAATACTTTTTTTCCCCTTTAATTAAATACTCCTTTCCCACAGACTTCCCTAGACTGGTCTGTCGTCTAAGGCCATAGGAAACGAGGCTTTGGGCATTCTGAAGAGACTGCAGGTTAAGCTATGGTGCCAAGCAGGAGACTGAAACCCCAACCTGAGTGTCAGTCTTAGGCATGTTCTGGGAGCAGAGGCAGATTCTCAAACGTTTCCTAGTGTTTTTTCCTTTTTACCAATTAAATTTCCACTTCTCTGGCTAATTCATTGTAGTACACAGTGCCCTCACTGCCTTTCCTGGTTATACTGTTGTGCAGAGGGAACCTGCCAGGAATGTGTGGCTTCTGCTTAGGCTGGAAAGGCCACTGGACTAGTTCTGATCCATCTCCTCCCGAGAGCCTCAAGAGTAGGGAGTTGCTGAGGAAGGCCTCTTCAGGCAACTGAAAGGCCTGGTGCACTGGGAAGAACATCGCTCACCCTTGGGAAACCTGGCATCGGTTGCCTGTGACTCCTGGTGGAATTGAGGAATCAGACTCAGTCCATATCATTGGGAAAGGTCAAGGGAAAAACAGCTTCCCCTCCAAAAATGGTAAAGAGGAAATGAGGAGAGAAGAAACCAAAAATATTTAGAATGGCATAAAAAGTGATATGTGTATACTTCTTTTTGTTATTACATCTCACTATAAGTGTCCTAAAGTCAGCACTGGTTCCTTCTAAGGCCTATTCTTGGCTTGTAGATGGTCATCTTTTTGTGTTGTCTTCACTTGGACCTCCCTATGTATGTATGTGTCCTATGCTCCTCTTACAAGGACAACAGTCATGTTGGATTAGAGCCCACCCTAATGACCTCACTTCAACTTAATGACCTCTTTAAAAACCCTGTCTCCAAACACATTCACCTTCTGAGGTACTGTGGGTTAGACTTCAACCTATCCACTTTGAGGTGACACAATTCAGCCCATGAAAGAGTCCACGTAAGGGCTTAGGGGCTTCCTGAGCCTCTGAGCTGGAATGCTGTATTTTGCTTAAGTGAGCACTTGTCTGAGGCCTGTCCACTGCATACAGCTGATTCTCAAAGGGGTCTAAGATCCGTCTAATGGGCCATTGTGTTAACCGACTGAGGAGGGAGTTGAAGCTCTGGGATGAAGGACTAAATACATCAAGGCCCTGTGCATCAGTAAACATGATGTGGGGCTCAGTGACCTAGGAAAGAAGAGAGGTGACTGCAAGACTTATGGTGAGGCACTGCAAATTCTGTTGGAACTGGTATTGAGGGAAAGGGGGTTTTTATTTGGGGAACTTACTTCAATTTCATGGCAAATTGTGCAATTTCTATGACTGTCAATATAAAAATACTGGTGATTTTCCAGGGCGCCTGAGTGGCTCAGTCGGTTAAGCACCTGACTCGATATCAGCTCAGACCATGATCTCATGGTTCACAAAATAGAGCCCTGTGTTGGGCTCTGCGCAGACAGCAAGGAGCCTGCTTGGGGCTCTCTCTCCCTGTCTCTCTCCCCCTTCCCTGCTTGCTCTCTTTCTCTCTCTCAAACATTAAAAAACAACAACAACAACAAAAACTACTGGTGATTTTCCATAACTAAGTGGATTTAATGAAACTAACCTTCTGCTTAGTGTGTCCTTGCTAATATTTTCCTAAAAAGTCACAGAGCTACAAAACTGTCACCAGCTGCTGCTCATTAGGAATGTGGTTAGCAGATGTGGGTTTTCGTAGTCATAACGCATAAGATAGTTAATTCATGTTTGTGGGTTTCAGATAAATAGTGATTTATCTTGGCGGGATGAATTTTAAAATGTGCTTGCATCAGCTAAAGAATATATATGCACCTTTCCCAATTTCACATCATATTAGTGGATGGAAAGAAAAACACATTTTAGGATATTTCTTCTGGAAGTCAGAGAGTACTGCCTGTTGAAAGGGACAGTTGATATCACCGTCTTATACTGTCTATACTGGGAAAGAGTTATGCATGGATAAATTTTCAAAATTGCATGTTGGATTGGTTTCCTTACAAGCTTCATTTTTCCTTTGGTCTCTTCTTTAGTAGTAATTGAGGAGCTCTTGTTTTTGCTCCTCTGGCATCTGGCCGCCTTTGTGGTGGTGACCTTCAGGCTTGCTAAGGGCTGCAATTTTGCCTGGGGCCCTCCTTCCTTGTGAAATTACACAACACTCAAACCTTGGAACGAACCCCAGATCCACTAATTCTTTCCTTTGACGGACTCTTGGCAATATGTACTCCCTTTCAACCAAAATGTACCTTTATACAAGATCTGTTTGTCACCAAAATTAATTTGACCATTTGCTTTTTAAGCCTGGAATCAAATGATATTATGGCAGACACATTCCTAGATAAAGTATACACTCTTAATTTGAGACTTCCTACCAAAGGTTTTATTTGTGCCGCTGCTGAAGGTCGACAGGTAACAATAACAGGAGCAGGTACTTTTTATGGGACTCTTACAGGCTGGCAAGAACAGTATTGCTAAACACTTAGCATATGACACCAAGTTAACCCTCACAACCCCTGTTAGAGGTAAAGGTATCTGAATTTTTCCAAATAAGAAACTGAGGCCAATGACCTCAGCCCCTTGCCCATTGTTAGTCGGTAGCCAAACTCCTATTAAAATCCTATGCTCTTAATTACCATGCTATATATAATACACCTTCTGTGAGGGAGAAGGCAGGGAAGAACCATTGGGTTTTGAGAGAGCATAGAATAGGAGCCTAAGTCATAGGATTGTAGGAGATCCTGGAACTGAGAGAGCTAATTTTATTGTTTTAATTTTAATTTAATTTAATTTTACTGTGTGGGGGAGAGCACAAGTTGGGGAGGGGCAAAGAGAGGGGTATAGAGGATGTGAAGCAGGCTCTATGCGGACAGACTGACAGCAGTGAGCCTAATGTGGGGCTCCAACTCACAAACCATGAGATCATGACCTGAGCGGAAGTCAGGTGCTCAACAGAGGCACCCAGGTGCCCTTTATTTTTATTTTTTTGAGAGAGCGAGAAAGAAACATTAAAAAAAAAATAAGTAATAAAAAATAAAGTAGCAATGATCCATCCCTCGTTCTGAGAAACAGTAAGATAAGAGCCTGAGCAAAGAATACATATTGATAGGTGGCAGGAATGAAAGCTTATTAGGAATTATCACAGCCGGAAATGGCTTTTTTAGAAGTAGATAAAATAACATGCCTGTTCAAATTATCTAAGCTTGTCTCACTGTCCCTAAGAAACCATAGAAACAGATGTGTACTCTTTTTATTTCAGATTTCATTATCCACAGTAGGTAGATTTCCACTACTTGAGATTTCCTAGATGGTAATTTTCACTCTGCAAGGAACCAGTAAACTTCAGAGGGATTATTTGAAATGAGTACAGCACAGAAGGCACTGAATTTCAATCAATCACATGTTTAATGAGTTTCTTCTCAGCAAGGCAATATTTTTGGAATAGCAGGAAATAAAAGAAGTCAATGGGTGGTTCCTGCCCTTCTATATTTTATAACCTACTTGGGCAAAACAGGCAGGCATAGAATAAAATTGTTTAGAGGAAAAATCCCCCGAAAATTGGGTAGACAGTGAAAACTAGGATGAGATCTTGGTAGGTGGGAAAGTGCTTGAGAGAGGCAAGGAGGTGATTTGAAGGTTGGCCTCACTGGGGAATGTGCAAGACATGATTGGGAGATACTGACTGGAAGAGATTGGCTGATCTGAAAGTAGTGATAAAAGAACATTGAAATTTAGATTCTGATGGCAGACCTTGTGAAAACAGCTCAATAAATTTGGAATTAAAAAAAAAATTTAAGGGGCTCCTGGGTGGCTCAGTCGGTTAAGCGTCGGACTTCGGCTCAGGTCATGATCTTATGGTTCGTGGGTTCGAGCCCGGCGTCGGGCTCTGTGCTGACAGCTAGCTCCGAGCCTGGAGCCTGTTTCAGATTCTGTGCCTCCCCCTCTCTCTGACTCTCCCCTGCTCACGCTGTCTCTCTTTTTCTCTCTCTCAGAAACGGTGAGATCATGATCTGAGCCGAAGTCGGATGCTTAACCAACTGAGCCACCCAGGTGCCCCTAAATTTGGAATTTTAAATGGATATATTTACAAATAATTTTTTTTAAATTTTTTTTAATGTTTTATTTATTTCTAGGAGGGAGAGAGAGACAGTGTGAGCAGGGGAGGGTCAGAGAGAGAGGGAGTCACAGACTGAAACAGGCTCCAGGCTCTGAGCTGGCAGTCAGCACAGAGCCCGACGCGGGCTCGAACCCACGAACCGCGAGATCATGACCTAAGCGAAAGTCGGACGCTTAACCGACTAAGCCACCCAGGCGCCCCTACAAATAATTTTTTAAATGTTTATTTTGAGAGAGCACCAGCAGGGGAGGGGCAGAGAGAGAGGGAGATAGAGAATCCCAAATGGGCTCCATGCTGTTATTTTGAAGGTCTACTCTGGGCTCGATCTGAGATCATGACCTGAGCCAAAAGCAAGAGTCAGATGCTTAACCCACTGAGGCACCCAGGTGCCCCTAAAAATAGTTTAAGCAAAAACTCCCAAGTAATCCAAATAGGAATTTTCATTACCTTCTCTCTTCCTAGAGCTATATTATTTTGTTATGTAACTTAGTATCTTATGTAAGTGCCCTTACTATTTAGTTGGAAGATCTTTGATCTCCTCCAGCTCAGTTGATCAAAAGGTATTGATACTTTTGGAAATAATTTAAAGCACTTCCCTTTCCTAATAAAGGTCTCTTCAAGTGCCCGACCTCTGGATAATTATGCAGGTAAGTGTTCAAAATAGTGCTGCACTCTAAGGAATCAGCTGTCAAGTGCTCTCTAATAAGCAGAAATTTCACATAACTCAGGCCTCTTGGGGCTCACGCCTCAGCGGGAGCAAAGCCAGAAGCATCTATGACTGCAGATGCACTTGGGCACACTGGGACCTGCTGGAACAGGGAGCTGGCCCCGCTGCAATTGATTTAGGAGAGGATTTGAGGTTTGGGCTTCTGCTGACATTTGCAGCTTGGAAAATCCTGCTCCACTAACTGCAAAAAGTATTCAGCTGTAATGATTGATTTTTTTTAGTAAGATACGTTTATCATTTTGAATTCTTTCTTCATTTGGGCTCTGGGTACTTTCCAGTCTCCATTTTTATTGTTTTAACTCCTAGTAGGGGAGGCTCTTTGAAAGTTCCTGCCCACACTTGAATCTGCATTCATAGAGAGGTGCAAGAACATGGCTCACGAGCTTCAACATGTACTTCATGAGCAAGCAGGTATACAGACCCTTTTATAGGAATTGGTGCACGTTCCCTCTGTTTGTAGCCCTCTTCTTAACAAGAGAAAACATGGGGATTTTGCTTTTAGGGCTTAAGGGAAGTTGGAGGGCACCTTGACCTCATGTTTTTGCTGAGATCTGAGATCTGTCTCAGCGGTGTGATTTCTGGATCCTCATTTTTGAGGTTTCAGGTATGTAGTAATGCCCAGGAAGCTGGGAGACCTGAGTTTTTTCTCCTTCCTCACTGTGGACTTCAGGCCAGTCTTTGGCTCTCAGGGCCTCAGTTTCCTCAGCTCTCCCAGCCCATTAGGCTGCAAATGGTGGACTGCAACACCCATATCTTTGGATAAAAGCCAAAGATACACACATAGAATTTCTGGGGATACGCACCATTTCCTACAACAAAAGGCCACGACCTCCAGGACAAGAAGGTTAGATCTATAAGCCAAGTCCAAACTCTTCCACATTTAATTATATGAAGCTTTTCACAGTCCTATCCTTCCACCTCCACTGACCCTGTGCTCTGTTCACATTGAAATTCTGGCATCTTCCTAAATAACCACCATTCTGTAAATATCTTTGAGGCCTACCTATAGTGGCTGCAGGGCTGAAAAAGAAATGGTCCCCTCTCATACTCCAGGTAAATAAACAGGTGATTACAAAGCAGAGTAATAAATACCTGTTTTCTTGTCTCCAGACCTTTGCTTATGCAATTCTTTCTGCTCCACCTACTCACCTTCTATATCTCTGTGAAGCTGACCCCAGGCCCAAAGGAATGTTTCTTTCACTCTGCTCTCAGAGTGTATTCTACATGTCACTTAACCACACAGTATCACACCAGGATGGTTGGTTCTCCGCTCTCCTCCCCCACTAGACCGCCAGCTCTCAATTGTGGGTACATTTTATTCAGCTCATCTCCAGGCATCAAAAGGAGAACAGGGCTGAGCACTCAGTAAATACATAATGAACCAATCAATGCAAGAGCGAACGTGCAACCCAGTCTTGCAGACTTGCAAAGTGCTCTTGAAACTATTTTTGCTTTCCGTGCAAGGGCTGCTCCCTTGAACTACGCGGTGGAGGTCAGGAGTTTCGGGGGTGGCCATCGGAGACGAACCGAAGGAGAAGAACTTGAGACGGAACCCCAAGGCGTTAGGGCTGTCCACCTCCAGCGAGCTGCAAGAGACTGGCCTAAGCGCTATAATTTATCCTTCCGGAAGCGGCTCCGCCCGCCTCTCCCCGCCCCTCCGGACGATGGGCGTGGCCTCTCATGAATAATGAACGACCTCCGGAGGGAGGGGGCCGGGCCCGCCCCCTCGGGCGGGAAGGGGGAAGCGCTGAGGCTGCCTGACTGGAATGAGGGTAGCTGCGGCGACTGCGGCGGCGGGAGCGGGGCAGGCCATGGCGGTGTGGACGCGGGCCACCAAAGCGGGGCTTGTGGAGCTGCTTCTGAGAGAACGCTGGGTCCGGGTGGTGGCGGAGCTCAGCGGAGAGACTCTAAGCCTCACGGGCGACGCTGCGGCGGCAGAGCCCGAGCCCTCTCTAGGGCCGGCGGCGGCCGCCTTCAACGGCCTCCCGAACGGCGGCGGCGCCGGCGACTCGCTGCCCGGGAGCCCCAGCCGCGGCCTGGGTCCCCCGAGCCCGCCCGCGCCGCCTCGGGGCCCGGCGAGCGAGGCGGGCGCGTCGCCGCCCGTGCGCCGGGTGCGGGTAGTGAAGCAGGAGGCGGGCGGCCTGGGCATCAGCATCAAGGGCGGCCGCGAGAACCGGATGCCCATCCTCATCTCCAAGATCTTCCCGGGGCTGGCGGCCGACCAGAGCCGGGCGTTGCGGCTGGGCGACGCCATCCTGTCGGTGAACGGCACCGACCTGCGCCAGGCCACCCACGACCAGGCCGTGCAGGCGCTGAAGCGCGCGGGCAAGGAGGTGCTGCTGGAGGGTGAGCGGGGCCGACGGGCGGCGGGGCGGCGGGCGGCGCTGGGCTGGCGGGCGCTCACTTTGTTTCTTCTATCCTGCCTCTTTACGGAGCGGGTCCGTTCCCTCCCCCTCCGCGTCCTCGGCTTCCTCGCGCTGGTGGCCCGGCTCTGTCGGGACTCCGCTTACTAGGGCTCTGAGTGTGGAAAAACGGATGGTCCTTGCCTGAGAAGTTGGCTTTCAGTCCCCAAGGAAGACTGGGTTGAGATTTAGCAAAAAGCAGCAGCGCTTGAAGCCCCGCCTCTGCACGATAAGCTGACACTAAGAACTAGGGGGAGCCTGAAGGGCTCGAGTCCTGGAGGTTTCGGGTTGCCTCCCGAGAAGTGCCCGGTTGGCGCTTTCTTCTTCACTCACATCTGTCCTCCCGGGGTCTGTTTAAAAAATAATACTAAAATTAAAAAAATCACCCTCACCGATGCCAGTGGTATGCTTGGGCAAACCGCCAAAGCTACTGGTTAATTTATGGGAATTTAACCCATCGTTGGCTCTCAGCAATAACCCAAAGAGATCATAGCACTTCATTGAAGATGGAAAGCTGAAGCAGCAAGTTTGTGTGGCTAATGAGCCTTGTTTAACAGCGGAGGCTCACGTGTTTGAACATTTACTGCCAACTAGAGTTTTGCCCCTTTTGCACGAGACTGGTGCCAGCTTCCTACCGTTCACAGGCATGCTGCTTCAAGGCTTTAAATGAAGCCTGAAATGTGAAATCCCAAGATATGTTTGAATAGCTTCTACTGTTATTTACTTTAAGTATATAGTGATCTATAACCTGGATCTTTTGCGGTGAATTTACAGAAGGCAACATTAAATCTCATTTCTTTGAAGGACCCATGCATATTGGAGGTGATAGAGTATTGTAAATGCGATCTGAAAAGCCAGTTGCTTTCTTCGGAAATTTGTGAGCAGTCGGCTTTCTTTCACTGGTGGTTCAGTCATTCAGGAAACATTTATTACTGGCTATATAGAAGAGGATATAAAAGATGATGTTTCTGTATTTGGTCTCTAGTTGGGGAAATGACAGAAAAATGCAAAACAACTTACAAGTTACTGATTATGTAATGCAAACTATATATAAATGCCAAGGGAATGCAAAGTTAAGAAGTAGTGGAAATCAGGATTAGTCAGTCAAGGAGGCCTTTTTCAAGGAGCTGAATCTCTAGCCAGGTCTCCAAGGAAGTAATGGACATAGGCAGGCAGAGATGAGTCAGGAGGATATTCCTGGCAGAAGGGAATTGGTGGGGAATGGGAGACCAGTCATGAAACTGAGAGGTCAGAAGTCCAGCTTGGCAAAGTGACTTTCACTTTTTTTCTCAGTCTGCTTGTAAATATTTGGGGAAATGTTAGTTTGCATTTTCTCCAAGTGTGAAATTCCAGTGTCCCATCTTTATAATATTCTGTTTATAAGTATTATTTATATCTCACTTATAGGTGGGGCCAGACACTTCTCAGAAATTAGTGTTTAATAAATGGAGTAAAATTGTAGACTGTGGCTTGGGCAGTGGGTGTTTAAAAAAAAAAATGTAACCAGGGTGCCTGGGTGGCTCAGTCAATTAAGCAATCAAGTCTTGATTTCAACTCAGGTCATGATCTCATGGTCGGTGAGTTTTAGCCCCATATTGGGCTCCATGCTGGCAATGTGGAGCCTGCTTTGGATTCTCTCTCTGCCCCTCCTGTGCTCTGTTTCTCAAAATAAGTAAAATTAACTTAAAAATTTTTATTTTTTTAAGATGTTTGATTTATTTTTGAGAGAGATAGAGACAGTGTGAGCAGGGGAGGGTCAGAGAGAGAGGGAGACACAGAATCCGAAGACAAGGCTCCAGGCTCTGAGCTAGCTGTCAGCACAGAGCCCAAAGCAGGGCTTGAACCCAAGAAGCACAAGATCATGACCTGAGCCGAAGTCGGACACTTAACTGACTGAGCCACCCAGGCACTCCAAAAAATTTATTTTAAAATCTATAACTTTAAATGTGTACTTTGAAATTGGTCTAGCTATGCATTTGGTTATAAATTCTTTTTTTTTATTTTTTATTTTTTTTTAATTCTAGGAGAGAGAGAGAGAGACAGGTGAACAGGGGAGGGTCAGAGAGAGAGGGAGTCACAAACTGAAACAGGCTCCAGGCTCTGAGCTGGCAGTCAGCACAGAGCCCTACACGGGGCTCGAACCCACGAACCGCGAGATCATGACCTAAGCGAAAGTCGGACGCTCAACCGACTAAGCCACCCAGGCGCCCCGGTTATAAATTCTTAGAGCCAGAATTTTTTTTTAATGTATATTTTATTTTGGGGGTGGGAGGGGCAGAAGGAGAGGAAGACACAGTATCCGAAGCAGGCTTCAGGATCTGAGCTGTCAGCAGAGAGCCTGATGTGAGGCTCTAACCCACGAACCATGAGATCATGACCTGAGCCATATTTGGCGCTCAGCTGACTGAGACACCCAGGCACCCCAGAGCCAGAATATTAAAGTACTATTTATGTAGTTCTCAGTGGCAAAGGACAGATATTTCATGTCTTTACACCACATATTTTTATTTATTTATTTTTTTGGAACAGAGAGAAAGCACAAGCTGGGGAATGGCAGAGAGAGAGGGAGGCAGGAACCAAAGTGAGCTTTGCGTTAATGGCAGAGGGCCCTATTGCAGGGCTCAAACTCACCAGTGGTGAGATCATGACCTGAGCTGAAGTCGGAAGCTTAGCTGACTGAGCCACCCAGGTGCCCCTTATACCATGTATTTTTTAAATTTTTTTTCTTTTTTGTGTGTGTGTGTGTGTTTGTTTATCTTTTTTGAGAGAGAGAGTGTGAGCGGGGAAGGTACAGAGACAGAATCTGAAACAGGCTCCAGGCTCCAAACTGTCAGCACAGAGCCTGACATGGGGCTCGAACCCACAAGCTGTGAGATCATGACCTGAGCCGAAGTTGGCCACTTAACCAACTGAGCCACCCAGGCTCAGCACACCATGTATTTTTAAAAAACACAGTTTTTGTTTAGATATATTTTGAGCCTGGTATTCATACCAATTAAATGAAAATTGTCTAGTAAATGTTTCCCAGTATTTATTAGTCTAAAATAGGCCAAATGTGTTTTAGAAGAAGGATTTACAAAGAGCAGCATAATAACATATTTATTGAGTGCCTTTTTACCTAACACACAGTTTTTGTAAAAGACAAGCAGTTTTTGTCTTCATATGTGTGGAGAAGTATGAAATTGCACTTTCAAGCCAAAGAGATATAAAAATAAAATTACTTAGAATATGCAGAATCACTGGAAACAGTCATTTGATTGAAACAGTCAAACGTTATTTAAAATCGAGAGCTGTACTTCCATCCAGGTAGGCTATATCTAAGAGATAGATTTTATGCTTAGCTCTTAAAGTTCTGGGACCGTATTGTTTTTCCATTAGATATCTCAAAACTTGAAGGGCTGTTTTAAGTGTAGCACAGTGATACTCCTTTGTGGTGTGGGCAGGGAATTTTAGGCATGACCTTGCCGCCCCCTAGTAAAGGAAAGCAGTAGTCTCTGGTTGCCTGTGGTTAGGGAACTGAGCTTCCTTATTATTTCATGGATTTGTCAGGATTATTCATTCATACATCAAACATTACTCAACTCTACCATGTGCCAGAGGTGCTTGAAGTTCCCTGATTCCTGCCCTCAGGAAGTTTGGAGTTGAGATAAGAGAGAGAGGAGAAATACAGCAAAGGGCTACAAGTGATGTTATAATAGAACTCTGGAGAGGACACAGCACACAGGCAGGAGAGACGTACAGAAGACCTTAGTGGGGGATCAGAGGTTGAAGATGCCTGCGAAAAGGTTGATGGAGAAGTTAAAGCTGCCCCTAAGAGAAAGCTGCCACCAGAAAATACACACAAACAAGAAACATTAGGAAGTTACTCTACCCGGTGAGGGTAAGTACAAATGAGGACTTTGTGGTCAGACAGGCACGGGTCTGTTTCTGGGTAGTCGTTCGTAACCCCTAGGCAAGTTACTCAACCTTGCTAAGCCTTGATTTCCTCATCTGAAAAACCAGGATGGTAATAATACCTCCCTCAAAGGGTTGTTAATTCATTTGACAGTTTCTGTGCTGGACGCTTTTGGGGACTGGGAATACAGCAGTGATCTACAATAACAAAAACAAAACTCTGAATGAGAAAGGTAGGACTGGGTCATGAAGGCATGCTGTGATTTAACACAAGCACTCAGAATAGCCAGGATAACAAGTTGTTAAAATCCAAGGCTCAATTTTACTTGAAAAGAAAAATATGGTAAGAACAAGAATTACTTTAGGTGAACAGGTTAAGAAATGAGTTTGCATTTCTTGGATGCAAATACCTTTTTCTAATCTTGTTTTCCTATTTCCCTACCATCTCTTGGATAGGCCAACATTTTTATTTCTAAATTTGCACTTAGGGCCACCTGGGTGGCTCAGTCGGTTAAGTGTCCAGCTCTTGATTTTGGCTCAGGTTATGATCTCATGGCTCTTGAGTTTGTGCCCTGCATTGGGCTCTGCGTTGGCAGCGCAGAGCCTGATTGGGATTCTGTCTCTCTTCTCTCTCTGCCCCTCCCCTATTCATGCTCTCTCTTTCTCTTAAAATAAATAAACTTAAAAACTTTTGCATTTAGTTTCCCATTCCTCTGATTTTTCTTCTTTACATTTACCATTCAGAAGAAGCTTACCCTTGATTTTTTTCTTTTCCTTTAAAAAAATTTTTTTTTTAACATTTATTCATTTTTGAGAGAGAGAGAGACAGCGTGAGCGGGGGAGGGACAGAGAAAGGGAGACATAGAATCCGAAGCAGGCCCCAGGCTCTGAGCTGTCAGCACAGAGCCCAATGTAGGGCTCGAAATCATGGACCAGGAGATCATGACCTGAGGTAAATAAAGTCAGATGCTTAACCAACTGAGCCACGCAGGCACCCCACCTTAATTTTTTTGTTTTCTTTTACTTTTTAAAAAATTTTTCATTCAGTGTATTATTGATTGATTGATTGATTGTGGAACCTTACCCTTGATTTTAGCCAAAAGGCCAAAAAGTGATTTTTACCACTCGGAACCTTAAAACGTACGGCTCACTGTGTACCTGCAGTTTTGGCTAGTGACTGTTGTTAGCATTGATACTAAGATATTCTATGCAGAGTTATTCAGATTGTAACCGTAAAGAGGTGACTACTCACCTATAGATGTCGGATGTTGAATTTACTGTATCCTGAGTGCTAAAAATAGGATCTAAGCAGAAAGCTTCTGGAATTAATATTTTTTAGAACTATGAAATTAACCAAGTGACCAAAAATTAGACTGTACAATGAAAAATGTACCAGAAGAGGTTAAGGAAGACCGTATAAAGTATTCAACCGAAGGTTGAATATTTTAGGGGCACCGGGGTAGCTCAGTCAGTTAAGATTCTGACTTTTGATTTCAGTTCAGGCCATGATCTCAGGGTTCATGAGTTTGAGCTCCGCCTTAGACTCTGTGCTAAGCTCGGAGCCTGCTTGGGATTCTCTCTCTCCCTCTCTCTGCCCCTTACCTGCTGGCACACACACCCTCTCTCACTCTCAAAATAGATAAACATTAAAAAAAGAAAGTTTGATAGAGGCACCTAGGTGGCTCAGTCAGTTAAGCGTCCGACTTTGGCTCAGGTCATGATATGGTTCGTGGGTTCGTGGGTTCGAGCCCTGTGTCGAGCTCTGCTGACAGCTAGCTCAGAGCCTGGAGCCTGCTTCAGATTCTGTATCTCCTTCTCTCCCTGACCTTGCCCTGCTCACACTGTCTCTCTCTCTCTCTCTCTCAGAAAAGAAATAAAACATTAAAAAAAGTTTGATAATTTGAGAAATGATCAGTACTTTTGAAGCAATAGTCATTGGAATATTGTTGGAAAGTCATTTATTGCCTAAATGTAATTCTAGGTTTTGTTATCAAATCTACTGAAAAGAAAATGGTTAAGTGTATAGAGGAAGTGGACTGGCATGAAACTTAACTGGAAAATTGAAAATAATTTTTGTATCCAGAATGGCTTGAGATTTTGAGTGTTATATATAACAGGGTTCTTTGTGTATGTTAGGGGACATGTAACATATTGCTAACGTCACTAGGCCGTTAAGTTAAAGAAGCTAGTTTGGATTCCTGCACTGTGACTTTCTTCAATGTATGTTGGACAGTTGGGAGTCTCCTAAGGAAAACATCTGACATTATCTTTCTTTCTTTCTTCCTTGCTTCTTTTCTTTCTTCCTTCCTTCCTTCCTTCCTTCCTTCCTTCCTTCCGTCCTTCCTTCCTTCCTTTCTTTCTTTTTTTCTTTCTTTCTTTCTTTCACATCTGACATTTTCTTTGAGATTTTGCAAGTATAGTCATTAATTTATCTCTACAAGAACATCTCAATTGTCAGGAAGTTTGTGTTTCTGTGTTCCTTTCTTTTTGTTTAACTAGCCTCATCATGTTTCACTTGAATGATTAGACATGTTTATATGAGAAACTATGTCTTTGTAACCAGATTACTTCTCATAGTCTCATGCTAAAATATGTCCTCCAATTTATTATCAAAATATGAGAAGTTTATTGATTCTAATGTAGAGTAGGTATGAAAATTCTAAGAACATTTTTAGAAACCAAAACCAGGCTTTAATTTAGACCTTAACTGATAACTTAGTAACTTTAATATATTACCTGCTGTGTAATTCTTCCGGGATAAAGGTTACTTTACTTTGTGATCAAATGTGTGTCTTTGTACAGAAGGAATGAAGTACAGCCTGTGGCTAAGGAAGCATTCAGCCGTTCTGAGCTGACTGACTGTTCAAGGATCCAATCATTGTTCCTAGCTAGATTTACACACTGTCTTAACTAACTGAACAACAAATACCAGTTGCTTGCATTCCCCACTAAATACTATAGCAAAGCCTTATATTTTTATTAACATTTTAAAATTATCTATGCCTTTTTATCTATATTTTCTCATTTGATCTTTGATCAAAGGATCAACAGTCCTTTGGAGGTGATGGGCTGTTTATTTTTGTTTTACAAAATGATTATGCCAAAGTTCATTGAAGTTAAGTGGGTTACTAAAGGTCTCAGAATTTCTCTTGATTTTTAGAGGAAAAATTTAATGTTCTTTGGGAAAAAGGAAAAATCTTACCTGGAATTTTAACAGTTGTAAAGTCTCATCTTCCGGTTGAGGAATTAATGACCAGAGAGATTAAATGACACGTTTGAAGTCAACTAGCTAATTAGTGGTGGAACTTGGACTAAAACCCAGGTCATTGCTTTCTGCCTTGTACTGTGCTACCTACAGCCAGTCATTCAGGTCTCTTAGATCTCCTGAGCATTATCATGTTGCAATGTGTTGTGTGAGGTCAGCGTGCAAAGTAAATTGAAGGTAGTCCCTGGTGTCTAAGAGCTTAGAGTGAAATTGAAAAGAGAAAACTGCCACATAGAGAGTAATTGATCAAATGGGTAGTACTCCCTCTTCAAGAGTTCCTGAAGGGAATGATCAGTTGTGGGGTGAAAGAGTGTGACTTTATGGGAAAAGGAGAATTTGATCTGAGGCTTGAGGGACTGGTTACTTCTCTGTAGATGGAAGGGTTTCCAAATTGAGGGGATAACCTGAGCAAAAGCCAAAATGAGCATGGCATATGATACGAAGTGAGGAGAATAGGATTGGATTTGGAAGAAAATAAAGCTGGATAGATAAATTGGAGCCAGATTATACAAAGCCTTGAAAGCCTAACCTTTTTCATTCTGTCAGTCAACATTTATTAAGTACCTACTGCAAACAAGGTGTTTTGTTTAGACCCCTGGAATTAAAAATTGGGGGTAATCCCAGCCCTTTAGGCTAGGATGGAAACAGTTATAATAGGTTTTGATGAGTGCTTTAAAAGAGGTGAGAATTTGGTGCCCTAGAAGAGAGAAAGAAGGACAAAGGAGGCAGTGTGTCAAAGGTTGGAAAGTGATAAGTAGCTGGTGTGTTGAGAGAAGTAAGGCATGGTAAGTACAGGAAATGCGTATCCGGAAAGATGGGCGGAGGCCAGAGATCATCAAGGGCCTTGTATGCAGTGCAAGCAATGGTCTCTCAGTGGGGCTTATATTTACTTTTCAACCTGAAAAAAGACCCTGAGGTTTATTAATATTTAATGTATTGGTGACACTGGTTCTCTTAGGCTTACAAGATAGGGCCATTACACATTTGGTACACAAGGTAGTATCTCAAAGAAAGAGTGACAGCTTCACAAAGCAAAGGGACTGATACTGGTGACCTTACTCATTTGTCTGCTATTATCATACTGCAACTTATTGCAGTTTACTTGAGCCTGATTGAGTGGACATGTCTCATGTGCTTTTAACTAAATTAGTCTTCACAAAATAAACAAGTGTCTTAAAGATTTGCACAAAGAAACCATGGATTGAAGGTAATTATAACACTACAAACAATAATAAAAAGGCAAAGCTAACATTTCTCTTAACAGGAGTTCTTTGTCACATTGCAAGGTAACCATATGGTCAAGAAGTCACCCTAAAAAATGAAGTTGCCAAGAAGACTTATTTGAAATGTGGACTAATACATTATCATTGTTAATGAACTTGATCCTAAGAGTAAATTATAGTTTGAGTATAGTAACAATGTCATTATAGTAACAATGATAGTATGACATCATCAGAAATACATTCATGTTTTTATTTCATCTTCATCTCATTCTTTCTTGATTTCTATATTTTGTGGATGTTTAATAATATACATACATTAAAAAGTATTCACAGATTGAGTGTAGTAGATTCACATTTTTCCTTTTTTTTTTAAATATTTTTATTTATTTTTAGGAGAGAGAGAGAGAGAGAGAGAGACAGCATGAGCAGGGGAGAGTCAGAGAGACAGGGAGTCACAGACTGAAACAGGCTCCAGGCTCTGAGCTGGCAGTCAGCACAGAGCCCGACGCGGGGCCGAACCACGAACCGCGAGATCATGACCTAAGCGAAAGTCGGACGCTTAACCGACTAAGCCACCCAGGCGCCCCAGATTCACATTTTTCCTAATGGTGTGTGCTGTCAAAAGTTTTAGGTGTGGGAAAGCACCCAGGTTAATTTAAAGTGCTTTAAATAAGGGAGTGATGGGGCCCATTGGTGGCTCAGTCATTTAAGCATCCGACTTTTGATTTCAGGTCAGGTCATGATCTCATTGTTCATGTGTTTGAGCCCCACATCAGGCTCTGAGCTGACAGTGCAGAGCCTGCTTGGGATTCATTCATTCTCTTTCTCTCTCCCTCTCTCACGCTCTCTCTCTCTCTCTCTCTCTCCCCCTCCCTCTCTCCCTCTCCTTCTCCCTCTCCCACTCATGTTCTTTCTCTCTCAAAATAAATAAACATTTAAAAATAAAAAATAATAAAAAATAAATGAGGGAGTAATGTCTTGGAAAGTTCAGAGTGGCAGATGGAGTGTAGGAGCTCAAGACATAAGGTAAGGGAAAGCAGTTAGCGGGCTGTTGTGACACCTTAAGGATAGTGAGACTGAAAAATATTGAGGTAGAAATAGCAGGTCTAAATGATCAGTTTGGGGACTGAGGGAAAGAAAAAGTGGAGAAAACTCCTAGATTTCTGGCTTAGGAAACCAGGTAACAGACTTAACAGGGGAGGAATTCTGTTTTGGGTGAAGATAAGTTTGGTTCCGGACATGTTGAATTTGAGTTACCTGTGTGATATCCTGGTGCAAAAGTCCAGTAGATGGCCTGGAGTGTGGTCTATAGTCAAGACAAATGTGAGAACTGAATGAAAATTTATGAGATATTAGGGTAAAGTGGTAATTGATGCCATGAGTATAGATATAATCATCAAGAGAGAGTGCAGATTATAAAGGGAGGTAGAACCGGGATGGAACCCTACAGAACCCCTACATTTGAAGCAAGGAGTAGAAAGAAGAAGAATCTGGAAAGACATGGTCTGGGAGGTAGAGAGGGAGCCAGGAGAAAACAGTGCAGTGAAAGTCAGTGAGGCAAGAATTCTGAAAAGGAGGATGTGATCAGCATCTTCAGATGCTATAGAAGCCAAGAAAGTAAAGAATAAAAAAGAAGTCCATTGGATTTGGTAATTAGAGAACCAGATCATTAGAGTTCTCATAAGAGCAATTTCAGCAGAATGACAGGAGCAAAAGACAGTGAATAGACTGTGCTTTTTAAAAGTTCTCAGAAAAATCAAAGAAGCAAAGACAGTAACTAGAATTGAATGAAGCGTCCAAAGAACATTTTAGTTTTGTAGCTGGTTATTCTTTATTTTGTTTTACATGGGAAAGAATTGGGACATATTTGTAGAGCAAAGGAAAAAGGCCAACAGACAAGAGAAGAGGCTGAAGAGTTAGAACGGGTGGGGAACTGATGCAATCCATATTTGAGCCAGGAAGTGACATGATGGGAACAGAATTTTGGGTTGGCAGCAGTGGATGATCTGGATCCAATGCAAAGAGGAAAGACCAAAGGTAGGAAAACTACAGCTGTTGTAGTAAAAAGCAGGCCAAAGCAGAAAAGATAATCACTGAATGGGGTAGTGGTAGTAGCAGGAAACAGCGACGAAGACACATTTAAGGAACATATTAAAGCAAATGATTTTTGCCAGGGGTGAGCAGAATCCGCTGGGGACCTTTTTCTACCCAGAAAGCCTCTTTCTGACTACATGTAGAGAATCTCTGGCATTGCGCCTCTGTTGCTAGCACAGGCATTTGATCCATCAGAGACATTGGGTAGAAAATTGAGAGCCGCTGTTTTAAAGGAAGAAATGATGGTCTGTGGGTGCAGATTGGATGTAATCAATTAGCCCTGAGATTTCTATCCAGGGATAATTGGAGAATGGTTGTTGACAGTGGGAAAAATTGAATACTTTGGGAGGGTGTTAAGCTTCTACCATTCAGCTTTGTTATAAAGCACTTAGGTGATATAAATGCTGGCTCTGGGCACTGGAAAGAAAAATTTTAATTTTATAAACAGTACTTTACATCTGGTCACACAGCATGAGAGCATATTCTTCCTTTAAAGCATTTTTTATCCCCTAGATTAGAGAAAGGAGCTTTTAGCTTCGGAGAAATGATCATATGTTCTGGTGCACTTAGTGTTTTGTGTCTAGAGAAATACAGTTGATTTAGTTTTTGTATGTGAGTGTCATTCTGAGGAAACTACGCTGATTTCTTCATACAATTTGTGTTTGATTTCAGTTTAAAAACAAATCTCATGCAATGATTTTGTGTAGGAACAAAGTGCCAGTGATTATGGTGTCAGTATATTTGCTTTTCGGAAGTGTAAGAGAGTTACAAAACTCCAAGTTAGTTTGTTTCTGTGATCTGGATCCCAAGATGTTGCTAGAGTGCTTTGACATATAACTGTAGTTAAGAATAATCTGTCATGTATATAAAATGTTATACTTCACACTTGGAAAATGGGAAGCTTTGATTTTGAAAGAGATTCAGAAAAATCATGAACTGGGGCACCTGGGTGGGTCAGTCAGTTACGTATCTGACTCTTGATTTAGGCTCAGGTCATGATTTCATAGTTAGTGAGAATCAAGTCCCTGCATGGGACTCGGTACTGACAGTGTGGACCGTGCTTGGGATTCTCTCTCTCCCTCTTTCTCTGCCCCTCACCCTGCTCGTGCATGCTTGCTCTCTCTCATTTAATTTTTTTTAACTATTCATTTTTGAGGAACAGAGAGAGCATGAGCGGGAGAGGGGCAGAGAGAGAGGGAGACGCAGAATCTGAAGCAGATTCAGGCTCTAAGCTGTCAGCACAGAGCTAAACATGGGGCTCAAACTCACGGACCAGGAGATCACGACCTGAGCTGAAGTTGAATGCTGAACTGACTGAGCCACCCAGGTGCCCTCTCTCTTATTTAAAAAAAAAAATAAACTTCTTTATTATTCGTAAAATGAATTGATCAACAAAGTGTTTAAAGAAAGTGTGTGTGCCTTATTTAATGTGCTTTTGGTTTTAAAGCGCAAAAGCCTGTTTAAGCTAGTTCAAGTAAAACGGTGGTGGTATTGTAAAGGATACAGACAAGTCTCAGGACTCCAGAAGAAACTTAGCAGCCCTGCGTCAGTGTTGTCAGGAACCAAGGCAGTGCTGAGGACCACTGCTCCCTCACTCCCTCTAACATCTCACCTTAGAGCTTCTGCTTCTCTCTGAGAATATCTTTTGCAAAAGCTTTCTTCTAGTCTTTTTATGATCTCATTTTTTACATTTAACTCTTTAATCTCTGTAGAATTTATTTTGGCATATGGTCTGCAGTAGAGGTTTAACTTTATTTTTCCAAACAGTTAACTGTCTTAGCATTATTTGTCAAATAGTGCCCTTGCATGAGTTGTCTAATAGTTTGATGGGGCTGCCTGGAGTGTAGCCTTTTCCCATGTAGGGAAAGATTCCAAAGCCATATTTGGGTGCAGCAGGAAAGCATGCTCTGCTTAATTAGTGATGTCTTCAGTGAGTATGCCGGACGGGTGAGGTACAGTACACGTTCTGTGTATCCGCCACCATAGGCATGACCTGTCCTTTCCTCATTGATTTGAAATGTCCCTTTTTAATATAATTAATTTGTTGTATTCTGCAATCTGATGCTGGATTTTCTATTTTATTCAACTTGAGTGTTTTGTAACATACTAAACTGTGTGCTATACCTTTAACATTTAGTATCTGATCATTCAAGTGGGCTATACAAGTCAAGAAAAAATTGAAAAATAATTGTAAACAATTGCAGGATGGTATAAGTATGAGAGTATACTTAATTTTCCAGATAAATTTTGGAATGATTTTATCATTAAAAAAATCCTTTGGGATTTTGATTAAAATTGTGTTAAATTCATAAATTAATTTGAAGAAAATTAATGTCTTTGTAATATCTGTTTCCCATCATTCTGCCAGAAGTACTGGACCTCACTCATCTATGTTTTAATCATGTGGCTAGGAGTATGGGATGTTCTGGTTAGCTAGGCCCAGATCAGGTACTTCCCTTGGAGCCAGGGAATAGGGCAATTCCCCTGGCTCTTTGTGGGCTGAAAGTGGGGGTTTCTCTGAAAGATGGTGTTACCAGAATAAGGGAGAATGGATGCTAAGCAGACATAAACAACAGTCAGCCATACGATGTTCTAAAAACATCAGAAGATAGTCTTAAAGTGTAAATGAGAAATTGCTCTATTAGTTAAGAGATTTAGAAACTTTATAGACAGATATAAAAGGAACACAAGAAGAATAAACTTGGGTACAGGTCAGCTAGTTGGAACTTTTCAAAAACTGTTGACACTCCAATGTGAATAATAAATTATTCCCAGCATTTATTTGAGTTTTTGAACATTACTTTTGAACATTACTTTGGTATGAATTTCAAGCAACTTCACAAGTATGCATTATGACTATATTATAAGTGAGACAACAAAAAAATATGTATACATAGAGCTCAGGGGCAGGCCTTGAAGTTAAAGATAGGTTGGGATAGAGAAAAATGTTTGTCTATAGAAATAGATGTGTACAGTTTTTAGTAAGAACTATTTTGATTGCAGAAACCCACACCAAACTGAGCAGAAGTGGAACGTATTGCCTCACATAGTTCTTAAGACTGGGGGCTGATCTAGGTTTAGGTCCAGAGGGATCCAAAGGGTCAAATTATCTTGGCTGCAACATCTGCTGTAAAGAGTCTAATTCTGCCTAGTCAGCTAAAATGGCATTGGCAGTCTAGGAATATACCGCCCTAACTTAATAACCCCTGTTAAAAAAGAAACATTTTTCTTCTGGCAACTGCATTTCAGTCTCTGGGAAGTACTCTGATTCACTCTGCTTTCTCTACCTCTTCAAACTAGCACTATTTCTAAGGTGATGAAGACTGTGATCTAGGCCTGGTCATGTGTCCAACTCTGTTATATCAAGACTGGCATCCTCACCAAACTGAAATGTGCAATGGGGTGGCTTCTAGGCAAAACTGCCTTCACCATTACAAGGCAGATGTTGAAGCTGTAGAGTTAAAAAACAATTTTTTTAAAGTAATCTGTATGCCCAGCCTAGGGCTCAAATTTATGACCCTTGAGATCAAGAGTCACATGCTGTACTGAGCCAGCCAAGTGCCCCAAAATATTTTATAACTAAATTGTAAATAAAAAATTAAAACAATGGAAATAATAATATTACTGAGAGTTCACTCTGCTAAGCTCTTTTAATTTTTTTTAAGTTTATTTATTTATTTTTGAGAGAGATATGGGGCTCCACTTCACAAACCATGAGATCATGACCTGAGCCAAAATCAGATGCTCAGCCAACTGAGCCACCCAGCACCCCACAGCCAAACTTTTTTAGGTAGCTCTTCCATTTTTAGTATATTACTATGTTATTTTACTTTTGAAAAATGACTCCAAACCGTATCTACTTTTACAAATAAATGTGCCCGAATGAAATGCAGTCTGTTTCACTGAACACTAAATGTCTTGGATTTACCTCATTCTGTTGTAATTGTTGGCCAGTAGAAGTATTTAAATTGTTAGCTATTTTCATTGCAGTAGGGGTTATCTACATTTTAAAAAACCACTAGTAATATTTTAGATGCTAAGGATAAATGTTTGGCATTAGTCTCTTCAAAGATTATTTTTTTTAAATCTAATTAAAAAAATTTTTTTTATAGTTTATTTATTTTTGAGACAGAGAGAGACAGAGCATGAATGGGAGAGGGGCAAAGAGAGAGGGAGACACAGAATCTGAAACAGGCTCCAGACTCTGAGACGCCAGCACAGAACGCAATGCGGGGCTCGAACCCACGAACCTCGAGATCATAACCTGAGCCGAAGTCAGACGCCCAACTAACTGAGCCACCCAGGTGCCCCTCTTCAAAGATTATTAATTACATTGTAAAATAAGACTATTTGTTTTTCAGTGAACGTAAAGTAAAAGTAATTGAAAAACTTAAGCTGGCTCTGGGCAAATATAAATTCTGCCAAAAAATAAAAAAAGACTTAAGTGAATTTCTGAAAGTCACTGCTCACCACAGATGTTTTAATATTGGTCTGCTTTGCTTACCTACAGTGTCATAGAATTGATTTTTGTACTTGTTAATTTCATTTCCAGATACAGAATAATAACATTACTCACAAAATTAGTCAGTGGCACTGATACTGGAAAATAAAGACAAAATAATTTTAAATGCTGCCAAGCTGTTTTTTAGCAACCAAGTCTGGCAGATATATAAATATATTCATATATATTTGTATATATATTTTCATATGTATATTTTGACAAGAAAAATGTTTTCACTCTGCTCCTCTCTAAGGAGATTGTGGTTGTAAGATCTGGTCCACTCTTGTTTTTCTCCAACCAACCAGTTTCCTCCCACTCTTATCTTTTTTTTTTTTGTTTCGTTTAGTTTTTAATTCCCTTCTATTTCTTTTGTGCTTGGGTCTCAAAAGAAGTCTTTTGGATCCTTAAGACATCTCCGGTCCTTGGGATGTGGTAGTTACAGAAACTACCTGGGTCTTCTGGTACCAAAAATACTTGATTCTAAACCTAAGCACAAGAGGACAAGATACTTTGGAGAAAAAGAAAACAAAGCATTTCTGACGGCCATTAGCTTTCTTGTAACCTTGGGAAAAATAATTTCAACATTACAAGCGTTGTATTTCTTATCTATTAAAAATAGGATACCTCCTAGTTCTCATATTTTATCACTGTTGTAGTTAAAATAAACTGATCGTATACAAATACATGGATTGTCAGAGAGCTGAAATATAATCAAATTATTTTTAACACTAAAAATACCCTAAATACAATTTAATCTTTCTATCTTTTTTTTTTTAAATGTTTATTTTAGAGAGAGAGACAGAGTGTGAGCAGGGAAGGGGCAGAGAGAGGGGGATACACAGAATCTGAAGCAGGCTCCAGCCTCTGAGCTGTCAGCACAGAGCCCTATGTGGGGCTTGAACCCCTGAACTGTGGGATCATGACCTGAGCCGAAGTTGGCCGCTCAACTGAGCCACCCAGGCGCCCCAATTTAATCTCATCCATTCAGATGGATTTGTAATACCTTACTGTGAACTTTATTGTGATAGAAATAAACACAAGTGCCAGATAAGAGATTTTACGTTGTAGATCTGCAGATAAATCAGCCTTTGCTCTTCTATCTTTTATTGTAACTAATCTCCTTAGACCAACACAGGCAGCATTTATAAAGCATTCATAAAGCAGTCTTCAAGCAGAAAAAAAATCACTTAGGAAGAAGGGATATTGAGTGATCTAGATTGCAGTTAATTTTGCCACTGATTATTGTGTAACTTGAGATTTCTTCATTGTTCTTTAGTGAATGAGGGCAAGACTCTCTTAATGAGTATTGGCAAAGAAAGACCAAACTCCAGGACTTAGATGCCAAATAATTCCTTTCTCTTTGCCCTGTTTAGTGTGAAAAATCAAGTGAAAGGGAGAAATTATTTGCAATAAATATTATATTTGTCTTGGCCATTGTTGTCAAGCAAATTTACTCATAATGATTTAGATGTTTGGAATATTTTGACAAGGTAAGGAATCAACATCTTTTGCAAAAAGTTTTATGTATTCTCTATTACTATTAGCACACTGGCATGAAATTATTTTTACGCCAGGCATTTTCCTGTAAACTGTGTCCTTGGAACCTAGCAAAACAGCAATTGTATCACTATATTATGTATGTTTGCTAAATGAAAGAAGGATGAAACATACAGAGGATCAAATCTCAAGTATAAAAAGGTTATTTAAAATACAGGTGACCTAAAAATGCTCTTTCAGTGCAGTTTATTTTTTAGGTCAATGGAATTGAAATACAAGAAAAATAATGAATTTGTTATACACCAAATTCAGAATATGGTTACTACTAGGGCACGAGAAAATGAATGGAGTGAAAGAGAAGTTTGTGGGGGTTTTTTGGTTAGGAAATAAACCTGAACAAATATGATAGAATGTTTAAGATTGATGAAGTTGATGGGTGGGGGTGGTGCTTAGGTGACTCAGTTGGTTGAGCTTCCCACTTCAGCTTAGGTCATGATCTCGCAGTTCGTGGGTTCGGGCCCCGCTTTGGGTTCTGTGCTAACAGCTCAAAGCCTGGAGCCTGCTTTGGATTCTGTGTCTCCTTCTCCCTCTCTGCCCCTCTCCCACTCACACTCTGTCTCTCAAAAATAAATGTTAAAAAAAAAAGACTGATGAAGTTGAGTTATGTGAATGTTTATTGTACGCTACATTTTTTAGCGTATTTTAAATATTTCACAGTTTTGAAAATTCAAATGAAATAGAAAAGCTGTCAGATTTTTTTCTTGGTGCTGGACTACTTAACTATCACTTGGATTATTTTTGACTCCTTAACATTTTTGAAAATTGTAATATAATTAATACAATAATATGTTGTTAGGCATTCAGGTCAATGAGTTGTGGCAATTTTATATAACTTTCTAACTACTACATGAGCTGTTGAACATTTCTGTCACTCTCAGAAGGTTCCCTCATTGCCCTTTCCAGTCAGTTTCTCTTCCCATCCTCAATGCAGATAACTACTTTCTGATTTCTTTCACCAGTTTTGTTCTTGAAATTTATGTGGGAATGGAGCCATACAGTAGGTACTGTCTTGCATAAGTCTTCTTTCACTTTTCATCGTGCTTTTGAGATTCATGGTTTTTATCTGTATCAGTTGGGGTTTTTTTTTTGTTTTTTTTTTTAGTAAACTCAAGCCCAATGTGGGGCTCAATCTTATGACCCCAAGATCAAGAGTCATATGCTCTAGGGGAGTCTGGGTGGCTCAGTCAGTTAAGCTTCCAACTCTTGATTTTGGCTCAGGTTATGATCTCATGGTTTGTGAAATTAAGCCCCGTGTGAGGCTCTGCACTGACAGTGCAGATGGAACGAAGTCTTTTATGTATATTTTTACTGGGTTGTTTATCGTTTTATTCTTATAGAGTTCTGTATTCTGCATACAAGTTTATTGTCAGATGAGTGTGTTGTGAATATTCTTTCTAATCTGTAGCTTGTCTACTCATTTCCATTAAGGATATTTAGCTGAGCTGAAATATTTTCTTCATGGTTGGTGTTGTGTGTCCTGTCTAAGAAATCTTTGCTTACTTAGAGGTCACAAAGATATTCTATATTTTCTTCTAGAAGTTTTATGGTGGTATTTCAAGTTTAGATGTATGATCCATCTTGCAATCATTTTTTTGTATTGACTGTTTTTCTTTGCTATTCCTTTGTCCTCAACTGACTGATAAGGTTCTTCTACCCTAAAGAGCCTTATTATTTCTCTTTGTGGGGTAATGGCACAAGACTGTTGTGTAACTTTTACCAAGCGTTTTGCTCTACACTGCTGACCGATTCATTTCTTTCTTTTTTTTTTTTAATTTTTTTTAATGTTTTATTTATTTCTAGGAGAGAGAGAGAGACAGCATGAGCAGGGGAGGGTCAGAGAGAGAGGGAGTCACAGACTCTGAAACAGGCTTCAGGCTCTGAGCTGGCAGTCAGCACAGAGCCCGACGCGGAGCTCGAACCCACAAACCGCGAGATCATGACCCAAGCGAAAGTCGGACGCTTAACCGACTAAGCCACCCAGGCGCCCCTGACCTATTCATTTCTGTGTGTTTGCTCTAAGTATCAGACAAATTGAGTCTTCTCTCTCTATTTTATTGTAATTACTCCCTATCACGCTTTCAGGGGCTGGTATTGAAGCAGAATATTCAGGAAAGCCATAGGAAAACAGCATCCACCTGGAAGAACGAAGTATTACATGTGAATACATGATTATTTAAAAGATCTTGATGCCTCCTTTACCTTTTATTTAAGCACCTTGTACAGCTGTAACATTGTAATGGTATTAATGCCACAGAACTAGGAGGACTACTCATTAATGCTAATAAATGGGAGAGAATACAGTGAACCAAAAGTTGCAGTCTTGAACTTGTAAGGCTGTGTGAAAGGCAGGTCTGTACTTAAAACATCAGGCTACCTTATTTTTGCCAAGTTGATATGCTGAATGGGGAGAGGAGGATGTGGCAAAATAGAAAGGATTAAAGAGGCATGGACATAAAACCCTTTAATACTGCTTAGTAAGGTATTCATTATATCCATTTGAAGAAATCTAAAATTGTTTATGGAAGGAATGTATTTTTAAGTTGGGGGCGAGGACTGTTAGTAAATTGTTGGGTATTAACCAGTTTGGGAACAAAGTGCATCTGAAAGGAACGTTTAACCCTATTAGATTGTGTTTTTGTGTTTATTGTCAACACCAACACATCTCCCTCTCCACCTCCCAGGAGACTCCCCTGAGAAGCTATTCACAGATTTCAGAAAAAAAAGTTTGAAATAGTTATTTTGGATTTCTTATTTGGAGGATAATCATCTTAGGTTTGGTTAAAACTTTTTCTTTCTCTCTTTTTTCTTCTTGGGTCTTAAGTTTTATTTTTTACACTTAAGTTTGTACTGCACCTGGGATTTATTTTTATATAAATTGGTTTTGTTTTCTGTGAGCAGTCAGCTCTTACTTATTCTTGTAAGATTGATCAGTTTTGCTACCTTTTTTTCCTAGAATATCTCATCTCAATCAGGTTTCTTTTGTCCTCTCTGTTGCCAGGTGGAGACTTGAATTGCCATAATCCACCGCATTTACTCTGAAAAAGAAGGTGAATTTTAACATTTGCTTGAGCAAAGTAGAATTAGAGAGGCAAAGCTGCTGCTACAAAGCAACAACAAACAGTGAAGATTTAAATTATTTGTGAAATATCCACTATTGTGGACTGTTTCCTTATCCTTCCCACTAGCGAGAATGAGAGAAGTGAAGTCTTGACCCTGGGAAAATCTGCTTGTTTTTTAACTTCCCAGCAGTTCATGTATGCCTTTTCCATGACCTCTTCCATGCAGCATCTCCTCGGCAGTAGGCGTAGGCTGAACACTGTCGTGAACCAGCCGAGGCACAGCCTGAGAGCTGTAATCAAGGTAGGAGCTAGAGGATCCGTGGCTTATTATGACCCAGTGAGCTGATGAGAACAGGCCAGGGTTGCCTCTCCTCCAGGACAAAAGAAAGTACTGTTGAGCAGGATATACCCAAGTGAATCTCTGCTGATGACTGTATTATAGGAATAGTGTTGGCTTTGGAGCCAAACCGACCCGGTGTTCTGCATGATGTCAGGAAAATACTTTAAGCCTGTTTCTTTCTGAGTCAAATGATTGTGAAGGTTATATAAAGTTTTTTATATAAAGTACATAGCACATAATAGGTGTTCAAAAAATGTTAATCTCACTTCCTTTCTATACTTCATAGCTGGGTGGAAAATTGTTTCAGGATCTCATTCTGCCTCTTGGGAGAACCTGGTGCTAGCTAGTTTAGGATCAGGTCAGTGAAGTAATAGGATCCTGATTCATCTCCTTGGTATACAACCTATGTTTAGGTCATCTGCTCCTATAATTTCAGCTATTACCTGAGTATCTGTGATGTTTAGCTACATCTTTTTCTTCCTAGCCTTTCTGTGATCCCTTACAGGCGTATCAAATTTAACCATGAGTTAGGCAAACGTTTTTGTAGCCTCATTATATGATCAAGGGGCTACAGCCTCTGGTCCTGTCTCCTTTGTTCTCTTTAGCTAGGAGGCTTTTTCATTGTTTTTGTCCTTTCGAGTTTTCACTTAAGTCTAATGAAGAAAGCAGGAGTAACTCCTCACACCTTCCCAGTTAGTAGGCATTATTTTGAATAAACAAAAATTCCTGCCTTTAAAGACCTGATGGGGCTCCTGGTGGGTCAGTCAGTTGAGCATCCAACTCTTGATTTCAGCTCAGATCATAATCCCAGGGTCATGGGTTCAAGCCCCACATTGGGCTTTGCACTGAGCGTGGAGCCTACTTAAGATTTTCTGTCTTGCACTTTCCCTGTTTGCACTCTCTCTCTCTCTCTGAATTAAAGATAGATAGATAGATAGATAGATAGATAGATAGATAGAGCGAACTTATAACAAAATATAATATGATGGTTATTATTCATATATAAATGCAGGTCATAAATTTTATGCACTATTTTTATTTTTATTTATTTATTTATTTATTTTTTTTTTTACAAATAGTTTATTGTCAAATTAGTTTCCACATAACACCCAGTGCTCATCCCCACAAGTGTCCTCCTCCATGCCCACCCCTCCTCTCCCCCACATCCACCAGTCCTCAGTTTTTGTCAGCATTCAAGAGTCTCTCATGGTTCGCCTCTCTCCCTTTCCCCCACCATTTCCACCCTTCTTCTCCCCCTTGGTCCTCTGTTAAATTCCTCCTAATCCTCCTATACGTATGCACTATTTTTAAAAATAATGTTCATCTTTGGATTTTTGTTGTTTCTTTTTCCATTTAAAGCAACTTCCTTAAGTCCTTCTCTTCCCTTTTTATTACAGTAGGAATCTGTTATTTATTGAGCACTTCTCCTTAATATTGTCTTATAAGCTAGAAACTGGTGAGGACTGTCTTTTTATTGTTTTAAAGTTTTTATTTATATATTTTGAATAGTATTTTTTTAATGTTTATTTTTGAGAGAGAGACACAGAGTGTGAGCAGGTGAAGGGCAAAGAGAGAGGGAGACACAGAATCTGAAGCAGGCCCCAGGCTCCTAGCTGTCAGCACAGAGCCCGATGCTGGGCTTGAATCCACAAACCGTGAGATCATGACCTGAGCCAAAGTTGGACGCTTCACCAACTGAACCACCCAACGCCCCTTTATTTATTTACTTTGAAAGAGAGAGAGAGAGAGAGAAAGCAGGGGAGGCACAGAAGGAAGGAGAGAGAGAATCCCAAGCAGACTCTGTGGTGTCGGTGTGGGGTCCAGTGCGGGGCTTGAACTCACGAACTGTGACATGATCATGACCTGAGCCCAAATCAGGAGTCAGTCACTTAACAGACTGAGCCATTGTGGCATCCCACATCAAGTCTTGTTTCATATATGGAATTCTGTTGCTTCTCAAAAGAAAAACATGTTGAGACAGCAGTTTCTAAGAAGTGAGACTTTGCCACAATTCCATTTAGACCTGCTTCCTCAGGCCTTTCCTAGCATAGATTTAAAATTCTTTCAGAAGCACAAATTCTTTACAGGGACAGATTGATTAATTTTGGTTTGTGGAAAGAAAGGATCTTAAGTTAGTGCTTTGCCCACAAACTGAATGAACTGACTGCTGATTTAAGCTTTGGGAAACTTAAAACTTTTAAGAATATCCTGTTTTAAACTGAAGCTAGATATTTTCAGATGGTATACCAGCATAAGGGAATCTACAGCATGGGCCCCTTCAATAATCCATCTCAGTTGAATAGTCTGTGGCTTAAGCAAGTATTTTTCCACTCTCCAGTTTACCACATCTTTCTTGGCATCAAATTACCTTTCTGCTTAATTCAAATTGTTGGTTTAACTGTTGTTGAATTCAGTTATGGAAGTAGTAATGGAAATTATTTGGTAATGTTACTGCTGCATCGTTCTCATATGTTCATAGTTTTTATATACTGATAATCTTGGTTTGTTCCCCTAAAGTTATATTTTAAATTGCCTGTGTACAGAGCGGCACCCCGTAGCTAAGGGGAATCAACATATGCAAAACCCAGTTTACTCTCAAGGGAAGAAACATTAAGTAATTTCTCTGTAATTGGCCTCAATTCTATCCCAGGGAAGAGGTTGTTACCGGAATTCAAATTTCACAGATGCTTCTTGTGATCCCTCATAAGGCAGGAAGAAAGACCTCCAGTTTTCTCTTCCTTCTTTCCTTCTCCGTCTCCCTGTTTTATCTTTGGGTGTGTGTTCTGGCTTCTTGTTTGGTGTATGTGACATAATGGCTTTTCCTTTTTTCTTTTTTAAAGTTTTTATTTTAATTCCAGTTAGTTAACATATGGCATAATATTAGTTTCAGGTGTATAACATAGTAATTCAACAATTTCATATGTCACTCAGTGCTCATCACAACAAATACACCCCTTAATCCCCAACAGCTATTTAACCCATCTTCTCCCACCCCTAGCTCTCACCACCTCCCCTCTGGTAACTACAGTTTATTCTATATAATTAAGAATCTACAAGGGATCCTGGGTGTTCAGTTTGTTAAGTGTCCGACTTTGGCTCAGGTCATGGTCTCTCAGTTTGTGGGTTTGAGCCCCATGTCAGGCTGTCTCTGTGCTAACAGCTCAGAGCCTGGAGCCTGCTTCAGATTCTGTGTGTCTCCGTCTCTCTCTGACCTGCCCTTGTTTGTGAGGCACTCTCTCTGTCTCTTTCTCTCTCTCTCTCAAAAATAAGTAAACATTAAAAAAAAAAGAATCTACATCTTGATTTCTCTCTCTCTGTTTTTCCCTTTGCTTATTTGTTTCTTAAATTCCACTTATGAGTGAAATCCTATGGTATTTGGCTTTCTGACTGACTTATTTCACTTAGTATTAAACTCTCTAGCTCCATCCATGTCATTGCAAATGGCAAGATTTCATTCTTTTTTATGGCTGAATGATATTCCATTGCATGTATATGTGTGTGACTCATGTGTGAGACTCATGTCTCTGGTAAATATATTATTTGGGCAAAATGTAGGTAATCTCCATTTTCCCTACAGGAAAATACCTTCTGTGAGCCTTTTATTTATTTATTTACTTACTCATTTATTTATTTATTTATTTACTAAGTTTTACTTATTTATTTTGAGAGAGAGCACAAGTGGGGAGGGTCAGAGAGAAAGGAGAGAGAGAGAACCCCAAGTAGGCTCTGCACTGTCAGTGTGGAGCCCAAAGTGAGGCTCCATCTCATTAACCATGAGATCGTGACCTAAGCTGAAATCAAGAGTCAGACCCTTAACCAACTGAGCACCCAGGTGCCCCAACATCTGACATATTTAAAAAAAATTAATGTTACTACTGTTAAGAGAATGGGTAATAATTATAATACCTAACAGTTATTGAGCAAAATGGGGCATCTGGGTGGCTCAGTCAGGTAAGCGTCTGACTTCAGCTCAGGTCACGATCTTGCAGTTTGTCAGTTTGAAGACCCTCATCGGGCTCTGTGCTGACAGCTCAGAGCCTGGAGCCTGCTTTGGATTCTGTGTCTCCCTGTCTTTCTGCCCCTCCCGGATCATGCTCAGTCTTTCTCTCAAAAATAAATAAATGTTTTAGAAAAAAACAGTTATTAAGCAATTACCGTGTTCTAGATACTGTTTTAAGTGCTTACTCTCATTTAACTAATTAGCATAACAACTCCATGAAGGAGGGACTGTTTTTCCTTGTTTTAAGGATAAGTAACTTGAAGTATTGAGATACACCCACATATGAATGGCTAGCAAGTGGAGAAGGTCTGATAGGAACCCAGGCTGTCTGACGCCAGAGCCTACACTCTTACTAATTGTGATCAGAATTCATCCCAAATGTTGTTAATTCTGAGACAGTTACATAACTAAGAAAACGTACAACTTTAGGGGACAAAACACTAAGAGTTTAGCAAGATAGTTATATACATAGCACAATTCTGGAGATCTCTATTTTGTAATTTCCTTAGTTTTTGGTAAATTTGACATTTTCATTTTTATTATTTAGTTAAAAAATAACTTTATCACAACATAATTGAGTACTTTAAAAAATGCAATCAGTAGGAAAGTGTATAAACTAAAGATTCCCCTTTCCTCAGATTTCTTCTGTTATACATTGGATAAGTGTATAAATTAAAGATTCCCCTTTCCTCAGATTTTTTCTATTTATACATTGGATCGTTTTCTAAAGTAAGAGAATATATTATTATATTCTTATATATGTACCTACATGATTTATTATAATAGTGGTAAGCATTTTGTGTTCTCACAGTGATCACTTAGGGAAGTTTCACAGAGCCATTTCATGTTATTTGCTTCTGTGATATTAAAATGCTTATAGGTGACCAGTTTCTTTTGTGATTTAAAAGAAGGGACAGATAAAATTGTTGTAAAGCAATGAAAGGAAAAAGAGAATCTTTTATTTATTGAACTGAGGCTTAGGGTAAAATTCTGGAGTACTTTTGGACATGTACTTTAAAAACTTCTGTTTTTTTTCTGTCCAGTAGTTTTGTGTGTATATATAATTTAAAGTTGCTTAATTCACCATTATAAATGTAAAGATTCTAATGTTATTTAATCATTCTTTAACTATTCTTCAGTATGAACTTGAAATAAAAAAGAAGCAAGTTATATTGAAAGGGCTTCCCATGTGGCCTCTGTTGTTGTGGTTTTTTTTCCTTGGATTTGTGGATTAAGGCTAAAGCTAAATTTGGGATAACCTGTGTAGGTGTCTTTGGAGTGCACGGAGACAATCCCTTTACCTGATTATATGTTATTACTTGAGGGAAGGAACACTGTAGTATGTGTCTTACAATGTCCTACTCACAACTCATGTGATGTGTTTGATGCACGAATAAGACCTATTTGTGTCCTTTCTTTAACTCAATTCTTTTATTTCTAATTTTTAATTGTTTGAGAGAGAGGTAAAAACAAGCAGGGGAGGAGCAGAGGGAAAGGAAGAAGAGAATCTTAAGTAGGCTTCATGTTCAGCTAAGCGCAGGGCCCCCTTCGAGGCTAGATCCCATGACCCTGGGAGCCAAAATCAAGAGTCAGACTCTCAACTGACTGAGCCGCCCAGACGTACCTAACTCATTTCTTATAAAATATACATTTATCCATTTTCTTAGGAAGTTTGTGATTTGTGTTTTGGTAATGATCTCAGACTCTGCCTTGAGAGAAAAGTCTTTTGTAGTTTTTAGGGCACTTCTTTCCTTTTGTACACTTACCTTGGTAGCTTTCTTTTTTTAATGTTTTATTTATTTCTGAGAGAGAGACAGCATGAGCAGGGGAGGGTCAGAGAGAGAGGGAGACACAGGATCTGAAACAGGCTCTAGGCTCTGAGCTAGCTGTCAGCACAGAGCCGAATGAGGGGCTTGAACCCATGAACTGTGAGATCATGACCTGAGCCGAAGTCGGACACTTAACCAACTGAGCCCTCCAGGTGCCCCCCCTTGGTAGCTCTTTAAGAAAGAATAAGCCTTGGGGCGCCTGGGTAGCTTAGTCGGTTAAGCGTCCGACTTTCGCTTGGGTCATGATCTCGCGGTTCGTGGGTTCGAGCCCCGCGTCGGGCTCTGTGCTGACTGCCAGCTCAGAGCCTGGAGCCTGTTTCAGTCTGTGACTCCCTCTCTCTCTGACCCTCCCCTGCTCACGCTGTCTCTCTCTCTCTCCTAGAAATAAATAAAATACTAAAAAAAAAAAAAAAAAGAAAGAATAAGCCTTAACAGCCAAGACTACCTTTCATAGTGGCTGATAACCCTTGACCAGGCTTTCTTTTTTAAAATTAATTAATTAATTATTTTTTAAATGTTTATTTATTTTTGAGAGAGAAAGAATGAGTACAAGCAGGAGAGGGGCAGAGAGAGAGGGAGACATAGAATCCAAAGCAAGCTTCAGCCTCCGAGCTGTTAGCACAGAGCCCAATGCAGGCCCGAATCCACAAGCCATTAGATTGTGACCTGAGCCAAAGTCAAATGCTTAACTGACTGAGCCACCCAGGCGCCCCTAACCAGTCTTTCAACAGCAGATCACGGCTCTCCACCTTGAACCCTACACTCTAGCATTTCCTACCTACTTACATTTCTCTGAATGTTTCATGCTCCTCCTTGCCTCTGTGCTGTAACCCCAGCCATGCTTACTCATTTCTGCCCTGTCTGCCTAAGGTACTTCTGCCTATCTTCCAAAGATCAGGTCTCCTATATGAAACCTTTCCTGACTGACTCCATCCTTTCTTCTCTCTTCAAAGTCACGTACTCTTTTAGGTTACCTTTTTTACTTTGTATATAATACATTTGTATATACTTTGTATATAATACAATAGATTGTATTATAATACATATAATACATTATTATAATACATATAATACAATATATATGCAATTCTATAATCATTCTTAATTATTTGTTCATTGGTAAAATATAGGAGTACTAACTAGCTACATGCTTGGTCTTTCTTTCCATCTTTGCTACTTAATGGCATAGTGGCAAGTGGCAAGTATTTTTGTTTTGTTTTGTTTTGTTTTACTTCTCTAAGACCTTGGTTTCCATTTGTAAATTGGGGGTAACGTCTTACAGGGTTGTTGTAAGATTAAATGAGATTATACACATAAAACATAAAAACGCAAAACTCTTTTTGACACACACAACATTAAATGAGTAGTGAGGATGGTGATTGCATAATTATGTCTTCTATTATATTTTGAGCTTCTTGAAGACATGGAATGTGTTCTGTTCGTCTTAAGTTTCCCAGTATTTTGCCTTGAATAGGTTTGATCTGTAAATACTTATTCAGTGAGAAAATAACTGTCCAACACCTTGAGAGCTTTATATCTATTTTCTTTTATGTTCTTACTTATGTACTTCTTGTTTTCTTCTTTATTCCAGCAGGCTATACTATGAGAAATACTATTATCTTAGGATTTTTGTACAGTGTGTTGTGCCTTCGGCACAAATAAAACTATAAAAAATATTGATTTTAACCCTTCGTAAGAACTACTTATCAATAATTATAAATTTCAAATATACATCTGGGATGCCTGGGTGGGTCAGTTGGTAAAGCGCCTGACTTTGGCTCAGGTTTTTATCTCACGGTTCACGAGTTCGAGCCCCACGTCAGGCTCTAGGCCGATGGCCCAGAGCCTGGAGCCTGCTTCAGATTCTGTGTCTCCCCTCTCTCTCTGCCCCTCCCCTGCTCATGCTCTGTCTCTCTCAAAGAATTTTTTTAAAATTCAAATATGCTATGTTCAGGGTGAGAATTGGATTTCATGACTTAAGGGTCTTAGAAGTTCAGTATTTTACCACAGTTTGGGATCTGTGAAGTGCATTTGTAAGTTCTTGTAGAGTGAACATTATTTTATATGAGAACAAAGAACCACATTGTTGTCTCTTAGGGAGGGTACAAAGTATTGAGAAAGAAGACAAGAGAAAAGTAACTGGACACTTCTAATTTTGCATGAGGCTGGGGAGCCCAACATATGTGTTGTCAGAGATTTCCAGGTTATTTTTTTGTTTAAAAACCAGTTAACATACAGTGTAATATTAGTTTCAGGCATACAAAATAGTTATTCAGCCCTTACATATATCACCTGTGCTCAGCACAAGTACCCTCCTTAATCCCCATCACCTATTTAACCCATCCCCCCAACCTCTGCTCTGCTAACCATCAGTTTGTTCTCTATAGTTATGAGTCTGTTTTGGGGCATTTCAGTGGGTGGTTCAGTCGGTTAAGCATCCAGCTTCGGCTTAGGTCATGATCTCATGGTTCGTGAGTTTGAGCCCGGCATCAGGCTCTGTGCTGACAGCTTGGAGCCTGGAGCCTGCTTTGGATTGTGTGTCTCCTCTCTCTACACCACCTCCCGCCATACTCTGTCTCTCTCTGTCTCTCAAAATAAATAAACATTAAAAAAAGTTTGTTTCTTGGTTTGCCTCTCTTTTCCCTTTGCTCGTTAATTTTTTTTTTAAATTCCACATATGAGTGAAATCATATGGTATTTGTCTTTCTCTGACTGACTTATTTCACTTAGCATAATACTCCAGCTCCATCCATGTTATTGCAAACAGCAAGATTTCATTCTTTTTTTATGGCTGAGTATTATTCTCGTGTGTGTGTGTGCGCGTGCGTGTGTGTGTGTATCACATCTTCTTTATCCACTAATCAATCAGTGGATACTTGTCTGTTTCCAGAATTTGGCTCTTGTAGGTAGTGCTGCTGTAGACATCAGGGTACATGTATCCCTTTGAATTAGTGTTTTTGTATTCTTCCAGTTCTTATTTTTAACCCACATAAAAAAAGGGAGACATTTCCTATTGAAGATCCCATTATGGTTCCTATGTGTATGCTCTCCTACTCATTCTAGACATCCTCTTTGCCTTGTTGCTGAGACAGTATTTCACACTTTCCTAATTTTCGGATTTCTACCAATAAAAAATAAAAAACATAATTATAAAATTAGAGCACTGAGGCATTTTTAAAGATTAGTGTGTATGGTATCAAGACATTTCATCCAGTAACTGAACATTTCAGCAGAATAATCCAAGTTTAAGAATTATTCAGTTTTTTCTTCTTATAAAAGGCTTCTATTCCACTTGAATTTTCAGCTTTATTTTGCTCTGTGTTTTTGTGTGATGTAATGGGCTTATACATTCAAGAACACAGGTACCAAGAGACCCTCCCCCAGAGCCCTGGTGCCCTTTATGAACTTTATCTCATTAGCCCTTACAGTAGTCCTCTGATGTGTATAGGTCAGACTCAGAAGGCACTGTGGTCATTTTCAATTCCCACCACAGGTAATCCATTATGGTCTATGATAGTGCCCTTGGGAGGAGGTCTGAGCAGGTTTGTACACTAATTCATTTAATAGCTTGCATTTCTACATTTGCCAGTACCATGCTAATTTACTGAACCTGGTGAAAATGATTGTCAGAAGTTCCTGCTTGGTAATAACAGTAATTTCTGCATTGTGACTTTTATGATTTCTGAAATCATTTTCCATAATTTAATTTACTTAATCTTCACAATAACCCCTTAAGGGCCCATGTTTTACATATAAAGAAACTGAAATCTAAAGAAATATAATTAAGGCACTTGTGGAGATATAGGTTCCTAAAGGGATGGTCACGTGGAAGCACAGTTTTTCCAAAAAATAATAGTTTTCCTTTGAAAACTTGTATTCTTTGTTAAAAAGTTTATTTAGGGGCGCCTGGGTGGCTTAGTCGGTTAAGCGTCCGACTTTCGCTTAGGTCATGGTGTCACCGCGGTTCGTGGGTTCCAAGCCCGGGTGGGGCTCTGTGCTGACTACCAGCTCGGGCCTGGAGCCTGTTCAGTCTGCTTGACTCCCTCCCTCTCTCTGACCCCTCCCCCTGCTCACGCTGTCTCTCTCTCTCTCCTAGAAATAAATAAAACATTTTTTAAAAAAGTTTCTTTAAAAAAAATAAAATAAATAAAGTTTATTTATTTATTTTGAGAGAGAGTGTGTGTGCACAAGCAGAGGAGGGGCAGAAGGAAGACAGAATCCCAAGCAGGCTGTCTGTGCTGTCAACATAGGAAGCCGATGTGGGCTTGAACTCACAAACTGTGAGATCATGACCTGAGCCAAATCAAGAGTTGGGTGCTTTTGGCAAGACTGAACCACCCAGTTACCCCTGAAAAACTGTATTCTTATCTATGCTTTTTATTTAGTTTTCCACTTGACTGGGGCTGCTGTGCTGCTATTCACCCTCCCCATGCCATTGCTGCCATGGCCATGACAAGGAAAGGAGATAGTGTCTGTGACTCTTCGGCCCCACTGTATGGCTTAGAGAGCACCATTTAGCACAAGAGTGGTGTACTAGTGGAGTTAAATATTGATCTCTAGTTATTGTTTTTTTTAAATGTTTTTATTTGTTTCTGAGAGAGAGAGAGAGGCAGCGTGAGCAGGGAGGGTCAGAGAGAGAGGAAGACACAGAATCTGGAACAGGCTCCAGGCTCTGAGCTGGCTGTCAGCACAGAGCCTGACATGGAAGCTTGAGCCCATGAACCGTGAATCTGTGATCTGAGCCCAAAGTCAGATGCTCAACCGACTGAGCCACACAGGCGCCCCTCTGATTGTATTTTTAAAGTCTTATGTCTCATATAGAAAAGGTTAATTATAACAAGATGAAAGGACTCTGGCTTGAGGTTTTAAAATATATTAATGTTAAAGTAGTAATAAAATTAGCCTTCTGCAGATTGTTAGCCAACTAACAATTGAAAACTATTAAAAACTATTTAAAAAGCCAGGGGCGCCTGGATGGCTCAGTTCATTGAATGTCCAGCTTTAGCTCAGTCATGATCTCCCAGTTCGTGGGCCTGAGTCCCAAAATGGGCTCGCTGCTCTCAGCACAGAGCCTGCTTCAGATCTGTTGCCTTCTCTCTCTCTCTCTCTCTCTCTCTCTCTCTCTCTGCCCCTCCCCCACATGCGCTCTCTCTTTTAAAAAACCCACAAAAACATTAAAAACAAAAATTTGAAAAAATAAAAAGATAAAAAAGCAAACTGAAAGCTGAGGATACACTCAGGAAAAGATGACGTGGGTTTTTAGCCATGTTCCCACAGACTGACTGTATGTCTTGGAAGAAGTTTACTTTTTTCTTTCAGCCTCACTTTTCTTAAAGTTTTAGTTTAATTTAACTCATTAAAATTAATTTTAACTTTAGTTTAAAAATGAACAGTTTGGACTGAATTATCACTAAGGTCTTGTCTAGCCCTAAAATTTGTAAGTTTTTAGATGAATATTTGTCCCCAAGACACTGGATGAATGTGAGTGAGTAAGAGAGAGAGAGAGAGAGAGAGAGAGAGAGCAGGGGAGCCAAGCAGGGGAGCCAAACATAATACACCTGATAGCTATGTCATCATCTCTAAATATAGTAATTTATTTAGGCTATATTGAGTGTACCTCTGTAATTCATGTGTACTTAAAACTGGTAAATCTTTCTTCTTTCCTAAAATAATCTCCAGGAGAGAGAGGAGGAGGATTTAGCATGTGTAAAGATAAATATAATCTCAAGATAAGCACTTTTACTGCTTATAGGAAACTAATATTAACGCAGAGTGGCTGTCAGTCGCAAGGGCAAACCCTCAGATGTCCAAAGCTGCTCTATAATAGTATCTTAATGGAATTTTGGAATTAACTATAGATACCTTTAGAATGATGGTATTTTTTTATTTTGTCATTATTCTCACACCTCAAATTTACTCTGGCTCATTAAGAATGAAATAAAAGTAGGTGGGGGGAATGGGAAGGTGTTGATCAAAGGTTACAAACTTCCAGTCATAAGGTGAATAAGTTCTGGGGATCTGTCATTCAGCATGATGACTATAGTTAACAATACTGTGTTATATATACTTGAAAGGTGCTGCCAGGGTAGATTTTCTCATTGCAAAAAATTCTAATTATGTAAGATGATAGATTTGTTAACTAACTGTCTGTGGTATTCAGTTTCAAATCATTTGAATCATTTTGTGATGTCTGTCAATTTCAGTTTGTTTCATTTTATCATGAATGGACTGAGCTTCTTAGGTGTTTTTAGCAAGAATGCCACAGAGGTGATACTTCCTCTTCAGTGTATATGGGAACCTAGGGCCCATGACATCAATATGTCTCAATACCGGTGTTGTAAAACTTGATTACTGTCAGATTTCTTCACATAATGTTACTATTTTGCCCTTTGTAATTAATAAATATCTTGGGAGAGATTAATTGAAACTGCAAATATCCTGTTATTCTTTAAACTTTCACCCTTTACTCTTTAAACTTTTCAATAATTTTATTCCTTTTCATTTTTTAAAAATTTGTTTAATGTTTAATTTACATCCAAGTTAGTTAGCATATGGTACAACAATGATTTCAGGAGTAGATTCCTTACTGCCCCTTACCCATTTAGACCATCCCCCCAAAAAAAACCTTTTCAATAATTTTAGCATTCACCAGCAGGTTGTGCTGAATAATACAATTATTATTGTAGTGGTCTAATGATTTTTTATTTATCTCTTTCGACACTTACTCATTGGAACTGTTCTTTTTTTTTTTTTAAATATATATATTTTTTATTTATTTCTAGAAGAGAGAGAGAGACAGTGTGAGCAGGGGAGGTTTTTTTTAGAGAGAGAGGGAGTCACAGACTGAAACAGGCTCCAGGCTCTGAGCTGGCAGTCAGCACAGAGCCCGACACGGGGCTCGAATCCACGAACTGCGAGATCATGACACAAGCGAAAGTCGGTAGCTCAACTGACTAAGCCACCCAGGTGCCCCTCATTGGAACTGTTCTATAAGAGCTGTCCCTTCTCCCCCATTTATTTACTTATTTAATTATTTATATCAATATAGACTCGTGGCTATTTTCTTTATTTTGTAAGTTACAATTCAATGCCACTATTATGTATTTTCATGCTCAAATGTTCCAGCTTTTGTTTTGATTATCTTTTAATTTAAAAAATTAATGAAAATTGTCAGTGAATACATTTGTTTTATGTGGACTGAGTAATGTATTGCACTTCAGCTCAGCGTTCACCAGTTGATTCCTATGAACTCTGACAATTCTCAGTTGACTACAACTGACTCCTGAGCTGTTTGTTACATAAGAATGAGGGGGAAAAGAACATGAACACATCTTTGTCTCTTCTCCTCTTCCTGAACTCAGTTAATTCTGCCAGTTTGGTCAGAAAATCCCTAATGACAACAAAAGCTTGGCAGGTACGAATAGCAGTTCTTTTGTACAATAAAAAAAAAACTACCAAGTGTTTAAAGATATGGAAACTTGGATGGCATTCTCCTTCCCCACGGGTAAATCTGACTGGATGTGCAGGATGGAGTGCTTGCTGACCCCTTGAACACAGCTATTGTGCTTGGTTAATATTGTGTTTCCGTCTATAGTTATCACTTAGGTGCTGATCTAAACAAACCATCCGGTGTGTCCAGCTAGTCCAAGACACATCCACTTAGCAACAAAAATACGGATAAGGATTTCCTTGAGCTTAAACAGCTAAAAAATGTTTTCTGGTCTAATGGGAAAATGTTACTTTATTCATATTTTTATTAAGTATTTTTCAGTTATTTGCTTTTGTTACATCCAATTATATGTAACATTTTATTTCTATTTCTCTTATAGCATTTATCACACTTTGTCTTTTATAATGTCTTCTTTATTAGTTGGTCTTTTTGAGGGTAAATGTTTTCTTTTGACCTCTCAACTAAACAATATGAGGATGGAATATGTGCATCAGACAATGTAAATATCCTATATGCTTAATACATAAGAGAGAGTTCTTTGTTGATGAAAAGGGGGAAAGCATGGTTTTTAAGAGTAAAAAATTGTTTCTTGTCATTTATGTTAGGAATAGCTAAAAGCCTACTGAGTTTATTGAGGAAAGGATTTTCTTATAAAGGAATTTTTTAATCCACTATTGACCTCACAATAGGATGAAATTTTTATGTCACTGCAAGTACTAACTGTGCATCCATAAGCCGTGTGCTTAAGTAGATAATAGTTTATTAAGGAGAATTTTGTTCTAATGGCAGATTAATTCTAATAGCAAATTTAGCTGAGGAGAACCTCAACAAAGAGGATACATACAGAAGTTGTGTGATAACCTTTAGTATATGAAGCTATGTTGTTAATATGGCTGTTAACAACAATTTTTTTTTTTTTGAGAGAGAGAGAGAGAACATGTGCACAGGTGACAGGGTTGGGGGGGACAGAGAAAGAGATTGAAAGAGAGAGAAAATGTCAAGCAGGCTCCTCTCACAGAGCCCCATGTGGGGCTTGATCTCACGAACTGTGAGATGGTGACCTGAGCTGAAATCTAGAGTCAGACGCTTAACTGACTGAGCCACTCAGGTGCCCTGCAACAAATTTTTTTTTTTAAGATTTTATTTTTAAGTGATCCCTCTATCCATCATGGGGCTTGAACTCACAGCCCTGAGATTAAGAGTTATATGCTCCACCAACTGAGCCAGCCAGGTGACCCACTATAAACAACACTTTTTAACTGGATTTTATTACCCATGCCATACTTTTCATGGTTCACCAGGACAGGGAAATTAGGCCTACAAAAATCTATCTGTATTTGTGACAGAATTTTTCATTCTTCATCTAACCAGTATTTACAATGCATCTTATGTGTGTTGGTGATCGCTGCTATGAACACTGCCAGAATATGTGCTGCCAAATTTTGACTAATGGATAAAATTCATTTGTGCAGTTACTAAGCATGCATATTGTTATAATGATGTTATGTGGAGTGGGGTATGACTTGCTCTAAAAGGTTAGAAGCAAATGTATTGTCAAGCTAGGGTCACAGAAAGATTGGGTGCACACTAGAAACATACATGGATTTTCCCTCATGAATGTGTAAGAGAATGTCTTCAGGACCATAAATAGCCCTGCACAAACTGCAGCATAGCTCTGACAAGTTACTAGAAGGAAAAAGCAAAAGAACCACAGATAGATAAACACTATAGAAGTGATGTGTCATAATTATGGTGTCTTGAGTTTAATCCCTTCAGTACCTTGGTCAAGTGGAAAAAGATGGGGAAAACAGAAACTGTGACCCATGACAAGTACCATTACAGTGATGAGTGGAGTGTTAACGGGAATATAAATGAGGAAGGCTATGTGCTGTCAAAATTGGTCTTTTTGTGAAAGGGGAGACAGAACAATTGCTGTTTTTCTGGGGATATCTTCATTGCAATCTCCGTGTATTCATTAAAGAATTAACAGTATAGTTGCATAATAATCCCATCCTGTAGATCATTTTTGTTCAATGCCTACTATCTTCCAGACTCTCAAATAGTTTACTTTTATTTTATTAGTTGATCTTATTTAATCCTCTCAATAACTCAGCAAAATTGGGTTTAGGATTAATATTAGAGTTTATGGATTAGATATTGAAATTGAGAAATGAAATTATTTGTCCAAATCACAAAGTTTATAATTGGTAGAACTGAACTTCAAATCTAGTCAGTTCAAACTCAAATCTTAGTCTCTATCTACTCTGCTCCCTCCAGAGTATATTGTAATAATTGCACACACATGTACACACCAGAGTTCAGTACCTACAAGGCTCAAGCTCAGGCCTAGATACCTTTCATATGTTATCTCATTTATTTTTATTTATTTATTTTTTCTTTCTTTTTTTTTTTTTTAAAATTACTTCTATGATATTTCTTTCTTTTTTTTTTTTAATGTTTTTATTTATTTCTAGAGAGAGAGAGAGACAGCGTGAGCAGGGGAGGGTCAGAGAGAGAGGGAGTCACAGACTGAAACAGGCTCCAGGCTCTGAGCTGGCAGTCAGCACAGAGCCCGACGCGGGGCTCGAACCCACGAACCGCGAGATCATGACCTAAGCGAAAGTCGGACGCTTAACTGACTAAGCCACCCAGGTGCCCCATATGTTATCTCATTTAATACCTACAACAGCCCTTTAGGAGTGGTATTTTGTGTTTTATAAATGTGGAAACTGAGGTTCAGAGAGGTTGTGTGCTTCAAACCTCCCAAAAGGTCAATGAAGTATCAAGACTTGAAGTGAGAGTCATTTGACTTTAAAGTTTGTTGCTCTGCTTTTATACTTCAGTGATTTTACAAAAATCATGCAAAGGGCATCAATTATAAGTTAATGCAAATGCATTATGGGGTGTGAGCTGTGGATTTAAGATAATTTAATACTGATACTCCTTTTTTTCCCTTAAAATTTTTTTTTAATGTTTACTTATTTTTGAGAGACAGAGACACAGAGTGTGAGTGGGGTAGGGTCAGAGAGAGAGGGAAACACAGAATCTGAAACAGGCTCCAGGCTCTGTGCCGTCAGCACAGAGCCCCCATGGGGCTCGAACCCACGAACTATGAGATTAAGACCTGAGCCAAAGTTGGTCACTTAACCGAGTGAGCCACCCAGGTGCCCCTGATACTCCTTTTTCCCAGCATTTATTGAATAGTGACTTTTCTGCCACTGTTGCCTTATTTCTGCTATTGAATCTATTTCTGAAATTCCTTTTCTAATTCATTTTTATTAGCTGGCAGCATGTGTTTTAAAGTTAACTTTAATAGAATACATGCTTATTATAAAAAGTTTAAACATTATAGGAACAGTTAACTTCAAAAATAGAAGTTGCTGAAGCACCTGGGTGGCTCAGTTGGTTAAACATCTGACTCTATGGGGCGCCTGGGTGGCTTAGTCGGTTAAGCGTCCGACTTTCGCTTAGGTCATGATCTCGCGGTTCGTGGGTTCGAGCCCTGCGTCGAGCTCTGTGCTGACTGCCAGCTCAGAGCCTGGAGCCTGTTTCACAGTCTGTAACTCCCTCTCTCTCTGACCCTCACCTGCTCATGCTGTCTCTCTCTCTCCTAGAAATAAATAAAACATTAAAAAAAAAATGAAAAAAAAAACCCCAAACATCTGACTCTTGTTTTTGGCTCAAGTCATGATCTCACCTTTGTGAGATTGAGGCCTGCATCCAACTCCTCACTGGGCATGGAGCCTGCTTAAGGTTCTCCCTCCCTCCCTCCCTCTCTCTCTCTCTCTCTCTCTCTCAAAAAAACAAAAACAAAGCAGAAATAAAAGTCTCTATAATTGTCGTGTAAATATAACTGCTTTTAGCAAATTACATATGTTCTTGATCTCTTTATGGACATACTAAGTATATAATTTTTTTATATATATAAAACTGAGAACTTGCTTTTGGTACTTGGCAACTCTGATACCATTAGTTTGGCCTTTAGTTTTATAGTGTATGAGTCATTTTATGGTATTTTATAAAATATGATAGGGTTCGTTTTTTCCCATAAAAAACTAGCCTCTATTTTAATATTTCAGCAGGAGACTAAGAACAATATAAGTTATTCTGAACCATCCTCTTCCTTCTTATTCAGATTGCTTTCTCATTGCCTCTTCTTCAATGAAAATGAGATTAAACGAAGTCCTATCTTTCTGTTTATTCTAATCTTGTTAGGTTGGCAAGACTTTTCCACTGTTGTCAGTAGTCCTCTCTGCTTTGTATTTTTTGAAGCAGAATGACCTGAAACAGATTGGAAAGCTGTTTCTGATAAACCAGTACTTTATTTTTTAAAAAATTTTAATGTTTATTTATTTTTGCACACGAAAGAGAGAGACAGACAGAACATGAGCAGGGGAGAGGCAGAGAGAAAGGGAGATGCAGAATCTGGAGCTGTCAGCACAGAGCCTGACACGGGGCTCGAACCCACTGACCGTGAGATCGTGACCTGAACTGAAGCCAGACGCTTAACCAACTGAGCCACCCAGGCATTCCAGTAATACTTTATTTTATTAGAAGAAAGAAGTAGGAAGAGTGGAATTGGCATAATAATAGAGATAGGACATAGAAGATAAATATAAATCTCAACACCAAAAGGAAAAGAGAAATATGTACTACATTTGATCTTAGCCAAAAGGCCGAGAAACTATTAGGAAAAGAAAAATACATAATTTGAAGTAATTTTTCAGTTGTAGTGCCTCTCAGTTTTTGGATTAGTTATATAAAAGATTTTAAACACACAGACTTAATGTACAGCACTTTCCACAGGGAAGTTTGCTGGTAGCCATCTTCCTTACAAAAACGTAAAAATGGAAATGTAAGATGTTTAAAACCTTTTTTTTTATAAAAAGTTGAAAAGCTTGCATATTCTTTTCCATTTTGGGGAAACATTCCAAAGAAAATCACTTTTGAAATTCACTTAAAAAATATGTACTTTATAAATGACCCACAACTAATTTTACCATGTAAGATTAGTAGTTAAAGACTACCAAGGAGAAATTATACAGTAAACAGTCCAAAGACACAAATTATTTAAATCTAGTGTTTTGTTCTATGCTTGTATATATACAAGTGTGAAAGCTAATACTTTTGTATAAAAGTAATAAATATCCATGTTAAAATTTGAGGCCTAAAAATATGTCATTTTTTTTTTTGCCAGTTTGCATAAATGTATTATAAACGGCTATACTTTAAAAATCCTGAATTTGAATTGCTGGGAACAGATTTCAGAACTACCTCATTTCTGTCTTATTTAGACTCATTCCACTGTAGCTCGGAGCTTCCAAAAGAAACTTGCTTCTCCTGGTCTTTCCAAGAGTAATTTGAGAGGCTTGAAGAGGATATGTCTCCCATTTTTATTGACTTGGAAAGGCCTTGGATTGAAATGGAGAAGGAAGGATGGGTAATGAAGCAAATTGAAAATCGCAGGACCAACACAAACTATAGCTATTTTTTTTTACTGGAAAATGTAAAAACTATATTTTACAAGCACAAGTACTGCTTCTGAGGACATGCTTGGGTTCTGTACCAGGAATTTTTCCCTCCTGGTGACTAGCAAGAAGGAATGAGCTAACTTTACAGGGTTCTGATAAGGCAATAATGAGAAAATAAGTGTGACTTTGGAAATGATGGTACAGCAAATCCAAAGAATTATAACTGAAGGTTGTATGAGATCTGAGGTTCGGGTGATCATCTTGTTATTCCTCACTGTTACCTCACGAATCATTCCTCCCATGTCTTCAGACAAAGAAAATACAAAGAGGCATGAATTTCCTGCTTTTTTTCCTCTTTTTTAAAAAATGTTTATTTATTTTTGAGAGAGAGAGAGACAGAGAGAGATAGAGAGCAAGTGGGAAAGGGGCAAAGAGAGAGGGAGAAACAGAATCCCAAGCAAGCTCTAGGCTCTGATCTCTCAGCACAGAGCCCGATGTAAGGCTTGATTCCATGAACTGTGAGATCATGACCGGAGCCAAAGTCAGATGCTCAACCGACTGAGCCACCCAGGTGCCCCTATTTTTAAATTTTATTTTTAAAAATGTTTATTTATTTGTGAGAACGGGAGAGAAAGAGGGGAAGGGGCAGAGAGAGAGGGAGAGAGAGAGTCCCAAGCAGGCTCTGCGCTATTAGCTCAGAGCCTGATGCAGGGCTCAAACCTGAGAACTGTGAGTTCATAACCTAAGCGGAAGTCAGATGTTTAACTGACTGACACACCCAGATGCCCCTCATATTTTCTCTATCCATTCATCTATCAGTGGACATTTGGGTTGCTTCCATAACTTAGCTTCGTAAATAATGCAGTAAAAATGAGGATGCATGTATCTTTTCAAATTACTGTTTTTACTGTTTTAGCCTTCTTTGGGTAAATACTCAATAGTAGAATTATTGAATCATATGGAATTTCTGTTTTTAATTTTTTGAGGAACCTCCATACGGGTTTCCACATTGGCTATACTAATTTACATTACTTACAGTAGTGCATGTGGGTTCCTTTTTTTCCACATTCTTGCCAACACTTGTTATTTCTTGAGTTTTTGATTCTAGCCATTCGAATGGGTTTAAGGTGTTATCTCAATATGGTTTTGATTTGCATTTTCCTGATGTTTAGTGCTGTTGAGCATCTCATCATGTGTTGGTTGGCCACCCACATGTCTTCTTTGAAAAAATGTCTACTCACATCCTGTGCCCATTTTTAATTGGATTATTTGGGAGAGAGTATGTGTGTGTGTGGGGGGTGGGTTGTGGTTGTGGTTGTTGTTGTGTAAGTTCCTTGTATGTCTCATATATTAACCCCTTATCAAATATATCATTTGAAAAAATCTTTTCCCATTCAGGAGGTTGCTTTTTCATTTTTTGTTGATTGTTTCCTTCACTGTGCAAAAACTTTTAATTTTGATGTGATCCCAATAGTTTATTTTTGCTTTTGTTTCCCTTGCCTTAGGAGACATAGCTAGAAAAATGTTGCTATGGTTGATGTCAAAGAAATTACTTCTTATGTTCTTCTAGGAGTTTTATGATTTCAGGTCTCAGATTTAGGTCTTTAATCCAAAATAAGATACAGATTATTGGGCCTTACTCTGAACTTTCTTTATTTTTTTAAATGTTTGTTTATTTTTGAGAGGGAGAGAGAGTGCAAGCAGGGGAGAACCAGAGAGAGAGACACAGAATCCAAAGCAGGCTCCAGGCTCCAAGCTGTCAGCACAGATCCTGATGCAGGGCTCCAATTTACAGACCACAAGATCATGACCTGAGCTGAAGATGGGCGCTTAACCGACTAAGCCCCCCAAGTACCCCTACACGAAACTTTCTATACTACTGGTTTAGATACTGGATGGCTAGAAGAATGCTGATGCTAACAATGAAAATAATGCACACAGGAGAGAATTAAGGATATTGAAGATTAGTTCACAGTTGGATATGTTAATTTTGAAGGGCTGGGACAGCACCCAAGTGGCAGAAATTGGGACCAACAAGAGAAACTTGTTCTAGAGATCTGTTAAATTTAAGGATCTAGTACTGAAAGTTGCTAGAGACTAGAGGACAAAGTGCGAAGAAAGTGCTAAAATTGGAGCCTTGGGGAGCAGCTACATTGCAGGTATATGAGGAAAAACAAGGCATTCAAAAATAAAGGCGTAGAAAGGAGGAATAAAAACAAGTTGATGGAGTGCACTGTCACATGTTGAAATGGGCAAGAAAAAGGATTGAGAAATTTGGAGTGAGTGAATAAGAAAACATTATTAATCTTTTGAATGCAGTTTTATTCAGGAGAGGTTAAGGAGCAAAAGAGAAAATAGAAACAAGCATAAGCTCCCCCCACCCTCCCCCCAAAAAAAACGTGGTAAAGAGAGGGAGGAACCAAGTCCGGGCTAGTAAGATCAAAGCATGGCTTTCTCAGAGCGGGTAAACTTGGTACTATTGTAGGCCGGTATTTTTATGGAGTACTTCTCTTTCTTGAGTCTCCTGTTTCTTTTGCTGTTCATTCTCTTCTTCCTCACCCTTTAATAGTAGAAAGTCCTCTTCCACATCTATGCTTACTTCCTTGGTGATCGTGCTGGAAGTCTTCCATTTGCCTCTCTAGGTTCATTCTTCCTTCTCTACCTGCTTTCTTCCCCAGGAGACTGACCTGCATCAGTTACATCAACAAGCTTCTTTGTCCTTTGGCTTTTGTTGAGTTTGGTCAGTGTAGTGTCTCAACAGAGGGACTAGAGGGAAAGAGGATAAAAATGAAATTGGAGCATTTATCCCCTTGGCTCTGAGTCTAGCAGAATTGACTGAAGGTCACTAGTCAGTCCCCTACAGGATTCCCCTGGGTCTGATAACCACTTCCTCTCCTGCTTCCTTTAGGCCTAGGTATGTAAACAGGATACCACACTCTGTTTTCCCTTGTAGTTTCCCTGAACTCTTGCCCACACCTTTATAAATTGTCTCTTCATTAAATCCTGTGCCATTCATTTGCTGCTGGGACCCTGACTGATAACAGTAATCTTTTCCAGTTTTATGGTTTTAAGTATCAGCCATATGCCAGTTATTCCCAAATTTATAGCTCGGGTTTAGACCTGTCTCCTGAACTGCAGACTCATGTATCTGGCTTCCAGTTAGATTTGGTTGTTTAATCCCGTATCAACTCACTGAGCTTTCTTCATTAACCTGCTGATGGCAGCTCTGTCCTTCCAGTTGTTTATAGCAAAAATCTCAAAATCATCCTCCATTTCTCTCTTTTTCTCACCCTCTCTCCCACCCCATCCTATCTGTCAGGATATCTGAGTAGGTCTCCCTTTAGTAGAGCATCTCACCATTTCTCACCACCTTCATTCCTGTCCCCCGGGTCTCTCACCATAATCTTTCACTTCTTTTTTTTTTTATAATGTTTATTTATTTTTGAGAGACAGACACAGAGAGAGAGAGAGACAGAGCACGAGTGGAGGAGGGGCAGAGAGAAAGAGGGGAAGACATAGAATCTGAAGCAGGCTCTAGGCTCCAAGCTGTCAGCATAGAGCCCAAGGCGGGTCTCAAACTCATGGACTGGGAGATCTGAGCCGAACTTGGACACTCAACTGACTGAGCCACCCAGGCACCTCATTTCTTTCTTTCTATTTTTAATTTTTTTTAATGTTTTTATTTATTTCTAGGAGAGAGAGAGAGAGAGAGACAGCGTGAGCAGGGGAGGGTCAGAGAGAGAGGGAGTCACAGACTCCGAAACAGGGTCCAGGCTCTGAACTGGCAGTCAGCACAGAGCCCGACGCGGGGCTTGAACCCACAAACCGTGAGATCATGACCTAAGTGAAAGTCGGACGCTTAACCGACTAAGCCACCCAGGCGCCACTCTTTCTTTCTATTTTTAAAAAATGTTTATGTATTTTAAGGGGGTGGGGGGAGAAAAAGTTTGAGCCGGAGAGAAGCTACGAGAAAGAAGGAGATAGCAAATCTCAAGCAGGCTTCATACCTAGCACGAAGCCTGTTGCTGGGCTCAATCTCATGTCCACAAGATCACAAACTGAACGGGTATCAAGAGTCAACGCCTAACTGACTGAGCCGCTCAGGTGCCCGGATAATCTTTCACTAATAATTGGTCTTTTTCCTTTTTCCTCTTTCACTCTATTTTCAGTATAGTAGTGAGAATGATTAAAATACAAGTTAAATTGTGTCACTCTTCTGCTTAAAACCTCCCTATGTATTACCATTTCAGAACAAAAGCTGAAAGTCCTTACGATGACCTAAAAGTCCCTACAGGATCTGCCTCCTACCCCCACTATCTCTGTTATCCCATTTTCTACTCTTTCTCCCACGATTACCCTGTGCTAGTCATACTGACTTTCCTTACTGCTTTAACACTGTTCTCTCTATCTGGAATGCTTCTCCCAAATATCTGCATGACTAACTCCTCCACCTCCTTTAAATCTTTGTTCAAATGTCTTCTTAATGAGGCTTACCCTAACCAGCTTATTTAAAATTGAAAAAATAAAATTGCAAATTGACCTCCCCCTTTGCAGCTCTCCCCATCTGCCTTCTCTTACTGTTTTTTTTTTCATAACACCTAACATCTTATAACATACTATATAATTTACTTTTTTCTTATCTTTTAATTATCATGCAGTAAAATTGCCCTTTCCCCCCTCTTATTCTGTGCAGTTCTGAGTTTTAACACATGTATAAATTATAATGACCACCACAGTCATAATACAGAATAGTCCCATAGTCCAAAAATTGAATCACATCTTTACTTTTCCTAACCCTGGCAGCCACTCATCTGTTCTTTTTTTTTTTTTTTAATATTTTTATTTATTTCTAGGAGAGAGAGAGAGACAGCGTGAGCAGGGGAGGGTCAGAGAGAGAGGGAGTCACAGACTGAAACAGGCTCCAGGCTCTGAGCTGGCAGTCAGCACAGAGCCCGACGCGGGGCTCGAACCCACGAACCGCGAGATCATGACCTAAGCGAAAGTCGGACGCTTAACCGACTAAACCACCCAGGCACCCCTCATCTGTTCTTAATCATATATTTTGTCTTTTCAATAATGGGATCATTAGTATGTAACCTTTCAATACTGGCTTCTTTTACTCTGCATAATACCTTTGAGATTCATCTAAGTTGCTCAGCATATCAATAGTTCATTACTTTTTATCACCAAGTAATATTCTGTTCTTTGGCTGTACTGCAAATTTTTTCATTCACCCACTGAAGGAAATTTGGGTTGTTTCCAGTTTGGGCACTTATGAATAGAGCTGATAAAAACATTTGTGTAGGGGAACCTGGGTGGCTCAGTCAGTTGGGCATCTGACTTTGGCTCAGGTCTTGATCTCGTGGCTTATGAGTTCCAGCCCTGCGTCAGGCTCTGTGCTGACAGCTCAGAGCCCGAAGCCTGCTCCGGATTCTGTGTCCCTCTCTCGCTCTGCTCCTCCCTCACTCATGCTCTGTCTCTCTTTCTCCCTCTCAAGAATAAATAAAACATTAAAATTAAAAATTAAAAAAATTTGTATATAGGTTTTTATGTGAACATAAGTTTTGTTTTTCTAGAATATAATTTACTTATTAATTACATTTATCCTTTTTTGCACGTCTTATTCATGGATTTATTATTCTAAGTTGCTAAAACAGTTTCTGGCACATACCAGGAACTCATTGAATTAGTGAATATGCAATGTTGCTTTAAAATGGAAAGGTATAGTGGAACCATAATCACTCTGAATATGTTTAGGGTTTATAGTGGCAAACTCTAGACTGTGCAGTCTACCCAAAATGACAGGATACTTGAGCTGAAAGACACCAGCAAGCTGAGAATGTAAAAGGCTTTTTACTGAAAATAAATAATTCCTCCCTAATGTTTCTGGTAGCCATCTATCAGATTCCTGATTTAGAGGAGGATCTTGGGACGAGGTAGAGAAGAAACCTCTTGTGAGAATACTTCCACAGTGATGTCACTCATAATTCATTTGTGAGTGAAATGACAAGCCAGCTCTTCCACCCCTCAGTATAACCCAGAGACAAACTTGTTTTCAAAAGCTGGGGAGAATGATGACACCGTTCTCCCCATATTGTTGGATCCATTGGTTTCACTTAAACTCATAGTAAAGGTCACCAGGTTAGATACGAAAAAAGGTAAATGTTAGAGATAAAGAGGAAGATGATGATATGAGAGATGCTTGGAAGAGAAAGTGTTTGGAGGAGAAGGTGATTGATTTACTAGAACACTTATGTTTATAGCCGTAAGTTATGTCTGCACTATGAAAAAAATCATAAAATGGTTTTCGACTCAAAATCTGATTCTGCCTAATGCCCCAAAGCAGGATAGCAGGGTAGCAGGGCACCTCATTAAAATGCACAGGCCTCCTGTAAACCTGTTCATTAGAGTATGGAATTTAGTAAGAATCAGTTGGATCTTGGATCCCATCCAATGCATTATAGTTTTTGAAGACTCAACAAGATTTCAGTTTAAGACAGTTCCGTGTTTACAGTTTGAACAAGATTTCAGAATAAATTGTCTTCATTTCTCAAATAAGTTTTATAAATTATATGGATTTGTAAGAATTTCAGATATACGGAACTATATTTTTTTTAAAAAGGCAATCTTATGCCTATATATAAAGCACTGCTGGTATTTTAATGAAAATCCTTGCAGACGTCTTTCCAGGTGTGTGTACAATTCATGCATATGTTTTTGTCATTCTAATGAGAAAAGGGTTATAATGATGCTCTTAGGGGGCAGGGAAGCCTCTCATTTTCAGTAGGTGTGATCATCATTTAACACTTAAAACACTATAAAAAGTGTTTAATTAAACATTTTGAGGATGATCTTCAGCTATCAGGCAAAATGAAATAATTCTGAAATATATTGAGTTCTGAGTCAACCTGACTGCCATGTAGAGTCTTTACTTAGCTAGCCAGGTGTCCAGGTTAAAATACTGTGGTAACTGGAGATGTCTGATTATAGAACTAAAACAGAACATGGTTAACTTCCCACCTCCCACAAATCTCAGGTAAATTAGAAACAGATGTCTAGAGGTGCATGTTGGCTCTGTCAGTTAAGTGTCCACCTCTTGATTTTGACTCAGGTCATGGTCTCATGGTTAGTGAGATCAAGCCCCGCATCCAGCTCTGCACTGTTAATACTTGAGATTCTCTTTTACTCCCCTGTCTCTCTCTCTCTCTTTTTCTTTTTTTTAATGTTTTAAATTTATTTCTGAGAGAGACAACATGAGCAGGGGAGGATCAGAGAGAGGAGACACAGAATTTGAAGCAGGCTCCAGGCTCTGAGCTAGCTGTCAGCACAGAGCCTTATGTGGGACTTGAACCCATGAACTGTGATATCATAACCTGAGCCGAAGTCGGATGGATGCTTAACCGACTGAGCCACCCAGGCGCCCCTCCCCAACTCTCTCTACCCCTCCCCCAACTAAGTAAATAAGTTAAAACAAGAGACATGTCTATTCACAGTTCTTCAGCCATTATGGATGGCCAGTTAGAATGGGCATCATGTTCATCAACTCAAGTGAAACCACTGCTCTTTCATAAGACCATGAAATGTACATACTCTGTATGTATGTCTATTTAAACATATGTGTAGTCGTCAGTTCAGTGATGCCACTGTGTTACTGAATAAACTTCTGAGTATATCGCACAGGATCCTTTTGCAGCCACTATAATATTCAAGAATAGTCATTTAGAATGCTTTTAATTTCCTTTCATTGGTAGCCCAATAGTGGATATATTGTCTTACAAGTTCAAAAAGCAAGTCTCTGCCGTTGGCAGTGACTGGAAACTTAGGAATTTCTACTGAAGTTCTTGTGATCTAATCCTTTCTTGAAAACACAAAACTAAAGCATGTACTGAAATGCCTGAGTCAGCCGCTCCAGGGATATTACTGGCTTCACCCCTGCTCATTTTTCTAGGATGAAAAAATCTCCTTGGTGACCTGGGGCAGCTTTTACCTTCTCCACCTGGAAATAAATGCACGTATTATAACTGCATAGAAAGCACCCACATGCATACACAAACACCCATAAACTATATCTACATGCTGGCATTAGCATTGTTACATTTTCTATGATCATCCGTATTTACAGCAGATCTTATTTAATAATTTATAAGAAAATAATTTTATTTTTCTACTGATTGCTGTTAAAAATTTTTAATTTTTCTAACTATTCAATTTAGGGAAGGAAATGAGAGGCACATACTATTTATTGAATTTTTAGTATATGCCTGAAATTTTTAATTGTTTAGTGTTGCTTCCATTTTATAGACAAGGACTTCAGAATAGTCAAGTGAGGTCTGGTAACTCAGGTAGAAAACAGCTGGTATTTGAACCAGATCCATCTGAGTCCAAAGCATTGTATAGAATGAGTGTAGAATGGGCTTATAAAAGACTATTATCAGTATTATTAAGTGAAAAAATCAATGTGCAGAACAGTAGTCATTATAACTACCATTATGTGAAGTACAGGTACACACGCATGTGGGTTTGTTTTTACATATGCTTAGCATATCTAGCATATCCCTAGAAATCCATATGGTTGCTTCAAGGGATGGGAACTGGGCTGCTAGAAATCTGGACTTTTTATTATAAAATCTTTTATACTTAAAAAATTTTTTTTTAGCATTTATTTATTTTTGAAAGATAGAGACAGAGAAAGAGCAGAAGGGCAAACAGAGAGGGAGACACAGAATCTGAAGCAGACTCCAGGCTCTGAGCTGTCAGCACAGAGACCAATGTAGGGCTTGACTCACGACCTGCAAAATCACAACCTGAGCCGAAGTCAGCCGCTTAACCAACTGAGCCACCTAGGCACCTCTCTTTTATGCTTTTTGAATTTTGTTTTATGTGTGTGTATTAGTTGTTCAAAAAAGGAAGTATTTTAAATACTGATAAGTATGTTTTTAGAAACATCTGAAATTGTTTTTTAGATTTAGTAATCTGTTAGTTTCCTAGGCTTGTAAAGCTTCTAATGCTATAGGAATATTAATACTGACTATTATGATATTGATAAGCATTGATAATGATCATATCTTTCTAGTTTTTTGATTCCCATGATACTACTCTGATGACCTGCTGCATTAGAATTTGAGAGAGAAGAAAAAAAAAAGAATTTGAGAGAGAAGTAGAATACTGATATATTGTGATAGCAGAGGTAATGATGACTGACGTATCTGCATTCGACTATTTACATTTTTAATGCCATTTGAAATTTTAATAATCTACGGTTTACCTGGCTTTTGAAACAAGAACCCTATGCCTCAAATGACAGCAGTTGCCAGTCATGACTGAGGGAAAAGAAGTATTTTATGAATCCTAAAATTGAACTTAAAAAGGAAAAAGTTTTCCGTCTACTAAAAGCTGTGTTTTAATTTAGGGCTACCATTAAATACCTTATCTTGAATACACTTTATTTTTGTATTTGTTTGTACTTGTTTTCAAATCTGTAATGATGTTTACATAGCTGTCTCCCTTATGAGATGGGGCATTCCTTGAGGGCAGGATTCTTGCTTCATTTGTTACTGTATTCTTAGTGGCTAGCCTAATTATTGACACTTGGTAGGTTGCTAAAGATATTCATTGAGTTGTATTGAATTGAACTAGAGATTTTTAGCTTAGTTGGGAGAAGAGAAAGAAAAATAATCTCAGTCTTTAGATAATTGAAGAATTCTCATGTGGAAGAGATTAAGTTTTTTCTGTATGACTTCAGTAGGTGGACAAACGGTGGAAGCTTCAAGAAGTTTGTAAATGTTGAGTTGTCTAAAGCTAGGTAGTACTGTGTCAGGAGATACTAAATCTATCACCAGGAGATTCACTCATGGCTGGGTAACTATGGAAATAATTCAAGTATTTAATTTTTAATTTATTTGTTTACTTATTTATTCAAACATGTATTGAGCACACACTGATCTAGGTGTTGGATATTATCATTTTTCTTTAAAAAATTTGTAATGTTTTATTTGTTTCTGAGAGAGAGAGAGAGACATCATGGGCAGGGGAGGGTCAGAGAGAGAGGGAGACACAGAATCTGAAACAGGTTCCAGGCTCTGAGCTGGCTTTCAGCACAGAGCCTGATGTGGGGCTTGAACCCACAAACCGCAAGATCATGACCTGAGCCGAAGTCGGACACCTACCCAACTGAGCCACCCAGGCTCCCCTAGGTGTTGGATATTAAGACAGAGTGAATCATAATTCCTGCCCTTGGGGAACTCAGATCCAGCAGGCGAATGGAAATATTGGCAAGGATTACAACCCAGGGTGCCAAGAGGTTGTTAACAGTGTAATGGTAATACCCGAGAAAGAGTTGACAGGAAAGGTTGCTGAGGAGGTGACTCTGGAGTAGAGTTGACCAGACAGACAGAAATAGAGGAGTCCTAAGCGGAAGGAACAATACATGCAAAAGTACAAAAGTTAAACTTTTTAGAATACAGTAGTGGTATTTCATTTGGACTACGTGGCCTCAAATACCCTCCAATTCTAAGATTCTGTGTGCTGTGTATTTTTTTCACTTCCTGGCAGATATTATGTGTATGTGTGTATTTCAGTTGTCATTTTTCATAGGAAGCAAAAACAATAACTTCTTGTTTGATTTTTGTTCATAGTCAAGTTCATCCGAGAAGTAACACCATATATCAAGAAGCCATCATTAGTATCAGATCTACCATGGGAAGGTGCATCTCCTCAGTCACCAAGCTTTAGTGGCAGTGAGGACTCTGGTTCTCCAAAACACCAGAACAGCACCAAGGACAGGAAGGTCATCCCTCTCAAAATGTGCTTTGCTGCTAGAAACCTAAGCATGCCGGATCTGGAAAACAGGTGAGCTGTACATAAGAAGAAAATCACTTACAGCTTTATAAACTTAAGGATGTGTTGCAGTATAACTTATGCGTATTATTAATAAAATGACTGTTGACTAAATTATACAGAGGAAAACATCAGTCTGAGATGAGAGAGTAATCTTTGGAGTTCCATATTTAGATTACTTCACACATGTATGTACATGTAATTGTATAGAAATATTTTGCACAAACAGGCAAGAAATTTAATGTGGTGACTCCCAGGGAGTAAAATTAGATTAGAATTTAGAAGAGAAGGGGCTTCTGCTCTTCATTTCACACTTTTCTGGAGTGTTAGTACTTTTCTCACTATGAAATTACTTTATAATCTAAAAAATTCTTGTTAAAGAAAATTTTTTTTAATGTTTTATTTATTTCTGAGAGAGAGAGAGAGAGAGAGAAAGAGAGACAGTGTGAGCAGAGGAGGGTCAGAGAGAGAGGGAGATACAGAATCTGAAACAGGTTCCCGGCTCTGGGCTGGCTGTCAGCACAGAGCCCAACACGGGGCTGGAACCCACGAACCGTGAGATCATGACCTGAGCCAAAGTCAGATGCTTAACTGACTGAGCCACCTACGTGCCCCAAGAAAAATTTTTAAATGTCTCCTTATGTGGAAACTCCTAATACTGTGGCTAGTGTATAAAGTCAGAGATCTGATTATAGGTATGGCTGTATCTACTAGCAATGTGACCCTGGCAAGTTAACATCTCTTGCGTTTCCTTATTTTTTTTTTTAAATGTTTGTTTATTTTTGAGAGAGAGAGAGTGCAAGTGAGGGAGGGACAGAGATAGAGGAAGACAGAGGATGCAAAGCTGGCTCTGTGTTGACAGCACAGAGCCTGATGCAGGGCTCGAACTCATGAACCAAACTGTGAGATCATGACTTGAGCTGAAGTTGGACGCCCAACTGACTGAGCCACCCAGGCGCCCCTTGAGTTTCTTTATTTATAAAAAGGGAGAGCTGAATTGAATAATTTCTTTTTTTTTTTTTTTAAGATTTTATTTTCAAGTACTCTCCATACCAAATGTGGGGCTCACAGTCAGTTCAAGACCAAGAGTTGCATGCTTCACCATCCAAGCCAGCCAGTGCCCTGATCTCATTTTAAAGCAACCAATGTAATTACTGATTCAGTATCAAATGTTAGTTTATTTATTTTTTGAGAGAGGGAGAGAGAGCAGAGGAGTGGTAGAGAGAGAGGAAAACAGAGGATCTAAAGCAGGCTCCACTCTGCACTGATGGCCAAGAGCCCTTTATGGAGCTTGAGCTAAAGCTGTAAGATAAGGACCTGAGCTGAAGTTGGACGCTTAACTGACTGAGCCACCCACACACCCCTGGATGGATACTTTCTCTTTTCTTTTTCCTTTTTTTAATTTATTTATTTTTGAGAGAGAGAGAAAGAGAGAACATTTGGCGGAGGAACAGAGAGAAAGGGGAACAGAGGATCCAAAGCAGGCTCTGTGCAGACAGCAGAGAGGCCTGATGTGGGGCTCAAACCCACAGACTGCGAACTCATGACCTGAGCCGAAGGCAGCTGCTTAACCAACTGAGCCTCCCAGGCACCCCTGGATTGAATAGTTTCTAACGTCCCTCCTAGTTCTGTAACCATTTGGGTTCTGTGACTTTGTCTTCAGTGACTCCATGAAGTGGTACTGGTAAACCTAGTGGTAGGTTAGAGATTAGGGAAAAACAAGGTGGGAGACAGAGATAAAAAAAAACTTATCCAAAGACATAGTTAAGGACAGACTTTTTATAATGTACCTTCACTTTTATCATCTCTTCTGATCTGAATGCCAAAACAGGTGCCCAGTCAGGAGGGGATGGATCACAAGAAGACAGCAAGAAGCTGAATGACTTTGGGCATTTTAGGCCATGGGAACATTCGAAGTCCCACTCTGTAATATATGGTGTGCTGGAAACTGTTGAGCTCTGCAACCAGACAGACCTTGTGGAAATCACAATTAGGGTGACCTGCTAAAAGGAAAGCTCTGAGCAAAAATCCTTTTATCTCCATTACCTACCATATCCTCGTCTGTTAAAAACGATAGTAATACTTAACTAAATGTGCAGATTAAATGAGCCAATACATATTTGCATTTGCCTTTGCATAGAGCTAGGCATATAGTAGGTTCTCAAGAAAGAGTAGCTTAAAAAAGTCTTAACTACCAACTATGCATATATATTGTGAAAATTTTATTCTGATATATTCATATAATTTTTTTTAAATGTTTTATTTATTTCTAGGAGAGAGAGAGAGAGAGAGACAGCGTGAGCAGGGGAGGGTCAGAGAGAGAGGGAGACACAGGCTCTGAAATAGGCTCCAGGCTCTGAGCTGGCAGTCAGCACAGAGCCCGACGCGGGGCTCGAACCCACGAACCGTGAGATCATGACCTAAGCGAAAGTCGGACACTTAACCAACTAAGCCACCTAGGCACCCCAAATATTTATATAATTTTTGTTTGCTTTCTTTTAGAAGTTCAAGATATTGTAGAAATTGTTCCAAGTTACATATAGATTTATTTTTGAAAGATTGTGTGCATGTTAAATCATATCTAAATACAGTGCAGCTTGGTCTTTAAAGAAATGCACTCTTTTTTTCATAAAGTAAGAATTTAGTTTGTAAATTAGTTTGCCTCTTAAGTCAAAATTAATTTTTTTTCTTCAAATGAGAAATACTTACATAGAGTCTTTGGTTAATCATGGACCTAAAAAAATTAGTAGGGACCACAAAGAAGGAACTAGAATAGAGAAACAATGTGATAAAGAACAAACAGCAACTAAATTTGTCAACCAGTTATGAAGCTGACCAGAGTTTTCAGGCTAAGTCTCTTCATTGTAAATCATTTCTGAGAATGAGAATAGATTTGTTATCTTAGTCTGTTTTGGCTGCTATAACAAAATACCATAGACTGAATAGCTTATAAACAGCAGAAATTTATTTTTCACAGTTCTGGGACAGGATAGGAATCTAAGATAAGGCACCTGCAGATTCAGTATCTGGTGAGGGCCAACTTCCTGATTCATAGGTGGCTGTCTTCCTGCTATGTCCTCACATGGCAGAAGAGTCTAGAGAGCTCTCTGGGGTCTCTTTTATAAGAGCACTTATCCCATTCATGAATTCTCTCCCTTCATGACCTTACCACCTCCCGAAGGTCCCATGTCCTAATATTAGGATTTTAACGTATGATGTGAGGGACACAAACATTCAGTCTGTAGCACCCATAGTGCTGCTGATACAGCTGGGTACTAGAGAAAAAGACAAAGGGTTATAAAGTTTCCATAGAACTCTGTGGAGTGTTGGGAGTGGGGAAAAGGAGGAAGGTGATATGACTTGGCTGTATTATTGAATGTTATACTACTTTATCTTCTACCTAGACATCTTTTAGAGCTCATTAACCCTGGCCTTTATTAAAACTTGGGGCTGCATTCTCTGTAGTATAAATGGTAAATGCTAAAGATATTAGGTGCAGGATCAGCTTTGAAATACGCCTTCAGAACCAATTGGAGAGAGCAGTTTGGGATACAAGAGTTGTATCATACCTTGCTCTTCAGTAAAATGTGTCAGTCTTCTGGGCCTTGTTATACAATACAAGGTAAGGTCTTAAGAGATTCAGGCTATTGTAGATTCTGAGTCTTAATGCTGCAAAGTAATTTGTTTCTCATTTTACTTGAAATACTAAAATTTGTAGATAGTTTGCTTTTTATAAAATATAAATTGGAAGAGATTCAAGGTTATTTCTTTATCGCTCTTACTTGCATTTCATTGTGCTGTATAGACAAAAAGAAAAGTAGTAGAATTACAAGTACCTGGAAAAATTATGCATAACTTCAGTTATGTTCACAAGAATGTGAACATCTATCTTGTATTTCTTAGCAGTAAAAAAAAAATGTTCAGAACCCATTAACTAATTAGATAGTAGTTAAGATAATGGGCTTTGTAACTTTAACCAAGGTATTTGCTTTCTATAAACCTTGGTTCCCTCCTATATAAAATGAAAGCTTATGTGCAGGTTAAATAAGAGAATGATTGGGGCGCCTGGGTGGCTTAGTCGGTTAAGCGTCCGACTTTCGCTTAGGTCATGATCTCGCGGTTCGTGGGTTCGAGCCCCGCGTCGGGCTCTGTGCTGACTGCCAGCTCAGAGCCTGGAGCCTGTTTCAGTCTGTGACTCCCTCTCTCTCTGACCCTCCCCTGCTCATGCTCTCTCTCTCTCTCCTAGAAATAAATAAAACATTAAAAAATAATAATAAATAAATAAATAAGAGAATGATTGTAAAATCGGCCTAGTAAGCTTTCAGTATACTATTATTATAGGTGCCATGTTCTTAGGACCTTAAATACATTCTTTAATTCCTCTGTCCTGTTTTCCGTCTGTAAAATGGACATAATAATGCTTGCCCAGTAGAGTCTTTTAGAACTACTTCAAGGATAAATAAGATAATATCTATAAAATCACTTGAAGCTCTTTGATCCTTAAATTTATGTTAGCTCTGGCACAGGAAAATGTCATGACAAATAACACAGCTGCAACATTTAAAGCCATGTTAGGGGCGCCTGGGTGACTTAGTCGGTTAAGTGTCAGACTTTCGCTTGGGTCATGATCTCGCGGTTTGTGGGTTCGAGCCCCGCGTCGGGCTCTGTGCTGACTGCCAGCTCAGAGCCTGGAGCCTGTTTCGGAGTCTGTGACTCCTCTCTCTGACCCTCTCCTGCTCATGCTGTCTCTCTCTCTCTCTCCTAGAAATAAATAAAACATTAAAAAAAAAAAAAAAGCCATGTTAAAAAACAGTCCATTGTGGGGGCGCCTGGGTGGCTTAGTCGGTTAAGCATCCGACTTTCGCTTGGGTCATGATCTCGCGGTTCATGGGTTCCAGCCCCGCGTCAGGCTCTGTGCTGACTGCCAGCTCAAAGCCTGAAGCCTGTTTCAGTCTGTGACTCCCTCTCTTTCTGACCCTCCCCTGCTCACTCTCTCTCTCTCTCCTAGAAATAAATAAAAACATTTAAAAAAATTAAAAAAAAAAAACAGTCCATTGTGGTAATAGTAAAAATAAGTCTTGTTAGGACATTTGTGAGCAAAACATTTATCAAGTTGCAGTTTTATATAACTGACCATATTTCTGTTTGAAAATTTTAATTTCAACATAGTTTCTTGTAAAACTCAAGAGCAAGAAATAGGCCTGGATGTTCCCTAATGTGGAAAGTACTTATATGGTTTTTAAGCCCTTGGTAGGCATGTGGTTTCCCATCATTCTTTATTTCCCCCCTAACATTTTATTGGGGAAAATCTTCCAGCATATAGCAAGGTCAAAAGAATTCTATAGTCAACATTCATTTTCCCACCACCTAGATTCTCCATGAACATTTTACTGTACTTGCTTTAGCACAGATTGACCCATCTATCCATCCATCACTCCCTTTTACTTTTCTTGGATATACTTCAATGTGAATTGTGGTCAATATTTCCCTCCTAAATACTTAAGCATGCATATAGATAAGTAATTCAGTGTTTCATTGTAGTTTTTTTTTCCTTTTGAGGAAATATTTACATATAATAAAATGCACAAATCATAAACTTTGACAAGTGCATATAATTTTGTATCCCAAGCTTATCGAGATAAAGAACATCACCATCACCCTGGAAAGTTTTCTGTGCCCCTTCTCAGTCAATTCTTTCTCCCACCTTCAAAGGCTACTACTATTCTGACTTCCTAGTATAGATTAGTTTTAACTATTATAAAACTTTGTATAAATGTAATTATATGTACTCTTGTGGTAGAATTCTTTTACTCAGCCTAAAGTTTTTGAGATTCATTTATTTTGTTGCATATGTCGAAAAAATTTTTATCCCTTATTGCTGATTGATGTTATATGAATATATCACGGTTTCATTATCTGTTTTCCCATCAATGGAAGCTAATGTTAATAAAGGTAGAGTTTTGAGTTCATATTAACTCAGACTTAATATGTTCAGAGTTAATATTAATTAATATTGATAAAGTTACTATGAATATTTTTGTACAACCCTTTACAGACATATATTTTCATTTTTCTTGGGTAAGTTCCTAGGTGTGGAATTGCTGGGTCAAAAAGTTTAGTTTTGGGGGTGCCTGGCTGGCTCAGTTGGTAAAGCATATGACTCTTGATCTTGGGTTATAGATTCAAGTCCCACACTGGGTGTAGAATTATTAAAAATAAAATCTTAAAAAAGAAGGTTTAATTTTCTTAGAACTACTAGACTTTTTCCCCAAAGTGATTGTGCCATTTAAAGGAATACTGTTATCAATAAATTAATACTGTATTAATAAATTAAATACACCAGCAATATATGAGAGATTGCATTGTTCCACATCCTCGCCAACATTGGAGTCAGTCTTTCTAATATTAACTATTCTGGTCGTGTGTAGCAGAATCTCTTTTTGTTGAAATCTTTTATTTCAACATAAAGGTTTCACTTTCTAAACCAAAAGTTTATTTGACATGAGAGGGGAAACATCCTTTTTTTCTGTTTTACTACTTTGATTTAGTTTTGGTGTCTAGTGCTGAAAAAAAGTGCTGATCATCAGAATGAGTAAATAAGGAGGAGGAAGTTTGCTCTCTTTCCCCACATCTCACTAGAGGCTTCTGATAGTTATAAGCAGTTCATTGTGGGAAGTGAAAGCTAAATAAATAATGATGAAGTCCAGAGAAAGAACATGAGCCCATTCCTTCACAGACAGCATTGCGAGTAGTGTAGAGTTCAGCAGGGACAAAGTGTTCTTAAATGCTGCTCTTCAGGGTACCTGGGTGGGTCAGTCAGCTGAGCGTCTGACTCTGGGTTTTGACTCAGGTCATGATCTCACAGTTCTTGAGTTCAAGCTCCATGTGGGGCTGTGTGCTGACAGTGTGGAGCCTGGTTGGTATTCTCTGTCTTCCTCTCTCTCTTCCCCTCCCCCACTTGTGCTCGCTTTTTCTCTCTCTCTGAAAAATAAACATTTTTTAAAATGCTACTTTTAAGAAATATAAATCTTTTACCTTGAACTGGTTCACAAAGTCTTGGTCATCTTCACATTGGCTATTTTCCATGTAAAAGGTAAATTTTGGCTTTATTACCTATAAAACAATATGATTATTATTGAATAAAATATATGTTATATATATACATGTTTACTAAAAGAAGAAGTAAGCAGGCTAGACTTACAGAATCTTATATCTGGTGTACCTAAACATTGATTTGATTCATCTGATCAAAACGTACTTGTATTTCTCAGGAAATCCTCAGTGGTTTGATTAGAGGCCAAAACTTTTCACACTGTAGCTGTCTCCTCTCTCCTGTAAGCTAAACAATTTCTGGCAGACTGCCTTCAAATTTTTATGAGCAGAGTTTTCATTCAAGTTTTTCTTTTAAAACAACAGACTTTCTGAAATGCTTTGTGTCCTTCATCAGTTCTGGGGCCCCTTCTCCAAAGGCAAAGTCTTCTGGATGCTAGAATCTTCAGTCATGTTTTAGAGTTTATTTTCAGTTTCTTGTAAGTTAATTTTCTATTTCACAATCTGTTCTTAAGAAACACTTAGATTTCAGGGGTGCCTGGTCACTCAGTTGATTGAACATCTGACTTCGGCTCAGGTCATGGTCTTGAGGTTTGTGGGTTTGAGCCCCACATCAGGCTCTGTGCTGACAGCTCAGAGCCTACAGCCTGCTTCAGATTCTGTGTTTCCCTTTCTCTCTGCCCCTTCCCTGCTCATGCTCTGTCTCTCTCTCTGTCTCAGAAATAAATAAACATTAATATTTTAAAAAAAGAAACACTTAGATTTCCCTTTTCATGAAAATTTGGTGCTCCTGACTTGCAAACTAATTTAGTGTCTGTTTTCATCTTTTCCCAGCCTCGTGGTCCCAGTATCTTATCCTGTTTAATCAGGTTTAGTTTTATTTTATAACATTTCTTTTCCATTATTCCAGTTATTAATAAGTAGGATCTTTGACATCAGGATTTTCAGAGTTTAGACTGTATGAAAGGAATCTGAGAGACTGTCCCAGAAACAGTATGAAGTGTAAAGACGTTTTCAGAAGGTGAACATTTTGTGACTGGAGAAGGATGAACAGATTCCTATCTTTAGTACTAAGTAGGTCAGTAGGAGGAGTGAAAGAAATTTCTCGTCATGGTTTTGCGACCAAACTTTTTAGCATGTGTTTAAAGGATATTAATCTGGTTACAGTGCCAAAGCAGCCAGGTGGAAATAAATAGCCCCAAACAACCAACCTAATAGAAGGACTGAATTAGGGACATCACTGGCTCTTCTACCAGTTTAGTGGGATGAGAGTGGGTATGAATCTGTTGCTGGGTTGCGGGCGGGGCAGTCACTGGCTGCTGGGTGTGGGACATGCTGGAAGAGATGTTCAGCCAGCCTCTCTATTTTAGCTGTGTGTTTTACTCCCACTCCCAGAGGTAACTGGTGCCTCTAATTTTTTCATCCTCTTCAAGATTCTATGATATGGGTTGGCTAGGATTTTACTGTCCCCATTTTTCTTAGGCCTGCTTAGCTCATTAACTCCTTATTCTGCCAGCTTCCAAAATTTTGTTGTAGTTGCTCTTCTTCTGTTCTTTCTTGTAGGATTATGCTCTTTATTTTTATTTATTTATATTTTTAAGTTTATTTCCTTGAGAGAGACAGCATGATTAGTGGAGGAGAAGAGAGGGAAGAGAGAGAACCCCAAGGAAGCTCTGCACTGCCAGCACAGAGCCCAGTGCAGGGCTTGAACTCATGAAACCATGAGATCATGACATGAGCCGAAACCCAAGAGTCGGATGCTTAACCAACTGAGCCACCCAGGTGCCCCAAGATTATGCTTTTTATTTGTTTAAAAAAATATGTTTAGGGGTACCTGGGTGGCTCAGTCAGTTAAGTGTCTGACTTCGGCTCAGGTCATGATCTCCCAGTTTGTGAATTCGAGCCCCACGTCAGGCTCTGTACGGACAGCTCAGAGCCTAGAGCCTACTTCAGATTCTGTGTCTCCCTCTTTCTCTCTGCCCTTCCCCTGCATGCATTCTGCCTATCTTAAGTTTTTTTAAACTTAATGTTTATTTATTTATTTTGAGAGAGAGAAGAGAGCACATGAGCAGGGGAGGGGCAGGGACACAGAAAGGGACAGAGAGAATCCCAAGCAGGCTCTATACTGTCAACACAGGGCTTGACATGGGGCTTGAACCCATGAATCATGAGATCATGACCTGAGCCAAAACCAAGAGTCGAATGTTCAACTGACTGAGCCACTCAGGCGCCCCAGGATGATGCTCTTTAAAAGTCCCCTTTAGAGTCACCTGGCTGGTTCAGTCAGTAAAGCATGTGACTCTTGATCTTGGGGTTGTGAGTTGGAGCCCCACGTTGGGGGTAGAAATTACTTAAAATCAATCTATCAATCAATCCCCTTTAAAGTTTGCTGACGACTTCTTAGATACAGCACCAAGAGCACAATACAGAAACCAAAAAAACTGATGAGTTGAATTTCATGAAAATTAAAAACTTTTGCTTTGTAGAAAGACACTTGTAATAAGGTCTCCAGGAAAACAGAAACAATAGGTCAGGTGATGGGTGGAGAGATGGATGGATGGTTGGATGAATGGAGAAATAGATTTTAGGAATTGGCTTAGGCTGTTTTGAAGGCCAGTCCCATGATCAGGTGTCTACAAGGTGAAAAACCAGGAAAGCCTGTGGTATAATTCACTCTGAGTCCAAAGGCCCAAAAACCCAGAATACAAGTATGCAAGAGCCGGAGAAGATGGATGTTTCAAGTAAAGCAGAAAGCAAGTTTACCCTTTCCATCTTATTGTTCTATTCATGCCCTGAGTGGATTGGTTGATGCCTACCCAAATTAGCAAGGGCCATTTTCTATTTTTTTTTTAACTTTTATTTATTTATTTATTTATTTATTTATTTATTTATTTATTTATTTATGAGAGACAGAGCATGAGTGGGGGAGGGGCAGAGAGAGAGGGAGACACAGAATCCAAAGCAGGCTCCAGGCTCTGAGCTGTCTGCACAGGGCCTGATGCAGGGCTCGAACCCAAGAACCACAAGGTCATGACATGAGCCAAAGTTGGATGCTTAACAGACTGAGCCACCCAGGCAACCCTTTTTTTTTTTGAAAGAGAGAGAGTGCAAGCAGGGGAGAGGTGGTGAGGATAGAGACAGAAGTTCTGAAATGGACTCTGTGCTGACAGCAGATAGCCCAGTGCAGGGCTCAAACTCACAAACCAAAAAATCATGTCCTGAGTCGAATTTGGATACAACCAGCTGAGCCACCCAGGTACTCCAAGGCCATTTTCTATTGATAATGCTACTTTCTTCCAGAAAAATCCTAACAGACACACCCAGAAATAATGTTTTGCAAGGAATCTGGGCATCCTTTAGCCCAGTTAAGGTGATATATAAAATTAACTATCACATAGTGTTAAGAGAATGAAAAGATAAGCCACAGATTAGGAGAAAATCTTTGTGAAATACATATCAGATAAAGGACTGGTATCCAAAATATACAAAGAATTCTTTTTTTTTTTTTTAATTTGTTTTGAGAGAAGGAGAGAATACACAAGCAGGGGAGGGAGAGAGAGAGGGAGATTCCCAAGCAGGCTCTGCACATCAGATGTGGGACTCGAACGCACAAATCATGAGATCATGACCTGAGCCAAAACTGAGTCAGACACTTAACCCACTGAGCCACCCATGGGGCCGTCAAAGAATTTTTAGAACTCAACAGTAAGAAACCAACCCAATTAAAAATGTGCAACAGATCTGAACAATCACCTCACAAAGAAGAAATGCAGATGGCAAATAAGAATATGAAAAGTACGGGGCGCCTGGGTGGCTCATTTGGGTAAGCGTCCGACTTTGGCTCAGGTCAGGATCTCACGGTTCGTGGGTTCAAGCCCTGCATCGGGCTCTGTGACAGCTAGCTCAGAGCCTGGAGCCTGTCTTTAGATTCTGTGACTCCCTCTGTCTCTGACCCTCCCCTGCTCATGCTGTCTCTATCTATCTCTCAAAAATAAATAAAAACATTTTTAAAAAGTTAAAGAAAGTATATGAAAGTGCTGGGGGTCCTGGGTGGCTCAGTGGGTTGAGTGTCCGACTTCAGCTCAGGTCACGATATCGCTCGTGGGTTCAAGCCCCGCTTTGGGCTCTGCTGACGGCTCAGAGCCTGGAGGCTGCTTCCGATTCTGTCTCCCTCTCTCTCTGCCCCTCCCCCCACACTCTATCTCTCTCTTTCAAAATAAATAAATATTAAAAAAAATTGTTTTAAAGAATATGAAAGGTGTTCAACTTCCTATGTCATCAGGGAATTGCAAATTAAAACAAGGAGATACCACAATATGCGTATGAGAATGGCCAAAATCCGAAACACTGGCAGCACAAATACTAAAGAGGAACATAGAGCAACAGGAACTCATTCATTGTTGGTAGGAATCAAAAATGATACAGCCACTTTGGAAGACAGTTTCGTATGAAGCTAAACATAGTCTTACTATTTGACCTAGCAGTTGGGCTCCTTGGTATTTACCCAAAAGAGTTGAAAACTTATGTTCTTACAAAGACCTGCACACAAATGTTTATGAAAGCTTTATTCATAATTGCCAAAGCTTTGAAAGCAAACAAGAAGCCTTTTAATAGGTGAATGTATAAAAAAAATCGTGGTACATCCAGACATTGAAGTATTCAGCAATAAAAAAATAATAAGCCCTCAAACCACAAAAGACATGGTGAAATCTTAAATGTATATTGGTAAGTGAAAGAAGCCAGTCTGAAAAAGCAACATAGTGTATGATTTCGTGGAGACAATAAAATGATTAGTGGTTGCCAGAAGTCAGGGCCGGGGCCTGAGTGATGGAGGAATCAATAGGTGGAGCAAAGGGGATTTTTAAAGCAGTGAAATTATTATTCTCTACAATACAGTAATAGTAGAGACATGGCATACATTTGCCAAAACTCCGAATATAACACAGGGAGTAAATTGGGATTTTAGTTCATAATATTGTATCCATGTTGAGGGGTGCCTAACTAACAATTTTTAGGGCCACCTGGGTGGCTCAGTCGTTTGAAAGTCCAACTTGAGCTCAAATCATGATCTCATGGTCTGTGAGTTCAAGCCCCACCTCAGGCTCTGGGCTGACAGCTCAGAGCCTGGAGCCTGCTTTAGATTCTGTGTCTCCCTCTCTCTCTGCCCTTACCCCACTAGTGCACGGGTACATGCTCTCTCTCTCTCTCTCTCTCTCTCTCAAAAAATAAATAACATTAGGGCGCCTGGGTGGCTTAGTCAGTTAAGCGTCCGACTTTCGCTTAGGTCATGATCTCGCGGTTCGTGGGTTCGAGCCCCGCGTCGGGCTCTGTGCTGACTGCCAGCTCAGAGCCTGGAGACTGTTTCAGTCTGTGACTCCCTCTCTCTCTGACCCTCCCCTGCTCAGGCTGTCTCTCTCTCTCTCTCTCCTAGAAACAAATAAAACATTAAAAAAAAATTAAAAAAATAATAATAATAAATAAATAAATAACATTAAAAATGTTTTAAAGGAATATTATATCAGTATTGGTTCATCGTTTGTAACAAATGTACCACACTAATGCAAGATGTTAATGATTGGGTATATTATGGAGAGACAAGAAGGGGTATTTGGGAGTTCTCTGTACTTCTTACTCATTTTTTTATGTAAACCTAATACTGCTAAATAAAAAAATCCATTATGTTTTTCAAAAATCCCCTTTCATTGTATTTAGTGGGATTTCAGGAAGGGATAGACTAAATGTGTATACTCAATTGCTGTGGTATATAGAGGGTTCTAGAAATACTGGAAATACTTTTTTTTAAGATTAGTATAAATAAATTATAAAACAGCTTGTTTTGGGTTTGTATTCATACATTATCTAATAATCTAGCATTGTATTTTATAGATAACTACTTGTCATTAAATAAATTTATACTCTAAATTAGGTTTGGCTACTTTAATGATTAGTTGAATAGTTTCTCTGAATAATGCAATTATTAACTCCTCCAAAGAACTATAATAGAAGTTATTCTACCTTTCAGTGTTATATTTTATTGTTATTGAGTACAATGTACTTTTATAAATCTTCTTCCCATAACAGACATATAGCTATTTTTCTTCTAGAGAATGTAATCAATATTTTAGCCAATAAATAGCTTAAAGACCATGACAGCAACAGTTGATATAGTGAAATATAAAATAAAAAAGAATAAATAATAAATATGATAACATAAAGGACTAAGTAAAGGTCAATATGAATATTAAGTTGTTTATCTTCCTCTTTCTACTTTTGCTGGCTTTTAGGATGGAGGAATTCCTCCTGTCTAGTAGTCTGTCCTACTGGTGAGCTCTGTGTAGTTTCATCTTTCTTAGGTCCAATTAAATCTCCCCAGGCCATTTCTCTCTCTACTGTAACTCATCTTACATCCTACCATAAGGTTATTTCTAATTAATTTACTTTATGGTTTTAATTGTGGGAAAATACACATAACATAAAATTTACCATCTTAACCATTAAGTTTATTTATTTCTTTTTGAGAGAGAAAGAGTGTGAGTGGGGTGGGGTAGAGAAGGAGAGGGGAGAGAGGGGATCCCAAGCAGGCTCCACACTGTCAGTATGGAGCCCTATCATGACTCGAGCTGAAATCAAAAGTTGGATGCTTAACTGACTGAGCCTCCCAAGCGCTCTCCCATCTTAACCATTTTAAGTATGTAAGCACAATCTCAAGAACTTTTTCATCTTGCAAAACTAAAACTCCAGATCTATTAATTAGACAACTCCCTATTTGCCCCCCTTCCCAGCAACTACCATTCTAGTTTTGTTTCTATGAGTTTGACAACTGTAGATCTTTCATATAAAGTGGACTCATACAACATTTCCCCCTCAGTGACTAGCTTATTTCATTTAGCACAGTGTCCTCAAGGCTCACCCATATTGCAGCTGATGTCAGAAATCCTTTGCTTTTTAAGGCTGCATAACATGCCATTGTTTGTATCATCCCACATTTTGTTTGTCCATCCCGTCAGTTGTTTGTCCAATCCCATTTGGGTTGTTTTTACCTTTTGGCTATATGAATGATACTGCTATACACATAGATGTACAAATACTTTGTTAAATTATTTTTTATTTGATTGTTTTGATATGTTGTTCCCCTGTTGAGAATCCTCAGTGACTCCACATTGCTTACCAGTTAGTATCCAGACTTAATCTCCTCCTCAAACCCCATAAATTTTGGTCCCAAGCTACTTCTCACTATATTTAGCTAAAGGATAAGAAATCCAATAAATAAATTCATTAAAACTGCAACTAAAACAAAAGCAAATACCTTATGACTTGCTATCTAAAGAATTTTTTCTGACTAACATGAATTTTCTAATATGGACTTAAGTGACATTATTTTACGTTGTGGCTATTTTCTAGAGCTTCTTGGCCTTTTGGCTATTGCCCTAGAACCTCAAAGGCATATAAAACATGGATAGACTGGTAGCTGGATGACTAACTCCAGTGAGAGGGCAAGTGAATAGACAGGTGATAGGTAAGTACAAGGTAGATGTGTTTAAAATCTGCTTCAGGGGCACACAGGTGGCTCAGTTGGTTAAGCATCTGATTTCAGCTCAGGTCATCATCTCGCGGTCAGTGAGTTTGACACCTCACGTCGGGCTCTGTGCTGACAGCTCAGAGCCTGGAGTCTGTTTCAGATTCTGTGTCTCCCCCTCTCGCTGCCCTTCCCCTGCTCGTGCTCTGTCTCTGTCTATCTCAAAAATTATTAAACTACAATAAATAAATAAATAAACAAACAAACAAACGAACAAACACACAAACCACTTCAAAGCAGGACAACAGCTCAGTAAATGTGCCTCAGAGGTGTAGTGGCCTCCTTTGCAGTCCTGCTTTGTTCCTGCCATCTTGCCTCTTTTAAACCAGAACTTCATAGTAATCACGGTCTTTATAGGAGCACTTTTTTAAACCTATAGTTACATTAATTGTTAAATTTCTGCCTTCCCCATTAGATAATAAGTCCAGTGAGGATAGAACCTATCTTATTTTTATCTTTTTTCACCACTCTATCTCCAATGTCAGTGTTTCACACTAACTGACATATAGTAGGTGCTCAATAAATGTTTATTTAAGAAAGGACAGACTGGCCAAGTGACAGTTAATATTTGCCATATTAACTATGTCAAAACACTTGGGAATCATTAAGGGCTGAGAAATGTGGCAAAAGAGAGGGGTGCACAAGCTTGAAGGCAGGAGTGCTAGTATCCCTGTAAACTGCTTATCTTTGACAGGTGGCGTAGGATCTCGTGACAGTGCTTCAAGGCAGCAAAAACTGTCTTCAGAAAGATGAAAGAATAAAAAGATCTGTCCTTGGTCAGTAGCAGTTGGTCATTTTCTAACCCACCAAGAAGAACACTCCTGAGAGCTTTTTCTTTTTCCCATTTTGAAAGGTGTATATGCTCCCCCATTAGAACACAACAGTCCTTGACTTTCTAAACTCATGTTGGCAAAAACTTTGACCAAAACAGAAGACAGTGCTCAATAAGTTACTTTCTAAGAAATTTGATCAATGTACTTATAAAAACATTTAGCAAATTCCTAAAGATAACTTTTGAAATTTAGATTGTTCTCAGTTGAGCATTAACAAATAATAGTCGTAGGGTTGAAGGTCTCTTAACTGTTTTTCTGCTATGACTCAGTGTCTGATTTAACCATATAATGTTACCCAGACACTAAAAAACAGTTTCAGATTTTCATAAAGAATAACATTCTTCAGTTATTTTCTCTTTTCTTTATTCCACATGGTGAAAATTTCAGTTCACTATTTGGCAGTAGGATTTATTTACCTAGCAATACCTTACACCAGAATTTTCTACATATTTAAGAAATATCATATCCTTCTTTACAATGTGCCTATGACATCCAACAAGCATGGTTTCCATTTCTTTGACATGGAAATTAAAGCAAAGCGAGGTGTTTTACTGTAGACCATACAATGGATTCCTTCATTTTAGGTCATTACATTAACACACTAAAACAACAGACCCAGCAGTTAGTCTTTCTGATGATTATCTTTCCACATGTGGTTTTCTCTGGAATTGGACCCTAAGGAATTAAGAGAAAGTATCTTTATTCTGGAATTTAAAATTAAAATAGATTTCCAGTTATGTATGTTATACTCTGGCAGGTTTGATGACTTCTGATCTAGCTTTTCTTTTTCTTTTTCCACACAGATTGATAGAACTACATTCTCCTGATAGCAGGAACACGTTGATCCTTCGCTGCAAAGATACAGCTACAGCACACTCCTGGTTCGTAGCTATCCACACCAACATAATGGCTCTCCTCCCACAGGTATTGGCTGAGCTCAATGCCATGCTTGGTGCAACCAGTACAGCAGGAGGCAGCAAGGAGGTCAAGCACATTGCCTGGCTGGCAGAACAGGTGGGTTGAGAGGCAGGGCAGGGTCTCCCTGGGTCACCATTGAGAGCCAAAGTGTCTCCCCCATTTCATATATCTGTAATATTTATCATGTAGTCAGGTCCTGGATATTGAGCTTATAGATCTTTTGTTTGTCGGTCTTGTGTTTCTCCTCCCTATCAATTTAGTTATTTGTTGCTAGTTATCACCTGCACAGAAGAACTGACTGTCATGATAATCATCATCACAACATAACTAAAAAAGATACTCTTATTACCATGTCTCTCCTTAATGACAGAGGATAATTTTCATGACAGAGGATAATTTTCATGATTTGAGAATAGGATCAGCAAAAGTTTTCTGCAAAGGGCCCAGTAGTGTCACAACTACTTGACTCTGCAGTTACAGCAAGAAAGCAATAATAGACATATGAAAATGGAGAGGTGTGGCTGTGTTTCAATACAACTTTATTTTAAAAAACAGGTACTGGGCTGCATTTGGCCCATAGGCCCTACTTTCACAACCCCTGTTCTAGTCGATGGCCAGAGTTTCAGGGGCAGATTGCCTACTTCCCTGTTCTGGGAAAAGTGTATAAAATATGCAAAATATCTTACAAGCCATTCAACACAAATGTACAGTTGTCTTCTATAGCTGAAAAATGAAGAGAAAGCCTAAGTGGACATTGGGTAAAGGGAAAGGAAGAACTTAATCCAATTTAGTTTAAATCCCATTTTGACAAAAGGGAGACTCTGAATATACATGATATTGTAGTACATCCTTTTTCCTTTGAGTCCTTCACTGGCAGTTGGGGCAGCAGGAGTTGAAAAAGGAAGACTGGACTAAGGGTTCCAAGAGGAGTGTTCAAGTGATAGTTCTGGTTTTCACTAGTGTTAGATCTCTTTAAAGATTTCTTCATCTCTTTGAATCCTAATTCCTTCATGTGTGTCCACAGGGGCAGGGATTATGTCAGTATCAGCCCAGGAATATTTTGTTCTTTTCTTTTTGTTTTGTTTTAACTACAGTTTGTTAGGTCTGGCCCTCCACCTCAACAGAGTTCTAATTTGATAGATCTGTGGTGGGGCCAAGCAGTCTTGTTGGGTAGCTTCTGAAGAGATTGTGTGGAGACATACTTTAGACTCTACTAATCTGTTTTTTCTTATGACTCTAAAATTTTATAAACATTTCAAGTAATAGTTTATAATGTATTAGAACACAGAATTAATGCTGTGATAATTTTGAGGAAGTATAATTAGGATAACTAGGAAGAGAAGAAACTAATGAAAATTATGGTATAAGTACTTTTGACTTTGAAAGTTTTAGTATTTTAGTTATGTTTACCATTGTTTCTAAATTTTAAGTTTTTAATTTTAATTCCAATATAGTTAACATACAGTGTTATATTAGTTTCAGGTGTACAATATGGTGATTCAACAATTCTATACATTACTCAGTGCTCTTCATGGTAAGTATATTCTTTAAACCCCATCACCTATTTCGTCCAGCTCCCTTCTGATAACCATCAGTTTGTTCTCTATAGTTAAGAGTCTGTTTCTTGGCTATTCCAAAAAACAGAAAAGGAAGGAAAACTTACAAATTCATTCTATGAGATCAGCATGACCCTGATACCAAAACCAGATAAAGATACCACCAAAACAGAGAACTACAGGCGAATATCCCTGATGAGCATAGATGGAAAACTTCTTAACAAAATACTAGCAAACCATATTCAAAAATATTACTTAAAAAATTATTCACCACAATCAAATGGGTTTTTTTCTTGGGTTTTAAGAGTGATTCACTATTTGCAAATCAATCACTGTGATACATCACATCAATGAGAGAAAGGATAAGAACCATATAATTTCAGTAGTTGCAGAAAAGGCATTTGGCAAGTACAACATCCATTAATGATAAAAGCCCTCAGCACAGTTTTAAAGGGAACATACTTCAACATAATAAAGGCTATAGATGAAAAACCCACAGCAAATGTCATACTCAGTGGGGAAAAACTAAAAACTTTCCCCCTAAGGTTAGGAACAAGACGGGGCGCCTGGGTGGCTTAGTTGGTTAAGCGTCCGACTTTCGCTTAGGTCATGATCTCCCAGTTCGTGGGTTCGAGCCCCGCGTTGGGCTCTGTGCTGACTGCCAGCTCAGAGCCTGGAGCCTGTTTCAATCTGTGACTCCCTCTCTCTCTGACCCTCCCCTGCTCGCGCTGTCTCTCTCTCTCTCTCTTCTAGAAAGAAATAAAACATTTAAGAAATAACTAAATAAAATTACTTAAAAAAAAAAAGGTCAGGAACAAGACAAGGATGTTCACTCTCACCACTTTTATTCAACATAGTACTGAAAGTCCTAGCCATAGCAATAAGACAACAAAAATAAATAAAGGCATCCAAATTGGTAAGGAAGAAGTAAAACTTTTCAGTTTGCAGATGATGTGGTACTCTATGTAGAAAACCCAAAAGACTCTACAAAAAAAACTGCTAGAACTGATAAATTCAGTAAAATCACAGTCTACAAAATCAATGTTCAGAAATCTGTTGTGTTTCTATAATCTAAACAATCCCATTTACAATTGCACCCAAAAGATGCAATAATAAGATACCTAGGAATAAACCTAACCAAAGAGGTCAAAGACCTACATGTACTCTGAAAACTGTAAAACACTGATGAAGGAGATTGAAGATAACACCAAGAGATGGAAAGATGTTCCATGCTTGTGGATTTGAACAAATATTGTTAAAATGTCTATACTACCAAAACAATCTATGCATTTAATGCAATCCCTATCAAAATACCAACATTATTTTTCATAGAACTAGAACAACTAAAATATGTATGGAAGTGCAAAAGACCCCAAATAGCCAAAGCAGTCTTGAAAAAGAAAAGCAAAACTGGAGGCACCACACTTCTGGACTTCAGGTTATATTACAAAGCTGTAGTAATCAAAACAATATGATACTGGGACAAAAGTAGACCTATAGATCAATGAAACAGAATAAAAAAATGAGAAGTAAACCCACAATTATATGATATTAATCTTCAACAAAGGTGAAAAGAATAACCAGTGGGAAAAAGAATGTCTTTTCAATAAATGGTGCTGAGAAAACTAGAGAGCAACGTGGAAAATAATGAAACTGGACCACTTTCGTACACCATACAGAAAAGTAAATTCAAAATGGATTAAAGACCTAAATGTGAGACATGAAACCATAAAAGTCCTAGAAGAGAGTACAGGCAGTAATTTCTCTGACATCGACCATAGCAACACCTTTCTAGAGATGTCTCCTGAAGCAGGGAAAGCAAATGGAAAAACTATTGAGACTGTATCAAAATAAAAAGCTTCTGCACTAGGGCACCTGGGTGGCTCAGGCAGTTAAGTGACTGCTGGTTTTACCTTAGGTCACAATCTCACTGTTGGTGAGATTGAGCCCTGCACTGGGCTTCACCCTGACAGTATGGAGTCTGCTTGGGATCCTTTCTCTCTCCTTCTGTCTCTGCTCCTCCCCTATTCATGTGCTCACTCTCACTGTCTCTCTCTTTCAAAATAAATAAAGATTAAAAAAAAAAAAGCTTCTTCTGTAAATTACTGAAACTCTGAATTTTATGCTTACAATGAATAAATTTTTGTGGTATGCAAATTTCACCTCAATAAAGCTGTTTAAAAAACTTAAAAAAAAAAAAAGCTTCTGCACAGCAAAGTAAACAATTAACAAATCTAAAAAGCAACCTACTCAATGGGAGAAAATATTTGCCAATGATCTATTTTATAAAAGGTTAGTATCCAAAATATATAAAGAACTTCTAAAACTCAACACCCCAAAACCAAATAGTTCAATTTAAAAATGGAGAGAAAACACAATCAGACATTTCTCTAAAGAAGACCTCTAGATCACCAACAATACATAAAGAGATGGTCAACGTCACTCAACATCAGGGAAATGCAAATCAAAACTACAATGAGATATAACACCTCACACCTGTCAGAATGGCTAAAATAAAAAAAAAAAACCAGAAAACAACAGGTGTTGACGAGGATGTGGAGAGAAAGGGGACCACTTGTTCAGTTGATAGGAATGCAGACTGGTACAGCCACTGTAGAAAACAGTATGGAGGTCCTCATAAAGTTAAAAGTAGAACCACCTTATGATCTTGTAACCAGACTACTGGGTATTTACCCAAAGAATACAAAAAACACTAATTCAAAAGGATATATGCACCATTATGTTTATGGCAGCATTATTTACAATAGCCAAGGTATGGAACCAGCCCAAACGTCCATTAGGAGATGAATGTCTAAAGAAGATGTGGTATATAGATACAAAGGAATATTATTCAGCCATAAAAAAAACAACGAAATCTTGGCATTTACAATGACATGAATGGGGCTAGAGAGTACAAGGCTAAGTGAAATAGGCCAGTTAGAGAAAGACAAATTACCACATAATTTCACTTATGTGGAATTTAAGAAACATAAACAAGCAAAGGGGGGAAAAATAAGAGAGGGACAATTCAAGAAACAGACTCTTAACTCTAGAGAACAAACTGGTAGTCACTGGAGTGGAAGTAGGGCAAGGAGTGAGTAAACTAAGTAATGAGGATTAAGAAGTGCACTGCTTGTAATGAGCACAGGGGTGAGGTATGAAATTGTTGAATTACACCTGGAACTAACATAACACTGTATGTTAACTAACTGGAATTAAAATAAAAACTTAAAAAAATAAAATGCACTTTTTATCCTAAAAAAAAAGTGTGTCTCTTGATTTGTCTCTTTTTTTCCTTTGTTCTTTTGTTTTATTTCTTAAATTACACATATGAATGAAATCCTGTGGTATTTGTCTTTTTCTGACTGACTTATTTCACCTAGCATAGTAATATTTTCCAGGACCATCTATGTCATTGCAAATGGCAAGATTTCATTGTTTTTATGGCTGAATAATATTCCATTGTGTATGTATGTGTATGTGTGTGTGTGTGTGTGTGTGTATATATATATATATATATATATATATATATATATATATATACATACACACAGCATCTTTGTTTTTTAAGATTTTAATTTTAAGTAATCTCTACACCCAGCATGGGGCTCAAACTTAAACCACTAGATCAAGAGTTGTGCGCTCCACTGACTGAGCCAGTCAGGCATCCCTGTACCACATGTTCTTTAATCAGTCATCTATTGATGGACACTTGGGCTGCTTCCATAGATTAGCTATTGTAAATAATGCTGCTGTAAACATAGGGGCATCTGTATCTTTTTGAATTAGTGTTTTGTATTTGGGGGTAAATACCCAGTAGTAGTATTACAATCCTACTGGACTGTGTGATAGTTCTATTTTTAATTTTTTGAAGAACCTCCTTACTGGTTTCCACAGTGGTTTCCCCAGTATTCGTTCTTACCAACAGTGCATGAAGGTCCCTTTCTTCCCCACATCCTTGCCAACGCTTGTTTTTTCTTGTGTTTTTTATTTTAGCCATTCTAACAGGTGTGAGGTGATATCTCCTTGTAGTTTTGATTTGCGCCCTGATAATGAGTGACGTTGAGCATCTTTTTATGTGTCCGTTGGTGATCTGAATGTCTTTGGAGAAATGTCTGTTCCTGTCTTCTCTCCATTTTTAAATTTAATTATTTGTTTTTTGAGTGTTGAGTTGTATAAGTTGATTGTTTCTAAATTTTTATACACTAATTGAAAAACTCAATTTGAGTATTAATTGTGCTGCACTTTCAGCCATGTTAGAAATGTTCATGGTATGCCTGGGTGTCTCAGTTGAGTGTCCGACTTCAGCTCAGGTTGTGATCTTGGGGTCCATGAGTTTGAGCCCTGCATCAGGCTCTGTGCTGAAAGCTTGGAGCCTGGATCCTGCTTTCGATTCTGTGTGTCCCTCTCTCTCTTTCTTTCTTTTTTTCTTTTTTTTAATGTTTTTATTTATTTCTAGGAGAGAGAGAGACAGCGTGAGCAGGGGAGGGTCAGAGAGAGGGGGAATCACAGACTGAAACAGGCTCCAGGCTCTGAGCTGCAGTCAGCACAGAGCCCGACGCGGGGCTCGAACCCACGAACCACGAGATCATGACCTAAGCGAAAGTCGGATGCTTAACCGACTAAGCCACCCAGGCGCCCCTCCTCTCTCTCTTTCTGTTCCTCTCCCACTTGGACTCTGTTTCTCTCACTCAAAAATAAAGATTAAAAAGTTAGAAGAAAAAAATGTTCATGATTTTAAAAGGTAATACATTCACATGGTTCAAAGGTTAAAATTAAAAGTTAATAGGTGAAAAGTCTTACTCTCCTTTCTGTCCCCCATCTAGCCAATCCCCACCTTGCCCCCAGAGAGATAACCACTTTCATTCCCTTCCAGAGAATCACTTGAGAGTTTCTTTATGCAAATGAAAGCAAATATGAGCACATATTCTTCGTCTTCCCTTTTATAAAAGAAGATAACATATTATGCATACTACTTTATAACTTGCTCTTTTTTTTTCATTAAACAGTATATCCTGGCAATCTTCCCATATCAACGCAGAGAGAGTATTCTTTCTTACAACTGTATAGTTTTCCATTGTGTAGCCATAATTAAAGAAGCACTCCTCACAATCTTGTTACAGTCTTTTCATTATAGACTATGGTACTGTGAATGACCTTGTAGTTTGTCCTTTCACACATATGCTATCTATGGCCTTTGGTTTCCAAGTTCAGATATATCAAATAATAAGGGAACCTGTATTATCTGAATATATTTGGTTCTCAAGTTTCAAGGAGTAGTAAAACTTTGGTTAGTAAAGGATTTATCCAAAAATATAACTGATGCAACAGTTCCTGTTGGATATCGAGAGCTTGGAGTGTAGGGGATATTTCTATACCTGGAGAGTAAATCCCCAAAAGTGCTGGGTCCAAGGGTGTGTGAGCCAACTATCGCTATATGACAAATGGCTCCAAAACATAGTGGCTTTAAAATAACAAATATTTACTTCACGTATTTTCTAAAGATCAGGAATATAGCAGCAGTGTGACTGGGTGGTTCTGGCTTGGGATCCCTCGTGAAGTTGCAGTCAGACTGTTAGCCGGGAGGCAGCCATCCGAGGACTTGACTGGGGTGTTGGCAAGTCTGCTTCCAGCATGATTCAGTCACATGACTACTGGCAGAAGGCCTCAGTTTTCTTCCATGGAGACCTTGGTACAGGGCCACCTGAATGTCTTTAAGACCTAGCTACAGGTTTTCTTCAGTGTGAGTGATCTGAGAAAAAGAACAAGAAAGATGCCACAGTGCCATTTTTTAACCTAGTCTTGTTTTGTTTTGTTTTCTTTTCTTTTTATTAGCAGCAGCGAGTTTCTAAGTTCACTCTACACCCAAGGGCTCCATCTCTTAAAGGAAAGTGTTGTAAAAAATTCGTGGACATAATTTTTAAAGTACCACGAAGGGTGTATGCATTTGTAATTTTGATAAATATTTCCAAATTGCCTTCCATCAGATTCCCACCAGCAATATATGAGAGCTGTCAGACTTTCAAAGTGAAATTAATTTGGTTTATGCTACACAAAGACAAGTAGAAAGGAGAAAAATAAAGTCACCAATTCATCACAATATGTATTTTATGGGCCATATTTATGTGGTGATTCCTCCAGTCAGTTTTGAGCTCTTAGAACATGGGAGCACATTTCCCCCCCAAATCTTTACTGCCCCCAGAGAACTTAGCTTAATGGTATATATACCATAGATGCTCAGTAATTTTTTTTGTGTCTATCTCTGCATATGCATAAGAAAAGCAACCAGAGAAGTTACTAACTATAAAATATTACCAAAAACAGAAGCGCAGGGTTGGGAAATAATACTAAGTAAAAAAGTTCAATCTCTTTGAAAAATAGTACCACTGAACTAATTCAAAGCACTATTTCTAAAATATTCTTGATTTTTACTTTTTTTGGGGGGGGTTACCCAAATCAGAGATCGCTGGCAGTATTTGGTGTTCAAGCAAGACTGGATACATATAGAGGTATTATATTGAGCTTATGTATCTGATAAAGATTGAACTAAGCAAATGCCAAAGCCTTTTCTAATTGGAAGATTGTTTAATTCTTTGAGTGTGAAAATGGTTAAAATAATTTTAGATTATATAATCTGTTCAATATAAGTAAGCATTTCTTTTGGCATGAGATATATTTACTGAAAATCTTGCATATAAATGAAATTGTTTCAGTTGTACTTAGAGAAGATAGTTATTTTACAGAGATAAATTTAGGAAGGATCATTTATTTAACTTTAAATGATCTGTCCTTAATTTTTTTTGTTATTCCACATTATTAAAAACTGAGTTTGCTTAAAACAGGGAAAATCTGTAATACAGATAATTGGTAACCGAAACATAATCTCTTCTCTGCATAGGGACTTCTGTTTCTTCATTGATCCTGATTTTTATGTGACTGATAGTTTACTTTTTTAGTTGGTTATAGTCTTTTTTTCTTTTTTAGTTGGTTATAGTCTTAAAAGAATTTTATTTAAGTTGGCCAAATGGGGGGACATATTTTACCTTTAAAACCAGCATTTTTTAGGCTTTTGAGTATTCATTAGAAAAGACAAGACAGCCAAAGAAAGCTTTGTTTCCACGATTCCTACTTTGTTCCCGATCATTCTCAAAATGTGTAAAGACTCAAATTGGGAACATATACACTAAATTGGCATTAGTGGAATGCTTATTTAGTTTCTTATCTGTTTTCTATCCTAATAACAAAATGAAGAACAGAAGTACATCACCTGTCTAAAAGACTGATTTATAGGATAAAAAGATTTAGGGAATGAATTGTAACCATTAGTTTTTCATCTTTAGGGCTGTTCAACTCTATTAAAAAAATAAAATCTGGGGTAGGCTGCTGTTTGGCCAGGTGTGTGCATGTGTGGGTGTTGAAACTCAAACAGACCAGAACCCTAACATTAGTATCCCTCTTTTCTCTGGCCAAAACCGTAATAGTGGAGCCCCAAGGCTGCTTGCACTGCTACCACAACCAAAAATACATGCTATCTATATAGCAGGCAGAATTTTGACTCCAGTGAAAGCAAATAGGATCCTTATAACTTAAGAAAATTGGCAAACAGAATGACTTAAATTGATGTTTCATTTTTCTCCAGTGATAAGTAGAAGGACTAAGGACTCCAAAGGGCCGAAGAATAAATAGTTTTTAAGAATTAAAAAAAAATTTTTAATGTTTATTCATTTTTTGAGGGGGAGGGAGACACAGAATCCAAAGCAGGTTCCAGGCTCTGAGCTATCAGCACAGAGCATGACACAGGGCTCAAACTCATGAACCATGAGACCATGACCTGAGCCAAAGTCAGACACTTAACTGACTGAGCCACCTAGGCACCTCTAAAAGTTGTTAGTTGAACAAAAAGTTCTCTGTCTTGAAACTGGATATTGTTTCTATTGATATTAGCAATTTTCCTTTGTTGCCTAAAATATCTTCTTTAGGAAGAAATGCATTTAAGTTTCCCAAATGCACATATGCTGATCTAGCCTTTAAAATCTCTCTTGTAACTTAGGAGAAAAGTTAATTTTAAAGGTCAGGTTGTTGGGGTGCCTGGGTGGCTTAGTCGGTTGAGCGTCCGACTTTCGCTTAGGTCATGATCTCGCGGTTCGTGGGTTCGAGCCCCGCGTCGGGCTCTGTGCTGACTGCCAGCTCGGAGCCTGGAGCCTGTTTCAGTCTGTGACTCCCTCTCTCAATGACCCTCCCCTGTTCACGCTGTCTCTCTCTCTCCTAGAAATAAATAAAACATTAAAAAAAAAAAAAAAGTCAGGTTGCCATTTTAACCTCTTTGGAAGATAGATTTTATGTTATAGTAGTTCCCCTTATGTATGGGGGATATGTTTCTTCTTTCTTTTATGTTAATGTTTGTTTATTTTTGAGAGAAAGAGAGAGTGTGCGCACAAGCTGGGGAGGGCCAGAGAGAGGGAGACAGAGGATCTGAAGTAGGCTCTTCACTGACAGCACAGAGCCTGCTGGGGGACTTGAACTCCCAAACTGAGATCATTACCTCAGCCATTGTTGGACCCTTAACCGACTGAGCCACCCAGGCACCCCAAGTGAGGGGATATGTTTCAATACCCCCAGTGGATGGCTGAAACCACAGGTAGTACTGAATGAAATATATACTTATTTATTTATAATGTTTTTTCCTATTCTTACATTCTTATATGCATGTGATAAAATTTAATTTATAAATTAGGCACAGTAAGAGATTAACAATAATAATGAAAGAGAACAAGTATAAAAGTATATTATGATAGGGGTGCCTGGGTGGCTCAGTCGGTTAAGCGTCCGACTTCGGCTTAGGTCATGATCTCAGTTTATGAGTTCGAGCCCCGTATATGGCTCTGTGCTGACAGCTAGCTCAGAGCCTGGAGCCTGTTTCGGATTCTGTGTCTCCCTCTCTCTCTGACGCTTCCCTGCTCATGCTGTCTGTCTGTCTCTCAGAAATAAATTTTTTAAAAAACATTTTAAAAAGTATATTATGATAAAGGTTTTATGAATGTGGTCTCTTTCTCTCACAACATCTTATTGTACTGTATTAACCCTTTTTGTGATGATGTGCAATGATAAAAAGCCTATGTGATGAGGTGAAGTGAGGTGAATGATGTAGGCATCATGATGTAGCATTAGGCAATAATTGACCTTCTGACCATAGATCAAAAGGAGGATCATCTTCTTTGGGACCATGGTTGACTGTGGATGGTTAAAATCGTGAAAAGCAAAACAATGGATAGGGAAGACTACCATATTTCCCCTGTTGAAATATTATCCATAACAGTCTCAGAGACAAAGCCTTAGAAATTCCTTTGGGTTATCTTGACTCAAAAACATAAGAATCCAAGACAATCTCTTTAGAACTGATATTTTCCCTCCAGAGTTACCCACAGACTAAATATAGAATCTTAGAAAACTTGGGCTTACTGATAAGAGAAGTATAATTATTTCTACAATATTTTGCTGGAATCTCAGAGTTGGGTCATACATTTTGTGTTTTCAGCATATCCAAGAACATGGGCCACTTCTCTGGGTAGAATTCATCTCCAACTCCTGGAATTAGCTGATGGCTCTAACTTTGAGGGGAAAGTTGTGGTAGTAGATGGTATAGCATAGAACCAAACCGTTCAGGCTACTTTCCAGATTACAGATATCTTCTTACAGTGCTCTGACATGTACAAATTACCTTCAGAAATCATTAAGTAAGAAATTAAGAAGTAGCTGTAAAGACAATTCTTTGAGAGAGAAATGATTCATCAATTTGATTTCTCATTGAAGCCATCAGTAATACCTGAAGAGTCAGTATTAAAATAACACTATCGTTAAGTATTTCCTGTTCCTCATCTCATGGGGGAAATGTTTTGATGTTACCAGGGCTTTTCTTGAGCATCATCTTTTGCTTTGTGGCTTTGGGTCCTTGACAGTATGGATAAAGAGTGATTGTTTTCCTACGTTTTGAAGCCATCACAGAGTAACTGAGCTTTATTAAGTATATAAATGCAATGGTACATTTAAAACAGAAACAGAAACTTCCTAAAATATAATGGGCAACTGTAAAAACAGAGCCCCATCACTAGATAATGTCTGTAACTCTGGAAGAGCTTTTTCAGATTTCACAGTCCACCCCCTGCCTCCCATTGGAGAATCCCCACCAGTGGAAAGGAACCTGATGGGATGTTTCCTGTTCCTCAAGTGTGTTAGGACCAGGGAACAAAATGGACACCCACAATGTTAGACCATCACTGAAGGGACTTTTACAGCTGTATATCATTATAGTTAGCTCTGCTTTCTGGATTTTACCATTGTAACAGGCAAAGCTAGATGGTGGAAGACAACAGTGGAGACCTATCCTCATGGCTGTGACTGAGAAGGATTTGCTGCTTTATGACTGTATGCCATGGACAAGGGATGCCTGGGCATCACCATGTCATAGCTACCCTCTTGTTGCTACAAGGTAAGTCTAACAACAGAAAAAATAAAATAACTCTATGTAAAGTGAATTCTATTTTCTTAGTCACTTAAAATAGCATTTAAATAGCAGATATAGTTGGTTAAGACAAAAACTTATCTTTCACAACCCTGTTATTTTGCAGCTCCTAGCTCAGAATAAATGTTTTCTTTCATTAGCATTTTTTTTTAAGTTGTTGAAGCAGATTCCTAACTATTCCCTTCAAGTCTTGCTTAGTCATGAAGATAAATAGTAGGGGGTTTTTCCCCCTTTACTTTATTGACTATGACTAGAAAACCACTGGAATTGTGGCAGCCTTTTGACTGAGTGATGAAATCATTTAAACCAGAATGTGGTACTGTGGATAAACCACATAACTCAGCCAAAATATTCTTCAATTCTCTCTCTGGTATAAGAGCACATAGTTTTGATGCCAGCAAATAAACCTTGATTTGACCTGAAGCAACAGGATGTTTCTAGCATGCCAGATGTGGGAGCTAGAAGGGAAAAGAATAGAGATATGTAGATTTGGGGGCCAAGATGTCTTAAGATATAACTAGAAACTAGTATGAGACTAGAAAACATGTTTACATTCAGCGTTATTTGGGCTTAAAAAAGAATCCAGTTTTGAAGTAACTGAAAATTATACATTAAAAAGGAGCTCCACAGAAAAGTATGTGGTAATAAAAAAAAAAAGACAGTTAAATGATGGAGCCACCTGGTATGTCCCCCAGTAAACAGTGTGGTGCGGGATCAGGGGGATGATGGGGTTCCTGCTTTGAGTAGACAAGGATTCATATGAAGAAGAATATTCTTTAAAATACAGGAAGACTTTCACGTTATATAGGATTTCCTTAATTTGTCAAGTCTCTTATATATGCCATTTTTATAAAAATATAATTTTCACATAGCTTTGAGGAATTTCTCTGTAATTTGGAGCTGGAGCACCTTGATCACAGATTAGTGATAACAGATTTGTTGATCCTCAGAATTAGGGAGGTGTGCCCTCATTAATTCCTTGAGGACATAATGGTCCTGCAGAAAGACTGAATTTAACTATCAGTTTCACTGGTTTTGTTCTCACACACAGACACTTTTTTTTAATCCCCACTAAATTACAGCCTTTTTGAGATCAAGAACTATGACTTTGTCATTGCAACACTCCCATAATGCTTTGCATATAGTGGGCCCTCAATAAATCTTAGTTAAGTTCAGTTCTATTACTTTAGTTTCTTGGTCATGGTTACATTGGGAGCCTGACAGGAATCCTATGAAAACACGTAGACCTATCTTGGTAGTTAACAACTATAGCAATTAAATTTGTATTTCCTCAAATTTAGAGTTTATGAATATGACTATAGAGATCTCTTAAGTTTAAATTTTATGGAAGAAGCTTATACTTTAGTTATGATCATACAGTGCAAGGAGGGCAGCTTTATCCTTAGACATTTCCCTAATTGTTTGTCACTGGAGGGATGGAGCAGAAATCTGTGACATCCCATAGATGATGAGTTCAATACTAGAAAGTATAGTCCTATAAATAGATCATTTCTGGCCATTCACTTACTGGGCCTAGACCAACAAAGCACTTTGTTGCTGAAGAAGGAAATGGGCTGGTTCTGTGTATACTATCAGTGTGGCATTAAGTTGCAAATAGGGAAAAGAGATAAATAAGATTTAAGAGCTAAAACTATAAAACTCTTATGAGAAAATACAGGAGTATATCATCATGACCTTAGCTTAGGCAGAGCCTTCTTAGATAGGACACCAAAAACATAAGGAACAAGAAACAAAATAAATAAATTGGTCTTCATTAAAATTAAAAACTAATGCTTCAAATGTCACCATCAAGAGAGTGAAAAGACAACCCACAGAATGGGAGAAAATATTTGCAACTTATCTGATTTGGGACTTGTATCTAGAAAATGTAAAGAACGGTTACAACTCAATAATAAAAAGGTAAATTACCCAATTAAAAATGGGGAAAGGATCTGAATAGACATTTGTCTAAAGAAAATATACAAATGGGCAATGAGCACATGAAAAGACGCTTAACATGAGGGAAATGCAAATTGAAACTACAATGAGATACCACTTCCCACCCACAAGATGGCTATAATTATAAAACAAATGTAAACCAGGATGTGGAGAAAATGGAATCCTCATACACTGCTAATGGGAATGTAAAATGGTGCAGTCAATGTGGAAAACAGTCTGGCAGTTCCCCACAAGGCTAAACATAGAGTCACCATATGACCCAGCAGTTTTACTCCTTGGTTGTATACCCAAAAGAAATGAAAACTTCTGTCCACTCAGAAACAGGAATGTTCATAACAGCATTATACATAACACCCAAACAATGAAAATGATCCAAGTGTCCATCAAGCGATAAACAAATGTGGTATATTGATACAATGAAATATTATTGATCAGTAAAAAAGAATATACTCTGCAACGTGGATGAACCTTGAAAACATGCTAAGTGAAAGTAGCCAGACACAAAAGACCACATATTTTATTTATTTAGTTTATATGAAGTGGCCAAAATAGGCAAATCTATAGAAACAGGAAGTTGGTTATTCATTACCAGGGAAGGGGTGAGGATTGGGAGAAATAGGGAGTGATGACTAATGGGTATAGGACTTCTTTTTGGGGTAATGAAAATGTGCTAAAACTTGAGTGTGGTGATGACTGCACAATTCTCAATATACTAAAAGCCGTAAATTATATCTCAGTAAAGCTGTAATAATGAAAACAACCCTGCCCCCCCCCCAACCAAATGTGAAGATGTGGTAGAAGAGACTAAGACCAAACCTTAATAAACTGAGTTTGAATCCCTATTCTGCCATGTATAGTAGGTAATTGGCAGCAGGTTACTTAACCTATCTGTGCTGTAGAATTTTAATTCCTTAAGTTTATCCTAATGAGATAGGGTGGGTGTGAGTATTAGATGAGTTAATATTTGTAAAATGCCTGCAACAGTACCTGACACATTGTAAGTGCTCAAGTAAATATTAGCTGCTTTAATTATAATATTATTAAGTGAAAATCTGTCAAAGTGAAATTCTTTTAAAATGTATCATTGATTTGATTTGGCCATTGTTAAAAGAGGAACTTAGCTCTATTGAATAGTTTTTCAAAGTAGTGAAAGTTTCATGTTAAATGTAATGAATTAAAGTGTATTATTTGTATCAACCTAGACATACAAATTGAACTTGGCCATAAATTAAATGGGTGGAGCCTGTAGCTCTCTGAACATATTGTTTCTTGAGAGGTTTAATTAATTTAACAGCAGGATTCTCCTCCTTGTTTAGGGGGTACCAGTGGATTAGGAACTAAGATGACAGGCAGATGAGAGGTTTATTTTTTCCATGTGGCCCTGTCAGCCAGGTGGAATTGGTTGAAGTCACTGCAAGATAGAATTAAGTGGGGCTTAATCATCCTCTGCCTCCCAGAGCGGGTCGAATTTGGCCACTGAGAGAAACCAAAGGCTGGAACCAGACCAGGAGGTATCCCACAGAGAAAAGCAAGTTCAGAAAGTGGTATGTTTATGTCTTTTTGGTGTGGGGGAAAGAGAGGGTTTGAGATTTATGAGTAATGAGAAAGGGCTGAATATTCACTTTCACTAATTCTACTTCGAATACTTTGAAAAGTGTCCTTATGAATAGACGAGACAAAGGAAAAAAAGATAGTAGAAACACATAGGAAAAGAAATCAAGGACCTTGATTATCCACAAAAGTAGGTAGTTACTGATAAGAGTTAGTTGTGGTTCAAAAATTTAAAATACTGTTAGGGGGTGCCTGGGTGGCTCAGTCGTTTGAGCGCCAGCTTCAGCTCAGTTCATGATCTTGCGGGTTCGTGAGTTTGAGCCCTACATCAGATTCTGTGCTGACAGCTCAGAGCCTGGAGCCTGCTTCGAATTCTGTGTCTCCCTCCCTCTCAGCCCCTCCCCTGTTCATACTCTGTCTCTCTCTCACACAAAAATAAAATAAACATTAAAAAAATATATATATATACATATAAAAGGATGTTGTTAGGGTAATGTAAGTTAACATCATTTATTGGCTTGCACATTTACAGATTCCTAGAAATCAAAGTATGTGTATGTCTATGTGTGTACTTAATAGCTAGTACTTCACACTGGGGAGGAGTTAAATAAAATATGAGAGTGATAAATGAAGAGAATTTTTGTTTAATTTTTTTAAGTTTTACTTTACAGGGGCGCCTGGGTGGCTTAGTCGGTTAAGCGTCCGACTTTCGCTTAGGTCATGATCTCGCGGTTCGAGGGTTCGGGCCCCGCGTCGGGCTCTGTGCTGACTGCCAGTTCAGAGCCTGGAGCCTGTTTCAGTCTGTGACTCCCTCTCTCTCTGACCCTCCCCTGCTCACGCTCGCTCTCTCTCTCTCTCTCTCTCCTAGAAATAAATAAAAATAAATAAATAAATTTTATTTTACATATTCCTAGAGATTAAGGCCAGAAACATGACACAGATAGAAAAACACAATGGTTTTAAAGGGGCTGTGGATTTTGGAGAATGTGCATTTTGATCTTTTTCCTATAAACTTTGATCTTTGACTGCAAGAGAAAAAGATGCAAAGAAAGTGTGGCTACTTTAAGTGTGGAAAATTGAAGTGGTGTTGTGCTTATGGGACTTAGGGGACAAAAGCTGCTAAAATGCCTTTGCATGAGCTCATCTGGCCCCCCCCACTAAAAGGGGCCTTTGGGCAGTATGTTCTAGCCAACTGCTGCTCAGCAAGAGTCCCGCAGCTGGTTTGAGTTAGATTTCCTCTGCCAAATATTTTATAATCAAAACCTGTCGGAAAATTTCTCCTCGACTTTATATTTTTTAATGTCTATCATGGGATTAACAATCCAACTGAATGTGCTAGAATCCACCCTGTCACTTTCCCCATGAGCTGTCTTACTTGGATCATATGTGGAGTAATTTTTAAACCTACTTAACTCTCGCTGTGATAACTCATGTTTAATTGGCGTGTTTCTTCAATAGGAATCAGCTCAGGGAGGCAGCTCTCTAGGCATGTTTCTGTGGACCTCTGAGGATCCCCTCTTCAGGGGGTCTGTGAATTGAAAACTATTTTCATAGTAATACTAAGATATTATTTGCTTTTTTCCCTGTTGACATTTGTACTGAGAGTCGGTAAAATTGCTGGTACCTTAGCATGAATCAGGGCAGTTGGCACCAAACTGTGTAGACTTGTGGGGGGAGTTGGGGAATGCCAGTTAAACCACAAAATGTCTTTGTTGGAGCAGTACACATTATTAATTTAATCTTAACCCTTGAGTATTTGTATTTTTAATATTCTGTAAGATGAGGTGGGAAGTACTCACAAAAGCACTTCTGCTACATACTGTAGGGTGATAGTTGTCTCAAAGAAGAGCAAGTGTGCGGTTGAGTTGCTACTGGAAGTAGTTGTGTTTTTTCATGGACTTTTTTTTATTTGAAAAAACAACTTGTGGAGAGATAGTGGAGTAGGAGTACCCACCCTAAGCTTACCTCATCCCACAGATACAACTAGATAACACTCACATCAATGTAGATAACACAGAAAATGACCCAAAGGCTGGTAGAACAAACCCCACATGTAAAGGTAGAGAAGAAGCTACAATGAAGAGGGTAGAAAGGGCAGAGACATGGTGGGGAGCTAAAAGGGTCCTGGCTGTCTGTTGTAGAGAGGGAGCCACACACGCAGAGAAGGGCAAGAAACAGATGATCACATCAGGGAGCCTGCACAGGGAAGGCAGATCCCAAGAACATTTGACTTTGAAACTGAGGGGCTAAATTTCATGAGTTCTTATAACCTGGGGGACTTAAAGTCTGGAATTTTGAAGATCAGTGGACTTGGCAGGGGAAGGGCAGAGAGAGGGAGAGAGAGAATCCCAAGCAGGCTCCACACTGGCATGGAGCCCAGTGTGGGGCTCCAACTCACAAACTGCGAGATCATGACCTGAGCCGAAACCAAGAGTCGGACACTTAATCGACTGAGCCACCCAGGCACCTGGATTGTTTTTGTTAATTTCCTATTTAGATTGTTTGCTGGTAGTATATATAATCAAGACATTAATTTTTATATCTTGATCTACATTCTTGTTCAACTTGTTTATTAGTTTAATAGAGTTTTAGTGGATTCCTTAGGACTTTCTATGTATAATATTATATCATCTTCAAATAAGAGGTAGTTGGACTACTTTCTTTCTATTCTTGGTGCCTTTTATTTTATTTCCTTGCCTCGTTGCTCTGGCTAAAATATCCAGTAAATGTTGGATAGAAGTGACAAAAACAGACATCTTTGTCTAGTTTCCCAATCTTAATGGGAAAGCATTCAGTCTTTTACCATTAAGTATGATGTTAGCTATGGGTTTTTCATAGATGCCCTTTATCAGGTTGAAGAACTTCTCTTCTCTTCCATGTTTTGGGGGTATTTTCTTCATGGAAAGGCTTGGGATTTGTCAAATGCTTTTTCCATGTCTATATTTTACCATATTGATTTTCAGGTGTTTAACCAACCTTGCACTTCTAGGATAGATCTTATTTGGTCATGCTAGATTGAATTTGCTAGCATTTTATTTTTTTATTTTATTTTTTAATATTTTATTTTTTTTATTTCTAGGAGAGAGAGAGAGACAGCGTGAGCAGGGGAGGGTCAGAGAGAGAGGGAGTCACAGACTGAAACAGGCTCCAGGCTCTGAGCTGGCAGTCAGCACAGAGCCCGACGCGGGGCTTGAACCCACGAACCGCGAGATCATGACCTAAGCGAAAGTCGGACACTTAACCAACTAAGCCACCCAGGCGCCCCAAATTTGCTAGTATTTTAATGAGGATTTTTGTGTGGTATGGGGAGTATCACTGACTTCATAGAATGAGTTGGGAGGTGTTCCTTCCTCTTTTTTTTTTTTAAGAGCTTTAAAAGAATTGGCCTTAATTTTTTTTTAATGTTTGGTAGAATTCACCAGCAATGCCAGCTGGGCTTCAGATTTTCTTTGTGGGAAGTTTCTCACTGTTGGTTGAAGGGATTTTTAAAATATATTTTGTTAACACTCAGTAGTTTCTTAGACCATATTCTGCTCTTTCCCTGGTATATAAAAATAGTTTTTAGTTCATGAATGTTATATTTCTTTGTCCTTGAAACTCTGTTCTTAAGAAATCTCATTGGGGGTGCCTGAGTGGCTCAGTTGGTTGAGAGTCTGACTTCAGGTCAGGTCATGATCTCACCATTTGTGGGTTTGAGCCCCGCGTCGGGCCCTGTGCTGACAGCTCAGAGCCTGGGGCTTGCTTTGGATTCTGTGTCTCCCTCTCTCTCTGCTCCTCCCCGCTTGCACTCTTTCTCTCAAAAATAAACATTAAAAAAAAAAAATCTCATGGGGCAGAGTATATACAGTGTATGATAGAAACCCTAAGGTTTTTGCTAATTGTTTCTCAGTATTTTCTCTTCTGTACTTTGTTTCATTGCTGTCTCATACTTGATTTGAACCTTCTCTCCAAAACATTAGTTCAATCTTTCATTTTGTTACATCTAAAAGTATTTCAAGAGCATCACTACCTAGCCTCCTATAAATGAGTTTGAACTCACTTTTTAAAGCAAAAAAAAAAAAATGGGTGCTGCTAGGTTCCTCAGTCAGTTAAGCACCCAACTTCAGCTCAGGTCATGATCTTGTGGTTGTTGACTTCAGCCCCACATTGTTATCAGTACAGAGCCTACTTTGGATCCTCTGTCTCCCCTCTCTCTGCCCCTTCCCTGCTCACGCATTCTCTCTCTCTTAAAAATAAATAAACATTGGGGCGCCTGGGTGGCTTAGTCAGTTAAACGTCCGACTTTCGCTTGGGTCATGATCTCGCGGTTCGTGGGTTCGAGCCCCACGTCGGGCTCTGTGCTGACTGCCAGCTCAGAGCCTGGAGCCTGTTTCAGAGTCTGTGTCTCCCTCTCTCTGACCCTCCCCTGTTCATGCTATCTCTCTCTCTCTCTCTCCTAGAAAGAAATAAAAATATTTATTAAAAAAATAAATAAAATAAATAAATAAACATTAAAAACAAACAATAAAAGGATGCCTGGGTGGCTCAATCAGTTAAATGTCCAATGTCAGCTCGGGTCATGATCTCATGGCTCATGGGTTCAAGCCCCACATCAGGCTCTGTGCTGATAGCTCAGAGCCTGGAACCTTCTTCAGATTATGTATCTCCCTCTCTGTCTCCTTCCCTCCCCTGCTTGTGCTCTCTCTCTCTCTTTCAAAAGTAAATAAGTAAACATTAAAAAAAAATAATAAAAAATCAAGCAAAAAAAAGTAAAAAGATGGCACATCATTTTTTGTTTTTTTAATATAAAAGAACCAGTATCACATTTCAAGTGAATCAGGGTCAAGAGTTATAGCCAATTAGCTCCAAAATTTAGAAAATTAGTTTTCACTGGCTGTTTACTTTAGGGACAGAAATTAATTACGTCTCATTCTTATCATAATGTGCATGGCCTAAAAATAATATGCTCTCAGAACAGACTGGAGTTGCAAAGTCCCCAGACACAACATTTACCAGAAATAATGGTCCCTGCTCCAGTTAACCAGGAGTTAGATGAAGTAGTGTACCTGCAATCATTTTGTTGAAACCCTGAGATGCACAGTAGCTGATATGACTTACTGGCTTCAACTCATCATTCTACTTTCTGTTTCTAAGAGTTGTACCACTTTAGATACCAAATGTAAGTAGAGTCAGGTGGAATTTGACTTTTTGTGACTTGCTTATTTCACTTAGTATGATTTCTAAAAGGCTTGTTCGTGTTGTAGTATATGATAGGATTTCCTTCTTAAGGCTGAATAATAATCTATTGTATGTAAATGCTACATTTTTCTTTAGTCATTCATCTGTTGGTAGATATTCAAGTTTCTTCCACTTCTTGGCTATTGTGGATAATGTTGCAATAAACATAGATATAAATGATCTCAGGAATCTGCTTTCACTTCTTTTGGATATATACTAAGAAGTGAATCTTTTGCTCATTTTTTAACTGGGTTTTTTGTTTTCTTATTGTTGAAATTTTAAAGTTCTTTGTTTGTTGTGGATATCAGTCCTTTATCAGATATGTACTTTTCATATATTTTTTCCTACTCTTAGCTTGTCTTTCCATCCTTTTAACAGTATCTTTCAAAAAGCAGTAGTTTTTATGAAGTTAAACTTAACACTTTTTTTCTAAAAAAATAAAAAAAAATTTAAAATTAAAAAAACATTTTTCTTTCATGGATCATGCTTTTGGTGTTGTGTTGTCTTTTAAAAAAAATTTTAATGATTATTCATGTTTGAGAGAGAAACCGCGTGTGCACATGAATGTGCACACCAGTGGGGGAGGGGCAGACACAGAATCTGAAGCAGGCTCCAGGCTCTGAGCTGTCAGCACAGAGCCCATTGTGGGGCTCAGACTCATGAACCCTGAGATCATGACCCGAGAGCTGAAGTCCGTCACTCAACGACTGAGCCACCCAGGTGTCCCTGGTGTCATATCTTTTTAGATCACCTAGATTTTCTCTTACGATGTCTTCTGGAAGTTTTATGCTTTTGCATTTCACATTTACATCTAAGATCCATTTTTAATTAATATTTGTGAAAAGTGTAAGGTCTTCCAAAACAGAAAGCACCAGGCCTACATGGGTTCATTGGTGAATTCTATCAAACATTTAAGAAAGAAATTCTGAGGCTCCTGGGTGTCTCAATCAGTTGAGTGTCTGACTTCAGCTCAGGTCATGATCTTGCAGTTTGGGAGTTCGAGCTCCACATCAGGCTCACTGCTATCAACCTGTCAGCGCAGAGCCTGCTTCAGATCCTTTGTCCCTCTCTCCCTGCCCCTCCCCCACTTACGCTCTCCCCCCAAATAAATAAACATTGAAAAAAATTAAAAGAAAGAAAGAAATTCCCTATAATCCCTTTCAGAGTATAGAAGCAGAGGGGTACTTCCTAACCCATTCTGTGAGGCACACATTTCTCTAATACCAACACCAGACAAAGACATTATAAGAAGACTGTAGACCAGTATCTCTCATGAACATAAATGCAAAAATCTTCAACAAATTATTAGCAAATTGACTTCCAAAAAGTATAAAAAGAATTACACACCATGACCAAGTGGGATTTATCCCACGTATGCAAGGCTGATTCATTATTTGAAAATCAGTTGATGTCATCCATCATATAACAAGCTAAACAAGAAAAATCATATGAATCTATCAAGTGATGCAAAAAAGGCATTTGACAACATCCAACACCCACTCATGGTAGACAAAATAAACTAGGAATAGAGGGGAATATTCTCAACTTGATAAGACTATCTACAAAAAGTCTATTGCTAACATCACACTTAATGGTAAGAAACAGGAAGTTTTCCCACTAAGATCAGGAACAAGGCAAGGATGTCCTGTCCCCTCTTCCCACTCCTTTTCAACATTATACCAGCAATCCTTGCTAATGCAATTAAGTTAAGAAGAAAAGGTAAAAGATATACAGATAAGTGCTTGCCAGGAAGAGGGGTAGATGAATAGGCATAGCAGAGAGGACTTTTAGGACATTGAAGAGACTCCACATATTATAATGATGGATATATGTCATTACACATTTGTACAAACCTATAGAATGTACAACATCAAAAAGTCACCCTGAGGGGCGCCTGGGTGGCTTAGTCGGTTAAGCGTCCGACTTTCCGACTTTCACTTGGGTCGTGATCTCGCGGTTTGTGGGTTCGAGCCCCGCGTCGGGCTCTGTGCTGACTGCCAGCTCGAGCCTGGAGCCTGTTTCAGTCTGTGACTCCCTCTCTCTCTGACCCTCCCCTGCTCACGCTGTCTCTCTCTCCTAGAAATAAATAAAACATTAAAAAAAAAAAAAAAAGTCACCCTGAATGTAAACTGTGGACTTTGGATAATTGTGATGCATTAGTATAGGTTCATTCTTGGTTTAAAAAAAAATTACCATCGAGTGAGTGATGGTAATAGGGGAGGCTGTGCAAGTCTGGGGGCCTAACACTTCCTAATCAGAACAGAATCCATTCTTTTTATACGTATAGGCTTTTGAGAGCATAAAAAAGCCAGTGGAAAATTGGGCCTTAGCCCATCCAGCCCAGTGTTCTGCCTGTGACACTCGGGGTCATTTTGTGGGAAAACAGAATGATATATACTTCAAAGACGAGTGTTGTTTTGAAATGTACTTTTCCAAAACTGCTGATGGCTTTTATAATTTTTTGCTCATCTTTCAGGATAACTTGGTGACATTTTCCTGTAACAATGCATTAATTACTTTTTAATCTTTGCCCTTTTTGTGGTCCCAGGTTGGTTCATTCTGGCTCCGGATGTCGATCACCCTCACTTGGATCTGACCTTACATTTGCTACTAGGACGGGCTCACGGCAGGGCATTGAGATGCATCTCTTCAGGGTGGAGACACATCGGGATCTGTCAACCTGGACCCGGATACTTGTTCAGGGTTGTCATGCTGCTGCTGAACTAATTAAGGAAGTCTCTCTAGGTATAGATCTTGACATATCACTTCTTGCAGTAGTTAAATGGAACTGTTATACTTCATTTTAAAGTAAAAACTATTAACATATGTCCCAGACTTAAAAATATTCTAAAATATGGCAACTTAAAATTATCATGATAGAAAGAAACCTGGCTTTTCTGTTTCAGTAGTAAACTTTTCCTAACACCCTATGTACAACACGGCAGTTTTGCTGTTCCTCATATTAACTGTACGTGATAGTATAAAGACTCATTTACAAAGTACTGGATGCACTAACCCTCTATTTCAGAAGATTTGGAGTCTGAGATATGGATAGGCACCCTTAAAATATAAGCATCTGGCGAGGCTTATGGCTGTAGAAAAAACGAGGAATTTTGAGTAGGATATTGTCTTTGAAAGTTTGAAAATGTGTGCCCAGTACTTACTGAAATAAGCGTCTAAAGGAAAGAAGCCTGGTGGTGACTTTACATTGTTGAAACGCCCTCTTGTGGCTAGTCTCTATGGTTTCTTTTTTTATGTTTATTTTTGAGAGAGAAAGAGAGAAAGCGGGAGAGGGGCATAGAGAGGAAGACAGAGGATCCAAAGCGGGTTCTGCAGTGATAGCAGAGACCCCAATGCGGCGATCAGATTTATGAACCTGAGATCATGACCTAAGCCAAAGTTGAATACTTGACTGCCTGAGCCACCCAGGCGCCCTCATGATTTGTTTGTTTTTATTCGTGTGTATGTACATGTAGATATAGATATTTCCAGATTGCTTTCCATTTTAACAAGAACAAAGAATAGTCAAAATGAAGACATGGGATTTCTAATAGGGTTTGAATTACTTTGATTATCTTGATTGCAAAGTCAGTTTACTTGAGTTTGTTCCTCTTTTCTGTGTATTTTATTTATTTTTTTAATGTTTTATTTATTTCTAGGAGAGAGAGAGAGACAGCGAGAGCAGGGGAGGGTCAGAGAGAGAGAGGGAGTCACAGACTGAAACAGGCTCCAGGCTCTGAGCTGGCAGTCAGCACAGAGCCCAACGCAGGGCTCGATCCCACGAACCGCGAGATCATGACCTAAGCGGAAGTCGGACGCTTAACCGACTAAGCCACCCAGGCGCCCCTGTGTATTTTATTTTATAAACATAGCTTTATAGAATTTTATAGAAAGAGAAAATATTTAAAGAGCAGAATGTCTTGTGATATTTCTCTTTCTTTCCTTTGCTTTTGGAAAGTGAGGGATCTCCATAGCTTTAGAATTGCATAGGCAGCATTTCTGTGGGTCATCTTCTAACACTGGCACAGGGACAGTTTTTTAAGTGTGGTCAAAATGACCTAATTTGTCAACTATTTAGGATCTGCTCAATATTCTCCTCACAACCACAATGATGATTCAAGCAACGACTAGTAAGACCCCACCTTGGATTTTGACCAAAGCTACCATATCTACACTTTCTCACTTGTCTGTCTGCTGCCCATTTTCTCTCTGGAGTGGTTGGTCACCACATTAAGGGTTGTAGGGCTCTTGTTTTTGTCGTGGCCACAGAATGTGCTTTCTGGGTTGTGTCCTCAGTGCGAAGGTCTACAATGCCTTGTGTTCCTTTGGGGAGCCCAGGAACACTCGTTAGGCCCCTGACTGGCATCTGGGATCACCATATCTTCTTCAAGGATCCAGAGAGATCTGTTTCCCAAAACAAAGAATGCAACTTGGATTTTTAACATTTTTTTTACTTTCATGTTGTTTGGTGTCTGACAGCTAAACTTCTGGCAGGAAATAAAAATCTGTCCAGTCCCTGGCTCACAGTTGTTTAAATACAGATGACTTGAGGAGAGAGAGAATAAGGACTAGTTGGGTCCTTAGAATTTAAAATAGACAAAAGAGACATTTTTTGGTAATCTTGAACTTTTTTATTCTCATTCACAACTGATTTTAATATTACCTTGGTAATACTTTCATTTCCACAATTCAGGTCAACTGATGTACTTGTTAATTACTTACTCTGTATTTAGAGCTCTGTCAGATGTATTAAAATGACTGAAGGTAAACTGCTTTGATCAGAGCCAGAATTCTTTCACATGTGTTTACGTGTGTGTGCATGCACACACCTAATCTGTTGTGTCTTAATATGTGTATGCTTATTGGGCACATCCATGTTCACATAGATACACACACACATACATAAGCCAGCATGTCCTTCAGATGCACGTTACCCCTTTATGTTAAATTGTTGGGAGATTCAAAAAGGTTTATTTAAAATTATAATTATGGCACATTGTACTATATATTCAGATATCTGTGGCCTAAAAAAAAGTCAGGAAGTTAACAAGAAGAAATCATTTAAGTTCTGTTTCTTTGTCTCATGTGTTTTCATTATGTTTTATTTATTTATTTATTTATTATATAGTTTACTCATTTAGAAAAATTGCAGGGACTACCTTCAAGATTTTACTACTGAATGCAATACATGAACTTCATAATGTTCATTTAGTTTTAAACCTTTATTAGATTACAGTAGATTACAGCAATCCTGATACACAGGAATTTTTTCCTTCTAGCAAATGTGAACTTCAGGATCACTAGCCAGAGCACGCAGTTAATTCCCTCGGGTACATAAAGCTTTATCATTTGCCATCTGTCACAGGAATTCAAAATATGAAAATACATATATGTGTGTAAGTGTTTGAACTTTCACAAGTATTCTTTTAAAGGCTAATTTCATCATACCAATTACCTAAGCTATTAAAATTTTTAAATCAAATAAGAACTACTGCTAAGAAGTAGCAGATATAGGAGGAGATGCATTAGCAAATATGTAGAAAATCTGCAAAAGGTGAAGAAAAATGAGCATTAAAAATGTTTTATTTATTTTAAATAGAGAACAGACAGAGAGAATAGACAGAGGGGAACAGAGGATCTGAAGCAGGCTCCATGCAGACAGCAGAAAGCCTGATGTGGGGCTCAGACTCATGAACTGTGAAATCATGACCTGAGCCAAAGTTGGACCCTCACCCAACTGAGCCACCCAGGTGCCCTAGAAAAATGAACATTTTAAAGCATCTATATTGAGGGGTGCCTGGGTGGCTCAGTCAGTTAAGCATCCGACTTTGCCTCGGGTCATGATCTCATGGTTCGTGGGTTTGAGCCCCGTGTCGGGCTCTGTGCTGACAGCTAGCTCAGAAACTGGAGCCTGTCTTCAGATTCTGTGTCTACCTCTCTCTCTGACCCTTCCCTGCTCATGTTGTCTCTATCTCTCTCTCAGAAATAAACAAACAAACATTCTATATTGTTAGGATATATGACAAAAGTTTACTTTAACCATATTCTCAGTTTTGTAAAATCTTCTTGAATCCCTTTTCATTCATCTGGGTAAATATTGATTGAGTGTATACTCTGCTTTTACTGGCCATACTAAAATAGATATGGTAGGCATAGCCCCTGCCTTTGAAGTAGGAAGGACAGAAGCAGAAAGAATAATGAGTACATATCAGGGTTGTTAGAAGTCATGTGTAGAATACATGTTTCCTGTCACCCTAACACACACCCTTCTAAGGCAAGTTCTCTTACCTCCATTTTTAAGATGAAGGAACTGGAGGAGTGCGTGGGTGGTTCAGTTGATTAAGTGGTTAAGCATCTGACTCTTGATTTCAGCTCAGGTCATGATCTCACAGTTCGTGGGTTTGAGCCCCACATCAGGCTCTGTGCTGACAGTGTGGAGCCTGCTGTCTCCCTCTCTTTTTGTCCCTTCCCTACTTGTGCACGTGCTCTCTCTTTCAAAATAAACTTAAAAGATGAAGAACTGGGGTCTTTTCTGACTCCGAAACCAGTACCTTAAGCTCCTGAATTTACCCCTCTAAATGACTCATTCTTATGCCCATATTAAACTCCTGAGGGACACATACGGTATCAGTTTCTCTTAATTCGTTACATCAACAAATATTTACTGTTTTATTAATTACAAAGTGCTTAATGAGAGAAATAAAAATAAGACCTACTTCATGCCTTTGACCAAATAGCTGTAAGAAAGGAACATAGGGGCACCTGGTTGGCTCAGTCTGTGGATCAGGCAACTCTTGATCTTGGAGTTGTGAGTTCAAGCCCCACATTGGGTGTGAGATTACTTAAAAAGAAAATCTTTAAAAAAGAGAGAGACAAAGAGAAAGGTAAGGTGTCAAGTGATGGTATTTCTTCCAATAATAAGAGAAACCTGAACTTTTAAAAAAGTTGATGGGAGAGATGAGTTTAAAGGGAAATGTTGAAAATGCAAGAGGAAGAAGGAATAATCAGCCTTGGACAGTTTCTGAGAAGGTGGGAATGTATGGGATCCAAAGCACAGATGGAGGGATTGGCCTTGTCCCTGGTAGAGGGACAGACAGACGGGTGAGAAGACAGGATGGGTGGGTGTGTACATCCACATCCTAGCTATTGAGGAGGACGTCACCTTTTATACCTAACATCCCTGGCTTTTACTCCATATCTAACTCTAAGTGCAGTCATAGGCTACTTTTTTTTTTAAATATTTTTATTTATTTCTAGGAGAGAGAGAGACAGTGTGAGCAGGGGAGCCTCAGAGAGAGAGGGAGATACAGACTCTGAAACAGGCTCCAGGCTCTGAGCTGGCAGTCAACACAGAGCCCGACGCGGGGCTCGAACCCACGAACCGCGAGATCATGACCTAAGTGAAAGTCAGACGCTTAACCGACTAAGCCACCCAGGCGCCCCAGTCATAGGCTACTTTTATGTTTGACTTTTAAAGTTATATCATACTTACATAACGAGAAAAATGGTAATTTTTATTTTTTTACCTAGGGAGCCATCAGTTAACCTCATCACCACAATCATCACTTTAAAGAATTTTACAGGGGCGCTTGGGTGGCTCAGTCAGTTAAGTGTCCGACTCCAGCTCAGGTCATGATCTCATAGTTCATGGGTTCGAGCCCTGCGTCAGGTTCTGTGCTGACAGCTCAGAGCCTGGAGCCTGTTTCAGATTCTGTGTCTCCCTCTCTTGCTGCCCCTCCCCCACTCATGCTCTGTCTCTCTCTTTGTCTCAAAAATAAACTATAAATTTTTTTAAAATAAATAAATAATTTTACAATACAGTATTAACCGAGAAGCTGGAAGAAACATTTGAATTTTAGTTTGAGGATTTTCTGTGAAGTCTAGGACTGAAAATAATGGATTATTATTGGCCTTCTCATCCCAATTCCAGTGTCTTATATTTACTTATTTAAATAAGGTTAGCCTAATCATCAGGAATTGAATGAAAAAACTATTAATGCTCTAGATCTGTGCACAGTGGAATAGCCTGGAGAGTGTTTTGTTTTTGTTTTTTTAAGTTTATTTATTTATTTATTTAGAGAGAGAACATGCGCAAATGGGATAGGGGCAGAGAAAGAGGGTGAGGGAGAATCTCAAGCAGGTTCCATGCTGTCAGCACGAGCCCAAAGTAGGGCCCGATCTCAAGAACCCAGGAGATCATGATCCAAGCCAAAATCAAGAATCAGATGCTTAACTCACTGAGCCTCCCAAGCTCCCCCAGGAGAGTTTTTAAATAATGCTGATGCCCAAGTTATACTTCCAGAGATTATTTTTCTTAGTTTATTTGTTTTGAGAGAGAAAGAGAGAGAGAGAGCAGAGGAGGGGCAGAGAGAGAGGGAGAAAGAGAATCCAAAGCAGGCTGTGCCCTGTTAGTGCAGAGTCTGACTCAGGACTTGAACTGACAAACTGCTATGTTAATTCCCAGGTCTCAGAGGGCCTCACACTGGCAGCCCCTGTACTAATATAATAACAAAACCGCGCCCAGGTGTTAGTGGAACAGAAACTTTACCAGTCTTGAGAGAAGACATTTATTTGCCAGTCTTGATGATTAAAGTGTTTTGGGTTTTTTTTTTTTTTTTTTTGTTCTATGAATTCAGATCAACCCTTTGAATTTTATCTTTAATAGGACTAACAGTATGACTTTTGCTAACTATAGCCTTTGCCTTTGATGATAAACGCTATCTTCATCCTCTTCCCAAATACCAACCAAGCCATGTTACTGCCCCTGAAAGGCATCTCTGCCTTTTCTTCCTTTGATTGTTCCTTCTTGCTCACTTGAAACTCTCCCATACTTCACTGCCTATCCAGTTTGACCTATTCTGTAGGGCCTGCCTGAAGTGCCATCTCCTCTAGGAAACCTTTCCTTGACTTTGGCCTTATTGACTCTAGTATTAGTTGTGTTCTATATGTTCTACCTAATGCAGTTAGGGATTTCATGTTTATGCCTATTCATTTATGAAGTCCTTGAGAGCAGGGACCATGCCTGTTACTTCCCCGGTACCACACACGGCCCACTTCCAGCACAGGTGTTTAATCGATGCTCTCATCGATTTGAACAGAATCAAATCAGATGCCGTGGGGAGTTCTGGCAATCTCTTTCTCCTCTCAATCAAGTTTTGATCCAAGCAACCAAAACAAAATTTACTTGAGAGAGTTCCAAGTAGGTTAGATATTGCACATTCTCAAGAAAAGATTCTTTCTTCTTTTTTTCCAATCAGAAGAATTCTTTTCCACTTGATAACTGAAGTAGTAACTTTATTAACGCTGGCCTTTGCTTGTCTTCAACAGGCTGCACGTTAAATGGCCAGGAGGTAAGACTCACTGTCCACTATGAAAATGGGTTCACTATCTCCAAGGAAAATGGAGGTTCCAGCAGCATTTTGTACCGCTACCCCTTTGAAAGGCTGAAAATGTCTGCTGATGATGGCATCAGAAATCTTTATCTGGATTTTGGTGGCCCTGAGGGAGAACTGGTAAGAGTGTTGCTGAAAACCATGTTAACTCTAACAGATATCCTTTTGCTTTCTCATTGCTTCTTACCTTTTGTATAGAAAATTATGGACTGATAGTCCATTTGCAAACAGAAAATATTCTTCAAGATATGTTGGGTTTGGGGGGTTTGTGTGTGTTGGGTGTGGGGGTTTGTATATGTATATGTGTATGTTTTCTGTTCCCCACATTAGGGAATCATTCCCTGTTTTAAATTTTTTTTTTAATTATTATTATTATTTTAATGTTTATTTTTGAGACAGAGACAGAGTGCGAGTGGAGGAGGGGGAGGGACAGAGAGAGAGACACACACAGAATCCAAAGCAGGCTCTAGGCTCTGAGAGCTGTCAGGAGAGAGCCTGACACAGGGCTCAAACTCACAGACTATGAAATCATGACCTGAGCTAAAGTCAGACGCTCAACTGACTGAGCCACTCAGATGCCCCTTTTTAATTTTTTTTAAATGTTTGTTTATTTTTGAGAGAGAGAGAGAGAGTGTGTGTGTGTGTGTGTGTGTGTGCGCGCGCGTGTGCATGCGCGCACACGCGCTGGGAAAGGAAATACAGAATTTGAAGCAGGCTCCAGGCTTCGAGCTGTCAGCACAGAGCCCGATGCAGGACTCAAATCCACAAACTGTCAGATCATGACCTGATCCAAAGTCAGACACTTAACCGACTGAGCCATCCAGGTACCTGGAAATCACTCCTTTTATAAAAAGTTTTGTTTGGGGATTCCTGGGTGTCTCAGTTACTTTAGCATCTGACTCTTGATTTCGACTCAGGTCATGATCTCATGGTTTGTGGGTTTGAGCCCTGTGCTGAGCTCAGCGTTGTCAGCATGGAGGCTGCTTGGGATTCTCTCACTCCCTCTCTCTCCGCCCCTCACTCACTCTCTTTCTCTATTTCTCTCCTTCTCCCTCTCTCTCTCTCTCTCTCTCAAAATAAACTTAAAAAAATGTTTTGTTTGAATGGTAGAAAAAAAACAGCCCTTTTTTTTTTTTTTTTTTTTTGGGAAATTGGTTAGGGCAGGACTATTGTTTTATTTTTTTTTATTTTTTTCTTTTTACAAATAGTTTATTGTCAAATTAGTTTCCACATAACACTCAGTGCTCATCCCCACAAGTGCCCTTTTTTTTTTTTAATGTTTTATTTATTTCTAGGAGACAGAGAGACAGTGTGAGCAGGGGAGGGTCAGAGAGAGAGAGAGTCACAGACTGAAACGGGCTCCAGGCTCTGAGCTGGCAGTCAGCACAGAGCCCAACGCAGGGCTCGAACCCACGAACCGCGAGATCATGACCCAAGCGAAAGTCGGACACTTAACCGACTAAGCCACCCAGGCGCCCCAAAAAACAGCCCTTTTAAGAAATAGGCTTTTATCGAATATGAGAAATGAAATACAAAAGCTGGTAAACTTTAATAAATAAATTCTATTCATTGTTATTATTAGCAGTTGGTTGGGATAATAGTTAAAAGTTACAGAGTGACTTGGTTGCTACAGAAATTTTGGCGATCAGAAAAAAGATAGAGGTATCTCCATATAGTAATCCTCTTTTTTGATCTCCTTATCTTTAAAATCAAATATATTGGGGCACCTGGGTGGCTCAGTTGGTTAAGCGTCCAGCTTCGGCTCAGGTCATGACCTTACGGTTTGTGAGTTCAAGCCCCGAATCGGGCTCTGTGCTGACAGCTAGCTCAGAGCCTGGAGGCTGCTTCAGATTGTGTCTCTCTCTCTCTGACCCTCCCCTGCTCACGCTGCTTCTCTCTCTCTCAGAAATAAATAAAACGTTAAAAAAATTTTTTTAATAAAAATAAATAAAAATAAAATTAAATATATCAACAGGAATTCATGATTTCCCTTAGTGAACTACAGAGTGTGTTGAGTATACTTCAGAAATCATAAGATAAAGGAGTAAAATAATGCTTTTTCTCTCTTATCAGTTTTCAGCCAGTAGTTCAAGTCTTATACATGAACTATTATGTCTGTTGATAACAGTCACCATAGGTGGAAATTTGCAAAACAGAATCATGAAATTTTATAACTGAAAGAGATCTTAGAGATAATGTAGTTCAACCTCCAAATAAGAAATTATGTCTGGAAATCTTACTTTAAGTGATAAACCTTTAGGAAACTATGATTAGGCCATGGACCAGGGCTTTTCAAAAGCCTGAAGCGGGGGCGCCTGGGTGGCTTAGTCGGTTAAGCGTCCGACTTTCGCTTAGGTCATGATCTCGCGGTTCGTGGGTTTGAGCCCCGCGTCGGGCTCTGTGCTGACTGCCAGCTCAGAGCCTGGAGCCTGTTTCAGTCTGTGACTCCCTCTCTCTCTGACCCTCCCCTGCTCACGCTGTCTCTCTCTCCTAGAAATAAATAAAACATTAAAAAAAAAAAAAGCCTGAAGCGTTAGAGAGAGTTACATGCTTCTATTAAATTAACCAGTTATTAATAGCAGTTGTCATTTAGCAAGCCAGGTGTTGGATCATTCCTGGCTGTATAGTTTTAATTCCTGCTTTGTACTTAATATATACAAAGTTTGATGATGAAATTAGTGCTCTGTAATTTATATTTTGAATCAGGTTTTATTTTTCTTTAAAAGGCATAGTTAACTAGGTCCAGTCCCTGGTCTCTGTGTTAGTGCCAGTGATTGACGAATCACTTGTCTCACGCAGCCTGATGCCAGGTCTCCTTGTTCATCTGGTGTCAGCCATCCAGATTAGAGACTTGCGCTTAGGAAGGTATAAGTAGCCATCCCAGCTAGCCTTAGGAGCTGTCGTTCCCACTACAAACCTATGAGGGATGTCAAAAACCATACCCATCCATAGTCACATCTCAGCTGTTAACTGATTTTCCCCGGGGCCTATAATCATAATAAATGGTTTCCATATAGGATATTCCTCTGTCTTTTACATCTTCTACTTTTTAGTTCTTTCTACCAGGCATGGTGGAATCTAATACACCACCATTCGTATCCTATTTGTGATGTGGGAGCTCATACCAGTACTGAATTACTACAAAGAATGACCTTACTTCAGAGTATACTTTTCATTTGTGGCTTTAAGTTCCACAACTTTCTATGAATCTGGTACATACTTAATCCAAATTCTTTCCAAAAAGTAGAATATCACACCCAAATTTGTTTTCTTTTGTGTCTGTTTATTAAAGCTTCTCTATAGGGGTGCCTACGTGGCTCAGTCAGTTAAGCATCCGACTCTTGGTTTCTGCTCGGGTCCTGATCTCACAGTTTGTGGGATTGAGCCCCTTATCGGGCTCTACGTTGACAGTGCAGACCCTGCTTGGGATTCTCTCTCCCTCTCTCTGCCCCTCTCCTGACACATACTCTCTTTGAAAATTAACCTTAAAAAAATTTTTTTAAATAAAGCTTCTGTGTTTGGTAGTGCTAATTGATGCACTTTCTCCACAGACCATGGACCTGCACTCTTGTCCGAAGCCAATTGTATTTGTGTTGCACACGTTCTTGTCAGCCAAAGTCACTCGTATGGGACTGCTTGTGTGAGCAGCAAAAAATCAGAAAAGAGGCTTGAATATCACAAGAAGTATTTCCACCTCAAAAAAAAAAAAAAAAGCACAAAAAGAAAACTCTTTGCTCTCCAGCACAGTGCCTTGACAAGGACCTGCAAATCACTGCTGAACAGTAACCATGTTTAAAGAAGCGCCTGCCTTTCACACGCTACCTTGGCCAGAAATTCTAGGACTCTAATAAGCTCCAACATGAAGCTGTTGATTGACTGCGTAGTTTCCTAATGTGGTTTCTGAGTAACTAGGTTTATTTCCTCTGTTAAGAAGATGGCTCATTATGGGTTTTCTGTTGTTTTTTTTTTTTTTTTTTTTTACATAATCAAGTATCCAAGAGTTGTTTTCATTTTCTTCTTCCTACAGGATTTGTTTCAAGCTTAGCCTCAGTCTCTTGCTTTGTTTGACCGTCACTTTCCAGGTGCCAGTTGGCAGCAGCCTGTGCTTGTTGGCCATTCCAGACAGGCCATGCATTCTGCTGGAGCTTGCTGTCCTTTATTCCTTCCACCCTAGGAGGTCCTGGAATTGCACACCAAAGCGTCCTCACATGTCCTGGCTCTCCTGCATCCCACCACGGCCATCGCTTCCCACCACATCACAAGCTTCGCCACTCATAAGTGCTAACTTTAGGACTTAGAACTTGCAAATTTTTATTTGCCTTCCCTACCACTCCCTTTCTAGTGGTAACCGAGTTGGAAACCACTGATTTGAAAAAAGAGTTTCACTTGTTTTAGATTTTTCTGATATATCTTCGGTAGGAGCCAGGGGATAAGATTTATTTTCAAAGAAAGTCCTCATTTTAGCCTAAGCCATTTTTTATTGCTTACCAGATGTGCCTTTGGTTAGGGTTAGTGGGGCTTTACTAGTCACGATATGAATAACTGGATATCACTGCCATTCCAGGGAGATCATCCATCCTAGTTTTGAGGACTAGTCTTTAAGATGGATTTCCTGAATAGTATCTTTTCTCTTGGGCAAATCTCATTGGGAAAGATAAATCCTGGAGAGCCTGCTCGTTTAAAGAGTAGACTCTATAAAGGCAGCTCTTCAGCACAAACATCATGTGGAGTTGCTTTGGGTTTTGTGAGCCCATGCAGGACCCTGGCCCTGGCCCATTGTGGCAGCAGATTGGCATGGACAGGCAGCTGCTAATTCAAGACTCACTGTTGGCTTAGTAATGCATTCGACAGTGGGCAGGGTGACGAGACTGTGGAATAGCTACCCGGGTTTTACTAAGTTTTGCCAGACATCATCATTAGGACATAGTAGCAGTAAGATTGCTGATTCTGTAGTATTAGAGAATCACATTCAGCTTGTTTTTCCTAATTATAAAAGAGGTATATATCTGTAAACATTCAAAATAATATAAGAGCTATCAAAAATGTCAAGATTGCCACAGTGCCCAGATCGGAAAGAGAAGTTAATATTGTCTTGGATGTTCTCTGTGCTCTCTGGAGAAAGTCTGTGACGAGCTCTCACTAGGTTTATGAGGAATGCCGTCAGAGGGTGTGAGCACTTTGAAGAATGGAGGAAGGTAGCACTCCAAATAGAGAGGAAAAAAAATAACCCACAATCATATGCGAAACATGAGCTATTTGGTGTGAGTGCAGACTGACCTAGGTGGGACATTTGAAAGAGCAGACTCATGAACAGAGTTTGAGTTAGACTTTGTAGCCCCATTGTTTTCCTTCCGTCCGTAAGTCAGTCCTTCCCCTTGTGTACGGTGAGATGAACCATGTGTACAGGCTGGGGACAGAGAACTATTCTCCCCACCCCTCACCCCCAGCTGCAGTTCCAGCATGAATGATGTGGTCCACTTACAACTGGAAATTGAAATCTACTCTAGAATATATGTTTCAAGGGCTTTTTTTAAAAATGTTTTTAAGGTTCATAAACCTATATTTGGTTCTAGCTGAAGTAAATTTGCAAATAGGGAAGAAAAAATTATCTTGAGGGTCCAGCTATGATTTTTGGAAGCAGAATTTCAACACATAATACCCTCAGATAAAGGAGCTTGGACACTTTGCAGTGAGAGCATTATTAACCTGAAACGTTGCACAATGCAGTCAAAGACTTTGCAGTGAAGCCATTTGGTGGAGGTTTTCTTTATTAGTGTGAAAGGCTAAGGCACTGAGGATATTTTCAGGGGGAACTTCTGAGCCACCGTGCTCATCACTTATATGAAAAAGATCTCTTAAAAAGGTGTAATGAAAATGTGGGCAGGAGAAGGGAAGGCATGTGAGGTGTTTTGACTCATTTTGTTCCAGCTTAAACTGTCATGTGTGGCACCAAGGTCCATAGGGTTTTTAAATCTTGAGTCTTAATGTACAATGAAAACGTGTGGGAGACTTCCTTTGACCACTAGCATCCCCGAGAGCAAGAGCCTTTAAGCTGCTTGTTTAACACCAACAGCTTTCCAATCACAAGTGACAGGTTGTTCTTCAACTAAGTGTGTGTGTGGACCTTTCAAACCACAGATGAAGTGCTTTTACGAAAGGGGCAGCCTTGATAAATATGTATTTTGTATTAAGATGCCAAAATATGGCAAATTATTTTCAAATGATAACAAAAAATGGCATTTTTGATATTTCACATCTTTTATAGAACAGCTTTTCATTTCTTTTTCATTTCGAATTAGGAAGATTGTTGAGAATGTTGTGGGATTCCCTGTATAAAATGGAAAGGAACTTGCAGAGTGGTATGTACCTCGTTCCAATGGATTGCTTCCTGTGCCCCTCAGCCCCCCCGCCCCCAGACCTGGGGCTTAGACATCTTCTCCATATTCCACACCGATGCCTACAAGTAGGCAACTGGCATGTGAAAATGCTTCTTTCTCATTCCTTAAAATTTCTTTGTTTCCTCTCCGAAAAAAGAAAGAAAGAAAAGGAAAGAAAAAGAAAAGGTTCAGACCTTCTTTTTCTGAAAAAGGTAAGTCCTTTCCTGAAGTTACCAAACAAACCTTACCTGGAGATTACTGTCTAATATTTTATATGAAGAAGTACTTTCATGTATGTTCATACAGTATTTATTAGATAGTTCTAACTACAAACTCACCTACCTAGTATAGTAGACAGGTTCAGATTACATAAGGGGACCTGTACAGGCAATCAAAAATATTACTTTCTATGTCATTTGCCTATTTTAAAGCCATGTTTCAGCACTTTTTAGGCTAGGTAAAGTCTGATAGTGCCTGTTTTTATCAGCTATAAACTCACAAACTTTGTTATTGAACATTATTGAATGGTGGGAGAGACTGAATTATTTATTTCTTACCTAACCTACCAATCTAATCCAACCAACAAGTGATTAAAGTTGTCCCTGATTGTTTTCCTAATAATTTATCTTCCTAGGCAGAATGGTAGCCAAGCTTTTTTCAATTGATTAGATGCACTTAGCTAATAAACCAAAATTTATTCGTAAAAATAAAATTAAACTGTGTGGAATTTGGACAAGATTATGTTTCTCCCAGGAAAAGTTTTCGCTGTAAATGGTTTTGATGGACAAAAGTGTGACCACTTTTGAGAAAAGGTTATCATGGACTTTTTTTTTTAATTTTGTGAAAACCTCCAGGTCTTCTTGTTTATTAATTTATAAGAATGTGGATATATTTGTATGTTTTCAAAAACATGGAAGACTCTCCATATTTTTTAATGCAAATTATATTGTAAGCTGCTATGCAAATTCTATTAAATGCCCTACCTACTTGGGGCACCTGGGTGGCTCAGTCGGTTAAGCGTCCGGCTTCGGCTCAGGTCATGATCTCGCGGTTTGTGGGTTCAAGCCCCTCATCAGGCTCTGTGCTGACAGCTCAGAGCCTGGAGCCTCTCTTTAGATTCTGTGTCTCCGTCCCTTTCTGTCCCTCTCCTGCTCACGCTGTCTCTCTCTCTCAAAAATAAATAAAACATTAAAAAAAAAAAAGCCCTACCTATTTAAACATTTTTGAAACTTTCAGGGAAGACCTGTAGACTTAAGCACTTTCTCTGCTGTTTTGTATCTTGGACACTTACGCTGAACTGTTCTTATTTTCACTGGTTATAAGCTATTGATTGTATATAATATTTAAACTATCCAAATACCCAGCATACATTTCCTTGTCCCTGCCATCCACCACGGATGCCAGGAAAGAATGGCTGGTTAAAAAGCCAAAGGTCATCTTTTTTCAATTGCTAATGAAAAAGTGAAATGTCAGATCTCTTTGGTCTCTTTGCTCTGGTCAGATCAAACAACTATACCTAAGGAAAAAAGACTTCTTTAAATGTGGGGTTCTTCTTAAACTCTAAATTGAATTTGACCATAATCCTATTCTTTTTGTATGTAGATCTATGTCAGGTCTATAATAATCTATCTTGAGTTTGGAAATCTCTTGCAGATAAATTTAAAATGTTATTGTGGCTTTTCCCCATCTCCTGAAGATGAAAGCAGAAGAATCTGCCATTTGCTGCTGTTCTCTCTCTTAAGATTGCTTGGTAATCTAGAATTATTTTGACTCTCTGCATACTGTCTTTTGAAACTGACAGCAGCCATCACCCCCTTCCTCCTTTTTTAAAGCTCTCTCCTTCCTTCCCTGTGCTGGGTTACGTGTAGACAATAAATGTGTGATGGCAGACAGTTATAAAATAATTATGTTTTATATCAGGATTATGTGTTTTTGAGCAATATAGCTACTCTTATAGTGTACTGATAACTGAAACTTATGCTAGTAATAGACTGCTTAGTGGCAAATTTGAAACGACTTCTCTAACACACACACATACATCTGGCAGATCAATGTTACAAGTTCATTCTATCAAAGGATAGAATTTCAAGTTAAGTAAAGTAAGGTAACAGAACTAGGCTCATAGAGTACACCTGTACATCTGTTCTTTTTTTTGACACTAAACCACCAGCTAGAAGAATGGTTGTTATGTATTAACTCAACAAAATATTTTAACAAGATTTCTTCTTTTGCTTCAAACTGATAAACTTGAACATAATCTCTTGCCACCTCTTACTCTTCCCACTTCAGGTGACTGAACCAAAGCATATTTAAGTTTTAAAAGTGAATCTACATTTGATGTAACTCACAAATAATGCCGATGGCAAATGATTGCTTGCTCTCTAATGAACATTTGATTGTATTCAACAGAAATCTGCCATCTGAATTGTAATTCTTGAATTGCTCCAGAATAGATTGGTTGAAACTAAAAAACTATGCTAGAGAAGCGATACTTTATTATATTGTAAGATTAGCTACCCTGGTAGATTCCGGTAGATTCCTAACTTCTGAGTCCTCTAAGTACCTTACTCAGTTCTAATCTTAGCTCCATGCCATTGACACAAATGCTTTGTTTCAGTTTTTGAGCCCCTCTTTATCCCAGTCACATATACACCTTTGGAACCTGAATGTTCTGTCACCTCTTCCAAAGTGATAGAAGTCTCTTATGCATAGACAAAAAGGTTCTTTGGGGGCCTAAGGAAATTCTGAAACTGCAAGGCTAATTAATGACACATTAATTCATGTATTTCATATACTAAGCATTTATCAATGCACAGCTCTTCACATGTGCTCTTCAGGGTCTCAAAGAAAGTTCCTGCATGCAAGCAGCAAATAATCCATTATTTTTTAATTACACCATGTCATCTGTTTATCAATCAGTGGTTAATTACTGAGCCATTTCATACTTTTACCAAAGTACATCTGCAGTTCAGCTACTCTGGCTAACTGGAAAATGTTTAAAATGATGCTTGGTATTTGGTCCAGGCCAATGTGAAAGAACTCCAAACACATTTAAGTAGGTTAGTCCCTTCATTATGCTTAATTTTTTAAATGCAAAATTAGACTTTAGCGGGGCACCTGACTGGATCAGTCAGTGGAACATGCTACTCTGAATCTCCTCGGGGTTGTGAGTTTGAGCTCTGTGTTGGGTGTAGAGATTAGTTAAAAATTAAAATCTTAAAAAAATTAGACTTTAGTTTGGGAAGAACAGTATAGAATATCCCTAGGAAGATAAATCTCAACAACAACAAAAAATTAAGCTCTATTACCCAAAGTAGATCAACAGGAAAGTCTTTTTAAAGAAATGCTTCTTGGGGCACCTGTGTGGCTTAGTTGGTTAAGCATCCGACTCTTGATCTGGGCTCAGGTCGTGATCTCACAGTTCATGAGTTTAAGCCCCACATCACTCTGCAATGACAGTGTGGAGCCTGCTTGAGATTGTCTCTCCCCATCTCTGCCTGCCTCTGTCTCTCTCAAAATAAACTTTAAAGAAATGCTTCTTTTATCTATAAATAGCAAAGCTGAGTGTATATTTCATCTACCGCTATTTCTAAATTGTGCTGACCCATTCATTTCCACACTTACCCCTTTAAATGTCTCATTTGCTGGAAGGCCTTACACGTGGTAGATGGTGTTTGTCCAATAGAAGATATTTTAAACCTGGCAAAATTCCACTTCTAGAACACCCTGGCATTCAAACTCAATAAAAAGGACACCTAAAGGAAATGAGAGGTTAATTGAAATTTTTCATAATTTTCATACAGTAACAGTCCCCTTCTATCAGCTTGCCTTCAGTGTGATGGCCTTTACTCTAAACCTACACTTGGACAATCGGGTGCTAATGATTATGTGGAATCAGAACCAGCACCTAAGTATTGTGGTGTAAGGGTCTGTCCCTCCTAGGCTGGAAGAAGTGCTTGCCTTCTGTCTTAGTCCTGTTCTAGTGGGTGTCTGTTACATGTTTCACCTCTGCTTTGCGAATTACCAGATTTGGGGGGAGAGGAAATGATTTCCACTAAGTTTGGGTTTGGCACAATCATCATTCTCAGTGATATTCTTCACACCTATAGCAAATCTACCCTTATTACAAGAACTTGTTTTAGTTTTGTACTTTTTTCTCCAGCATAAGACTCCAGTATTATGTTTACAATCTGTTGGATGTCTTCAGCATGATAAGACCTTGGAGCCCAAAGGATATTTCCCTTTCGGTACTAGACCCAAGATCTTCTAGAAGATAATGTGGCAAACCACTACCTATGAAGGCCTATTATGGCTAATCTGTGCAAATTCTGATTATACTCCCTTGTGTGTATTTTGTTCCACACAACTTTCATTTTTGTTAAGTATTAAGGCTTAGAAAGCTAGAATAATGCTTCTTCAAAACATTTAAAGTATGTGATATTCTGTTTGTTTTTCTTTTTAGAACGCCGTTTTTAAACAAGACTTCTTTTTAAGTGTTGTTTAAAATTGAGCTCTCAAATCATCTGGTATCACCAGGCTACCAAATCAAAACTTATGGCATAAAACAGGGCAGTATTTGTGTTCTTAATAATAAAATAAAAGCTTTATGTGTACTCAATAAATATAAATGCATAGACAACACTTCCCCTTGAGTTGCATATCAACATATAGCGTTGTACATTACAATGAAAATTTGTAACTTAAGGGTATTATATATAAATACATATATACCTTTGTAACCTTTATACTGTAAATAAAAAAATGCTTTTAGACTTGTACTTCTTTTTCTTTTTCTTTTTTTCCTTTTTTTTTTTTTTTATGTTAAAATGGTTTCAAACCTACGGGAAAATGTCAAGAGCTGTACAGAACAAAGATCTACGTCCTCTTCACCCAAATTTCTCAGTTATTAACATTTTATATTCCATTATCATCTCGTGTCTTTTCTGACATGATGCTCTCTCACCCTTACATTCTCAGTGTGTCCCCCCCAAACACAAGAACACTGTCCTGCACTGCCAGCCTCCAACCCTCCCCACCAGGAAATCAACACCGGCACAGCACTGCCCACCAATACACAGGCCCCGTTCACATTGTGCCCATCGTCCCAGCAACCTCTCCTTTTCCTTTCTGGCACAGGGTCCCAGCCAGTACCACATGCGGCATTTGGTGGTCATGTCTCAGTCTCTTCTGGTGCCATTTGGAAGCAGATTTAGGGCACCTCCAAATTCCGAAAAACCTAGTTTTGGTTCTCGTTCCACCACTGACTTTCACTGACAGGAGCTTAATTATTGGATCAGTCTGAGCTTTATTATACTTTGAGTCACACAGAGGAGGGAGATGGTTTCTTAGGAATCATCAGTGCTCCATTTATCACTTTGGTTGAGATTTGGCCCTGGCCCTACCTCTCCAAACTGTTACTCACCTGAACTTAGTGTTTGTTCCTCTTCTTCCACACCATTCTTGGCCCCCATCCAAGGGCTCCTTAACAAAGTGTTAAGAACCCACTCTTTGGCATGAGTCCTAAAATGCTGACATTTGTGTCGTCTGATTTTACTAGGTTGTATTGGCTAAGCAAAGTTGACTCGCTGGTCCACGCTCAGGTTTACAAGGGCCGCATTGTCAGCATCAGCAGAATCCTATCTGGAAAAGTGCTGTGCAGGAAGGAACAAATGGAACTGTGTATTTGCAAGTCAATGACTCTCTACCTGAAGTGTGGGAGCTCTAATGTGTGGGAGCTGAGAAGCTGATTTCTGCTTTATGGGAAAGTTAGAATAGGGAGTTCTTGATCTGATTCAGATTTTGGAAGTCTAAACATGCTCCATGTGCGAGCGCACAAATAAATAGTGCCTTTATTTCCCCTTTCCCTCCTCCACTGATTCCCCCAACCCCAGCACCCACTGCACCACTGAGCGGTTCTCAGAGTCTGTTGTCAAGCTCTCCTCTAAGGAGAAATGGGTGACCAAGAGAGAGGAGGAGGGAGATCCCCATTTCCTGCTGTTGGAAGCAACTTCCCACCAGGGTGGGGCGCTTCCTCCAGGAAACTGCTTTGTCACCAGGGCCAGTGTGTGTACTGCAGGCTCTAGGAAGACAGCAGCTAAGCAAGAGTCCCAAGAAAGCTGAGTAGGCAGACCAGAGAGAAGGTGAGCACAGCCAGTGGGTCTCACACCCAGCCCTTGCCATGGGCTGAATTGTGTCCCACCAAATTCAAAGGCTGAGCCCAATCCCCATGCCTCAGAGTGTGACTGTTGTTGGAGATAGGGCCTTGAAAGAGGTGATTCGGTTAAAATTAGGCCTAGGCCGTTAGGGTGGACCCTAGTCCAATCTGACTGGTGTCCTTATAAAAAAAGGGAAGCTTGGCCACAGATAACGGTGCATGTGCGTACAGTAAAGACCCTGCAAGGACGCAACAAAAGCATCACTAACTCTAAGCCGAGGAAAAAGGCCTCAGAAGAACCAACTCTGCTAATCACTTGATCTTGGACTTCCAGCCTCCAGAACCATGGAGAAAATGAATTTTTATTGTTTAAGCCCCCCAGCCTGTGGTATTTTGTTATGCAGCCTTAACAGACTGACACAGCCCTCCTTAATTGTAGGGACTTGTGTTTCGATTCTGTCTTCCAACTTGTACAGCCCATCTAGTGTGTGAGGTTAGTAGAATATTCTCGACTTTGCCTCACTCTCATCTGCCAGTTAGGGTTCCTTATTACTTCTTAATGAATTCATTATTAATACATCCAGCAAATATGAAGTGAGTCATCTATCAAGTCCTGAAAAAGACCCAGCCCTGCCCTCTCGATGATTTAAAAGGTCCATGCCTTGGGGCACCTGGATGGCTCAGTGGGTTGAGCCTCCAACTTTTGGTTTGGGCTCAGGTCATGATCTCATGGTTTGTGGGTTCGAGTCCCACATTGGGCTCTGTGCTGGCAGCGCAGATTCTCTGCCACTCTGCCTGCTCCTTCCTGGCTCATGTGTGCTTTCTCTCACTAAATACATAAATAAATAAACTTTTTGAAATTTAAATAAATAAAAGGGCAGTGCCTTTGCCAGGTGCATAACAGCAAATAAAAGCCTTCCCACTCAGCTCCATCAGTGTCTGAAAGAGCAGTGTTCAGAGTAGAAGCTGAGAAGCCATGACTTACACGTGTGTGTGTGTGTGTGTGTGTGTGTGTGTGTGTGTCTCCCTGTCTCCCCCAGGCTCATCAAAGCCCTGTCCTGCCACTCCTGCCATTATCCTAACTCCACTGTCCACAGACACGCTCAGCACCTTACTTGGCCTTTTGGTTCCTCAGCCTCCTCATGTGCGACCATGGCCTTTCACTGCAGCTCACCCATCCCCCCGCGCCCACTAGATGTTACTGCTGGAACAGAGCATTTTCCGAAAGCGATGACTGAAGCATCTCTATCCAGTGTGTTCCACCGTGACTGTCCTTCAGTCTTTTGGGTCCTTAACTAGACTACCCACTCTTTTACGTTTTCCGTCTCCTGCCCTACCCTTCATAGCAGCCACCTGGATGAACCTAGCTCTCTCCCTGCATCTGCCTGAGCAGCTGAGTCCTGGGGAGAAAAATCCAAGGCAAATTGGTACCCCTATACATTTAGAGAGGTTGCCAACCCTTACCAGGTATGCCCTTAACACTGCTTACTTTGGGTTCACTTGAAAGGACTTCAAAGCATCTTTACTCTCCTCAAACCCCAGGCTTCCTACCTCTGTCTCTCTCCCTCTCTCAATAGATTCTCTTTACTCCTAATTCCCTGAGAAAACTGCAGCCACCCAGATGTACTCTCCCAATTTCTTATCTTCCGGCTGACCTACGTCGGCATCTGTTTATCTTCTTTCCTGCTCCTAAAGGTCTAAAGCCAAACCTCTTAGGTCTGTTTTGATCCCATTTTCGTTCATTAGCCTCCTCAACTAGATCCCTCCTATTGGATTTTTAAACTTGCTGAACTTGTGTCCCGTTAAAAACCATCACACATTTCTTTCTGGATCCCTCAGCTCCTGCAGCTCATGCTCTAGGCCTTCCTTTCTTCCCCCCAAACTTCTTGAAAGAGTTGTGCCCCCTGGCGACCCACTCTCACCCAGCCCACTGTGGTATGGCTTCCGCCTCCATCACTTGACTGAAACATTTCTGGCTGAGGTGATTGTCTTCATAGAACCGTCTGTCTTCTCAGCTGCGCTAGACTCTGTGCTCCCCACTCCCTACCTAGCACTCCTTCCCCGGCTCCCAAGACGCTCTGGTGGCTGTCCTCTCTCCGCAGCTGTCTTTCTGGGCTGCTTTTGCAGGCGCATCCTCCTCTCCTTAGTCAATAAACTTGCAAGCTCTGTCCTCGGCTCTCCCCTCAGCTCCCCCTGCACTCTGCTCTTCCCTAGGAGAGCTCATTCCTGCCTATACCCACACATCCCGCACATGTACATCTCCCACCTCGTCTGTATTCCGACTTCCAGAGGCTTACGTCTAACTGACACTCGATGTTTCAAATGCACCTCAAATTTGTCATCTTTATCACTCCTCTTCTCCCCAACCCCCCAAGCCTGGTCTTTGTTCAGTAAAGTCTCTATGGTACCACCATCTGCCCAGGTCCTGAAGCCAGCAACTCAGGGGCCATCTCTGTCCTTTCCTGCCCCTCACCATACCCCAAATCTAATCCATTTCTGTGGGCTTATGATCTGCCTTCCAAAGTCTCTCTATCCTGCGCATGCCTCTCCATGGCCCTGCTCCTAGTCCAAGCTTCCCTCATTCTTCTGGACTATAGCAATAGCTTCACATGCTGCAGCCACTCCATCCTTGCGATCTGCTCTACGTGTAGGGCTAGCGGCACCTTTTCTTAAATGGAGCCTTCCTATTTTATGTAGGTTGCCTGATAGACACTCAGGAGCTTTCTCACAACGGGCCTCAACACACTTATTACATCATTTTTCCTGATGAACATCACCATCCCAAACTGTAGGCTGCCTTCGACCTGTTTTGATCACTGGTGTATCCCTAGAAGCTAGACTGAAGTTTACCAGGCTAAAGCCGCCAGCTTTGGAAGTTTAAGAAAACCACTTTCTAAAGAAGACGATAAAGGCTTTCCTAAAGAGAAAAGTATAAGAGTTAATATTAAAAAACCAAAAACAGGCACATGTTGGAATGAGCACTGAGTGTTGTATGGAAACCAATTTGACAATAAATCATATTTAAAAAACAAACAAAAACAGGGGCAACTGGGTGGCTCAGTCAGTTGAGCATCTGACTCTTGATTTCGGTTCAGGTCATGGTCTCACGGTTGGTGAGTTGAAGCCCCACGAGGGGGCTCTGTGCTGACAGAGCAGGCCTGTTTGGAGTTCTCTGTCTCTCTGCCTCTCTCTCAAAAAGAAATAAACATTTAAAAAGAGGAAAAAGCTTAAGATCAAAACAAGAACAAAAACAGGGGCGCCTGGCTGGCTTAGTCAGTGGAACATGGAGCTCTTGACCTTGGAGTTGTGAGCTCAAGCCCTACATTGGATGTAGAAATTACTTAAAAAAAATAAAATCTTTCAAAAATTAAAATTTAATTTAATTTTTAAAAAATTTAAAAAAAAACTGGCTTTAGACAGAGCCACCAGGATCATAATAATACTTAACAAACTGAATCCCCAGGGTGGGGCACACAGTGTCTACATTAGTTAGCTCATTCATTCCCCCTCAAATAGCCAAACAGGATACTAATGATCAGTATATTCTCTTAAAATATCAGAAACCCGAAGTTCTGGGAAGTTAGGCTTACTGTACAAGAAAAACTGCCCTACAGGAGCTATTTTACAGAACCGGGGTCTAGGCTTGAGGTTTCCATCCGGCCCTCACTCCGGCCACGCCCTCCATCCAACCCCACCCCAGCCCTCGCTGGGCTCCCCGCCCCTAACACACCCCTAACACGCCCTCTGCCCGGCCCCACCCGGGACCTCGCCCGCAGGGATCTCCGGCCGCGGGGAGAGGTGCCTGCAGTGCCGGCTGTGGCCGCCAAGGGGCAGTCGCGCGGCTCGGGCCCGACCGCTCTGGGCCGCGCTCCTCGCTCGCTCACCGACTCCGCTCCGGCAGCGAGCGGCCGCCCTGCCCGCGCCCAGCGCCAACCCGCCGGGCTCCCCGCGCCAGACCCAGCACCTCGGCTCCCCGGGGTCGGACCGAGGCCGCAAGCAGCGCCGCGGGGTGTGGGGCGGACCCAGGAGATGAAATGACAACGTCAACCCTCCAGGTACCTCGGCGCGGCCGGGCTCGGCTTCCGGAGGCCGGAGGAGGCGCGGCTGGGCCTGCGAGCCAGCAGTCGGGCGGGCGGCCTGCTCGGAGCCCTGGCCCCGCGGCTCCCGCCCCGCCGGCCTGTCGCCGCCTCCACCCGTTTCTGTTTCCACGCGTTCGGAGCCACGGGCCGCCTCCTGTCCAGAATGCCCACACCCCACTCCGGGCCGGGTCGGGCCGAGCCCCGAGGCCGCTGTGGGCACCCGGCGGCGCCCAGGTACCGCCGCGGGGATCAGCCTCTCTCGGAGCGCACCCGCGCCGCCCGGAAAGCTCGGCCGCGCAGTCGGGCTACTTGCCCTCCCTCCCCGCCTCCCTGAGGACGAGTCCCCGCTCCTTCCCCGGGGCCCCGATTTCCTCCCGTCGGTCGGCGACCCTTCATTCATTCCCTAGATCTTGCCCGGTGGTGCTAGGGTGGCGCCACCTGGATGCACGACTGACCCCTCCCGGCCCCCCCAGGTGCTGCCAGTCCTGCCGAGCCGGCCGACAGAAACATGCTCAGGCCCCGACCTGGGCTTCGGTCTTGGCTCTGCCGCTCAGTGGCGTGTGACCTTGGGCCAGTTAGCTGATCTTAGAATTTCTGGTTTCCTGTCAGTAAAATGGGGCAATACCCTGTAGGGTTTTTGTGGTGACAGTGGCTCCGGTGTGAGTAATCCAGGTAAAGCGTTCTTGGCAGCAGTGTCCGCTACATAGTAAGTGCTCAGTAAGTCATGGCAGATCCAGCCAGCGTGTTGAGGGAGTTAGGCAAGACCTCATGGGAGAAGGGGAGTTTGGCTGGATCCGGACAGGATGGGGAGCCTTCAGATACCTGAAGGTGGAGGGAAAAGTGGGGACGGGCATGGAATAAATACTAGGCCAGGAATCAGCTAGAGTCCAAAGCCAGACCCCACCATCCAACACCAGCTCTGATCTGTTACGCTGGGGTTGGGAAACTTTTGCCTGTGGACCCACCTGCCCCGACGTTTGTGGTCTTTGAGCTAAGAGTGTTTTTACATTAAGAAACAAAAAACCCTTAAGATCTAACTCACCACTTAAGTCGCACATTCAAAGTGTATCATTCGGTGGCTTTATATTCAGAGTTGTGCGACCATCTTCTTCACTCCAGAAAGAAACTCCGCACCCTTCCTGTCACCCCCCAAACCCTAGATCTCTCCCAACCCTAGGCAACACTAATCTACTTTCTGTCCCTATGGATTTGCCTATTCTGGGCATTTTCTATATCTGGAATCACACAATATGTGGTCCTTTGTGACTGGCTTCTCTCACTTAACATAATGTAGGTGTTTATATTTTTAAAATGCTGGAAAAGATACCTCATGACACGTGAAAATCATGAAACGCAAATTTCAGTGTCTGGAAATAAAGTTTTATCGGAACCCATTCCTTCAATTACGTATTATCTGGGGCTGCCTTGGGGCTGCCTTGAGGCTACAAAGGGAGAGTCGGTAGTCACGGACAGAGATTGTAGGGCCAGGAACGTCTAACATTTCCCCTCCCCTCCTTTACAGAAAGTTTGCCAGCTCCTGTGTTCGCACATCTTCCTTACCCTTGCCTTTCTTCCTCATCCTCTGCCATCTGTTACTAGAGATGGGGCAGGCTGGCAGTTTTATCTGTCACCTCACTGTTGTGTTGGGGAAAACTACTCCTTCTCACATTGCACCAGCGGCCTCTTGCACGTGAAACACTGTATGCAGATGCCGAAAAGACCTAACGTGCTCTTAGCTGCATTAATTAATAAAGTATTTAGAAGGTGCGGGGTGGGCAGAGCGGACCTGGATTGTTTTTCTGAACTCTGCCTTTCAAAAGGACAGACTCAGGGGCGCCTGGGTGGCTCAGTCGGTTGGGTGTCCAACTTTGGCTCCCGTCATGGTCTTGCAGTGCATGAGTTCGAGCCCCGCATCAGGCTCTGTGCTGACAGCTCAGAGCCTGGAGCCTGCTTCTGATTCTGTGTCTCCCTCTCTCTCTCTCTCTCTTCCTCCCCTGCTCATGCTCTGTCTCTTAAAAATGAATAAACGTTGGGGTGCCTGGGTGGCTTAGTCGGTTAAGCATCCGACTTTCGCTTAGGTCATGATCTCGCGGTTCGTGGGTTCGGGCCCCGCGTCGGGCTCTGTGCTGACTGCCAGCTCAGAGCCTGGAGCCTGTTTCAGTCTGTGACTCCCTCTCTCTCTGACCCTCCCCTGCTCACGCTCTCTCTCTCTCTCCTAGAAATAAATAAAAACATTAAAAAAAATTTAAAAAAAATGAATAAACGTTTAAAACAAAAACAAAAGGACAGACCTAAACAAGAATGCATATGGAGTGAAAAAGTCCAAGGAAACGGGCATATTGGTTCTGGAGAAGAGAAGCCATGAGGGACAGGAGAACTTGTTTCATGTCTTATCTGAAGAGCCACTGTGGGGGGAGAGTAGACCCGAGAAACTTGTGTTTAAACAAATCATTCCAGGGGGTGCCTGGGTGGCTCCGTTCAGCATCCATCTCTTGGTTTCGGCTCGGGGCTCGGGTCTTGATCTCACAGTGTGAGTTCGGGCTCCGCATTGACCTCTACACTGACAGTGTGGAGCCTGCTTGGGATTCTCTCTCCCTCCTCTCTCTGCCCCTACCCCTCTTGCTCTCCCTCTTGAAATAGATAAATAAACTTAAAAAAAATTTAGGCTAATCATTCCAGAAGGTTCTGGGCTCCTGGTCATTCTCTGTTTTTAGGTAGCGGAGGTAGCTGAGCTTGAAAATAGTAGCCAACACCCCTTTCACCTTACCTCATCTTTTCAACCTGGTGAGTTCAGTTTTCATCAACCTGGCCCAGTCTACTGCAGCCTGTTAGTTTTGCAGAACTAGCTGTGTCCTTCAGAAACTCCTTACTTCCAGATGAGGAAGGGCTGCACAGGGCCCGGGCCCTGCCAAGAGCTGGTCAGGAGGTTTATTGTTTGCTGTGGATGGAACTGTGTGTATCCAGTGGGATCTGCCTGCCGGGCATCTAGTGCTGTTCAGCTTGAGGAGGATAATTCTGGTAATGCTCCCTGGTTGGTGAAGCCTTGGTTTCTAAAACTGGGTGTGTAGGTGTGGGGCAGCTGCCTGAAAGATGCAGTGTGGTTTAGGTCCAGTTTAGAGCACAGGCCTACAGGTTTGTGAGATTCACAGAGACAGTTTCAAGAGTTCTTACAAGACTCCAGAGGACCATTCCCCTTAATTGGCAGCACCTCTCCGCCCCTGGGGTAAGCAAGCACTTTTCTTCCCAGAACTACTGCTCTACTGACCCCTGTGTCCAGGCCTCCCTTCCCTGAGTAGCAGATTTAGGAAAACCGTCTTCTCTTTTCACCCTAGAGAAGCAAGTTGGGCCAGTAGAAGGAAGTAGAGGTCCTTTTTGTCCATCTCGTAAAACTCAGGGCTGGCTCCTCTCTAGCCTTCGAGGTCAAATGTGGTTTCTGGCCTTCGTGCTGAGCAGCACAGCAGTGAGTTGGTTCTGGTGTTTCCCTGTTCCAGGCGTGGGGTCCGGGTCCACCTTTCTCTCCCTTGAGGCGTGGAATAGAAAGTGGATTCTCCCTTTGAGCCCTAACCTGAGATATTTTATCAGATTTCCACTTGCTGAAATCCAAAGTGAAACTGAGAAGGAGGTTGCTTTTAACTGTATGAGCGTATTGTGAAAGGGGGTGGCTGTCTTTCAAAGCTTCCTTTTAAGGCCTTTCTAGTTGATGTTGGAAATAGAGGCCGGCATAATGGTGTGCGATCCACAGATCCCCAGGATACCTGCTGCCTCGGACCCCAAGGTTTTTTGGGTCTCTTGGGAAGCACTGAGGTATTTGCTGTGCCTTTCCAGAAAGCCATTGACCTGGTGACGAAAGCCACAGAAGAGGATAAAGCCAAGAATTATGAGGAGGCACTGCGGCTCTACCAGCATGCTGTGGAGTATTTCCTACACGCTATCAAATGTGAGTCACAGCAGAACCCTCCCCGCTGCAGAGCCCCTGTGAGCGGAGCGAGTAGCCCCTCTCTGATTCCCCTTTTGCAGATGAGGCACACAGCGATAAGGCCAAGGAGAGCATTCGAGCCAAGTGCATGCAGTACCTAGACCGAGCGGAGAAGCTGAAGGATTATTTACGAAACAAAGAGAAGCATGGCAAGAAGCCAGTCAAAGAGAATCAGAGTGAGAGCAAAGGGTGAGTCTGCAGCGGGGGAGGGCCTGGCTGGGACGGCCCTGTGAGCAGTGCCTGCCATTTTTGGTGTTCATGCTGCCTTGGGCTTCTGTAGTGCCTTCCTCATGGAGAATTCCAGCCGGACTGGGGACCAGATCCCTAGCTGCCCTCGGCAGGCGCTTTGCAGAGTACTTCTGTGGGTGGCGCCCCAGCCCTGAGGGAGGTCACTGGCCCTGGATTCTGTAGTCAGACTCTCAGGCTATATCCTGGCTCTGCCACTTCCTAGCCACGTGAGTGTGGACAAGTGCCGTGACCCCTGTGGCTCCAGGCTCCTCATCTCTAGAAGGAGGATACCCGGCCTGCCCGCCCAGTTCTGCTCTAAGGAGCAAATGAGAGGATGCGGGGAAGGCCTTGAGGGCAGAGCTCCATGTGCTGTCAGGACGACAGTGTCTGCTGCTCTTATGATCAGAGTTCCCGTCTTCATCTGACTGATGAGGCAACACACTCAGGTTCAGAGATGGTCTAGGTCACCGAGCCGGTACTGGACGGAGTCTGGACCCACACCCAGGACTCCAAAGCCAGTGCTCGCCGTGCAGCTTCTCTCCTCACGTCTGTGGTTTACTGACCAGAGATTCCAGGTAGTTGAGCATCAAGGCCAGGGGGGTCCTGGAGGTGACAGGGAGGGTGCCAGGCAGGAGTGTCACGTAGTGGGAGACAGGCGGGTGATGTGTCAGCCGCCCCACCAGCTGAGAGGCGCATCCGGGCTGGACGGGCTTGCCCAGGGCAGGGGGCACACTCTGGGAAGGGAGGAGGAGGGCCAGCGGGTGGGGCATCCTGGGGAGGCGGGAAGAGCTCTGAGGAGGGCTGAACACTTATGTCCTGTGAGGTGACTGGCCCTGGGATGAGACCAGTGACTGTGTTCCCTTCCCAGGTGCCCCCTTTAGACTTAAACTTCACCTCTTCTCCAAGTCACAGCCACTTGCTGTCTGGCTGTTAAGTCTGTGCAAAAGGCTGGTGACAGCTCCTGAAGTGCAGCCAAAGCACGTGTCCCTCGCCGGCCTTCTAGAGAGGGTGCACATCTCTGTTCTTGCTCCCTTAATGAAGAAACAGGATGGGTGACGAGTGTTTCCTGGAGGACATGGAGGGAGTGTCGAGAACAGGTGGCCCGAACGTCCTTGGGGTACCTGCTTGTGGGTCTGTCCTGTCGAGCAGGACAGGAGCCTCCCCCACTGGGCCAGCAGCCAGGGCCTGACCTCACTCTCCGTGCCTCCTTGCCGACCGGCTCTTGCTTTAGCATGTCCTCTTTTGTCTCCTTTCCCAGCAGCGATAGTGACAGTGAAGGGGATAATCCTGAGAAAAAGAAACTGCAAGAACAACTGATGGGTAAGAGGCCTGAGGCCCCACAGCGATGGGAGGGGACGCGGCGAGGGACTCCGAAGGGTGAGCTTGGGGGCCTCAAGTCAGGCTCCGGGTCCAAGGCTCCGCTTGTCTCTTTCAGGTGCCGTTGTGATGGAGAAGCCCAACATCCGGTGGAATGATGTGGCCGGGCTAGAGGGCGCCAAGGAGGCCCTCAAAGAAGCTGTTATTTTGCCAATTAAATTCCCACACTTGTTCACAGGTAAGAGTTGAGCTACTTTAGGCCCAGACGGTGAAAGCAGCAGGCTTTCGAAGAAGCCAGCTCAGGGCTGCCACTCTCAGGGTGTGTCCAGGAGCAGGTGGCCACTCGGCTCTCTCGGCCATCAGTGGGTGAGGGCCCGACCTTCCCACAGGCTTTGAGTCGGGAGAGGCTCCGGGACCTGCTCCTCACCGTCATTTGGCTCCTCCTCTCTGGTGTCAGAAAGACCTTCGCAACTAGAACTTTGACTTGACCACCCCAGTGAGCAATCAAGGTCAGGAACCAATGCCAGCCAGTGTCACTTTGCAAGCTCTGGCGGGTCATGAGCCAGGGCTAAGAGCAGGTTCTCAGCAGGTAGTTCAGTTCCCTTTATTCCTTCACTCCTCGAATCACTTGTCTTGTAGGACTTTCCTCTTCTGCCCCAACTCCCATCTTTTTCTCTCTTTCCTTTCCCCAGTTGGGAGGAAGCTCACCTTAGTTTATTCTTTCTCCTAGGCAAGCGTACGCCTTGGCGAGGGATACTGCTCTTCGGACCCCCCGGCACAGGCAAATCCTACCTGGCCAAAGCGGTGGCGACGGAGGCCAACAACTCCACCTTCTTCTCTGTGTCCTCCTCAGACTTGATGTCTAAGTGGCTGGGGGAGAGCGAGAAGTAAGTCAGCTGCCAGGCCCTGCTGCCCCGCCCTCATGTCACCTCCCAGAGGAGCCTCTGCTGGGTGTCAGGGAGAAGTAGCCAGGAGAGGGGGATCTTGCTAGCTTGTTGGGTGGGACACTGTCCTGACAGAGTGCTGACATTGACTGGGAACTTGGGAGAGGGGAGTCCTCCGGAAGGGAGGGGAAAGGCACTCACAATCTCTGGGTATCTCGTGAGTGTCCCCTATTGGGAACTTGGTGTCGTTCAATTATTTCTCACACCGACTCACATTTTACAGAGGATCACACTGAGGCTAAGCGGGGTGGAAGAGACTTGTCCTCAATCCAGAGCTCATGAGTGAGGCTGTCACCAAGGCAGACTGTTTCCCTGGTACAGTGCTGCCAGCAGATTTGTGATGACTTTTTCTGAAATCCAAGCATGACTAGAATCTTGACCCGCCTGTGGGAAGGTCAAGAGAAGTAGTAACTGGACCCCTGGCCGGGCCTGCGTGTGGGTGTCCTGATCCCACCTCCGCTTGTCACCTTCACAGGCTAGTCAAGAACTTGTTTGAGCTGGCCAGGCAGCACAAGCCTTCCATCATCTTCATCGATGAGGTGGATTCCCTCTGTGGGTCCCGCAATGAAAATGAAAGCGAGGCTGCCCGAAGGATCAAAACGGAGTTCTTGGTCCAGATGCAGGGTGCGTGCCAGTACTGGGTGCCCTCCCTGGTTCTCGGTCCACCTAGGGCCAGCCCCAGGCTTCGGGATTTAGCTGCAGCCGGATCTGGTTGTCCTCAGGGTGCAGAGAAAATGTCCCAGGAGCGGTTCTCAGCTCCATCTCCCCAGGCCTTCAGCAGCGAGGTCACCACGGCCTCCGCTGCCGCCCTCTGCCCTTCCCAGGCCGGGCAGGGTTTGGGGATCTGGGCCCCACAGAGCTGCCAGGGGCCCTGCTGGTGGCGGCACAGGGATGGCCCCACATCAGGTGCTTCCAGACTCTACCTGGTGCTTGCGGGTGTTGTGGGTCAGCGTCTGTGTTTCCCTTTCTCCACAGGGGTGGGGAATAACAACGATGGGACCCTGGTCCTTGGTGCCACAAACATCCCGTGGGTGTTGGATTCAGCCATTAGAAGGAGGTGAGCCTTCCCCAGTAGGAGCCAGGGCCTGAGGGCTTTCTCCAGCCGTGGTCAGCCCGCCGCTGGCAGCTGTGGGTGCAGCCTGGCCCCTGCCCCTGGAGGCTTCTTCATGTCTGCATGGCGAGCAGGTCCTCGGTGAGGCCAGCTTTGGGAGGACCCCAGCGCCCCTCTCCATTAAGACCGTCGTGCCGTCTGCTTTCAAGTCCTGCCCTGTGCTTGGCTCTCTAGGTTTGAAAAGCGGATTTACATCCCGCTGCCCGAGGAGGCTGCCCGTGCCCAGATGTTCCGGTTGCATCTGGGGAGCACCCCCCACAACCTCACGGATGCCAACATCCACGAGCTGGCCCGGAAGACGGAAGGCTACTCAGGCGCTGACATCAGCATCATCGTGCGGGACTCCCTCATGCAGCCTGTTCGAAAAGTACAGTCAGCAACGCACTTCAAAAAGGTGAGTGGGCCAGTGGGGAGTCGCTTAGGGAGTGTCACCGGAGCAGGGATATCCGCGTTCTCGGCCCCCTCCTTGGCTGCTCAGGTGATACATCTTTGGTCTCCTGGAGAATCCAGGGCCCTCTGGCACCAGGCGCTGCGGTTGCCCCTGCTCTGTCCTTCCCTCTAGTTCTTTTTCCTCGAGTGTGACCACCTCAGACCGTGAAGCCAGAGGACGTGGCAGCACGGCAGCCACCTCTACCACCCCGGCTGGGCCACCATGCATGGGGACCCCACTCGGTGTCTGAAAAGCGGGGGGCACAGAATCAGGCTGGAAGGAGGATCTCCTTTCACACAGCACATCTCTGCCCAGTGTCTGCCAAGGGTCCTACTCTGCCCCGGGTGCTGTTCTAGGAGCCAGGGAGACATCTGTGACCAGAGCAGACAAAATCTCTGCCCTTTGGAGCCTCCTCTCTAGTCAGGGAGAAATGTGTTTCTTTGAGGGTGATGAAGGGAAAGACAGAGGAGGGAAGGGGGTCTGGCGTTCCTGAAGTTTGGTTGGAGCGGGTTGTACTCTTAAAGGATATGTCTCCCCAGGTGACGTTTGAGTCAACAGTTGAAGGCAGGGGAATTATCCTTGATGTTATTCGGGGAGGTGTTGCCAATAAAGCAGACTGGTTGGAAAGACATTTCTGATGTCACTGCGTTTGTGGTGGGATCTGAGAGAATAGATGAGGAAGAGATCAAGGCACTCTGGACCCCAGACTGAGGTTCGGGAGAGCAGCACCTGCAATAGCAGGCTAGTCACAAACCGCTGAAATCCTCCTTTGATCTTTGACTACCAACCCGAGTTTCAAGGGAGTCATTGCCTTCTCAGACTGACGACCTCGAAACCCAGGCGTGCGTTCATTCCCTACCACTCCCTTCTCTTCACCACTCAGAATCTGAGGCGTCCTGGGTGGCTCAGTTGGTTAAGTGTCCAACTTCAGCTCAGGTCATGATCACATGGTTTGTGAGTTTGAGCCCCACATCGGGTTCTGTGCTGACAGCTCAGAGCCTGGAGCCTGTTTCAGATTCTGTGTCTCCCCCTCCCTCTGCCCTTCCCCAATTCATGTTCTGTCTCTCTCTGTCTCAAAAATAAATAAAACAAAAAAAGAATCTGAGGCATCCTGTCCCTTCCCCAAGCACCAAGGGGCAGGCTCTTTAGCCAAACTCCTCTTTGATTTCAGGTCTCTGGCCCTTCCCGCACCAACCCTAGCGTTATGATCGATGACCTCCTGACCCCATGTTCGCCAGGGGACCCGGAGGCCATAGAGATGACTTGGATGGATGTCCCTGGTGACAAACTCTTAGAGCCTGTGGTTTGCATGGTAAGTGGCCGGCTGGGCCAGGGACTGCACAGAGCCCAGAAATTTGGGGCCTTGGGTCTGAAAATAAGCTTCTCCCCTTCTCTGTCTTGGGCTGTTGTGCCTCCTCTGAAACAGAGAATGGCCAGTGGGGGCTCCGGGTAGCTGGAGCTCCTGCCATTAGACTTGCTGGGGGCCCAGGATGAGGCCATAGTGTTAGCATTTTACTTTCTTCAGCAAGAAAAAAGGCCAGCTGGTGTGACTGCGTCATTCCATGGGTTTGGCCTGTTTTGTGCCCAGAAGGAGACCGTGTCTTTCAGCAGTTTGCTTTGATGCCGACGCACAGGCAGTGTCAGGTGACTAGCCTGGCCCCTTCCTCATCCTCATCTTGCTGATGGTCTTGCCTGTTGGGTGTGGCACGTGTCCTGCCAGTGTGGCTAGTGTGGTGTGAGGGTCAGGAAGAACGTGTCCTGAGTTAAGAGATGAGGGGAGCTTGGATTCTCTCAGATGAAGAGTGGGCCTGTTTGGAAATGGCATGAGCCGCCTCTGGAGGGAAGAGCTGTTCTGTCACAGGAGACATTGAGGCAGAAGCCGGGCAGCCATGGGGAGTTTTTCATTTGGGGCTGGGACTGATCGTGAGGGCAGGCCTCTTCCTGCCCTGGACCACATGGGTCTGCGGCCCGGGGAGGCCGAGGACCTGGAGCCTGGCTCCTCCTCAGCCTCATGCCCTTGTCCTTGCAGTCGGACATGCTCCGGTCTCTGGCCACCACTCGGCCCACCGTGAATGCGGAGGACCTCCTGAAAGTGAAGAAATTCTCAGAGGACTTTGGACAGGAGAGTTAAACATTTCTTCACTCAGTGATGGCGAAGGTGGGAGGAATTGATTGGGGTAAAAAATCCACGGCACCCCCCATGTCAGCAGCCAGACAGGGCGCTGGGGCTCATTTTAACGTCACTCTGGCGTCCCCTTTGCTGTCTGGCCACCAGCCGGGGAGCAGGAAGGAAGGGCCTCCAGGGCCGCAGAGACACGGAAGCACATTTGGCACTGGGTGGAATACTGGTTCTTCCTACTTCCTCCTCCTCCTCTTCTGGATGCTCATCAACTCCTTGTCCTGCCCCTCCCCATGTTGTTTTGTTTTGTTTTGTTTTTAACCTTTCTTGTTCCCCTAAATTAATGCTGCTTGGATTTTTGTCTTGTTTATAAATAAAGTTAAAATCTCCCAGAAGCGTCAAGGAGTAGGAGCAGCCCACACCGTGGGGTTGGTGCAGACCTTCTGAGTGGCTTGCCAGCTCCCTCCGCCCATTCCTTTCACCCAAGTTTTACTCCTTGTGAACACGATGGCTAATGCCTCGGGTCGCCAGCCCAAGCCCTGCCTGTGAAGGCTGAGAGTAAAGCCAAGCCATTCCCAACCTCCTACGTCAGCATCTCGGGCCCTGTGTCCTCCCTGCAGGAGGAGAGGATGGTTTTTGTGAGCACAAAGCTGTGTAGATCAGAATGAGTGAGGGCAGTCAGGTGGGTTTCACTGCTGCCTTTTCTTCCCTCTGAATGTGAGAACACTGAACTCGGCCACTGCCCCTGGCGCCCTGCCCTGAAAATGGGCTAATAAATCCTTTTCCCCCTTGAGCCACCTGAGTGATCTCATCTTTGATTCCTGTCTGTGGCTCCTTGAAGGCCACGCTTGCTTCCAAGAGAGACCCTCTGGTTTTCTCTCTGCTCTTCTCTTCAGCAGAGGAGGGCATTGCTGTCACAGTTCCCTGGCCAGTCCTCCGGTCAGGTTGGCCAGAAGTCTTTTCCCCCCAGGGCCCCGAAGATGTGGGACCTGGACAGTTCTCCCTGCAACCCAGGGGGCCTGTGGGAGATCAGGCAGTGCTGGGCCTGCGTCCCCTTGAAGCAGCCTGCCAGCTACCACTGAGCAGTGGCCACCCTGTTCAGTAGAGCGCGCTCTCCGGCGTAGTCATCCCCACACGCACTGCTGCTCTCCTTTATGTTGCCTGCCCTGTGGCCGTTTGGATTTGTGACTCCTGATCATGAGACACCTGAGGCTCCGGAGCGGGCAGCCCTAGAAATGCCATCTGGTGAGGAGGCTGTTGCACGTTGACCACATGCATACCAATACACAGAAGGCCTGGCCTGGCGTAGGGTTGTTCCGGCCCTCCTCCCCCTTCCCCCTTCAGAAGCCGGTATTATTGTTCTAGATCTTGGTAAAACCCGAATTCTCCAGAACGGATTATGTGGCCCACTCTTAGATCACGTTAGCCTTGCCCCTGTGGTGTTCTTTGATTTGGTCGGGAATGGCTGTTGAATTGAGCCAACTTTTGATGGGTTCCTTGAAGGCCTGGGCCCAAGTACTCCTCCCCGGTGTGGGTGTGTTAGCCCCGCCTCGATAACCCGCTGCAGCAGGCTGGACCTCTGGTGACACGCAGCACACGTGGCTGCCATCGTTGTCGCTCAGGAGTTCCCACAGCCGTCGGTAAGTTAACGTGCCCTCAGCCACCAGTTACTGCTTGTAAGTGCTGGACTCAAGCCAGCATAGGACACTGCCTCTGCTCGTGCTGTTTCCTGTTAGCTGCTTGTGTTTTCTTATTCTGCCTCCAGGCACCTTTACTTAGATCAGGAGTTCCTCACTTTATTATTTTTAAAATCTTCCTTTCTGCTGCTTAAACACCTTGACAAGTCACAGGGGTCAATGGAAAATGCTGCTGTGGCTCATCACAGCTGTCACAGATGCCATGCCTCTCCATTCCATTCTCCGCCAGTGACGGGATGCAGGATGACAAATATCCTATTCACATTTGCGGCTGAACTAACAGACTGATGCAGTGGCTTCATCATCTATGTTAAACATGGCTACTTTGTGTAGAGAAATTTCCTCCCCTAAATGCTAACCCTGAAATGCCCTCTTCCCTACTTGGGCATTCTATCCTAAATCTTCTGTCTACCTTGGTTTTCACTTTGGTAGTTTACTTCTAAAATCTTCCGCCTGAGGTGGGAGAGATTTTATTAGAAATGCAGATTTGTTGCCTTTGATCTACAGTATCTAGCTGAACAAATCCTTCCTCCTAAGTGGAGGTTAGAATAGGAACCTCAAGTTGTCAGCAGTATAGTTTCTGGCTTGCTCTTAGGCCCCCAGGTCAGGAAACTGTAGGTAAAGGTCCTGGCCCTACATTACAAAGGCATCAGTAAGGACTGTTAACCTCAGAGCACTGTAAGATGTAAGGAAGCATTGGAATATTCTGATGCCATCCTGCAAGAGCTTCTGAACATTGCCCACGGGAATGGAGCCTCACTGAACTAGAATCTTCATGAGGATCCATGCTTTTAGTATAAACAAAGTCTTCTATAGACTTCCCCCTGGGGCTGAGTATCTAACCTTGGAGCCCTTTTGGATCCTGTTCCCTTCCAAAGTGTAATGCACAGAGAGCCGGTTCCCTTTTGCTTGGCCTTATAATATGTTTCCCACATAGCCTGTTTAGAGATAGCCATACAGGAGAGTGGGGCTTCCCTGGGCTTGTATAGCTAACCTCTGTTTAAAACATGTTTTGGGGCGAACCTGTTTGGCTTGGTGGGTTAAGTGTTGACTCTTGGCTATGGCTCAGATCATGATCTCATGGTTTGTGAGCTCAAGCCCCACGTTAGGCTCTGTGCTGACACCGTGGAGCCTGCTTGGGGTTTTCTCTCCTCCTTTCTCTGCCTCTCCTTCCCGCCCCCCCCTCCAACCCAGCTCATGCTTTCTCTCAAAATAAATAAACATTAAATAAACTGTAAAACACTTTTCTTTTTTTCTAAATAACTTACTGGACTTACTGCGTGGGTACTTGGATTTTGAGGGCTCTGTTTGGTAAGGGTACCTGCGTTACAAAACAACAAAAATGAGATAAGACCAGTATCTAGAGAAACAAGTTCCTTTACCTCTTGATAAAGCTATTGTAAGGCTAATCATTGGTCAGTGTGATGCTATTTTTTTAAAATAAGTGTGACCAGGAAGCACAAGCTGTGCTTTCTAATTGTGACAGGAAGAGGTTCATTGCTCCCTCTCAACTACCATCCCCCCCCCAGCTGTGCTCCATGACCTCCACCCAAGAATGAGCCAAGTACCAGCTGCCCAAGGGATCTCAGCAGGAAAATCATCCCCAGATCTGTTAAAGATAGAAGGCAGAAGGTGGAGACCAAAACTGTGTGAACTTGGCAAAATGTGTGGGTACTCATTTATGTTAATATTGTCATTAAACACTTCTATGAATTGTGGCCATTCTGTTGTTTCAAACTGGTGTCCGAGACAAAGAAGGATCCTGCAGGTAAGACACACAAGCCCTTTGTAGAAAGAACTCTGTAAAGATGGTCAACCATAGCTTTAACCTGAATTTTTAAACAAACAAAGCTTTCAGGTATTTTGGAACTATCTTACTATCAAATTTTGGCTTTGAGATAGATTATACAGGTCTATGAAATCATGTCTATTAAGAGTGGTTATTTATTTGCCCCACTTATTACCATACAAAATCATCGGAAATGTCCTTTCTTTAGGGGGAGCTCATTTTCTTCTCAAGCTGAAGGCAGTATTTTGTCCATGGCTGATTTCAAGGCAAACATTTTTAACATACTTCTCCAGCCTGGTTTGGCAATCCATTGTTTTCTGTCAGAGCCAAGCCAATATCAAGTTGATGTCAAGCAAGCCAGTCCCAGCTCAAAGCCCAGGCGTCTGTGTTTTGGTTTCCAGAATTCTCAGACGCAGCAGGAAAACTAATCATTCACCTCCATCCAGTGGATGTTTGTAAATGTCTTGCTGTCCATTTTGTCGATGAACAGGCAGCCCTGCAAGTGGTCCATCTCGTGCTGGATGATACGGGCTGCCCATCCGCTTGCCTGCCACACCACCTGCTCCCCTCTGGGGTCCAGCCCTGCAAAGCGATTTACAGCCTGGGTAAGGATATGCTGAACTGCATCACTTTTAACCTCCTTCCTTTCCCCTGCCCTTGGCCGTTCCTATTCACAAGAGGCAACATGAGAAGGGAATGGAGACAGCAACCCCTATCCTTCCCAGAAAAGATGCCTTAACTTTGCCCTTTACCAAGTATTCAGTGTGGCTCTACCGCTGACAGGTTGCTGGGCTTGCTATGGGGCTGAAATGAGAAAAGATCTTAGTAAGATGCTTCCTTTCTGAACATTCCTCTCATTTCTGAAATACTGTTTGATTTCAATTCCTAAAGGCATTTCGACTTGGTATATTATAAAATAAAAGGATACCATTTAGTTTCTGACCTGGACCAAGTGGCTTGCTCAAGAGGCACAATCCTCCTAATCCCAGCAACGAATTCATTTCACAAAACGTCCCGCACTACGACAGACCGGGAATGGCATATCACCCTGGACAGGGCAAAGCTGGTCCCCCTATTCCCACTCCACCATGACAGATGCAATCAGGGCAAAAGTCTGTGTGTGCGAGAGGGCACAGAGCAGAGGACCTGGTGTGAGGTACCATCGAAACTAGGCCACGTTCCCAGGCCCAATACATGCCCCCAGCGAGCTGGCTCGGCTGTCACACGAGCCTCCTTCCTATCCCAATCGGTCAGGCTTGAATCACGTTTGCTCCGCTCATCCTGATCGTAGTTCCAGACAGAAGGCGTCACTGAGTCTGCGCTTCACAAGTCTGCACTTTTAACTGGAGCTCTGAGGAAACTATTTCGTGGAACCCGAGGTCGCCTCCTCCATGGGGGGTGGGGGGTGAGGGACACAGCTGTTTACCCAACCTCCCACGGCCACTGCCCATCCCCCCACCCCCGCACCTGAGATCTGCACGGCCTGGAAACGGGGCACACAGGCCAGGAAGCCGGCGACGCTCTCGCAGCCCTCAGGGAAGGTGACCAGGCGGCTGTCCAGCACCCGCAGGCTGGGGTTCACGAACACGCGCAGGGGGAAGGGCTCCATCTGGCGGGCCTCGCGCAGGTGCGGCGCGCAGGCGCGGCAGAGGGCCTCGGGGAACTCCAGGGCCAACACCTGCAGCGGCACTCCCAGCTGCGGAGCGCTCAGGCCCACGCAGCGCCGGCGCCGCATCACCTGCACCAGCCGCTGCACCAGCCGCTGCAGCGCGGGCCCCGCCAGCTGCGCGGGCTCCACCGGGGCCGCCACAGCCCGTAGCGCCGGGTCCCCGACCTGACACACGCGCGGGTACGGCGGCTCGGGCGCTCCCCGCACCAGACGCCGCACGTAGCGCCAGTACGACCGCTGGCGCGCCGGGCCCTCGAGGCCGTCCTGGGCGGGCGCGGAGCTGCAGGCCCGGACGCTGTGGCTCCCCGTTCCCTCTCCCCACGTCGGGGCCGGCCCCAAGCACTGACGCGCCCGCCCCAGTAGCGGCCCCAGCAGCAGCCCGGCCCCCATCCGGCCCCCGGTGCGCCGAGCACAGCCGCCCGGCCGCCTGCGTCCTCCCCGGCCCCCGTAGGCGAGCGTTCCCGTCGCGGGGGACGCCGGGAAGAGCCGGCCTCCCCATGACGTCAGCCAACTTTATTTTTTAATTCCGTTTCTTACAGTGTCACCAACCGTTTCCAAGAGTGACCGGGATGTACCCCCTTTCACGGCTGTCACGAATGCCCTCGCAGCCTCCCCCCCGGGGCTGTCCCCAGCTTTCACCCCCCACCCCCACCCCCTCCGTCCCTGGGCGGCTCTGGCTAGGGGTCCGCACCGGGCACCTGGGCCTGCAGCGGCTCGGCCCAGTCAGCCTGCTCCTGCGCACCCTCGGGGAAAGCCGCAGCGACCGGCTCGACGCCTGCCTCCTCTGCCGCCTCGGTGGGGAGTTCTGGGGCTGGAGCTGGGAGCTCGGGCACCAGCTCCTTTTCGTCTAGACACAGGACCAGCTCTCTCTTCGGCAGGATGAAGGCGAGAGGCTCCTGGACGACGTCGATGTTCACGTGGCCAAGGTTTCCGTACTTGGAGAGCTGGGTGGGGGGGATGCCTGACTCAGAAAGTAAAGAAAGTGAAATAGAAAAAACGTTCAATAAATTTAAATATTGATGTCACAGGGGAAAAAACACTTCGAGGGCGTCACAAACACAATTTCCATACTTCAATACAGTAAAAGTCATCTTTGTGATATGGGACAGGAAACTGTACTGTGAAGAGAGACTTTGATAGTAATCTGCAACAGCACAGTGTAGCTCCTATGATCACCGGCCCACTGCCCCGGGGAAGTTCTGTCTCCCCCATGCCGCACCCCCAGCACAGAGAGGGTGGGCACAGGCCAGTGAAGACAAATTGGGAAAAATCTTTTTAAGGCACTTTCTCTGGACATTTTATAAATAGAATCATACTATGTGGTTCTTTTCTGACTTCTTCCACTTAACCAGATAAACACATATGATATGATTCCATGTATACGAAATGTCCAGAAAAGGCAAATCTGCAACAGAAAGCAGATTAGTGGTTGCCAGGGGCTAAAGGTGGGATTGGGAATGACTGCATTGGACATGAGGGATCTTTTTGGGGTGATAGGAACATCCTAAAATCGGATAGTGAGAATGGTTCTACGTGTCTTTTTACTAAAAAACATCAAATTTTACAAATGGGTGAATTATTTGGTATGTGAATTATATCAGTAGAGTACCATAGTTTCTTAAACTCTTTTTCCTCCTTTGTCTTACCTAAGGTCTGTGCTATCTGAGCTGGTGGAAACAGGACTTGGAGACAGCGATTTAAATATGGAACGAGGTCTTCCAGGAAGACAGTGCAGAACTGGACAAAGAGTTCTTGCTCCCCGTTGCTGAAAGCAGCCTCTTCTGCACGATGGAAGGCCAGGATTATACTGGTTACCTAGGGGACAAGGCATAAAGAAAGTAGCTCCAAACAGTACATTATATTACTGTCTTGTTTAAATTCAGAATTGTGGTCACTCTTCACTGTTCTGTCACTTCACTGATGTATTTCTGACCCAGCTTGTTTCATTACCGGCACAGGTTCCAGTTCCAGTGGAAGAGCATCAAGAGGTTCTTGACTCCTACAGGAGATGGACCAGAACCATACTGGATTCAGGAAAGTGAAGCAAAACTATAAAAGATTTTTACTGAGTAAGGCCTTTGAGGTTCGAGGAAGCTAGACCGCCAGAAAATTGGGAAACAAGACAGACCTGGAAAATAAGTTCCACATACAAATAACAGAGCAACCTAGCTGACGTCATAGACAGGTGTCCTGGTGACAGGGTTAAGAACACAGAGCCTCAGGGGATGCTGCACTTTCCTGTTCAAGTCCTAGCTGTGTCACTTTTTGGTTTTGTGACTTGCAAGTGATTAAACACTTCATGCCCCCTGTTCCTCAGTTTCCTTACCTGCAAAGTAGGGCCTGCAATAGGACCTACCTCTTAGGGTTGTGAGGATCAAGTCTTAAGAAGTATAAAGTATGATGAACACTACCTGGCATCGAGTAAGTTCTATATAGACATTAGCAGATAACTATTACCTGAATTTCACTAACAAAAAAGTTTCAATGCTCATGCTTTCTTGCTCTTACAGGAGGATAATAATGGTAAGAATTTTTTTTTTTTAGTACCACAAGTGGGAAAGTTTATTAAAATGAAAAGTATACTCTCGAAGATATGAGAGCAGGCAAGCACGAGAGAGAGGGAGCTGGGCCCAGAATGATTTAAAAAAAATTTTTTTTTCCGGGACGGCTGGGTGGCTTAGTCGGTTAAGAGTCCGACTTTTGCTTAGGTCATGATCTCGCGGTTTGTGGGTTCGAGCCCCGTGTCGGGCTCTGTGCTGACTGCCAGCTCAGAGCCTGGAGCCTGTTTCGGAATCTGTGTCTCCCTCTCTCACTGACCCTCCCCTGCTCATGCTGTCTCTCTCTCTCCTAGAAATAAATAAAAATATTAAAAAAATTTTTCCCCCCACATTTACTTACTTTTGAGAGACAAAGAGCGTGAGCAGGGGAGGGGCAGAGAGAGAGGGACATAGAATCCAAAGCAGGCTCCAGGCTCTGAGCTGTCAGCACAGAGCCTGACGTGGGGCTCGAACTCACGGACCTCGGATCATGACCGGAGCTGAGGTCAGATACTTAACTGACTGAGCCATCCAGGGGCCCTGGCCCAGAAAGATTTTATATAATCATGTCACAACTGCCACTTGGCTGACAGCAATTATATGATGCCATAAGTTTTAAGAAGCACCTCAATATCTAAATGTTTAAATATGTAAAAAAATGCATAGGATATGATTGGTGCTAGTATTTCTTGTGTTCTGTAGCATTAAGATGGCTCTTAGGAATCCCACCTCCTGGTGTCCACTCCTTTGTGTAATCCCTTTCATTTGATTGCAGGCAGAATGTGTGTCTTGTTTGTAACCAATATAATATGGCAATATGAATGATGTAATTAAAGCCCCTATCAGCTGACTTTGAATTACTCAAGGGATATCCTGGGTGGGCTTGACTTAATCAGATGAATCTTTTAAAACAGGGTTGAGGACTTTCCTAACAGAAGAGACTCATGCAGGAAAGATGCTCTTCCACTGGTCTTGAAGAATCAGAAAGCCCCACTGTGAACAGGCTTATGGAGTGAGGTGGCTTCTAGGAGCTGAGGGCCTTAGACCTATAACTACAAAGAACAGAAATCTGCCAACATGAAGGAGACTGAAAGGGGATGTCAAGCTTTAGATGAGACCACAGCCTGGCCAATAACTTGACTGCAACCCTGTGAGAGATCCTAAGCAGAGGACCCAGGACTCCCAATCTACAGAGAGTGGGAGATGATACACGTATGTTGTTTTAGGCTCCTGTGTTTAGGGGAGTTTGTTATGCAACAGCAGAAAACAACTACAGCATTACTGAATCATTATTACAGGTGAGCCACTTCATGAATTGTTCTAGGTCCCATGAAGGGGGGCACTAACTAGAGCTTCTCAATCAGAAAAACCTCTAAAACTCACCAAAGCTAAGTCTGCAACCACTTAGCACATGGACTGGTTTATAATTTACAAATGTCTGGCCACATGTTACCAAAGAAAGCCCCAGTAGAGAGCCAAGAGTATGTGCTCACCTTGGCAAGAGCATCCTCCAGGGCTCCAGTCACATCCTGTGCCAGGGCCACAGGGCAGCAGAGGCGCAGATCATTGAAGGCAACCAGAATGTTGTTGAGGAAGCAAGCAAGGGGTGGGAAATCTAAGAGCACCATGGGTGGTTGCAGGGTCCCTGGCTGAGTGACTGGCACAGCAGCAGGCAGGTTACTGCTGCCCAGGATGGCTGGAGCAGAGATGAGGGTGTAGGAATTCATTTCATCCTGGAACTTCTCCACTGCTTCCTGAGTTGCTTTCTGGAAAGTGCTGATGGCCACCTGCTGGAAAATAGGAGCCAACTGGCCCCGGAAATCAGCCCCCACCCGGCTGAAGGACAGCCCAAAGTACATGCACTGACCCAGCAGAGAGTCTAGGCGGCCGCCTATACCCCGGTTAAGGTTGGTCTCCAGCACCTGCAGGAATTGTGAGACTTTCTGTAGCACCCAGCCATGGAAGATGGCACTCTCGTTCACAGTGTGCCCACCCATGGCTGCCGGCAACAATGAATCCTCATCTGAGAATATGGCACGGTACTGGGTGATGATATCAAACAGATGGACACGGCAGGCCTCAATGGTTTTTGTGATGTGGAAATAGGGATCATCATTGGGGATGGCAGTCAAGATGGAATGGAGCCAAGCATCTCGGGCCTGAAGAAACTTCACCCTCAGCTCCGCCTCAGTGAAGACATCCATGCGCCGCAGGAAGCCAATGACACGGAGGCAAGCAGGGAGTTGGATATTGGTCCTTAGTTGCTGGATCAGCTGGCTCAGCATCAGCTGCATGGACTGGCGCACTTCGTTCACGATGCCCTGATAATAAAGGGGGTCAGTCGTACCACAATGAAAAGAGCCTTTCTGGAACCCATTCCACTACCCTTGAATGTTACAGACCAATGTGCCACTGCTTTCCTGACGTAGGAAGATCTCCCGAAGCTGATGTGTGCAGGGTTGCCAACAAAGATCTGGTTCACTGTGGCCTACAGGCCCTGTGTGGTTCTCCTGCCACACCCACTCCCTAATACTGCCTCCTTGCTTGCTGCATCCAGTCACACTGTGTTTGTAATTTTTTCACCCTGTCTTTGTATTTCTTTTTTTTTTTAACGTTTATTTTTGAGACAGACAGAAACAGAGGATGAGCTGGGGAGGGGCAGAGAGAGAGGGAGACACAGAATCTGAAACAGGCTCCAAGCTCTGAGCTGTCAGCACAAAGCCCGATGCGGGGCTCAAACCCACGAACCACAAGATCATGACCTGAGCCGAAGTCTGACGCTTAACCCACTGAGCCACCCAGGCGCCCCCCTGTCTTTGTATTTCTTTTTTTTTTATTTTTTTTTATTTATTTTTTATTTATTTCTAGGAGAGAGAGAGAGAGAGACAGCGTGAGCAGGGGAGGGTCAGAGAGGGAGGGAGTCACAGACTGAAACAGGCTCCAGGCTCTGAGCTGGCAGTCAGCACAGAGCCCGACGCGGGGCTCGAACCCACGAACCGCGAGATCGTGACCTAAGCGAAAGTCGGACGCTTAACCGACTAAGCCACCCAGGCGCCCTGTCTTTGTATTTCTTAAACACTCATAACTTGTTCCCAACTGAGCCTGCTATACTTATTCTTTCCGCTTTCTGGTTTGCGCCTTCCCCACATCTTCCTGTGGCCAGCTCCATCTCATCATCTGGGTCTCAGCTTAAATATTATTTCTCCAACAGAGCCTTTCCTGATGACTCTACCTAGGGCACCTGACTCTAGTCTCCTCTACCCATTCCCTGGTTTATTTTCTTCATTTACCACTATCTGAAGGGATCATTTATTTATTTACCAACTATCAGCTTACATTCATGAAAGCCAGTGCCTTATGTGCTTTGTCTCATTTCTCCCCAGCACCAAGATTAGTGCCTGACATGTAATTAGTATTTATAAGGTGAATGAATGAATATTTTATGTTCAAGCCTGCCTGACTGGCAGAAACTGATGTGAAACCTGCAGTTTTCCTAAGATGTCTGCCTAAAGGTTCAGCGAGGACCACAGAATCACAGATTACACGAACTTCAGTTTGAGACCTTTTGGGGCAGTTTGGCTACCTGGATGACAGGGATGGAGGAGTATTTCCTCTCCAGTCGGTGTACATAGGCTGCTAGCTCCAGGGCCTCTTCATAGTAGCTGTTCCGGACACAAGTGTCCATGAGCTGGGGGATCTCCAGGATTTCCAGGATTTCCGTGTGCCGGTTTAGAGTCAGTGTGTTCATCCGGCGGTTGGAGCTGATCTCTTCAGCCTCTTTCACAAAGTTTCTGGTAACAAACAGGAAGGCATCGGTCACTCACTGCTCCACACCCCAAACTCCACTACCTTTACCAAGCATTTATTACAAACTGGGCACTGAGCTGGATGGTTTGTGACTTAATCTTCACACCAAAGGTGAAAGGCAGAATGAGGGTAATAGACTGAGGATCTAGAGAAGCAATATATGGCTTAACCAGAAGGGATTTTTTTGGGTAAATTTTGCCTCCAAATAGAAGGATTTCCTTGTCAGCCTTCTATCCATTAAAAGTTTTGGACGGTTTCAGTTGTGTGAGTGTGGACTGTTGCTGACAACCCCAGAGTGTTCACTCTGTCACACCCAGTGGTAAGTGCTTGGCATGGATTCTCTTTATTTAGTACAACAGTCCTGTCTGGGAGGGATTTAGCAGCTGACTTCGAAACTTACTAGCTGTGCCCACTGAACAATCACTAAGCTCCCTGTCTCAATTTGCTCAAACATAAAATGCGAATAACAGTACCTAACCTCGAAAGCTGCTGTGAAGTTTAAATGGATTTTTAAGATGCTCAAAGGAGAGCCTAACGCATGGTAAGCGCTATGTAGGATTAGGTATTTCTATCATAAACGTCAGCAGTTACAGTTGCTAAAAGCCCCTTTGGTGCCGGGCCCGCCGCACCTGCAGCTCTGCTGGAAGCTGGGCAAGCGGTCGAGCAGGCTGCCGAGCGACGCCTCCACGTCGCCAAAGAGGCGGTGGATGCGCTCCGTGCACTCGGCGCCGCGGATGAAGGTCTTATAGTTGGCGAAGGCCAAGTCGCGCGTCTGCTGCAGCAGCTGCGCTCGCTCCTCCGCCAAGCGCTCGGGCTCGCGCCTCAGCCGCTCCAGCCCGGAGCCGCTCAACTCCCGGAGGTAGCGGCCCACGTCGGGCCGCTCCCGCCACTGGGCCTCGGGGAAGCGGTCCCGGAACAGCGATGCCAGGAGCCCTTCATCCTCCACTTCCCCGAGAGCCGCCGCAGTGGCGGTCGCTGTGGCCGAGGCCGACGCGGTGGCGGTGGTTGACGAAGCGATGGTCTCCGTCGCCGCCATCTTCGGGCAACAGCGTCACTTCACCTCCCGCCCAGGGAGGGCGCTGGCTCGGAATCTAGGACCGGAAGCCGCGGGGGCACTCTTCCCATCTCTATGGCTTCGTGTCCGTCCGGCTTCCTTTCTCCGACGGTCCTCCAGGCTACGGGGCGCTAGCGTGGGGCACAAATTGAATGCGGCTAGAGAGGCAGGCTTTGGGGTTGCCAGGGAGCGGCTGACGGCTGACTTCCGTTTCCGGCCGCCAAGGCACGCGGATTTGGTGTTGCAACTCAGCGGGAAAATGCGGCCTTTGACTGAAGAGGAGACCCGCGTAATGTTTGAGAAGATAGCGAAATAGTAAGGGCGCGCCCAGGGGAAGGGGAAAGGTGTTTGTGGCAGGGAAGGGCGTGGGTGGAGTGGGGGCGCGGCGCTGGGAGTCTGTTGGGGCGCTGTCTCCAGTTATCTTTTTGCCTCCAGCATCGGGGAGAACCTTCAGCTGCTGGTCGACAGGCCCGACGGCACCTACTGTTTCAGGCTGCACAACGACCGGGTGTACTACGTGAGGTGAGGCGGTGTCGGGTGGACGGCAGTGGACCGGAGGGAGGACTGGGTCCCACCAGCTTCCCCCATCTGACACCTTCTTCCTTACCTTTTCAGTGAGAAGATCCTGAAGTTGGCCGCCAACATCTCTGGGGACAAGCTGGTGTCTCTGGGGACCTGCTTCGGAAAATTCACCAAGACTCACAAGTTCCGGTTGCACATCACAGCTCTGGATTACCTTGCACCCTATGCCAAGGTTTGTGGGGGGCGGGGTGGTATTCAGTCGGCCACTGGGTATGAAGAAAGTCAAAGACGAGGGCCACGTCAGAAAGCAGATAATTGGGTAGCTTCTCTGCCTCGGAGACCCTGACAGTGCTGGGGTCAGTACTAGCACACAGAGGTGTTTGTAGGACTTGCTGCTTGGCCACGGTTCGGGTTCTGGCATAGGAATGCTGTGTAGCCGCATAGTCGTGGTAAAGTGCCGCAAAGTAAAAAAGCTTCTGCAGACCCCACTCAAAAAAAGCCAGTAGGTGGCTTTGGTGGGGAGCATAGTGAGATCCAGAAAGAGTTCTTAAACTATCCGTGAGAGAGACTATAGAGTCAAGTAAAGAACCTCCTGAGAGTTCTTGTTCAGAGAATGACCAATTTGAGATAACTATCCAGTCTTTCTCTTTTCCTTAAAATGCTTTCAGGAAATTAATCACACGGGGGCACCTGGGTGGCTCAGTTGAGTATCCAACTCTTGATATTGGCCCAGGTCATAACCTTGCAGTTGTGAAATCAGCCCTCAGTTGGGCATTGCCCTGAGCGTGGAGTCTGCTTGAGATTCTCTCTGTGCTCCTCCCCCACTTGTGCCCATGCTCAGGCTCTCTCTCGAAATGAATTTTTTCTTTTAAAAGACAAAAATCTCTTATTAAAAGAAATTAATCACATATCCAACAGCTGGCTAATCTATGGGATATAATTATTAGCATTTTGATGTCTCTTGGATTTAATTTTGGGTTTTTTTTTTATAGTATAAAGTGTGGATAAAGCCTGGAGCAGAGCAGTCCTTTCTGTATGGGAACCATGTGTTGAAATCTGGCCTGGGTCGAATCACTGAAAATACCTGTCAGTACCAGGGAGTGGTGGTGTACTCCATGGCAGACGTCCCTCTGGTGAGTAGAGATGGTAGCTTTTACAAAAATCAGGTATCTTTTTTAATCAAGAAGGATGTATTTTCCATCTGTGCGCTTCAGAGCCTAAATTCTCAGCACCTTTTGAATTTCTCAAAGATAAGAATTGTATTTTTTTCATCTTCGTTATTTCCACCTCTCGATGCATGCCTGTTGAATGACTTGAGTGAATCAGTGTCTCTTCTTTTGAATCCCAGGGTTTTGGGGTGGCAGCAAAGTCTACACAAGACTGCAGGAAAGTAGACCCCATGGCGATTGTGGTATTTCATCAAGCAGACATTGGGGAATATGTGCGGCATGAAGAGACATTGACTTAAAACGAAATCATCGCAAGGACTTATGGCTGTGTGGAAGGGCCTAGCTTTGTTTCCTGTGTCTGTGTAGGCTCCATCATCATGTTGAATTTTGTCAACACTGACTTCTTCAGGGACTTCTTAGTTAAATATTCTCTCTATTGCGATCGAATGCAGGCTGGATTCTTACGTGGAAATGGTTCAAAAATGGCATTTCAGATTTGTGTTTGTGACTAAATAGAATGCTGTGTTTTATATTTGAATCAGAGGGCTTCTTGTCTTGAGTAACAGGTTCTAAGTCGTTGGAACTGAGGACAAGAATAGCTAGCTTCTTGTTATCTGTGATAACACTGTTTTCAAATTCATGCTAAGAACACAAAGGATTTTTTTCATTATTTATATGATGAAAGATACTGCCATTGTAGGATAGTAGGCCATGTATGGGATTTTATGAATGAGATTTGGATAAAATAATAAGAGTGATTTGTCCTGCCAGTTTTCTATACAGTAGGTGTTGTGTGGTATGGAAGAAAACCTGGGATCCAAACCCCGATTCTGACACCTGCCAGCTGTATGGCCTTAGAAGAGTCATTAAACTCTAATAAGCTTAATTTTCTTCTTCTGCTTCAAAAAACGGCTTTAACCATCTACCTAAAAAGGGTTTTTATAATTAGAAATCATGTCTGTAAAGCACTTAGCCCAGTGACTGGCAAATGATAGCTGTTAAATATATGGTAAGAATTATTTTTATATTGCATATGTTGGGTATTTCTATCACTAAGGATAGGATCTTATATCTTATAACATCTTTGTTCTTGATCTTTCTTTTTCTTAGATGGTATGATCCCAGGCCAATGTTATTTTCATCACGTTGATTTCTTAAAACATGATTTCCCATACAAGCCTTTACTTAATTGGACTAGACAGAAAACACTAGAGACCTTGATATAATTGAGCTCTTCCATCGAATGTCCCCATGCCTCCTAAAATTATTTTTGGAATATTAAAAAAATTTTTTCAATAAAAAAATTCCACTGTTTTTAAAAACTTTTAAATATGCTGCTTTTCTTTTTTTTCTGCTTATTTTAAATTCCAAAGATAACATCTCTCAAAATAAATTCTCAACTGCAAAAAAGCATTCTGCCAATTCCTGTTTTTGTATGCAACATATAAAACTGAGCTATGTATGTTTTTGTCCCATTTTTTTTCAACTCTTCTCCTTCCCATGGTTCTCAACCCTCTAGATAAACTTAAGAGTTAAGGGACGGCTCTACGATGAACACTTTTTTGATGGTAGCATTTAGTACACACTTTCATAAAAGCCAGTATCAATACTTACATATTTTTATTATTTTATTGTCATTTGGAGGCAATAGGAAAGGAGAGCAATAGACTAAAATGTTTTAACAAGATAAGTTGATTTTTTCCAATAACTTTACAAAGCTCGTGAACCAGAAGAAAAGGACTAGAGTGTTTGTAGTCATTTTGGCTTAGCATCTTGGCTTTTTTGTGTCTGTAATCTTTGGGACATTGAAGAGACGCTTCAAGAAATACAGCTGCAGGATTCCAGAAAGAACAATAACAAAGCTCTGGGCCGTCGACCACCAGTTCACGTAGTTATAGTTTGATTGGAGAAGGAAAAGATCAGCCGTTTTCCTCATGCGCGCAAAGTTGTAGTATCGCCACATGTGAAAGATATTGTTCTGCACCTTCCGTGTACTTTCCTGTGGGACAGAAAATGAAAGTAAATAGTCCTCCCTGCCTCCCATCTAGTCGCACCGGGGTGCTCATAAGCACTAACCTAAGTCGTTTTGAAGCTGAGTAACTTACTCCTATAATTTTATGATACGTATAGTAAGTTGGTTATTGTAATTGTTAGTAAAGCTGGTTTTGCTCTCTGAAAAAATCGCCTGGACTTTAGTTTAAAAAGACATAATTTTTATAATGAAAAACTTCAGTGCTAAAACAAGCTCTCTAGATTTAGACATGTACTCAATACATCACTGCCCTTCTGGGTGATGTTTTCTGTTCTTTGTAGATGGTAGGATACAGAGGCCTGCCCGCAAACCTTCTTTTTTTTAGTACTTATTTATTTAAGTAATCTCTTCACCCAACCTGGGGCTCAAACTCGTGACCCTGAAATCAAGTCACATGCTGTACTGACTCAGCCAGCCAGGTGCCCCTGCAAACTTTTTATTAAAGGACCAAATAGTAAATAGTTTAGACTTTGCAGGTGATAACAGTTTCTGTTGCAACTACAAAACTTTGGTCTTGTTAGCACAAAAGTTGCCATATGTAATTATCAAACAAGCATAGCTGTGTTTCAGTGAAACTTCATTTACAGAAACAGGCAGTGGGATTTTGTGTATTGAAAAATACTATCAAGAAAGTGAAAAGACATCCCACAGAGTAGGGAAAACGTCTGCAAATCATTTATTTGATAAGGAACTTCTATCCAGAACATATAAAAAACTTACAACTCAACCATAAAAAGCCAGCCCAATTTTATTTTATTTATTTAAAAATTTTTAATGTTTTATTTATTTCTGAGAGACAGCATGAGCAGGGGAGGGTCAGAGAGAGAGGGAGACACAGAATCTGAAGACAGGCTGCAGGCTCTGAGCTAGCTATCAGCACAGAGCCCGATGTGGGGCTGGAACCCACGAACCATGAGATCATGACCTGAGCTGAAGTCGGACACTCAACCAACTGAGCCACCCAGGTGCCCCATGCCAGCCCAATTTTAAAACGGGCAAAGGATTTGAATAGATAGTTCTCTCCATAGAAGATACACAGATGGCCAAAAAACATGAAAAGATGCTCAATGTCATTAGTCGTTAGGGATACATTAACTCAAAACTGCAAGATACAACTTCATACCCACTAGCATAGCTATAATAAAAGACACAGTAACCTGCTGGCAAGGAAGTGGAGAAATTGAAACTGTCAGATATTGCTGGTGGGAGTGTAAGATGGTTTAGGTATTAGAAAATAATTACTCATAAAATTAAACGAGTTACCATATGATCCACCAGAGTATCCTACTAATTGGTATATAGTAATGAAAACATGTTCACACAAAAATATCATGCCAATGCTCATACCTGCACTATTGCTAATAGCCAAAAAATGGATGACCCAAATATCAGCTGATGAGTAGATAAGAAACTGTGATATATTCATATAAGAGAATATTCATCCATAAAAAGAAATGAAGTATTAATACATGCTATAATGTGGATGACTCTTGAAAACATGTTAAGTGAAGTCAGAAACAAAAGGCCACATTGTATGATTATACTCCTGTGAAGTGCACAGAATAGGTAGATTTAAAGAAACAAAGTTGATGAGTGAGTGAGTGAGTGCCCAGTACTAGGGGAGAGGGGTATGGGGGGAGGAGGGAGTAATGGGTATGGCGTTCTTTTTTGGGGTGATGAAACTGTTGTAGATGCTTGCAATAGTTGTATGACCTTGGGAATGTACTCAAAACCACAGAATTGTACATTTTAAAGTAATGAATTCTATCTAAAATTTAAAAAAAGCGCCCAGGTGCCTTATTCAGTTATGTGTCCAGCTCTTGGTTTTGGCTCAGGTCACAGGTTCGTGGGATGACAAAGCAGAGCCTGGTTGGGATTCCCTCTCAAAAACAAAAACCACCCTTTAAAAAAAGAAACAGGCAGTGGGACAGATTTGGCCTGTGCGCCATAGTTTGCCAACTCCTGTTATAAAACCAGTGAGAAATTTTAAGAGCTCTAAGTCAAACACTGAAGGTTTCAAATTCTCTTGCCTGTTTGGTTTCTCCCCAAATGAGCCCTCACTCAGATGATAATACTGATTTCCAAGGATGTTTTCACAGACATTTCTCCCACAAAACAGTTACCTCAATCGCATCCAGAGTATCATTCAGTTGTTTTCTTTCATTCTTCTGTTTGTGGTCCATCTCAGGCCCCTCATAGAAGACTCCAAAATTGAGGTAAACTTGTACAGAACCAAAGTGATTTTGCTGATTTTTTAGACAAAGCTGATAAAAACCTGTAGGAATCCATAGATCATTACCAAGTCCTGGTCTCCATCCTCTGTTGAACTCACACCCTCTAAATTTAACTAGAGATACCAGTGTACCAGTTAACTGTGCTATCTAATACCTTCTTTTTCCTTAGGAAGTACAAAGATAGAATTTTTAAGGTGGAAGACCTTACATGATCTTCCATGAAACTTAAGTATCAGTTAGAATGTGTTTTGCCAAGTATTAGTAACTTAGTTCTATAAAACAGTAAATTTATAAGTAAATATTAAGTAACTTAGTCCCATACTAAATAGGAAACCAAGTGTTCTCTTTTGTCACCTGTGTTTCCCACATCTCTTACTGAAGCTCTTCTGTGCAACAAAATGAGTTGAAATTAAGAGCATGGTTTTTGCCTTCTTGTACATCATAACTGGGGGATATACCGTCTTGAACTTGAAACTAGAGAAAAAAATTGATGCGTTATGAATGAACGAAACTATTCTGCTGGATGGAGTAACTTCTGCAAGGTGGTTTGTGCAGGAGCTAATGGTTTGGGGTATGTACTAGTGCTGGTTCTCAACTGGGATCACCTCCCTGTGTGTGTGGGAGCCAGGAGGAGCGGGATTAGAAACGTGTGGCACTGTATTTGATTGTTCTGATGACTGGAAGGCACTGCTGGTACATAGGGGCCAAAGATGCCAACCACCATATAGCGCTGAATATCGTGTGCTACACGATGAATGGCTGTTTTATGCCCTGATTGAGAAACATTGGTATTTTTCTGTACACCTGACTAGGAGAGAAGGCAGTTAAAACCAACAGGTGGTGTCCAGGGTGGGAATAGGCTCAATCTGGCTGTAGCAATTTTCTGGTGACCGGAGAAGTGCTTTGTTGTGGTATGTGGATATTTTCATGGCCATGCATTTCCTTTTGTTCTGAGTCTGCTATTTTGTAACTGGATCAAGTATTCTGGTGATTGGAAAGAAATGTTATCTTGTAATAAATTTATTAATTGGAATTCTGTATTATAAATGGGTATCTCTGTTTTGGTTACTTTCACATAATCTGATCAGTTGGAGATGAGGAGATAAAATTGAGCTTCTGGACCTTAGAGTTACAGTAATTAGTCACCTGGAGAGACCCTGCCCTGAATCTGACAGTGGACTGCCTGCTGCTTAATGCCCTCCGCCACAGGCAGCCTCCAGGAGAGATTTGATATTGGTGTTGAAGGCTGGTTTTTGGTGTTGAAAGCTGGGTTTTTCCCCCCTACTGTTTGATCATCCCTGTGTGAAAAAGCCAGGGCTTTTACGTCTCAGGTTCTTAAATAATTTAAGGGGTGCCTGGGTGGCTCAGTCAGTTGAGCATCCAGCTCTTGGTTTCAGCTCAGGTCATGATCTCACAGGTTCGTGAGATCGAGCCCCACATTGGGCTCCGCACCAACAGTGTGGAGTCTGCTTGGTATTCTCTTTCTGTCCCTCTCTCTCCCCCTCCTCTGCTAACACGCTCTCTCACCTTCTCTCAGATAAACTGAGAAAGTAATTTCAGTACTTCATTATTTACCCAATTTCGAAGAAACAGTAGCTGTGGTGAAAAAAACAGACCTGTCTCTTTGATAGAGAAGTTAATCTGGCCCCGAACATCCACAGAGGAGTCTATAAGGAAACCCTGTGGGGTATGTGCTGTGGCAGCAACATGCCGGTCATGTGACATTCCCAGTGTCCTCTGCACCTGCCAAGACACATTAAAGAGGGAGTAAAGCCCCTACTACGTCACCAAAAAGCTAGCTAAGTGGTAAGATTGACATTCACGATCATCAGCACAGCGGTTCTCAATCAGGGATGGTACTGCCCAGTCCTCTCTGGGAATTTGCGGTGAGACAACAGTGGTGTTGGGGGGGTAGGAAGGGATGGCAATGCTGAACATCCTGCTATGTTAGAAACAGTACTGCAGGACACACAATTGCCCCAAATGCCAATAGTACTCCAGTTAAGAAGACATGTCTCAGACCATACATCACGTATCAACTGATATATATGTTTTTGGCCATGGAGTTCTTGACTAAACTTGCTTGCTTTTGACTTCCCTAGTGTCCCTGATTTGGGCTTTTTTGCTGCTTGACAGCAAATAAATAAGGCATTCAGTAGGCACTTGTCCCCAAGCTGTGTCTTGATAAGCCCAGACCACTGTGAGCTGATTAGTAGCTACTGTTCTAAATTCAGAGATAAGAAAAGGCTGATAAGCTAATAAGCTTTGAGTTACAGTGGAATGGAAGGAGATCAATAGAGTCTATTACTATGTAAACAAAATTTAGAAAATTAACAGGTTTCCAAGATAAAGAACAAGGAAAGTGAACAGCCTCTGACTTTACTATTGAGTTCACCATCCTTGGGCAGTGTGGTGTAAGACCACAGGAAGGATAAATGTACTTGGCCCATGAACAGGCAACTTTTAAACATTTACCTTCATAAAGAAACAGGACTGTCTGGCCAAATAGAGCAACCTTGAGTCAGTGATTCTGTCATTTGCCAGAATTACCCCTAAAAGCAAGAGAGTAAATATTGGCTCCCCTAGCCCTATAAACTGAAGCATCTTTCTTTGAAATGTCAGGGTCTGTTGCGAAAGTTTATGTGAGTTTTCATTTTACTTTGTACCATATCCATATTGTTTTAATGGTTTCAAAAAATGGATTCTCTCCCCTCTCGTCTCCAAATCTGAGTTCATATATGTTTACCTCTCTGGGAAGAGGCAGCTTGTTTGTCCTTTGGCCTTGAGCAAACCTCCATTGCACCCATTTTGGTCGGTCAAGCCATATGTTTTAGTGATTATTCATCCATGGAGAGTGTCCATCTAACTCCAGGTCCATTTCATTAACAGCATAAGAAAGACAACTAGAATCTTGTATTCAAGTAAAACCTGACCCACTTTACAAAAGGAAACACAAAAAATCAGGTCCCCAGTATGTCTAGAGGAGCCCGTGTACTCACCTCATAACTAAAATAGAGGTATCCAGTCTTGTAGGCAAATTGCCAGAAGCATTCTGTGCCTCCTGGAGGGATCATGACGGCAAAGTCAGATCGATCTGCTCCATGGAAGAGTGACTGGCCCCCAGAGCCACTGAAGGGTTCTGTCTTCTGGCTCCTAGCAGAGGTCACTAAGTTCAGAACCACCAGTCCAGCTCCAGAGAGCAAAGAGAACATGCTGCTTTCCAAAGACTCCTCTGTAGGTGAACTGCTCGCACAAGTCCAGCGAAACCAAGCAGTTTAGACACCTGCTAGGGTAATCATTAACTCGCAAGTCACACTTAGGCCGATTTCGGGGCCACACATGGATATTCTATAATAGAACTGGCATGATACCCCATGCTTGGCTGAAAGGAAGAGGTTTTGTTTTTACCTCAAAAACTCAATTGGGGGGAGGGACAGCACTTGGTGGCTCAGTTAAGCATCCGACTTCAGCTCAGGTTATGATCTCACCATTCGTGAGTTTGAGCCCTGTGTCGGGCTCTGTGCTGACAGCTCAGATCCTAGAGCCTGCTTTAGATTCTGCTTCCCTCTCTCTCTGCGCCTCTCCTGCTTGCACTCTGTCTCTCTCTCTCTCTCAAAAATAAACATTTAAAAAAAAAAACTAAAAAACTCCATGGCTTACCAAACTTACTTCATAGCTGGTAGATAGATTCTGCTACTTCAGAAGAGGTATTTCTATCCTTCCTTTGGGCTATGGTTATTCATACCCCCTTCGTGGGGGTAAACGTTTGGTAAGTTTATTTACAACCATCTGAATATACTGACAAAGTCTGGCTGGGGAGATTGTTTCTCTTACTCATACCTAATTGCTAAACGATACCTATTGCTCCAATAGGATATGTAGGGCAGACCTGTTTCACCGGAATTTGTTCTGCACATTGCTAGAGGCTGGAGAGTAAAAAGCACTTAATGGATAAAGTGAGCAAGCGGCAGTGGTCAGACCCCTCCAATGATAATCCTCATTCTCCCCCCGCAATACATTCATCTAAAACTATACAAAAACCCACTTAAAAGACTTTGTATTATTCAAACGCTTGCTCTGTCTTCTTTTATTCATGACTTCTTCAGCCCTCATAGCAGGAAAAAGGCTCGCTGAACATCCACTGGCTTCATGGCTGGCACTGAACTAAGAGAATTACTTCTTCCTATTTATTCTCACAACGGCCCTCCAAGAGAGGTACCGTTACCTCCTGACTTCTAGATGAGGAAATGTTCATTCAGAGACTGCGGTGGCTGGCTCGCTTTCCCAGAAACACGGCTGGTGCAGTTGGTGCTTTGAGTGGGCCTTCCCCTCTTACCTACCAGGACAGTGTTTCTGTGAGTCTCTGAGTGCGGACGGTGTCTAATGTGTTTATTTCAGCCATAATCTTAAAAAAACAAAATAGCATTAGCACCTTGTAACCAAGTATTGCTTCAGAGTTCACTGCATTGACTCCCAGTGGTAATATCCTAAGTGTCACAAAGCTAATAAGCAAAGAACAGACTTCATAATAGTGTTCAGATCTAACGAAGGCCATGTGACATCACCATACTCTGCAGGCACAATGGTTCTGCAGCAGTCTTGCCAAAGTGAAGGTGCGAGAGACTGGGATCCCTTCTTAGTGCAGTGCAACAGGCACCCTCACCCACATACTGTCACTGCTCCAGTCCCAACACTACCCACGTCACGAGCAGGGACTTAGATTCAGCGAAAGAATCATCAGCTCATGGTACATTTCATAGTTCTATAGGAGCTGTAGGCATAGTTTTATGTCTATACCCATTTCAGTAATAATATCATAAAAATACCCCTGAAGTTATGTTAAAAAGTGTTAATGGCCTTAGGAATTTCTCAATTTGAGAGACACTGATAAGGATACTCTGCTTCCCTAAACGTACGACAGTGTCACTCTTCTACCTAGAGAGCATAGTCTAATAATGTGAGAGTGGAGAGAAAAGCTTCTGGATCCTAACCCTGTTTAGAGGAAGGCCAAAATTAGCTACAACCAGATCCATGGGGATTTGGGTCTCACCTTTTCATTGTAGCTTCATTGGGGATTAACTGATAGAAAAACAGTGTACCAAATTCCAAAACATGTAAATAGACAAAAAGCTCTACAAAGTTTCTAAATTATAGGTACAGGATGAATTTTAAAATTGTAGCATTTCTTTATACCTTGCCTTTTACTCACTCAAATGTGAGAAGGGGAATTTTGTCCCAAAATATGTTATATGAAGAAATGGACAAACTAAAAGGAAGTTTCCACATCTCTGTTCGACATGGCTTTCAAGGATTAAAACATCCAATACAGTTTGACATCAGCTTCTTAACATAGTCAACGTGGTTCAGTGAAGATTGTTCAACATGTTGTTACCTCCATCTGCTCATACATGCTGTGCTGGAATTAAATAGCTACTGAACATTTGAGAGAAGCAAGACTTTAATGAAGAGTGCTACAAGTTGTGGACAATAATTAGTTCTCATATTTAAAAAAAAGATTACAGAAAACACTTTACTGAAATTTTTTTCTCTCTCTCTTTTTTTTTGCCAAAAAGACAGTCTTTAAGGGTGTCCGAGAGAGACAGCAAGCACAACACAGTACAAAAGGAGAAGGGAATGTTGAGTTTCAAAGCAAGACACTAACACAGCACAATTAGGGAATCAGGCGGAAGCAACCATTTCACAAAGAATGGAATTAGGCATTTATATTCAGTCAAGATTTTTTTTTAAGCTTTAAAAGTCCAGCATAAAGAAGGGAATTGGGCAGGGGGGATGGGGGAAAGGGCTAAGCTTATCTACAATCACCATTTTACCAAAAAACACACTGGTTCAACCACAGGAGAGATGGAGGTTAAACCTGCCTACCTAGCCGAGCAAATACTGAGGGCAAATGCCAAGGCTGTCAGGTCTCGATGTTGATGTTACAACTGGCTAAACAGTTTTTAAAGAGACGCTGATTCCACCAGGAGTGTCTCATCAACCTGGGTTCATGACAGATGAAGGTCCTTTGCATTTGCATCAGAAGGCCAAACCTTTACCTGGAACGAGTTCACTCCAAATGATGCTCACGTTGCTGGTTTTAACAGGTCAGAGTCATGACTGGCTCCTAACAGACTCCACCATTTCCTAGGAGAAGGTTCTACTGATTACCAGGGATTTAAATTCAAGCAAACCACTAAAGAAGGGAAATACTAATGATATTCTGGCACTGTACAAGCTATGTGCCTGTCATCTCTGCCAAGGACATGGGGTGGACTTGGCTGTTTCTCAGCTCCATGATCTTCAACAGCGATGAAGTAGAACTGGGACCTCCCCCATGTTGGAGGACGATGCCCAAAATTCTCATCCCAGCCCAGCTTCTGAAAGAAAAACAGACTATCAGGGGCTATTATTAGGAACCATGCTCCTGTGAATTCTGTGGAAATGAAAGCCTGTTTTTCAGTTCATGCCAAGTCTTTTCATGGTCCGCCAGCGATCCTTAATCATCACAGCTGTTCGGTTAACAAATGGATAATTTTTGGAGATGGCAGCCCAGTTTCCTTCCCCATATTTCTGCACTCCAGCCTTGACCCACTCGCTTTCTTCTACAGTCCACTTCTGCAAAAGAAAACCAAAATATTTATCACAACTTGGCTCTCCACTTACTCACATTTTCACACAATGAAAAGGTAAACTCAAGAATCCTAGTACAATAATCTGAACCCAGAAGAAGGGTTTATGTTTTTAAAACATGATACATAGATAAGCTAACACTGGGGAACTTAAGACATTTAATAATTTTCCATGTCCTGCCATTTCATTCTCAACTAATAATCACTTCTGCATTAAAAACTCCAAATGTATGTTGTTCGTGGTCAGGAAAATGTATCAGGTTTCTATCCTCCTAGATTTTTCTTCCAGAGAATAAGTATTACTTTACCTTAGTTTGGATTATCAGAAAATTGCAAAAAGAGCTTTCTCCAGGTGCATGGGCACCCTATGCCGTGAGGTGTGCGTACTTTACCTTTGTTCCATCCACGCAACCAGAAAAGGTCAGAAAAAGTAATTTTAAATTACCTGCTTTTAAAAAAATATTTTATTTATTTCTGAGAGAGAGAGAGAGAGAGATAGCATGAGCAAGGGAGGGTCAGAGAGAGGGAGACACAGAATCTGAAACAGGCTCCAGGCTCTGAGCTGGCTGTCTGCACAGAGCCCGACACGGGGCTCAAACCCACGAACTGTGAGATCATGACCTAAGCCAAAGTCGGACGCTAACCCAACTAAGTCACCCAGGCAGCCCTTAAATTACCTGCTTTCTTGTTATACTGGTTGCACTCTCTTCATCTGGTGCTGCTGGAAAACATTAAAAGTAGAGTCATTTCAGAGTTCATCTTTCTCTGCACAAACCACAAGAAAAAGACATCAAATGTTCCTAAAAGGAAAACTTAATTGGAATTTCCCAACACTGAGAGAAGGCTATCACTAAAGGATAATTTGTTTTGTCCTTTGTTTGCAAGATAACAGTCATTTCAGCCAATGAAAATCTGTACCCAGCAAATATTTTACAGACAGACATTCAATAAAGACTGGTTAATGATAGATTTCAGGCTTTTTAGTAAAACCTATGTGATTTTTAAAATTACTGAATAGGTTAAAACTCTAATATACACACATATGCAGGTGACCTTAAAGAATGTGGGGGTTAGGAGCCCCAATCCTCAACCTGGTCAAAAATCTACACTGACTCTCCCAAAACTTTGATAGCCTACCATTGACCAGAAGCATTACCAAGAACATAAACAGTCAACACATATACAGTATGTTATATGTATTATACTCTATACTCTTACAGGAGAAAGGGTTATTTAGAAAATAAGAAATAAAAGAAAATCATAAGAAAAATACACTTATGGTATTATACTGTATTTATTTTTAAAAATGCATGTAAGCGGACCCATGCAGTTCAAACCTGTGTTCAAGTCAAGTGGATTATATACTTTAGTTGTGTGTGTATAATTTCTGCTTTCCAACCCCTTGCTAACTAACCACTGCTTTGAAACAATACAATTTTACTGTTTTATGCCAGAATTTTCAAATCCCTGATCATTTTATGTAAGTAAAATGTAGTTCAGTTCCATAAACAAGAACAGAAGTTAATTATTGCTCCCCACTGAGAGAGACCATGTGAGATCTGGTCAAGTTCCACACTCTCACCATAAGGAAAGACATCAGGCCTCAAGAAAATGCAGCAAGATCATTTTTTAAAGGCCAGAGGGCTATAGGAGGGTATAACTAGTATAAAAGACATGCCGTTGCAAGCCAACTAGAGCCGTTACAAAGCTGCAAGAAAAGGCAAAACTGCACACACCTGAAACCTGCTACAGGGTCTGCTGCGGCAGATGCTACTGTCCCAGCAGTGAGGGTGGCTCAGGAAAAGGGCTACTTAGAAGGGAAAGTTATTTATTTATTTTTAAATGATGAAGTACCTCATACTGTAGTAGAAGCAAATTTTCAAGCTGATAAATTTGGACTGCACTGGAAGTAGATGTTTTCTGGAACTTTTAGATCCTATTGTTTTTAAATATTTTATGCCACTTTTATTGATTTTCTGTTACTTCTCCCACTTCCTGTGTGATCTTGATCTTGCCAACTATGTGCCAATGAAGGTAATTTTTAAGGACAGAATTGGGATTGGCAGGTTTACTGTTGTTGCTGTGTCACCAAAAATCTTTAGAATCTCCAAGATTATGTTTTAGCACTTAGATACTTCCGATTAGAATGCAAAGTATGTGGTGGGAGATATTCTAATGCAAATGCTATAAAGTTTAGTGTTAATTATAGAAAAGTAAAGTTTCTTATTTTGGAAAAAAATAATAAAGCAGGTAGGATTTTTTTTTTTTACTTAAACAAGAAATGCAGGGAATGGCCATTTCTACCTTTAATTAAAAGACTTTAGGAAGACCATCAGCTAGAATTAAATATAGGATTTATTAAAATCATGGGGTGCCTGGCTGGCTCAGTCAGTGGAGCAGTTGATCTCAGGGCTGTGAGTTCAAGCCCCACGTTGGGTGTGAAGCCTACTAAAAAAAAAATTAAAAATTATCTTTAAATATAAACTGCTGCTTTGACAGTCTCCATTGTTTAATGGGAAAGGACAAAAAACTGCCTCCCCGTGAATCACAATGAGAAACTTTACCTAGACTTTTACTAGTTTGGAGACCAGCAGTTTCTGGAACATTTATGTGATAGTAACATGCATCTATACTTCAGCTACCATCAAGGAGACCAAGGGGAATGTCCTAGCTTACCCTGAACTGGAAACAGTTCATCCTCTTCCACCCATGTCTCCTTTTCTTCAACCCCATTAGAGCTGTTCCACTTGCCTTTGGGTACTCTGAGGGGAAATCAACAAGAGGACAAAAGATGTAAAACACATTCATCAGGGTCATCCAATATTTTACCCATGGCTCTCTCATGGCCTGAACACCTCCCTGTTCTGTGACCACAGCTGGGATGCATGTATAACTCCCAGAGTCCTGACCTGGCCAGGTACCTCCATGTCCTTGTCCCGCAGGCGGCAGGATCGTCCCTAAAACTCAGCAACAAATACACCACTATCCCCCTCAAAATCTGTTCATTTTCCTGTTTTGTTGGTTGGTTGGTGGGTTTTGACTCTAATTTTAAAGGTCTCAGCATTCTTCTAGCCTAGAACATGCAAACTGCTCCCAGTTCTTCAAAGACATGCCCTGGTCCTATCTGTGAACTACATTCTTCTCCCTCTCCATTCCCCTTGTCCAAGCACTGGTACCTTTCACCAGTATCACACTAGTCTCTTAACTGGAGTCTCTGTCCTCAGCCCATTCCCTTTCCAAAACCACCCGAACAGCAGTCTGGAATTACCTCATCCCTTCTCTGTTCCATGATGGCTTCTCCCTGCCTCAACACTGAGGCTGGTATGAGTGAATGAAGATTATGCAGTCTGGCCCTAGCCAGTCTCTTGCTACCAGAACCTCCTCTCTGCACCCACATCAGCACAAACGGCACAGCCATACCTTCTGCTCTTTTCCGTCTATAAGCTCTGTACTTGCCTCTTTACACTCCCCTCTGCTGGGATCCCCTTCACTGCCAGGTAAAATTCTACCCATTTTTTAAGGCCATCATTCCCAGTGAAGCTTGCCCTAAGTCCTGGCCTCCAATATGCACAAAAAGCCTCCACTCCTCTGCCCTTGTCGTTGTGCTTCCACTTTATTAAACAGCCATTTCGCAGCACACCCCTAATCATAAGCACCCTGAAGGCAAGCACTGTATCTTCATTTGTCTACCCCAAACATCTAGTACAGTAACACATATTCTAACAGGAGCTGGAGAAATATGTGCTAAGGTAGTAACAGGATTATCGAAGAGCTGCAAATAAACCATTGAAGATCAGAGTATAAGCAAAATAAAAATCCTTCCTGTAAATGTGAAATGTTAAGTATTTGAGTGTAATCAAAAAAAGACCCAAAGCTAAGAAACTAATCCCAAACTCGAATTGCTGAATAAATGAAATTTGTAGTCAGTCTTTTGTATTCAACTTTAACTACGTTTACCTGATTAATGGCCCTGGGAACATAACAAGCACAAATCTGACCTCAGTACTGTAACATCTTTTACAAAGCAAACATGTATCTGAATTTAATTTTGAAGAATTTACATAGCTCAAATGACGTGACTGAGAGAGGGACGCCTTGGGTGGCTCAGTCAGTTAAGCATCTGACTTCAGCTCAGGTCATGATCTCACGGTTTGTGGGTTTGAGCCCCGCGTCAGGCTCTGTGCTGACAGCTAGCTTGGAGCCTGGAACCTGCTTTGGATTCTGTGTCTCCCTCTCTCTCTGACCCTCCCTTGCTCACACTCTCTCTCTCTCTCTCTCACAAATAAATAAAAACATTAAGAAAAAACTTTTTTTTAAAAACTTGACCGAGAGAGTATAGAGACAAACTTCTGTCTCCTTCCCCCCATGAATGGAAATTTATTTTTAAGTCTGGGTAGGTATTTTGCAAATGACTAATGAAAGCAGTTTGCTTAAGAAGTACACAGACTTGAAAAAAATTCCTGAATTCCCTGAGTTTTCTAGGAAATTATCTACATGGCTGAGACAAATGGTATACTGTCGACTTTGCTTTATTTTTAAATTAGATCATATCCCCCAAAATATTATTTCTGAGAATAATTTGCTTGAGATAAAGTAAAAAAAAAATTACATGACATTTTTCCTTTTCAGGATGTTAATTACTGTTCATAAATAAAAGTCAGGATTACAGCTTTAGTTTTCTCCCTGCTTATTACCCCATGCTGGGATAAAACTGATTTTAACCTCTGGGTCTGTCATTTTCACCCATGTGTCTGTTCATTCTGCCTGCAGACAGTCTGCACAGATCACTTAGGTAACCTCCTGCTCCTCCTTTGAACGCAGCACTTATTTTGAGTACACTTGTTTGGTTTTGCCTAACTTCTGTTGTGGTAGGGGCTGAAATCTGGGTCCTTGTCTGTGAGCTGGCTGTGCAGTCCTAGGCGAGTCATGTCACTTCCTGGTCCTTATGCTCCTATTGGTAAAGATAGAACTAGCTGAGCAATGAATGGGCTAGAGGGGTCTGGTCTAGAGGGGTCGGCAAACTACAGCCTGAGACTGCTGGGTTTTCTACAACCCTTGAGCTAAGAATGGTTTTTACATTTTCAAAGAGCTGTAAAAAAACAAAAGCAAAAATAAGCAACAGAGACACAAGTGGCCAGGAAGCCTAAAACGTTAACCCTTTGCTGGCCTTTTATGTAAGTTTTGGTTAGGACCCTTTAAGTTGCAAGAACCAAAAATTATTATTTTATTTGGTTAATAAACAGCTAATAAGCTCTTGCCCTTTGCCAAGTGCCACTGGACATATATAAATCTAGTAGTTGTGACCCTGCCCTCCAGGTAGTGTATCCTAATCCTGCCTTCAATTCCAGCAGCCCAGCTTCCTCCAGGTCCTGACTACTCATTCGGTAGCAGTCTCCAGCCACCTATCTGGTTTCCTTTACCTCAGTGCCTGTTCAAAAGGCATCAGTGGTAGCTCACCAGGCCCTCAGGTTAGCTGTAGTAGAATTATCTGGGGCACAGAGAAGCAGATTTCAGACCCTGACCCTTCTAATTCAGTACTCAGGAGCCTGGGATTATCTATTTTTACTAACATCCCACAGGTCACTGTGACAGGAAGCCCAGTTTAAGAACCTCTGCCTGATAAAATACGGAAGGAATTCAAGACCTGGCCTGTCTACCTATCCACACATTTCTCCCTTCATCATCTCTGTGCATTATATTCTTCTGCCATCCAGAATACATGACATCTTCTGGAACCAGGCTTTCTCATGACTTTATACAAGGGGTTCCTGCTGTTTAACCCACCCCCCCCGCCAATATGCGATGACCTCCTACTCATCCTTCAAGGTCAGCTCAACATTTGCTCCTCTGCAAGGCTTGTTCCACCCACAACTTTGTTGAGCTCCTCTTCCCTGGAGCTCCCAGGGTACCTCACAGGCAAATCCTTTAGCCAGGCTTTTCCTGTAAAGGGCCAGAGAGTATCTTCAGATTTGCAGGCCTTACTGTCTCTGTTGCAATTATTCAACCCAGTGTAGCATCAAGAGCAGCCACAAACAATACATATGTGATGTTTGTTGCTGAGTTCCAATAAAACTTTATTTACAAAAATGGGTGCCAGGCAGATTTGGCCCAGGAGCTGTAGTTTGCTGACCTCTGCTTTAGGGTATCCTTCAAACTTCATGCCCCTGACACATGAGAGAGGTAAACAGGTCTAAACCTTCACGAATCTTCTTCCCATTTATAAAACCACTGTAATCATGTATTCTCTATAGTTTCCTCATCTGTTCATGGCAACAATATCTATACTTTATAGGACTGCCACAAGAAATAAAGGAGATCATGTATCAAATGAGAATAAAAGTGTATTGAGCTCCATTTGCTTGCCCAGCCAATGACTCACTCACTTCCAGATGCAGGTAATGATATGTATTGTGCAGATTTGTGCCTCAGTATTTATCATTTTGATGCCACAGCCTCTCTGGGCACTTAGCACGTGCGTGTCAGAGCAGTGGTAGAGATGGCAATGGCTTTGGGAGACCAGTGAGGTGATCACTTAAAGCAGGGTGACCAGGGGAGATTCATGGAAGAAGTAGAATTTTAAGAGGCATCTTGGTGTATGTGGTGTATAGGCCATTGACTTTTTGAGTCAAAACCAATTAGGATTAAAAATCCCAAAGCCCAGTTTTGCCACTTTTCAGCTTTGTGGCTTCAGGCAAATTAATAACTTTCTAAACCTTTGTCATCTAAAAGTGGGGCTAATATATGACTTACAGAGTAAGGATTCTAGAGATTCAGTAAAATAATATGCCCATGGGAAGCACTTCATCAGTATCAGCTCCTCTTCCCTTGGAAGGATGTATGGGATTCTCACAAGCAATGATGGAGGAATGATAACCCAACTGTGTGGAATGAGAGGAAGCAAGAAGAGTACAGTAGCAGAAAGAAACAGATGTGTTCCAGAGAGAACAAGCAAATGAGTTTGCTTAGAGGAAGGATCCACAAGAGAGAACAAAGGGTGGCAAAACCTGAAAACCAGGCCAGGACAGGGAGCAAAATAAAAGCATTCTAACCACTGCGCCACAGAACCTAGCAGAATGTGAGAGATTAGGAGATATTTACTGAATCTGCCAAGTCTTAGATGCTCATAGAAGGTGCAAAATCATAAATATTCATAAATCTTTTTTAAGTATCAAAGTCTAAAGTGGCCCAACTCAAACAAATTTCTTTTAACAAGGAAACTGTTATTTAGTTGTCAGGGCACTCAGAAGTTTGCTAAAAATGAAAGCAGCAATGAGTAGGAGGCTCTGAAACCCTTCCATCCTCACTCACATCTAGTGCAGTGCCTCGAAGCCCACGGTGGAGCTTCGGAACTGGCAGGGATGGCTATGTCGTCACTCCCCACTCCCAAGTCACATTCTAGCAGTCTGAGCAAGCCTTGGTGGTGAATAACTTAGCTGAAAGTTACTTCATTCATGGAAGCAATACCAGGCCCAACCAGGACCACCAACCAGCCCCAAAACTGCCACAAAGAACGTCTTCATACTTGGGATTCTTCTCCCCGGGGAGGGGTTGGTTGAGAACGGTGGGCTTGGATGGTGACGCTGGGATGACCTCCTGGGAGGAGTCGAGGCCTGCGCTTGGCTCAGTACTCTGGCTGTCCTCCTCCAAAACCAATCTGCTTATTGTCATGCGCTTGTTCTTGGGCTGCAGTTCAGAAGCCCCCTCACCCTCAGTTGGGGCTGAGCTCTCATTTTCATCTTTTCTTGGTCTCTTGTTTTTGAGGGCTGGTGATGGCAGGGACACTTGATTAGGAAGTACCAGATCTTTCTGGTCCAGTTTTGAGAAGGCTGCCTCAGAATCTTGTGCACTGGACAAAGTCTTGAATGCTGCTTTCAGGGTCATAATTCCAATGGTGGTTGGAGTACTCCGTAACTGCCTACACAGAAAGCAGATATACAAAGATCAGCCTCACCATTACTGATGCTCATCCAAACAGCCTCAACTTTTCCAAAGTGTGAAGCTTCAAATTAGAGGACTCCTCAAGTTGAGGACACTTCATTTGGAGGGGAAAAAAAAAAGTTGTTTTTCAAAACAACCTTTATAAAGCTTCTATTTATAAGCGTAAGTAGAAGCTTTAAATATGATATAGATGTTGAACCCGAGAGTTTAAACTCTAAATAAGCGAACCGTAAAGGACTAGGGCCAATGACACTCCTGTTCCAAAAGCCCTCATTAGCCAGTGTGCTAATCGCTTCAGTCTGCAGGATCTATAGCAACTCCGTCAGAACTCTGTATAGTGGCAAACAGGTACAGAGTCTGTCTGGGCAACCAAATGACAATTCAGCAATCTCACCTTGAAGTCTAAACTCTTCTTCCAGCTGTCCAGTCCAACCCTCGTGTGAAAGAAGGAAAAGACTGGTCTCCATTCTGCCCCCTTCTCCTACAGTACACTTACAAATTGGATTTTGAGAATTCTCAGAGTAAGAAGTGAGCCACACAGTCTTGAACAATGAGAAACTGCCTTTTCATAATAAAGTTAAATTCAACTATAATTTGGAATAACTGGTAGACTTAAAAACTGTTAGGAGGGGGCAAACTGGCAGCCTACAAGCCAAACCCAGCTGGCAGATACGTCTTGTTGCCTAACCTATGCAAGTTTTGGTTTTTTTTAATTGGACTAATTGCCTCCAAAACCTGGGAAAGCTCAAAAAACCAAAAACAAAACTGGATGTCTCACATAAAAGTTTGAACTGAAGTCTGGGCATCCTTGGACATTTCCACATTGCAACAATCACACGAATCTGAAAAGCATGCCCTCTCTGGTTCACACTCACATGCTCTGAAATGTATTGTCCTATACTCACCCCTGTACATTTCCTACTGGGCCCCCAAAGACATCTAAACTTCTGAGTCCTGCTTTAACAACTTGTCTTGGGAATCTGATTCACGAGTCTGAACAGTGCATTAAGAGATCAGGTATCCACAACAACATACTGAGTAAATACGAGCAGGGCAAGTAAGGGAGAACAGAGAAGGAAAGAACCTTTGAAGAACAACCAGTCAGAAACTTCTGTCAGGGATATGACATCCCATCTTCAATATTCTCATGTTCCCAAGGTATGCTCTGTAACTCCCACACTGCCTTGTATAAGTAACCAGGTAACATGTCAGTACGAGGAGGAACTAACTGAGTTCCGCTCTAAGGAGACTGCTTCCAACAGAATACCCTTATGTTTCACCCAAGATTGCGAAACGGCATTCCTCTCACCTTGTAGGTTCTCTGAGTGGCTTCTGCACAGGCTCTGGTGCTGGCTGTTTATCTTCTTTCACTGTACCTGAGGCAGCAGTCTCAGATTTCAAAGCCTTTTTGGCCATCTGGGGAAAGAAGGATGTCATGAGGAAGAGGAAGTCACAGAATTTTATTAATTCTCTTCTTTCACGAACATACATACTCAACATGCATAAGTGTTCACTTATAAATCCACTCAAGGCATAAACTAGAGGAGGACATACAAAGGGTGAGAACTCACAAGAACTATCTCAGATGTCTTGCTTTTTCTTTCCTCAAAAAATGGCTCACAATTTTCTATACTAAAGGAGAACTCAATTTGAGTGGTGCTAACCATCTGGGCAGTGCAAGAATTCATTAACCTTTTGGACAACAAATAAGTATGTAATTTGACTCTGTACTTCCTCTTCCATTCTTCCAATCTCAGCCCTAATCTAGTTTCTGAATGCCAATTATACTTTGGGGTCATGCAAAAAGTCAAACTTCTTTTTCCAAACTTACGATAACTAATGTTTATATTAATATCTTTTACTTTGTATATAAATTTTTTTTGTAACTGTGTGCCTACAAATATGTTTTGCTATTAACTCTGAAAATCCTTACTTATACCACATAAAGCCCTGAGTGGGCCAATCTTGCTCTCACTCCAACTGCCCATCTGTCTCCTTCTGACTGAAAAAAATATATTTCCAATTAGTCTAGTATCACTGTTTCAGATATGCACATCTATAACAAGTGATGTCTTAAGAACTGAGAGTTCTAGGGGTACGTGGCTGGCTCAGTCAGTAGAGTGTATGACTCTTGATCTCAGGGTCATGAGTTCAAACCCTATGTTGGGTGTAGAGCCTACTTAAAAACAAGGAGGGGGCGGTGCCTGAATGGCTCAGTCAGTTGAGCCTTTGACTCTTGATTTCGGCTCAGGTCATGATTTCATGGTCCTGGGATCTTGCAGGCTTCATGATGGAAGCCTGGAGCCTGCTTGGAATGTTCTCTCTCCCTCTGCCCCTCCCCAGCTTACACACACTCTCTCTTAAAAAAAAAAAAAGAAAAGAAAGAACTGAAAGTTCTATATCTTCACAGAAACAGTGGAAGGTTATTTTTCCAGTTATCTGGAATACAAAATATAGAATACCAGGCCAGGCTCAAGTATCCTGACACTTGCTCTCTGAATATTCCAAACTATCTGCTTTGTACATAATTTGACATCTGCCAAATGACTGCTAGGATCCCAAACACTATCCTAATGTGGACCTAGAAGATCTACTGTTATAAGCTATTTTCTTTCTTTCTGAGATTTTATTTTTAATTAATCTCTATACTCAACATGGGGCTCGAACTCACAACCCTGAGATCAAGAGTTAGTTGCATGCTCTACCGACTGAATCAGCCAGCCACCCTGAGCTAAGATATTCTTGGATGTTGGTAATTTAAAACCAAAACTAAACAAAACCCTCTCACTGTTTTCCAGTATCACAGACCACCCTATAGGACATACTAGGTTATTCTTCCACATGCTGTCCTGAGCTTCACTGCTGCCATTCTTCATGCTGATCACTTTGATCCAATTAAAGAATGTCTTCATTTGGCTTGTTATGCCTTATCACACTTCTAGTCACACCTTTCTTCTCCAGTTATTCCTTCTTCCTTTTAACAACCCCATCATACTGTACCTACCAAACCATTCTTGCTCCCGAACTGAACTCAAATTTCATCTCCTTTGGGAACTACCACTCACTTCAAGTGTTCCCCTACTTTAACCACAACAGATTGATCACATGTAGGAGGTATAAGTGGAAGGTAAAGGAAACCATACACATTCCATTTGCTTCTGTACAGAATCTCTGCTTTTGTATATTTAAGGCATTTAATTAAGGATGCCAGTGCATATAATTCAAAAGTCTTTTACACACATTTACTCTTTTCACTTCTAAAAAGAGCTGTCCTTTTCTAATTGCCTGCACATCCTCAAGGCCACATCACGGTTATGGGAAGAGAAGGCCAAGGCCCACCGTGAGGAGGTAGGGCTCTGCGTCATCCAGGTGACTCTCCAGGAAGCGCAGCATCTTCTGCTGGAAGGTCTCATAGGAAAAGTTCTGGATAACAGGGTGGGCCAAGTTCTTCTCACGGATAATGTTCAGGAGATCATTTCTCAGCTTCTACACAAAGCACCGATATTTGCAACATAAGAAAGGAGAACTCTAGTAAAAATTCAATGATGGTGAGTTGAGACAACACTATCAACTTTCAAATGCTGTCAATGGCAATCAGTGTTCATATATAGGAAGGGGAGCCTACCACAAAGAGGCCAATAAATTATGGATCAGCCATAAGGGGTTAGTATGTAGCTATAAAAAAATACGAAGAACTTAGGATCTAAAGTATCTTTATACATTTACATAAAGATTTTTAAGCTTAAGGGAAAAAAAGGATGAAGAAGCTCCTTACGTGCTAATATAGAATGACCTTCAAGATATGTTAAGTGAAAAAAGCAATTTACAAAATGCTCAAATTAGTGTGTAGAATATGCTCACAGATATATATGGGAAGAGCAGGAAGAATGGATATATGTATGTATTTCTCTATATACACACAGACTTGTTAGCTTACATATGCATGGACTAGACTATCTCTGAAAGGATAAAAGAAAAAAAAAAACACTGGTTGCCTATGAGGAGATGAATGAAGTGGCTACGTCAAGAGATGAGAGAATTTTCACTAAGCTCTTTTGTTGTACCTTTTGAATTTTATAATGTACATGTATTACCTTTTCAAAAACTAAAATTTAGATTTACAAAGGAAAGGAATAAAAGAGCAGGGCACCAACAGAGCTTTTGACACCAGAAAATAGAAGCATTAAGTCCTCACCAAGGCTGATTCTCAAATATGCAGGATCAGCATTTATGTAAATAAAGTTTCAGGAGCATTATAGAACTTGATAGCTTAATACCTGGTGCTGATCACTTAAAGTTCTGTCACAAACCAGACAGAAATGGGCAAGAAAACAATTTAGGTAAATTTGTATAATAAAAAATAAAATTTGAAAAGCCAATCTCACAATGTTATTCAGGATATAAGACAACATGCTAGGATGCCAAATATTTAAATAACATTCCTGACAAAGAACCCTTTCCCTGTTTCCCCACGAAAAACAATGAGATGGATTTAAGTCAGGGAAGCAAAAGTATTTCAAATTTACCTGAGTTGTGGGGTCCTTGGACATATGTTTTTTCAAAATTTTTGAAGCCTTTTCAAATTCTTTGTTTTTGATACAAATAATGACAGCCTACAAAAGGGGAAAAAAACCTTTTTTTTTTAACTGTTGTAATAATGACAGGAGTAATTAGAATATCAGGTACTAAAATAAATTACTAAAAAGCAAAAGTGAGTCTTATATACGCAAGAAATTTTTCACAATCTATCAAATTCCTGTACTTAAAAACTAACAATCACTCCTCAGGCATTATGAATAACTGTAAGCACTCTTCTTTCACTGTGTAGAGTAGTAGATTTTCAACATTACACTGGATTTTTAAAAAATAGCTGATAAAGCAAAATCTGATCCTCTGGATTACAGACCATTTACCCAATTTGAATAGGGCCTCCCAAGGAAAAGCAAAATGGACAGGAGTCATTCCAGGTCCCCAGAACAATTGGATCTGTTCTTTTTGGACGCAAAAGCTCTGATATAATGATGGGGACAGAGTGGGGAGGATATACTGTGGGGAGAAAAAAAGCCATTTGCTGACCGTAGAGTTCTGCTATCCATTCAGGAAAGGCCTGAGGCTGTTTCTGTAGGAGAAACAACACAGCCTCTCACTGTAAAACCCCAGCTGACAACTCCAGTTAAAAGTGTGCAGGAAATTACTGAGATGAATAAACCCAACGCATCCACATGTTAACACACAAAGAGAGCAAAATTCCAGGTAGAATGGAAGCTTCATCAGCTACAGAGAAAAAGAAGAGTCCCATAGTCAATAAACCCTAAGAAAAGATATGCAGAGGTAAAATGACAGTGATCGAAATTTTTAAAAAAGATTTTTAAAGTAATCTTTACACCCGATGTGGGGCTCGAATTCATAACCCAGAGATCAAGAGTCACGTGTTCCAGTGACTGAGCCAGCCAGGCACCCTAACGGGTATTTTTAAAAATACGAGTACTTTTTTTTTTAAATTAGAAAAGCCAGGGGAAAGTTGGATGCACTTGGGAGTTATCTTACAGAATAAAGTAGCTACCCTAAATCCCGTCTCAAGGAGAGATATAAGAAACATCACACACATGCAAAAGGGAAGGAAAACTGGTCCATAGATGTTTTCAATCTTCATTTCAGGGAAAAACTCAAGGAGATACAGATTAAGAGAAGAAGGAACAGTAAGGGGAATTCAGTATTAACCTCTGGGGATTCTGTCCTCAGCATACAAAGGAAACTGGTGTCAAATGCTCTTGAATAGCAGGCACAACCATATATAAATTCTTGCTGCCCAAGGAAGGTACAAAGTAGGTCTTTTCATTTTAGTCGTGACCACATTCGCTTTACATCATTTTCCGCAGAGTAACTGTACTAGGACTGTACTTACTTTCTTGAAGAATTCAAAATTTCAACTTTGTATAAAAAAATCACTTAGATCCTATCATGTTTTTAAATTTTATTTAACATGCATATGGTAAAATGAACTTTTTGGGGGGTGCAGTGTTCTTAGTTTAAATTACACATACTGACTCCTGGAGCCACCACAGAGGATACAGAAACCATGGTTCCAAAAACCTCCCTTGTGCTACCTTTCTGTAGTAACCCCTCCTCCATCCTGACCCCTGGGAACCACTGATCTCAGTCTCATCTTTTCAAGAATGTCATAAATGGGTAGGGGGTGGGCTAGATGGCTGATGGGTATTAAAACAGGCACTCATTGTCATGAGCACTGGATGGTGTATGTAAGTGATGAATCACTGAATTCTCCTGAAACCAATATTGTCCAGTATGTTAACTAAAATTTAATTAAAAAATAAAAAGAATGTCATATAAATCGACTCATAGTCTGTGGCACTTATTTTTTTTAGAGGATGTAGCCCTGAGACTGACTTCTTTCCCTCTATATAAATGCCTTTGAGATCCATCTATGTTGTTGCATTATCCATAGTTTTTTCTTTCCTATGCTTGAGCAGTATTCCATTGTATGAATTTATAGTTCTCCCTTCCCTTTCCTCTATATACCTACCTATGATAAGGTTTAATGTATAAATTAGGCACAGTAAGAGATTAACAATAAACTAGAATAGCTGTAACAACATACTATAGTTAAAGTGATGTGAATGTGGTTTCTCAAAATACCTTACTGCACTCTATTCACCCTTCTTGTGATGTGAAATGGGAAGATGCCTATGTGATGACATGAAATGAGGTGAATGATGGAGGTACTGGAGACTTAGCCTTAGGCTGCTTCTGGCTTTCTGCCTTTTGAATTCTTCAGGAGGATCATCTGCTTCCCAACCATAGTTGACTGTGGGTAACGGAACTGCAGAAAGTGAAACTACAGATGCGGGGCAAGGTGGGGGGGGGGGTGGCTACCATACTACATTTTGTTTATCCATTCACCGGATGAACGATATTTGGGTTGTCTGCAAGTTTTGGTGATTATGAAAAGATGCCTAAACCTTTATGTACAAGTTTCGGGATGAACGTAACATTTCTCTAAAGTAAATAACCACAAGTGAGATGCTGGGTCATATGGAAAATTTATATAAGAAATGTCTAAACTGGTTTCCTGAGTGGCTATACCACTTTGCACTCCTACTGGCAATGTGTGAGAGTTCTAGTTGCTCCTCATCCTCATTAGCACTAGTTAGTGTCAGTATTTTTTAAACTTTAGCTATTCTAATAGGTATGTCTTAGTATTCACTGTGATTTTAATTGGTATTTCTCTATTGACTAAATGATGCTGAACATCTTTTCATGTGCTTACATACCATTTGTATGTTCTCTTTGAGGAGACTTTTGCCCATTTTTTAAATAGTGGTGTTTTCTTTTGAGAGTTCTTGATGTATTTTGAACACAAGTCCTTTGTCAGATATGTGATTTGCAAATATTCCAGTCTATAGCTTGTCTTAAGTACTTTGCTTGGAACAAAAGTTTTAAATTCTTGTTAAGTCCAACTTACGAGTATTTCCTCCTATCAGAATTTCCTGTTAGCCCTGTGTTGGGCTTGGGATTCTCTCTCATTCTCTCTCTCTGCCCTTCCCCCACTTGCACTGATGCTCTCTCAAAATAGTTTCTAAAAAATTTTTTAAAGATGTTTATTTTTGAGAGACAGAAAAAGACAGAGTGCGAGTGGGGGAAGGGCAGAGAGAGAAGGAGACACAGAATCCCAAGCAGGCTCCAGGCTCCAAGCTGTCAGCACAGAGCCAGACATGGAGCTCTAACCCACAAACTGTGAGATCATCACCTGAGGTGAAGTCAGACACTTAACCAACTGAGCCACCCAGGTGCCCCATACTAAATACAGTTTATTAATTTTTTAAATTTCTTTTTTTACATTTATTTATTTTTGAGAGACAGAGTGAGACAGAGCATGAGCGGGGAAGGGACAGAGAGAGAAGGAGACATATAATCCAAAGCAGGCTCCAGGCTCTGAGCAAGCATTCAGCACAAAGCCTGATGTAGGGCTTGAACCATTAAGTGTGAAATCATGACCTGAGCCAAAGTAGGACACTTAACTAACTGAGCCACCCAGGTGCCCCTATATATAGTTTGAAAAAAATTCCTCTTATATACCATGCTCTTAGTGTCATAGCTAAGAACTTTTTCTCTAAGTCCAGGACATAAAGATTTTATTTCATGTTCTCCTCTAAGTTTTTACAGCTTTATATTTTACATTTATTTATTTAATTTTTTTTTTAATTTTGAGAGAGAGTGTGCACTTGCATGAGTGGGGGAGAGGGGCAGAGGCTGAGAGTGAGAGAATCTTAAGCAGGCTTTGCGCTCAGTGCAGAGTCCAATGCTGGGCTCCATCCCAGAACCCTAGGATCATGACCTGAGCCAAAATCAAGAGTTGGTTGTTCAACTGACTAAGCCACCTAGGCACCTACATTTTTCATTTAGATTATTTTGAATTAATCTTTGTAAGTCTTAGGTCAAGGTTCATTTTTTTGGATAAGGACATCCAACTATTTCATGTCATTCATTGAAGACTATTCTTTTCTATTGAATACCTTTTTCCCATTGCATTTCTTTCACATTTTTCCAAAAATCAAGGTCATATTTGTGTAGGCCTATTTCTGGATTCTTTTGTTCCATTAATCTATGCTTATAGTCCTGAGCAGCTTTATAGTAATTTTTTAAATTGGGTAGTGACTCCTCCACTTTGTTTTGGTTATTTTAGTTCGTTTGCCTTAGCATTTGTATTTTAGAATCAGTCTGTATCTACAGAAAATCCTATTGAAATTGTGATTGGAATCATATTAAATCTATATTTTACCTGGAGAGAAGTGACCTCTTAACTATATTGTCTTGGGGCACCTGGGTGGCTCAGTCGGTTAAGTGTCCGACTTCAGCTCAGGTCATGATCTCACGGTTCGTGGGTTCAAGCCTCATGTCAGGCTCTGTGCTGACAGTGCAGAGCCTGGAGCCTGCTTGGATTCTGTGTCTTCCTCTCTCTCTCTCTGCTCCTCCCCCGCTCACACTCTATCTCTATCTCTCAAAAATAAATAAGCATTTTAAAAAATTTAACTATATTATCTTCCAGTTCATGAACATGGTGTGCCTTTCCAATTATTAGGTCTTGATATCTTTCATTAGCATTTTGTTTTTCCACATACAGATCCTGCCCACGTTTTGCTAGATGTATACCTATTTGTTTTTCTTCTTTTTGGGAGCTATTATAAGTGGCACTGTTGTGGTAATTTTATTTCAAGTCATTCATTGCTAATATATACTGGAAATATGAATAATTTTTGTGTGACTTTGTATCCTCCAAAGTTGCTATATTTACTTATAGATTTTTTAGTAATATTACATGGGATTTTCCTTATAGGCAGTCATATCATCTGCAAATAGGGACAGTTTTTTCCCTTCCTATCCAGTCTGTTGCCTTTTATTTCTTGTTCTTGACTTACTGCACTGGCTAGGTCTTCCAGTATGACATGGAATGGAAATGGTGAGAATGAACATCTTTGCCTGGTTTTGGATTGTAAGCACAAAGCATTCTATCCTCCACCATCTAGTATGATGTTAGCTATAGGTTTTCACTAGATGTCTTTTATCAGGTTGAGAAAGTTTTATTCCTAGTTTGCTGAGTGTTTTTATCTTGAACTAATGTTGAATTTTGTTAAATGCCTTTTCTGCATCACTTGATAGATCATATGTTTTATTCTTCTTTAGACTAACAGAGTGTAGGACACTGATTGATTTTCAAGTTTCAAACCAGCCTTGCATTCCTAGGGTATAGTCTCCCCACTGCCACACCCTGCATCTGCATCCAGACTTAAGCAGCAAGACAGACAGTAAAAAAAGCAGTGGAATTTGCTCTGCATTCTAGGGATCACAGCTCCACTGCTAAAAGAGAAAGGGTTCTCTTCCTTCAGTTTTAGGTGCCAGCCCTGCTGCCAATGTCATCACCGGGCCACTGCTGCCACCAGTGCAGTATTGCCTGGGTGCAGGGGCAGGAGAGAAGGGAGAAAAGAAATCCTGGAATTTCTCCCACCCTCCCTGACCCTTAGGAGAGCCCTTTGTTGCTCCTCAGGCCAGAGAAAGCCTTTCTTGGAGTTCTTTCCATTCCTATCTGGAGTGCACTTCTAGGTTTCGGAAGCCTTCAACTTCAGGCTGGGTGATACCAGAGAAGGAAAAAATGGTCAGCTACTCATCACCAGTTTGGTGGACTTTCAAATTCTCTTCTTCCCTGCTTACTATCATTTACATTCTGAATTGTCAGATAGCTGCTCTACACATTCTGTCCAGGACTTAGACTTGGATTAAGAAAGACAGAAGAGAATATACTCCATGTCTTTTCCAGAATTAGAACCAGGTCCTACTGTATTTACTTTGTAAAATAAGAAAAGAAATATGAATGCTTTCAAAATCTAAATTAAAAGTCTGCTTCCGACATTTGTGCTATGAGCTTATCTTTTAAATCTATTTTTAATTTCCTAGAAAGTTTTTGTTTGTTTGTTTGCTTTTTAATTTTCAAAAGAAATAAACTCTTGCTTTTTCACTAGAGAGTTTTCAGAAAGCAGTGTAATTTCTTTGCTTATGTATCTATCTCTTAAGGTTCTTAGGGTATAAGCAATAGCAGTGGTCTCTGGCTAACTTAAACAAGAAGGAAATTCCAAACACAGATTTTCAATAGAGGCAAGAGAAGTTGGGGGGAAATCACAGAAAGCACATAGAAAGAGAAAACCAAAACTCACAGAAGGGAAGAAAGGCTAAAGAAAAAAATGTCAGAAAGAAACCAGGCTGTTGTGGGAAACAGGAATACTCAAAAAGCTCTGACAGAGCTTTTTATTTCAAAAATTAAGGTACTTAGTGTGTTTTATGCACCCAGCTCCCTCAAATGGGGTAAGACCCCAAAAGAAAATGTACTGTTACCAAAGGTGCAGGGGAGAATGCTGCACAGCAAAAAATAAATGTTTTCCGAATAATATGCCATACATGTTACTCTCTGCTGTTCTCCACAGAAACCTAACTGAGGAATCTTTCAGTTATGAAGAGAAAACCAATTTAGCCTCATTACCATTTACAGCTTGCAGAAGCAGTTTTCAAACTTTTTAGTCTCAGGATTCCTTCATACTTTTAAATGTTAATGAGGACCCCCCAAAGAACTTCTGTTTATGTGGGTTATATCACCATATTAGAAATATAAAACAGAAAATTTTCAAATATTTATTAATCCATTAAAAACAATAAATTCATTGCTGGTTAATATAAATATCTTTATGAAAAATCACTGTATTTTCTAAGATAAAAGTTTAATGAGAAAGCTGGCCTTCTTTTACATTTTGGCAAATCTCCTTAATATCCTACTTAATAGAAAAAAGTTGAATTCTTATATCTGTTTTGCATTCATATTGATGTGATGTGTTGTTTTGGTTAAAGTATACTAAAAAAACTCCATCCTCACAGAGATATGAAGTTGGAAAAGGGAGTACTATTTTTAACAGACCTTTCAGAAAATTGTGGATATTCTTCTTTGACTCTATAGCAAACATGGGCAAATGAACTTTTCATTACACATTAAAACCTATTAGTTTATCTTGCATTTTAAATGGATCTTTTACCTATGAATGATATTGTAATATAATGCATTGGCCACTTGAAAAATATTTATTTACTGAATTATGTAGATCTTCCAAATGTTGACACATTTGTTAAAAATATCTTGAAAATCACAGTTATCAATAACCACCATCAATCTTATCAGAAAGTTTAAGAATTGGGAAACTGTCAGGTACATCAATATAAGTTTTTCAGAATTTTTTTTACTTGAAAGCTTTAGTTTTTACCAATGGAAACGAATACTATCAATTGTTTTCTCTCAAGTGACAAGTTCCCTTTGCTCTTTTACAAGAAAATGACTGCCAAATGCCCACACCTAAACAACTAAAATGTGTCAGTTCTTTTTAGTTAAAAAAAAAAAAGGCGTTCCATTAAAAAAGTGGCTAGATCAGCGTGCAACTCAGTCACACAAGTGATTTCCTGAAGACAGCCATCAAGTTTTGGTATATGGCAGAAATGCTTCAGACAAACTTCCTACTTTGTCAGACAAAATACTGAAAAGATGTTTGTTTGCTCAAGGGTCTAGATCTAATAAAATTAACAATTTTACTGCTTTGTCAAAGATCTTAATTGAAACTGGCTTTTATTTATTTATTTTTTAACTGCAACAATGTGGCAATGAAGACTCCACTGACTACTCACACAGGTTACCATCACCTTGGTCATACTAAGGTACGAGCGATTTTACCCCTCACTGCTTCTGCACCATTAGTGCAAAGTCAATGCACTGCAAGTCAGCTAATGTTTTGGCACTGTTTATGAAAATAGTTTCTGATTCCTGAAGGGGTACCGAAGACCTGCAGAAATGCCTACATCATACAATGAAGAGTTCTAACTTAACAAATAACTTCATTTGATAAACTTTAGCAAAAATTTAACAGACTTTTAAATGAACTGTTGTGACACTTTACAAAAAGCTGAAAAATGCATGGAGCCTAGGTACTTCATATTTTCCGAAAGATGACCATTAACAGGTTCTATGACTCTAAATGAAAAATCGTTAATAATAAATTAGGAGGCAATGGATATAGTATCATTTAATAAGTAAGAGTTCAAGGTAATTGTGATAGCCAGCCTCTAAGAAGGCCTGCAGTGATCCCCACACCCTGCACAGTCCCATTACACACTAATCCATTGTTGGCCTGGTCTTTGTGACCAACAGCATATGGCACAAGTGATGATACTTCTGAAATTAGGTTATAAAAGACTGCAGCTTTTGTCTTGGGCTCTTGTTCTCTTGGATCACTTGCTCTAAGGGAAGCAAGCTATCAAGCTGTAAGCAGCCCTGCGGAGAGGCAAGGAGCTTAAGTCTCTAGTCAACAGCCAGCAAGGAAGTGAGTCCTGCTAACAACCATGTGAGTGAGCATGAGAATAGATCCTTCAGCCCCAGCTGAGTCTTGAGATGACTGCAACTCTAGCAGACAGCCTGACTACAATCTCATGAGAGACCTCAAGCTGGAAGCACTCAACTGAACCACTATCAGATTCCTGACTCTTGGAAAATGAAAAGTATTATTTACTGTTTTAAGCTGCTAAGTTTTGCTGTATTTGGTACACAGCAATAACAGTAATACAGTGAGTATAACAAGAAATCTGGTACCAGTTGGAAATGGAAAAAGAACAAGGGAGTCAACATACAAGTATAGTTGACAGTTTTAAGGTCATTTGGACTTTGCTGATGGATTTTTCCTAAGGAAGGCCCCAAATGTGATCTATAAACTTAAAAATATAATAATAATAAAGCAGTAAATATGCAGGTGAAACCCACTAATAATCTTCCAGAAGAGGGGACAGAGATAAACCTATAGCTCTTGTGTTTTGAAGGAACTGCACTTCTGAATCTGCTACCTAACTTAACAGAAATCATATGAATTACTTTAAACTGGTACCATCTCTCTCTTTTTTTTCTTTTTTTAAAGACTTTAGTTTTAAGTAATTTCTATACCCAGCATGGGGCTTGAACTTACAACCGTGATATCAAAAGTCGCATGCTCCACCAACTGAGTCAGCCAGGCACCCAATGGTACCATTTCTTTCCATTCCAAAGATCATTAGCTATTCTGAAAGTAGGCATAGATTTCTCTTCCTTTACTAACATGTCTTTTCTGGCACTGTCCCTCCATCACAAACTTGACTTACCTACAGTAAAAATCTATTCTTGGCATTATTCCTCTTTGGAATTTGGATTATCTGGGCAATCTCTCCAAAACCAAAAAATAGCTCCTGCCCAAGGTCCTTAATTTGATAAATATCTGTACCTCACCTACACTAATTTTTTTTTTAACAGGGTACCTAAGTACCCAGCACACAGCCAAGGGATGTGGGTCTTTCTTGCTAAGCAAAGTTTTATCTTCCCACCTCTACCTGAGATCCTATCTTTTTAGGGGATGCTCTTTTCTTTCCTTACTAGTTTCCTTACTTTCTACCACCAAGGCAACTGTTGTTCTTTACCCCCCACCTCCACAGCTACTTCCACACACCCCCAGCCTTGGTTACCGAAGACATTTTTTTCTGACTGGTTCCCAGTGCCTGTCATGTTTTAAATAAAAATTAGTTCTAGTATTTGAAGTTACCTGAGCATGACACACAGTCCCAAATTCCTAAGACACTCCAGTAGCTTTTTCCTTTTTAAGAACACTGACCGTGCCAGCCTTCTACCATTACTGTTTTTCTGACTGGTTGATTATCCCAGCACCTTTGATTCTGTTTGTTCAAAGGCAATGTACCTCTTCAACATCAGTCCCACATTTCTCAAGGCCCCAGTTATTCTCTTTGGTTTATTATAAACCAGGATGACCAAATCCTTGGCCTGTTACTTCTAGCCCTTTCACGATGCTCCTGAATGGTGTAATAACCTCCAAAATGTCAGTCTTCAACGCTAACCCATTTCCTGTGTTATTGCCTCTCCTGCCAAGGCCACGAGGAAGGCAACCAAAATCATAAAAGCAGCATACCTGCCATTAACACTTTCCAAGCCTGACCTGGGAAGGGGTCACCTGGAGATATATAACATCTGTGTCTATGTCTGAGTGTGTTCACTTGCTCTCTCCATCCCCGCACAGAAAAGATAAGCAATGGTATCCTCAAAGACATCTGAGTTTTGTCAAAAGAAAAAAGAAGTAAAAATAGAGCCTTACAGCCTCCTTGACCAGTTTTCTACTGGATTCCACCACTGCCTCTGTCAATGTAAATTCCGTTTTAATCATCTCCAGCACATTGATAGCTGATTCCAGTGGTGTGAGCTCAGCCTCCATATCAAAGGAACAGTCTAGGACAAAGAGCACAGTTTTCATTTTAAGCTATTTTACAAGGAGCAGAAACAATAAGTCCAAAAATACATGTTTATCAGAAAAGACACATGTAAATATAGTAAGATTTGCATTTTAATTTGCTAACAAACTGGCTACAAGCTTACCAACATGTTAAGAGTTCAAATTGAAACCAATGAATTTGAAATGGCTATTTTTTAAATAATTTTCAAGACAAGTAAAAAAAAAAATTTAACACCTGTATTTGCATCTCAGATTTCAGGGTACACACATCCTCTTCAGATACAAGCGATCAGAAACTGGAGACAGTTTTGCTAACAGCTCTTAAGTTCAATTTAAAAAAGTGCTCATACTCTGGAAAACATTCTACGGGGAAAAATTTGGCCATCTTAACATAACTCATTAGATCGCAGCAAAGTTGGGGCAAGAAACAGGTGGGAGGAAATAAATAGAAGTGCAGCCAAGAGAATCTTAACTGGAAAAAACTAGACCCAGAACAGATTCATTTTAGAAGGAAAAAGACCACTGTGATCGAAACATAGTAATGCACCTTCACCCCGAATCCTTCAGTTCTGGACATAAGTTGGAAAATAACAACATAACCCTAAATAAGTAAGCCCTGAAAACACAAAAACTGCCATACCTAAATTTTCCCCTTCTTCAATTCGCGACAGACACTGCATAACCCGCAGCAGCCGGGAAACGGTATGCTCCTTCCCCAAGGGCCTGACAAGCAAAGCTAGAAAAGAAGACATCGTTGGCTCAGTGACCCCCAGCCCCGACACCCGGGCCCCACAAATCCCCTTCCTCGGCCAGCCTCCTTCCCCAGATCTGGCCCTCACCCTGCATGATGTCCCGGATCTGCCTGAAGTCCCCGTACCGGCTACCCCGAAAGGCCCGCAGCGCCTCGTGGAAGTAGAACTTGAGCACCCAGCGGTTGACCGCCTCCTCTAGCCGTGCCTCCCCCGCGCCCCGCTCCGCGGCGCCCCCCAGCCCCGGCTCTTGGCGCCCCCGCCGAGCGCGCCCGCTGCTGCGGGACGCCCGCCGGCCTGCCGCCCGCCCGCTGCCGTCGCTGCTCCCGCCTCCTCCCGCCATCACGTCTGATCGTCGCGCGCCCTCCCCGCCTTCTCGGCCGGGCCGCTTCTTCGACTGTGACGCCTCCGGGTCACGCACAACGCCCGGGCCGGAAGCGGGGCTGGCCGTCCCAGCTCCCGCGGCCATGACACAGACTGCGTTCCTAGCCGCCCGCGGGCTTCTGGGAGGGAAAGGACTGTGGATCCCTAAGCCCCTCTCGGACCCCGTAGTTCCCAGTGTACAGGCCGCAATGCTTGCTGGGGCTTGGAGTCCAATCCGTCCAGGCGGGTTCGCGGTTTGTGGTCAAGTGTCAACTTTGCTCCTAGATCATGGAATACTATAAGACACTGGGACGGCGAATAAGATACTGAAAAATAAGTAACATTTAAAGTTATGAAATGTAGCACACATTATAGAAAGTTCATTAAATAGATTTACATTTTTAAACAATTCAAAGCAAAGCCCAGTGTAAACCCAGTTGAGGTCAAGAGTATGACTGGCACCCCAGAAACCTCTGCACATATAAGACATATTTTTTTTATTACAAAAATAGTACATGTTGTGGAACAATTAGAAAAAAATAAACAAAAGGATTAACATTTAAATCACCCATAATCTCACAGCAAAGAATAAACTGACGTGGAGTTTAGGTTTGTAGCCTTCCAGTGTCTTTTTTTTTTTTAATGTTTTATTTATTTCTAGGAGAGAGAGAGAGAGAGAGAGAGACAGTGTGAGCAGGGGAGGGTCAGAGAGAGAGGGAGACACAGACTGAAACAGGCTCCAGGCTCTGAGCTGGCTGTCGGCACAGAGCTCGACACAGGGCTCGAACTCACAAACCGTGAGATTGTGACCTGAGCTGAAGTCGGACGCTTAACCGACTAAGCCCCCCAGGTGTCCCCCAGTGTCTTTTTGTATACCAGTTTTGTGTGTGTGTGTGTGTGTGTGTGTGTGTGTGTGTGTGTGTGTGTGTGTATTTACTAATCATGATATTATATATATTTTATATACTCTTCGTTTTTCATTTAAAATATAATGAACATCTTTCCATGCCATTACATTTTTTCCTTCCAGTATCTTTAGCAGCTACGTAACAATCTAATATATGGGTGAACCAAAGTTTTCTTTATCTAAGCCCCTAATGTAAGATGTTTAGGTAATTTCAAAATTTTCTAATTTTAGACAGTCTCTATATTAGAAACATACTTTTTAGCAGTATAGTTGCACAAATTTACAGTTATTTCCTTCTTAAAGTAGAATTAGTGAGTTGAAGGATACACAGTAGAACACATATCAAAATATTTCACTTAATACTCTTTGACAATTCCCTTTTGCTTTTGAACAAGTTGCAGATGCCTTAAAGTTACATATAAAGCCTGAAGAGGTTGCCTATTGGCCAACCTCATTTTGCACTCATGTATGTACAACTGCTTTTTAAAAATTTTTAAATGTTTATTTATTTTGGGAGAGAGAGAGGAAAACAGAATGTGAGAGGGGAAGAGGCAGAGAGAGAGACACATACACAATCCGAAGCCGACTCCAGGCTCTGAGCTTGTCAGCACAGAGCCTGACATGGGGCTTGAACCCACGAACTGCGAGATCATGACCTGAGCCAAAGTCAAACACTTAACTGACTGAGCCCCCCAGGCGGCCCTTATATGTGCAACTTCTAACGTTTCCTGGTCACCCGTTACGTAATCAGCCTGGAAACTTCATCTTGCCTATTCTGGCCTAAGTAAGTCTTTCTTGTCCTTCAAGCCTCATTTAAGATAATTTCAACTTTTTTTGACTTCTGGGGCTGGCTTAAATCACCCTCCTGTTCCTTCCTTAGCATCTCATATTTCATCCTTCCTGAAATACATTGTTTAGAGTTAGTTTCTTTGGGAAACAGGCACCCGTCTGCTTGTTCTCCCTACATCCTGGCACTTAGCCCAGAGCCTGACACATTTCTCGAGGTTGGATTGAATTGACTAGGCATATGAAGAAGGCTTTTGATACACACTTAAAAACCATACCACCAGCAAATTATATTACTGAAATGTAATTTCATGCACACCAGCAAACTATATTTACCGAAATAGAGACATTCTTAGGACTACCTCCCAGTACTTACGTATTTGTGTCATAATTTTCTAGGTACAGAATAGATGACTACATAATTTTATGACTGCACAGGATATCTTCCCTGAGTTCTTTTTTCCCCTTTCTGTCCTTGTAGATTGGCCTGGAGAGGACTTCATAAAATCATGATCCCTCTCTTCTCCAGGTTCTCTTCTTGTCCAACTCCAGTTCTAAATCCACTTTCAGCCCTCACCTTGCCACATAGACCTTGGAGGGTCCATTCCCCATTTCTTCACTGGAAACTTCATTGTCCCTATCTTCCACAGCCAGGGGAAATGAATGGGCAAGGAGTATTTCCAGAGGACTGAGTGGGCCTGGAGTCAGTGTAGGAAGAAAGTGGGGACATGGGATGTGGCTCATCAATAGGTGTCTTTGATGCTCTTGGAATTTACCACCCAGTACCTGTACCAAATAGAGAAATCCCAGTTGTGGTGAGTGGTGTGCCCCGTCCCTGAGAGGCCCAGCAACTGGTTGAGCTTCAAAACCTCTTCTACGTGACCCGCTGGATTAGTACCAGCAAAGACCTAGGTTGGGACCACTGAAGGATGACCCAGGTGGGCAAGTGGCAGCATCATTGAGGTTGAGAAATCACATGCTAGACCCTTGAATTAGTTAGACATAGACCTCAATTTGTATAGTATCCTGGTCTTTCAAAGTTTCTGCGTTGTGGACATTCCAGAATAGGAAGACGCCTCTAAATCTGACAGATCTTTCTGATTTTGGCTACTCTGACATCCCAGCCTGCCTGCCTTAATCAGGAGTAAATTTACCTACCTCAAATACTGAATCTTCCACTTGTTAGCCCCATAAGCTAACAAATTACTTAACACATGGCAAATTACTTAACCATCTATCTACCTCTGTTATATTATCTGTCAACCACAAATAACAGATGTGCTTCATGGGATTGTATGAAAATTAGGTGAATTACTATTTTCAGTGCCATTTACGGAGGGCTTGGCTCATTGTTTGGGCTCAGTAAGCATAAGATATTTTTATGAACTCACCGAGTGTCTGTCTGAAAAGTCTTCCTCTTCTCTATCAAAATTCTCATTTTTCCTTTTTTTTTTTTAATTAAGGTATAACTTATATAGAATGTGTAAACATTAAATGTAAACCTTGTTGAATTTTCTCCTCATTTTTCAAAGTCCCACCATCATATGGTTATCCCAACACCACTCTTCTTTACCGGCCACAATTATCCAACTCTTATCTAAGGATTCTGCTTTGAGGAGCTGTAGTGCTTCCCCCGCCCCTGTCTGAATGCCAGCAGGAGGCAGTGTGGTATAGGGGAAAAGCTACAGTCAGCAAGTTATTGATCAACAGGCTTATCCTGGCCTAATAATTTACTGGCTTGAGTAAGAACTTAGCCTCCAGTAGTCTTGTTTCCCCCTACCTGTTAAAGAGGACAGTCTGTCAGATGGACACTTCACAGGACTGTTGTGAAGATGAAATGAGATAAGGCCTGTAAACAATGCCTCATATGTGTCAGTTAAATCGGCAAGGTTAAAAAAATAATTATACCCCGTGTCAGGGAGGGTGCTGTGAAACAAGTACTTTTGGCCAGTGCTGGCGAAATTGTAAATCTATAAAAGCTTTCCAGAGAACAATCCAGGGAAACAAAACGAAACAAACAACATCAACAATAACAACAAAACAAAAGCCAAAAAACAAACCCCAGCAAAAGCCATAGCACTTCTATTGTTTAGAAATTCATTCTATAGAAATAATTGTACAAGTGCATCAAGCTTTAATTGCAAGAATTTTCATCTCAGCATTACTTACAGTGTACAAAAAATTAGAACTAGAAAGATCCAAAAATAAGATTATTAAATAAGTCCTGGTATGTTTATAGTAAGGAATCTTACTCTGTGATAAAAATTATGCCCCTCCCATACAAAACAAACAAATAAAATAAAGAATTATGTACCCAAAGATGATTTTTTGTTCAAGGTATAAGAAAAAAAGAGTAGAAACATATAATGTGACCACAAATTTATGGAAGTTATAATCATGTACAGTTTTTGGTTAACATTTACTATTTTTCACTTATTATGCCAGGGTAAATAAATGCTGTTTATTTCATTTAATCTTCATCAATTCCTACCAAAAAAGGTATTATTATGCCAGTTTTATAGATGAATAAACTGAGGCTCCAGGAGGTTGACTTGCCCAAGATGTTATAAAGAATTTATATCTGAGTCCTATTTTACTTTATTTTATTTTTCTTTTTAGTTGTCTGAGTCTGATTTTCAATCCAGATTGATTTATAGTAACCTGGAATTAATATATATCAAATATTTTCTTCCTTAGACTTTTCTATATTTTCCTAATTTTCTACAGTGAGAAGAGGGAAAAGATCACCAATAAATGTTATCCTAATGAAGCCTTAGCATGACACCTGACTCATAAAAGGGGCTCAGAAAAGCTTCAGAACCTTGTAACTTCCAGTCTAGGACAGGACATTTCCAGTCTTATGTAAGATTTTTTAGGTAGTATGCTCTGAGATCATAGGAAAAAAATGGTCTAGTCCTCCATAGGCATTTGCTCTACATTTTTGAGGACTGCTTTGTAAGTGGAAGCTCAGCAGGTTCTAGGGCCACAAATATAGATAAAACACTAATTTTTCCCTGAAGGATTTCAAGGTCTAGATGGAAGCTGCTCACCATCCTCTAAACAGGAAATAAATATTCCTAAAATGGTCGGTTTAAAAAAAAATTTTTTTTTAATGTTTTATTTATTTCTGAGAGAGAGAGAGTGTGTGAGCAGGGGAGGATCAGAGAGAGAGGGAGATACAGAATCTGAAGCAGGCTCCAGGCTGTCAGCACAGAGCCCAACAAGGGGCTGGAAACCACTTACCATGTGATCATGACCTGAGCTGAAGGTGGATCATGAGCCGTTTGGATGTTTAACCGATTGAGTCACCCAGGAACCCCTAAAATGGTCGTTTTAGGTCCAAGTGATAAAGACTAAATTAGGATTGTATGGAGTAGTTGACTCTAGGCTGGGAGTCAGACGTAGAATTTCATCTCCAGCACATTCTAAACTGGTGGTCTTCAAGCTGGAATTATATAGATATATATATAGGTCCCATTAACTACTCCTTCATTCATTTCATTAAGAGATTAGTTTTCCATTGACATAATTTTATGCTGCTTTGATCAATATTATTAGTGTATAACTGATAATGTTAGCTTAAGCCTAAAGAAAATTAATATTTAAAGCCTTGTGGTAATAGCAGATTTTTAAAGATTTTAAAATGTGGGATGCCTGGGTGGCTCAGTCGGTTAAACATCCAACTTCAGCTTGGGTCATGATGTCGCAGTTCGTGGGTGCAAGCCCCGTGTCAGGTTCTGTGCTGACAGCTCAGAGCTTGGAGCCTGTTTCTGATTCTGTGTGTCCCTCTCTCTCTCTGTCCCTCCCCAACTCGTGCTCTGTCTCTCTCTTCTCAAAAATAAATAAACTATTAAAATTTTAATGTAAAAAAGTAAATATATGGTCATATGTTGCTGCAAAGAAATAGATGATGAATAAGGGACTTTCAAACATAGAAACATGTTACATTAGAGTAATATTTGGTGGGACACATGGATTTCAAGGAGAAAAAGAATGATTTAAAATGAATGACTGTTCCTGAGAGGGAGAGAGGCAAACCATGAGAGACTCTTGAATGCTGACAAAAACTGAGGACTGATGGATGTGGGGGAGAGGGGGGATGGGCATGGAGGAGGACACTTGTGGGGATGAGCACTGGGTGTTATGTGGAAACTAATTTGACAATAAACTACTTGTAAAAAAAATAAATAAATAAAACATTAAGAAAAAATGAATGACTTTCCAGAAGGGCTTGCCCATATACATTTAATTTTTTAAATGGATGATGGTGGATATCAAGTCAGTATGGTACTTATATTTCACTGGATGTATTTATGGCAGTGATATCACAGTTTTATTTTTAAATGTTAAGATCCATAATGTGCCAGACAGTACATCTTTTGCATCTAGTTAAATGTATGATGAATCACCCCACAATGTTCCCTGATGCCCCCTTCAAGTCACTCCTCATCCACCAACCACTGTTTTGATTTCAAACATCTCAGTTTTGTCTGTTTCTAAATTTCATATTTGCATCTGACTTCATTGGCATAACAGTGTTTTTGAGATTCATCCATGTCATTCCTTTTTATTGCTGAGTAGTGTTCTATTGTATGAAATTTACATACAGTTCTATTGTATGAAATTTGCATACAATTTAGTTAGTCATTCATAGATATTGAGGTTGTTTCCTATTTAGGGCAATTAAAAATAAGGCTGCTACAAGCAGTGTTGTTCAATTAAAAAAAAAAGTAAATAAGTTGGAAACTTAAAATTTTTTTAATGTTTATTTTTGAGAGATAGGGTGAGAGAGAGAGACAGAGAGAGAGAACAAAATGGGGGAGGGGCAGAGAGAGAGGGAGACACAGAATCTGAAGCAGGCTCCAGGCTCTGGGCTTTTGGCCCAGAGCCCAACATGGGGCTTAAACTCACAAACCATGAGATCATGACCTGAGCTGAAGTCAGACACTTAACTGAATGAGCCACCGAGGCGCCCCAAGAGGGAAACTTTTAGATGTAAACTTTAAAATGTGGAGGGAGAGAGACGCCTGGGTTACTCACTCAGTTGGGCTTCTGACTTTGGCTCAGGTCATGATCTCTTGGTCCATGAGTTTGATCCCCATGTCTGCACAGAGCCTTGAGTCTGCTTCAGATTCTGTGTATCCCTCTCTCCCTGCCCCTCCCTCGCCAGCACTCTGTCTCTCTCTCAAAAATAAAATGAAAAACATAAAACAAATAAAAGATAAATAAAATAAAAGATAAAATGTGGAAGGAGATACACATTTTTAGGCAGTGGTTTCTTTTCTTTTTCTTTTTAATTGTGAACTACACTTGAACACTGCAGAAGTTGACCCCATGCAGTAAAAAATCTGCATGTAACTTTTGACTCTCCCAAAACTTAACTACTGTTGACCAGAAGTCTCACTGATAAAGTTGATGAACACATATTTTGTATGTTATGTATATTATATACTATATTCTTACAATAAAATAAACTAGAGAAAAGTCAGTGTTATTAAGAACATTATAAGAGAGGGGCACCTGGGTGGCTTAGTCGGTTAAGCGTCCGACTTTCGCTTAGGTCATGATCTTGCAGTTCGTGGGTTTGAGCCCCGCGTCGGTCTCTGTGCTTACTGCCAGCTCAGAGCCTGGAGCCTGTTTCGGAGTCTGTGTCTCCCTCTCTCTCTGACCCTCCCCTGCTCACGCTGTCTCTCTCTCTCTCCTAGAAATAAATAAAACATTAAAAAAAAGAGAACTTTATAAGAGAAGGGGCCCATGGTGGGTTCAGTCAGTAGAGCGTGTGAATCTTGATCTCAGCATTGTGAGTTCCAGCCTCACACTGGGTGTAGAACTTACTAAAAATAAAGAAAAGAAAATGATAAGAAAAAATATAAAGTGTCTATCCATGTAGAAGTGGACCTGTACAATTCAATCAAACCACCCATGTTGTTCAAGGGGCAACTGTATAACATTTGTACAAAAAGGATGCCAAACTGTTTTCCAGAGAAGTTATGTCAGTCAACACTGTTGCCTTTGCCCAGCTTTGCCATAGTGGAGGCACATATGGTTATATTTTTGCAATCACCTTCCTTTACTCTGCGGTTTATCTATTATACCATGTAGTGTATTTGTGAGCCACGATGTGTAACTTTAGTGTAATTGAATCATTCTCTTTATTTATCATGCTTTTCCTTTATCTTGAGCACAGTAAGTGGCTTAATAAATCCTTTCCTATTCAGAAGCCAAGAAGATATTTTCATATATTCTAAAAAGCTGTAGATTTTGGTCTTTCACATTTGTCTTTTATCCACCTGGATTTGATGTTGTGTGCCCCATATGGGTATCTAGCTATTCTAGCACCATTTAGTAAACAATCCTGGGGTTCCTGGGCAGCTCAGTCAGCTGAGCATCTAACTCTTGATTTTAGCTCGTGTCATGGTCCCAGAGTTGTAGGATTGAAGCCTGCATTGGGCTCCTTGCTGAGTGTGGATTCTGCTTAAGGTTCTCTCTCTTTCTCCTTCTGCCACTCTCCCCAACTAACTCTCTCTCTCTCAAAAAAAAAAAAAAAAAAAGGTCTGCTCTCTGTAATGCCTCCTTTGTTATAAATTAAGTGGCCATAGATGAATTTCAGACCTAGATGTCTGTTTCTAAGGATACATAATTTTTCAAAATTATCTGATGAGATGTGCAAACAAGAGGGATGTGAAGATTAATCTACTAAACGAGTTGTGTGGCCTTTATCTGTTTTTTTTTAATTTCTCTGAGTTCCCTACACTGTTGGGAGAATAAAATGGGGTCATGCAGCAATGTGGTTAGAAGTTCTGATACAGTAAGCCTCAGAGAAAGTAGTAGTAGTTTGGTTTTTGGTGCTTTTTTTTTTTTTCTGTTCTTTTATTTTAACTGCCATGGAGTACATGAAAACAACACCTGCTTGGGGCAGGAACTGCCAGGGAAAGAGCCCAGAGGACGTGACATTTGGGTGGGTCGTGAATGACGGTGGAATCTGTCATCTCTTTTTATGACTGCCATCTGTTGGCTGTCCATGGCACATTTCCCACGTGTGTTGCATCTGCATATTTTATCTGGCTTAGAAGGGCCCAGAGGGAAAGACTGTGCCCCACCCACACCTCGGCTTATGGCGACCCTCAGTAGCACTTGCCTAAGAAGACCTAGAAGTTGCGCTGGCTCCATGTTTGTTAGACACACATACATGTCACTGAGGGCAGGGCTGTGCCTTTAAAAAATTTCTGCCACTGTAGTGCTGCAGGATTCCCGAGTTTCACCCACACACTACTCCTTCCCCAAACCCCAGCCAACACGGATACCAACAAACTCACCCATTCGCCCCCAGCACCACCACCCATGGCAGTGGCGAAATCCATACCACACCCCCTATACGATCTTGCTGTGGTTGAGAGAGCATAGGGTCTTACACACAGTAGGCACTCGATAAGCATCAGGTGAATAACAAATGAGTTACCACATGAAGATTAGGATATAGGAGCACATTCCCATCTGCTGCAGTGTAGCAAGACATGGGTAGATTATGTGGCTCTTGCCAGTTCTGAGTGTGGATGGGAATCACAGTGGGAGGGCGGGGGGGAGGGAGGGTGGCAGGGCATGTCAAATATTCTTGTTCCACTCCACTACTGAATTAGGGCAGAAAAGGGATGTGCGGAAAAGAGTTACGTTTTATTAATTCTCTGGGAGCTCCTGGTTTTGATGCCAAGTCAGTCATGGGAATGATAGAATTATTAAACATCTGGATCCATTCTTCATCAAAGGTAATAATTTGGCAGTATCTGTCAAAACTTAAAATTTACATGCCTTTGAACCTGTACTTTCTTCTAGGCTTTACCCAATGCCCAAGAATACAGGCACAAAGGTAGTCAAGGCAGCATTTTTAAACAGAAATTCTTAAAACTAGGAAAATGTCCATTTACTAAGCAAACTTTATTGAGTATTATTCTCATTACTAGAGACGGCAGTGAGTAACAACAAAATAGTAAATTCCCTGCTGTTAGAGATTACATTTTAGTCTATCAAAAGAGAACTGAATGAGTAATTTATGGTCCATCCAAGCAATGGAATATTATTCTCCCATAAAAAAAGAATGAGGTTGTCCATATATTGCTTTGAAAAGATGTTCAAGGGGCACCTGGGTGGCTCAGTAGGTCGAGAGTCTGACTCTTGATTTGGGCTCAGGTCATGATCCCAGGGTTGTGGGAGCAAGCCCTGCATTGGGCTCTGCCCTGAGTGTGAAGCCTGCTTAGGATTCTCTTTCTTTGCCCCTTCCCCGCTCTTGCAGGTATGCCTTTTCTCTCTTAAAAAAAAAAAAAAAAAAAAAAGTTATTCAAGACAGGAGCACCTGGGGGTGCCTGGCTGGCCCATTTGGAAGAGCATGTAACTCTTGATATCTGGGTTGTGAGTTCAAGCCTCACATTGGGCATAGAGATTACTTTTTATTTTTATTATTTTTTTAAATGTTTTATTTATTTCTGAGAGAGAGAGAGGGACAGCGCGAGCAGGGGAGGGTCAGAGAGAGAGGGAGATACAGAATCTGAAACAGGCTCCAGGCTCTGAGCTGGCTGTCAGCACAGAGCCCGATGCGGGGCTCGAACCCATGAACCATGAGATCATGACCTGAGCCGAAGTCGGACGCTTAACCAACAGAGCCACCCAGGCGCCCCGAGATTACTTTTTAAAAAACGTTCAAGATATATTTCTAGAAAAATTTTAGGAAGTTTTTAAATATCCAAAATAAAGAAAAAATAAGCTATAAAACACTACATATAGCATTTTCCTGTATCTATAAAATTATATATACATAAAATCTATTTATATCTGTATCTATATAATTTTATGTATCTATAAAATTACATACATGTGTGCAGACATATACAAATATATAAGTAAAAATATGGAAGAATGTTCAATAAAATTATTAATGGCAAGTATCACTGGAAAATATTATACCCTTCCATTCTATTTAAACTTGCTAACGTGAGGCACCTGGGTGACACAGTCAGTTGAGCATCTCACTCTTGACTTCTGCTCAGGTCATGGTCCCAGGGTTGTGGGATCCAGCCCTGCCACAGCTCTGCACTGAGTGTGGAGCCTGCTTGGGATTCTCTCTCTCCGCACCCCCCCTTTTTCCTTTCCCTCTCTTTCCATCTCTCTCTCTCTTCCCCCCACTCTGTTCCTCCCCCACTTGCATGCATATGTTTTCTCTATACACCTCTCTAAAATAAATAAAATGAAAAAAGTTAAGCTTACTAACTTAAGGAAATACTACTTTTAGAATTTTTTTGACTGTTAAAAAATTCCATAGAACCTTGAGAACCTGTGAGGCTTTAAATTTCCAGCAGGGGGCAGCAATGATTCTCCAATATCTCTGACGTCAGCACAAAACTGAGGATTAGTGTCCGCAGATTTCCAAGTCCAGGCCCAAGTACTGTATTTGGATCACCAGATTATAAAAGGAACAAAAAGCAATAACCACAGTGCTGTAGGAATTGTTATGACAAAACATTTTCTATATGATTCTTTCTTTATTAACATTTGTCCATGAGACTAAACCTTTCCTCTCTGGAGTGCACAGTTTTCTCACCCATTAAAATCAAAAGGCTTGACGAGATAATCTTAATAGGTTTCTTTCCAGTCCTAACATTTTGTGGCTTTGAGAATATAAATCAGTATCGGGAAGAAATAAGCCTCAATGCCTTCTGGAATTAATTGGCTTATCAAAGAATCTGCTTTACAACCCTTTGCTGATCAGGATGAATTATTACTAATTTATCTTTAGTGCAGATCAAAGAATACTTTTTTTAGGGGGGGAAGGGGAGGATGTTGGTATTTATTCAATTCACTGATGGAGAAAAAGGAGAACTCTTCCACTCTATAAATGTTTAGCATGTGTGTAAAGGTCGTAGGTCTGGTGTTTGGAAATTACACACAGGCTTACCAAAGAATCTTCACTGGGTTGGCCAAATTAAACAGCAGGCAGTTGTAGAGAAATAAACACAAGTTAACATTTAACCACAGCAATTCCCTGTTCTTGCTTCTCCATCTTTCTCAGTAGGAGGAGCTGAGAGGGTCAGCAGGCTGCTGGCTACTCTAGAGAGACACTGAGCTCCTCTGCAAACCCGCCTGTGTACCACTTTTATCAGGTACATGTTTTTTATTACAGAATAACTGAAATACAATATCGTATAAGTTTCAGGTATACAACATAGTGATTCAATATTTATATGTATCGCAAATGGTCACCACAATAAGTCTAGTTACCATCTGTCACCATACAAAGTTGTTACACTATTATTTTCTATATTCCCTATGCTGGAAGTTTGCACTTCTTAATCTCCTTCCCCTATTTCATCCATTCCCACACCCCACAGCCCTCGGGTGACTATCAGTTTGTTCTCTGTATCTATGAATCTGTTCCTGGTTCGTTTTATTTGTTTGTCTTGCCTTTTTTTGATTCCACATATAGGTGAAATCATACAATATTTTGTCTTATTCTGAGAAATTTCACTTAGCATAATACCCTCTGGGTCCACTCGTGTCACAAATGGCAAGATTTCATTCTTTTTGTGGCTGAGTAATATTCCTTTGCATGTATGTCCTGCATGTTCTTTATCTATTCATCTACCAATGGACATTTAGGTTGCTTCCAAATATTGGCTATGGTATACAGTGCTGCAGAGAACTTAGAGGTACATATGTCTTTACAAACTAGTGTTTTCTCTTTTTCCCAGATAAATAACAAGAATTGTGATTGCTGAATTATACAGTAGTTCTGTTTTTAATTTTTTGAGGAACCCCCATACTGTTTTCCATAGTGACTGCACTAATTTACATTCCCACCATCAGCGCACAAGGGTCCCCTTTTCTCCATAGCCTCGCCAACACTTGCTATTTCTTATCTTTTTGATAATAGCCATTCTGATGGGAGTGAGGTGATATCTTATTATGGTTTTGATTTGCATTTCCCTGATGATTAGGGATGTTGAGCATCTTTTCATGTGCCTGTACACACACATATATTTCTAAGCATCTGAATCATTAACTTCCCCACTATTTCTTCATGACCCAAGAGCAGTGCTCTTTTTAGATAACCCTTTATAAACTTTTTTTTTTTTGAAAGAGAGAACTCGAGCTGGGGAGAGAGGCAGAGGGAGAAAGTGAGGGAGAGTGAGAGAGAGGAAGAGAGAATCTTAAGCAGTCTCCACACTCAGCATGGAGTCCAACATGGGAGCTGATCCCATGACCCTGAGATCGTGATCTGACCCGAAATCAAGAGTTGGATACTCAACTGACTGAGCCACCCAGGTGCCCCAAAACTTTTTTCTTTTAACATTTGTCCAAAGTTACACCACTAATAAGTGGCTGAGGCAGGATTCAAACCTGTAACTTTCTGACTCCAAGACCCTCACACTTGACCATGGCACTACATGAAATGAGAGGACTCACATCATCAACTTGTTATCCAGAAGCTGTGACTATCTGCAAGAGTCATTGTACATAAAGTGAATGGTTGTTATGTTACTGTGTGCTAGCTAGTCTTTGCCAGGTATTGAGGGTGAGGGTGTAAAGAGGTGAATTAGACTTAATCATCACATTTAAGAAAATTCTAGTTTTTGGAGGAGTGAAGAGCCAATGAGTAACCAAACATAACAAGTGAAAAGTAATAGGGAACACAAATATGAACGAAGAAATCAAAGCAGCAAAGCAGAGTGGCTAAATCCATGGGTTCCAGGGTCCATTTTTTAGTTGTCGGACCTCTTAAGCCTCAGTTTCCTCACTGGTAAAATAGGAATATTAATTGCCTCTAGTATAGATAATTGTTGTGAGGGTTAAGTCATTTAAAGCAATATTAAATTGCGGGGCGCCTGGGTGGCTTAGTCGGTTAAGCGTCCGACTTTCACTTAGGTCATGATCTCGCGGTTTGTGGGTTCGAGCCCCGCGTCGGGCTCTGTGCTGACTGCCAGCTTGGAGCCTGGAGCCTGTTTCAGTCTGTGACTCCCTCTCTCTCTGACCCTCCCCTGCTCACGCTGTCTCTCTCTCTCTCCTAGAAATAAATAAAACCATTAAAATTTTTTTTTAAAAAGCAATATTAAATTGCTTAGCTTAAGACCTAGCAGATGAAACGACTTGTTAGGATATAGAACAATATTAGTTAATAATATTGTTTGATAAAGCTTAAGCAAAGTAAGAAACACGCATCCTACTGCATTTCTGAGATGGTGGTGCTGGTTTCTCAAATTATTCTGAATCTCCCAGCTCCAAGCGACCCATTTCCTTGAGATTTATTCTTCCATCCGACATGGTTATCTTTTTATCCTACCAAAATGTTTCCTGGAAAGAATGACTTGGCAAAGGGGTCCCAGCCCCCATGCACCAGAAGCTTGGGCTTTTTCACAGGGAAGGAAACGTGGGACCGGGAACAGCCACTGTGACAGGCTAATCAAGACAAATCCACTTGGAGTTTTGGAAAATTTCGAGGCCCCACTCCCTGAGATTTTAATTTTGCTCCAAATTGAATTTCAATACTTACCCTATTAATATTTTAATATAACTATAGTCATAGGTAGGGTTTCATGTGATTTTATCCTACAATCAGTTCCCTTCCCAACCAGCTTCTTTATTGTTTTCTCCTAAACACTGACCCACCTCCTTCCTCCTCAGGCAAGGGCATTACTTTGATATGCTACAGTGGCTGTCCCTTTCAGTCCTGAGTCTTGGCATGAGACACACGGGCTCTTTCATCTGAAACCCTGTACCTTCTGACAGCTGTACGTAAGCTAACACTTCTCTCCTCTAAAACTGACTGAAAACTCACCTCCGTCTGGAAGCCTTCCCTACTGAGTTCTTTACTTTGCACTGTGCTCTGTGTCACAGATATAACTGGGGCTGTTGAAATGTAACCAGGAAAGTATTCTTAGTCTTTGTCATGTGGGGGTGAGTTCTGGTTCTTCCCATTGAGGGCAGCATGGACTTGTGGAGAGAGCAGGGACTCGAGTCTGGCATGAATCTGGCAGCACTCCTGAGTTCTCAAATTCATTCTGGCTGTCCTTTGTCACCTTGGGACTGCTGCTTTATTCTTGTGGGTTGTCTTCTTCCATCCTGGCTTCTCCAGGCAACTGTCCCTTCCATGCCTCTTTTAGTTCTTTAAAAGAGTGGACAGAGAGCTCCTTTAACTTGAAAAGCACAACTAAGATCATCGGTTGAGGCCCGCCATTTACCACAGTGTCCTCATCTGTTAAATGGGGATGATTATAGGGCTTCCTCACTGAATTCTTATAGGAATGAAATGAGATCAGGCATGTTTACTGGACTTGGCACATGGTGAGTTGTGGCAGATACTTTAGACTGGTTCTCTCAAAATCCATTCCAATTCCTTTCTAGCTTGCTTTCTGAACTGCAGAGGCTGGGAAGCTGAACACTTAGTGCATCGCTCAAACTCCCTTGTGGGTCTGATTTTGTTTGTGACTTAGATGCCATTTGTGTGAGACAAATGTGAACTCTGTGGAGTTCTGTAGAGGGAGAGCTGTGAACTAGGTGGAAGGAGAGGCAGGTGTGAAGCGTCCATTTTCTTGGTACTGATCATGCCAAAGGCAGCATTACTCTGGGGCCAGCAGCTGATGGTGGCAGCTTAGTAGTTCTGAGTCTTCTGGACGGTGGCCGAGGCTGCAGCTTGCTTGTCAACCCTGTTCTCCAGTATAATTTTGGAAGTCATTCCTGGATGTTTAGTCTAGGGCATATTTCTTTTTCTTTTTAAAAAATTTTTTATGTCTTTATTTTGTTTTGAGAGAGAGAGAAAGACAGAAAGCGAGCAGGAGAGGGGCAGAGAGAGAGGGAGACACAGAATCTGAAGCAGCCTCCAGGCTCTGAGCTGTCAGCACAGAGCCTGATGAGGGTCTCAAACCCATGGACTGTGAGATCATGACCTGAGCCAAAGTCGGATGCTTCACCGATTAAGCCACCCAGGCGCCCCTCTAGAGTGTATTTCTTAACTTTCCTAATGAGTCTGTGAGCTCTCCATACCCTTCAATAAATTTCTTTGTGCTTAAATTAACAAGAGTGAAATGCGCTGTCTGCAACCAAGAAAAACTGACCAATACATAAGTTTTCAATGAATATTAGCTGTTATTATTACTTTTTTAAATTTAAATCCAAGTTAGTCAACATACAGTGTAATAATGATCACAGGAATAGAATTTAGGGGTTCATTAATCACTTACCAGTGCTAATCCCACCAAGTGTCCTCCTTAATGCCGCTCGCCCGTTTAGCCCATCCCCCCACCCAACACCTTGTCAGCAACCTTGTTTGTTCTCTGTATTTAAGAGTCTCTTATGGTTTGTCTCCCTCTTTGTTTTTATATTATTTTTCCTTCCCTAATGTTAATCTGTTTTGTATCTTAAATCCCACATATGAGTGAAATCATATATTTGTCTTCTTCTGACTTGCTTCATTTAGCGTAATACTCTCTGGTTCCATCCACGTTGTTGCCAATGGCAAGATTTCATTCTCTGGGATTGCCGAGTAATATTCCATTATATGTTATTGTGTAAATATACCACAACTTCTTATCCATTCATCAGTCAGTAGACATTTGGGCTGTTTCCATTCTTTGGCTATTGGTGATAGTGCTGCTATAAACATTGGGGTGCATGTGCCCCTTCAAAACAACACACCTGTATCCTTTGGATAAATATCTAGTAGTGAGTTCCTGCATTCTGGAGTAGTTCTATTTTGAATTTTTTGAGGAACCTCCACACTGTTTTCCAGAGTGGCTGCACCAGTTTGCATTCCCACCACCAGTGCAAAAGGGTTCTTCTTTCTCTGTATCCTCACCAACATCTGTTGTTGCCTGAGTTGTTAATTTTAGGCGTTCTGACCGGTGTGAAGTAGTATCTCATTGTGGTTTTGATTTGTATTTCCCTGATGATGAGTGATGTTGGGGATTTTTTCATGTGTCTATTAGCCATCTGATGTCTTTTTTGGCAAAATGTCTTTTCATGTCTTTAAAACTTAGTTGAAGGCTTAGTACTAAAACAAGTGATTACGTTTCATGAATGAACATTTAAAACTAGCTACTAGGTAAGAGCACGTAAAATTTTTTCTAGAGTATCACGGTGCCATAGAGCTTTCTTTAGTGAGGGAGATATTCTACATTTACATCCAACATGGGTAACCACTAGTTATATGTGGCTACTGAGCACTTGAAATGTGGCTAGCATGACTGAGGAACTTAACGTTTGATTTCACTTCAATTCACTTAAATTTAAAATTAAATAACCATGTATGGTTGGTGGCTACCGTGTTGGACAACGCAGAACTTAAGAGTCTCAGCCTGACTCTTTCACCAGGATCTTTAACAGCCCTCTCTTTTTCTAGCCAAGAAACTTCTTCTGTCAGTTCTTCCTCAATCCCAAGTCTCCAGCCACATCTTAATAATTAACAGAGGTGCAACATGCCCACAACAATGACAACTTTTATATGGTGAGTTTGGGGTCTCATTGTCCCCAGACTCTATTCAGGATTGCCTATTGCCTTTTTATTTACACAGTCCAAAAGTTCACTGAAGTGTTTCTGCTGAAATGCAATCTATCTTGAAAGATAAATTCATCCTTCATTTAAAGAATGAAAACCAGGAGCACTTGGGTGGCTCAGTCAGTTAAGTGTCCAACCTCGGGTCAAGTCATGATCTCCTGGTTTGTGAGTTCAAGCCCTGTGTCAGGCTGTGTGCTGACAGCTCAGAGCCTGGAGCCTGCTTCAGATTCTGTGTCTCACCCTCTCTCTGCACCTTCCATGCTGTGTTTCTCTCTGTTTCTCAATAATAAATAAATGTTAAAAATTTTTTTAAAAGAATGAAAATCAATTTATTGTATTTTTAAAAATATGTATTTCCCATCATTTCAAGGGGTTGAATTTCCAAAAATATTGGGGTCCTATATCAGTTATACAAGTGATTCTCATACTTTGCTGCATATTAGAAGCACTGTGATAAAGTAATTATTTGCCAGCCATAGTTGGGACCAATTAAATTAGCATTATGGAAAATGATTAAAGACAACCAAAACTTTATCTGCAACACTCTAATTTTTTTAAAAAAATTAGAATATACTACTTTTTTAATTAAAAATTTTTTAATTTTTATTCATTTTTTGAGAAAGAAAGAGAGACACAGGGAGAGAGAGAGAGAGACAGAGAGAGACAGAGCATGAGTGGGGAAGGGTCAGAGAGAGGGAGACAGAATCCAAAGCAGGTTCCAGGCTCTGAGCTGTCAGTACAGAGCCCGACGTGGGGCTCGAACTCACAAACTGCAAGACCATGACCTGAGCTGAAGTCGGACACTTAACCAGACTGAGCCACCCAGGCGCCCCAGAATGTATTCCTATATTAACTAGTAGTTAAAAGCTAATAAAAATGTAAGAAAAGTAATGGTAAGATTTTAAAGAGGTAATTTATTGTGAGATAAGATAAATAATTACAAACGTGATATTGAAAGCTAAACCTTTTTTATTTTTTTTTTAATCATTTTGGTGGACTCGAAGCCACAAGGAAACAGAAATCACAAAGCCACCTTCCAACAACTCTGTGAAGCTTCTGGAAGACAAACATTCACAAAGAATGCATATCTCAGGGAAGCTCCTTTTCCAAATGGCCAGTTTTACATGTTGTATCAATAAACTGAAATAACCACAAACATTTTATAGACCTTCCTTCCCATACAGCCAAACAAATGGATGTCCCAAGGGAAGCTGGGAAAAAAGACAATGGTATCAAAGTTCAATGTCAGATGGGTTCTTCATTGTGCTCCCCGTCCCCCCGACTTCTCCCCACACAGATGTTCCCTGTGAATGAACTTGGCTCTATGCGATTCATACCAGAGTGGGATGGTCCCAAAAAGTTTGAAGAGAGGAACTCACACTTCCTGAAATGATTCTCTTGTGACATTAATTCAAATTTAGGAAGGAGCTGCCTCAGCCTTTTATAAATACCCATGAAACATATGTGACTCAAAACTGATTTTGTTTCCTTCTGTCCCCTTGGTGCCTCTTTTATCTTACCAGAGTGATGCTGTGACTTGGTTCCTGACTGCAGTGAGTGACAGCTGGGAGGCAGCCCTTTCCTCCTGCCGTGATTAAAAAGCCCTAAGGCATTTCCCACAACTTGGGCCCAGGTGCTCTGCAATGCTGCCAAACACTTCTTCCAACTTAATCAAAATATTGTAATTATATACATTAATTCTGGATTAGGTAACACATTCAATAATTTAAAGTCAGAAGATACACGGAACATAAAATGACATTTGTTCTGTCTTCATCCTCCAGCTTCCTAGCTCCCTTCCTCAGTGCTGCCAGTTTCTGGTGATCTTTTCTGAGATAGATACTTTGTGCAGATTTAAAAGAACACATTTGTGGGGCGCCTGGCTGGCTCCGTTGTGGAGCGTGTGACTCTTGATCTTGGAGTTCAGCCCCATGTTGGGTGTAGAGATTACTCAAAAATAAAATCTTTAAAAAATAATAAAAATACAGGAGTGCCTGAGTGGCTCAGTAGTTTAAGCGCCCGACTCCAGCTGGGGTCATAATCTGACAGCTTGTGAGTTCAAGTCCCATGTTGGGCTCTGTGCTGACAGCTCAGAGCCTGAAGCCTGCTTCAGATTCTTGACTCCGTCTCTCTCTGCCCCTCCCCTGCTTGCGCTCTGTCTCTCTCTCTCAAATATAAATAAACATTAAAAATAAATAAATAAATGAAAATAAAAGAACACATTTATGTTTTCTTCCCTCCTTTCTTTCTTTCTTTCTTTCTTTCTTTCTTTCATTTTACATTAATGATAGCACACTGTACAATTAAAATTTTCATTTGTTTATTTTTTCTCCCACCCCTGCCACTACAATGCATATTCCATGAGAGAACTTTATTTTGTTCTTTTTTTTAATATTTTAATTTTTTTAAAAAATATTTTTATTTATTTCTAGGAGAGAGAGACAGCGTGAACAGGGGAGGGTCAGAGAGAGAGGGAGATACAGACTCTGAAATAGGCTCCAGGCTCTAAGCTGGCAGTCAGCACAGAGCCCGACACGGGGCTCGAACCCACAAACCGCGAGATCATGACCTAAGTAAAAGTCGTATGCTTAACCGACTAAGCCACCCAGGTGCCCCAAGATTTTAATTTTTTTAAGTAAGCACTATACCCAATGTAGGACTTGAACTTACAACCCCAAGATCAAGAGTTGCATGTTCTACTGACAGAGACAGCCAGGCACCCTAGGATTTTATTCTGTATCTTAGGCATGTAGTGTGATATCTGGATCACTGTAGTCGGTCCCTCAAAATCTGGTTAGGAAGTGAGTAAGTACACACGCTATTCTGCACCCAGCTGTTTTCACTTCGGAGATCATCTCGTTTCAGGACCTGAAGAACCTCCTTATTTTATTTTATTTTTTTTATGACCATATAGTGTTCCATTCTCTGGATTACTATTTACTTAATCAGATTGCTATGGATGTTTATAAGTTTGTTTCTAATCCTTGACTATGAAAAATAATCCTTTCATTCACATTCATCCACAAACATCACGTGGCACATATCTGAGTATATCTATCTATAAGAGAAACCCCTAAATCCAGAATGGCTGGATCAAAGGGTGAGGTACATTTGCCAACCTTTTTAAAAATTATTTTAACGCGTCGGGCTTTGTGCTGACAGCTAGCTCAGAGCCTGGAGCCTGTCTTCGGATTCTGTGTCTCCCTCTCTTTCTGTCCCTCTCCTGCTCACACTGTCTCTCTCTTTCTCAAAAAATGAATAAAACATTAAAATAATTTTTTATTTTAAAAATTTAAATTTAAATTTAAATTTAAATTTAAAAAATTAAATTAAAAAATTAAAAAATATTTTAATGTTTTATTTATTTTTTGAGAGAGAGAGAGAGAAAGCACAAACGGGTAAGAGGCAGAGAGAGAGGGAGATACAGAATCCAAAATAGGCTCCAGGCTGTGAGCTGTCAGCAAAGAGCCCAATATGGAGCTTGAACCCATGAACTGCAAGATCATGACCTGAGCTGAAGTTGGACATTTAGCCGCCTGAGCCACCCAGGTTCCCCGTTGCCAACCTTATTTTAATCAAAAGTGCCCTGCCATGTCTCAGTAGCATTACTGTGGTCTATGACAGGTGACTTGAGCCCATTCTAGGGAAATGTGTTGTTCATGAAGTTGTTCTGGTTAGGCTTGACTTCACCACCATGTATTCCTACAAATCCAGCAGAAAAACACCATTCAGATTGGAACTGTTGGAACAGTACAGATGATGTAATATAGAAAGAAGTACACACAAAAAGATACATACTGTATGATCCCATTTATATGCTGCTAAGTCAAGGACAAACAAATTAAAGCTATGGTGATAGAGGGGCGCCTGGGTGGCTTAGTCGGTTAAGCGTCCGACTTTCGCTTAGGTCATGATCTCGCGGTTCATGGGTTCGAGCCCCGCATCAGGCTCTGTGCTGACTGCCAGTTCAGAGCCTAGAGCCTATTTCAGAGTCTGTGACGCCCTCTCTCTCTGACCCTCCCCTGCTCATGCTGTCTCTCTCTCTGTCTCCTAGAAATAAATAAAACATTAAAAAAAAATCTATAGTGATAGAAATCAGAATAGCAGCTGCCCAAGGCTGGGAGCACTGGCTAGACGGGGGTACTAGGGCACTTTCTGAAGATGTGGAAGTTTGAATCTGGATTTGGGTGGCAATTAGCGTTTGCAATTGTCAAAACTCACTGAGCTATACACTAAAATATTAGCAAATATTCAAAGAACTGGGCCCTGGGAGCATAATGTGTTACTCTCCGTAGATTCCAGTCACACTGTCCTTTTTAAAATTCCCCAGGGGCGCCTGGGTAGCTTAGTTGGTTAAGCGTCTGACTTCAGCTCAGGTCATGATCTCACAGTTTGTGGGTTCAAGCCCCACATTGAGGTCTGTGCTGACAGCTTGGAGCCAGGAGCCTGCTCCAGATTCTGTGTCTCCCTCTCTCTCCCTCTCTGCCTCTCCCCAGCTTGTAAGCTATCTCTGTCTCTCAAAAAAACAAACATTAAAAAAAAAATTTTTTTAATTCCCCAAACACACTGCTTTTCCTACCCAACAGCCTACATATATGCTGTTCCCACTGCCTGAAATACTTTTTCTTCCCTTTTACCAACTCTCAACAACCCCCATTATCTCTCTCTGTCTCTTTCTCTCTCACACACCTATCTTCTTATAATTCACTGTGCATCAAAATACATAAAGTATAGATAATATCTGGAATGATCTCATACTGATAGAACATATCTGAATTACTTTGCAAATCTCAGGTAAAAGAAATTGCACATTTCTCGATTTTGGGGAGACTTTTAAAAAAATGTTTTATTTATTTCTGAGAGAGAGAGAGAGAGAGAGAGAGAGAGAGAGAGAGACAGCATGAGCAGTGGAGGGTCAGAGAGAGAGGGAGTCACAGACTCTGAAGCAGGCTCCAGGCTCTGAGCTGGCAGTCAGCACAGAGCCCAATGTGGGGCTCAAACCTAGGAACTGCGAGATCATGACCTGAGCCGAAGTCGGACGCTTAACCGACTGAGCCACCCAGGCGCCCCAGGAGACTCAAACTTAAATGCAATTCTATCTCTACCTTTCTAGGTGGAGACGAATGACACAATACCAATCATTTCTGGCCACACAGCACCCTTGGCCTCCTGAGATTAGAGAAGTATCAGGCTTAAGACATTCAGGAAAATTGGAGAAGGCTTTTGGTCTATGTGATGATCAGTGAAATGCTCATCAGTCTGTGCGGTTTACTCAAAACTGGAAAGCTTAGACTCAGAATCAGCTCAATCATTAGGACCCTCTTGGAGGATCCCAACACCTAGAAGATGTTGAGTGCTGTCTTCCTAAGGCCACCAGCACCCAACCCCTCTCCATTCCTGCTGCCTTCCAGGCTCCGTGTGCGTTAGGATGGAGCTCCTGTCACTCTGGAACTTGTCCTCCCTTCCCTCTCCCAGTGGATTTGCACTTAAAAAAAAAAAAAAAAAAGTCCTGTGGAGGAGGATGGGTGGGAGGGGGCTGGAGGAGATTTGAGGAGACCTGTTGAAGCTGGTAAGTCTTCAAGTTGGATTCAGCCTCAGCTCCCGTTAAATAGGAAATGGGAAAACTGGGAAAGGAGAAAGAAATGTATTTTTTCCCCCAAGTTTCTAAGAGGTTTGCAAACAATTGGAGTAATTAAAAGTTCTCAGAAGTAGCCGATGGTGCCCTTTTCACCGAGGGAATGTGGGCCAAGCATGATATATTAAAAGAGAGGGAGCTGCTCTATTGAAGTTAAAAATACTCTTCTGTCACATGGCTAATTTGTTGGAATGCAGCAATTAAAGGGCTGTGGGCAGAGGGAGAGCTGGAAACAGCTGGGGAGATCTCAGGCCGAATGTTTGCCCTGGGGACTATGTTTGCAGAAAGAGAAAACAGTGTCACCACTGACTTAGGGCACCTTATCAGAAAACCCACAAAAGGGGCAGGAAAAAGGAAAAGTGGGGTCAAGTTCAGAGCTGTGACCTTTGGGCTTATCAGACAGCGAAGGGATGGGTCAGGACTTGTCACCTGTGCTCCCAGGATGCTGATTCACTCAGCAAGGATGAAGGCTTTTCAGCTCCCCCTGCACTTTGAAAATGCATGCCTTTGAATTCATTTCAAAGGAATACATAACCCGAAGGAGCCCTTTGATCCCAAATCCATGGGAAAACCAATCTATATGGTATTGAGGGGGGAAAAGCTCAGGCCAGAAGTACAAATCCTCATTTGGGGAGTTGGAGATGTTTTTAAGTTCTTGAGATTTGGGGAAGGAATTTTGAAATTTTGCAGTTGAAAGAGTTGTTTTTTTTAAGTTATATGATATAGTATGAATTTTTCAGGTGAAGCAACGAACTCAGAGAGGCTGAATTACTATGGTCACTCACCCAGCAAGTGCTAGAAGCTAGATTCTAAGCTAGGTCTTCAGCTAAAGAGGAGGGAGATGGTGGTTAGGAAGTGCAGAATTCATACTGCTGTGATGTGGAATCTGGCTGTGGAGCTGTGAGACTCCCTTGTGAGTGCCTAATCCCTCTCCGTCTCAGTTTTACCATCTGTGATATGGTAATAATGATAGTAGCCACCACCCAGAGTTGTTATAATGCATGTTACGTGTTTAGTGTAACATCTAGCCTAGAGTAAATGCTTAATAAAATGTTAACTCTTAACTATCCCAGAGCTTTCTCTACGCTGCCTTGTATCAAATTCCTAGTGCCTTTTTGCAGGTTAATTTGCCCACATATCTTCTTTGGTTTGGGTGGGTTTTTCTTTCTCTCCTTTCCACCTGCAACTCTCATCGATTATAAATGGTCTCCTCCTGCACTTAGGGAAGGAAGAACACTAGGAGACTGGGCCGGAGTTGCCAGTGTCTTCCTCTTCCTGGTGCCTTGGGGCTATGATCCTGGGAGGGAGCACATCTCACTCCTTACAGGGAGGCCACCTTGTTCACTGCTGCGGGGGATTGGTAGGAAAGTCTGTTTCATTAGGATACAAGGAATCCTATTGAGCCACATTCTTCCAACCTAGCATCTAGCCATATTGGCAGATAATCCGTCTCCTGACTACCTAGACCCCAAATTGGCCAGAGCCTCGGTAGGTAGGAGGCACGTTGTCTTTTGAGGTCCCTTCCCAAAAGTCAGTATCATTTAGAACATCAGGGACGCACAGATTCATCTTCTCCCTTTCCCTTTCCTAGCCGCGACCGGTGGAGGAGCTCGTTGCCGTGCTAATCCACGGAGACGGAGGAGCGCTGGGAGCAGGCTCAGAGACGTGCAACAGATTCGCGACAGCAGGTGAGAGGAGCTAGGATTATTTCACATGGAGGGGGGGAAAACACGAAGGAGGGGTGACTTAATAGTGGCCCTCACCAGAGCCGTGCTGGGAGTGAGGCATCACTGGTATTTTTCCACAGCCTCGCCCTGACCCGGATCGTAGTCCCACTCCTGCCCTTCTATGCCCACCTTCTGGAAAATAAATTGTTCCACTTCCACAGAGAGGTGCAGGAGGTTGGGGCACACAAACCAACGTAAATAAAACCACATTTTATTATTATTTCTTTTTAATCACAAAAGTAAGGCACAATCTGTGAAAAGAACTAAAAAGATTCAGACAAGGACAAAAATGAAAATGAAAATAAACTCCAAGCTCTCAACCCTGAATTAGTTATTGTTAGCGTTTTCGTATGTTGTTGTCCAGGCTTTTTTTTTATACATATTTTAAAATTTATTCTTTATTTTATTTTTAAATTAAAAAAAATTTATTTCTTAGAGAGAGAGAGAAACAGTGTGAGCAGGGGAGGGTCAGAGAGAGGGAGTCACAGAATCTGAAGCAGGCTCCAGGCTCTGAGCTAGCTGTCAGCACAGAGCCCAATGCAGGGCTCGAACCCACAAACCGTGTGATCATGACCTGAGCCGAAGTCGGATGCTTAGCCAACTAAGCCACCCAGGTGCCCCTATTCTTTATTTTAAAAAACATATAAAAAATACTTCAAGTAAAATAGCACTGTAGCGTGTAAAAGATGTATATAGTGTACTCTGCTATTTCTCTTAGTATTATGCTCTATACGTACTATGAAATTGAATATTTTTAGCTATCACTTTCTTTTGTCTTTTCTGGTCTTAGGAATGGTTGACATTAAAGGCATTCATTTGAGAGGAAGGTACTGGTGTTGTGACACCCAATTTAGAGATGAGGGACTAAGGTTCTGTGACTCACCCACAGCTACCCCTACTCCTACTAGATTCCCTGGGGACTGGGACACTTTTCTAATAGAATAGGCAGCTTTGCTTTGTTAAGAAAAGGAGGTAAGGGGCACCTGGGTGGCTCAGTCGGTTAAGCGTCCAACTTTGGCTCAGGTCATGATCTCACAGTTCGTGGGTTCGAGCCCCACATCAGGCTCTGTGCTGACAGCTCAGAGCCTGGAGCCTGCTTCGGATTCTGTGTCTCCCTCTCTCTCTGACCCTCCCCTGCTCATGCTGTCTCTCTCTCTCTCTCAGAAATAAATAAAACATTAAAAAAAAAAAAAAGGAGGTAAAAGAAGTGGCTTCCATAAGCCAGGATTCATGGGGCACATGGGTGGCTCAGTCAGTTAAGTGTCCTACACTTGATGTCAGCTCAAGTCATGATCTCACAGTTTGTGAGATCGAGCCCTACATGGGGCCATGGAGCCTGCTTGGGATTCTCTCTCTCTCCTTCTCTCTCTCTCTCTCTCTCTCTCCCTCTCCCTGTATCTCCCCCGCTCATGCAGGCATACACACGAGCTCTCCTTCACTCTCTCTCAAAAAAAATTTTTTTTAAAAAGCCAGGGTTCTTGGCCTTCCTGCTCTATTAGAAATATACCCTGCATCTACCCTTAGCCGCTTTGGCCTCCGTAGCACCAAGATTTTGATTCTGGGAACATACAACTGCAAGTGAACAAAGAGTCAAGGGAAAGTTCTTTATCACCAAGAGACTTATTTTATTCAATGTGTTTCCTAACATGAGTTGGGACAATAAAGGGAAAGAATGAGAAGAAATAAAAGGCCAGTTACTCAGGCCACTTTTAATGAATCACCCCCCAGTGTCATTACCCATCCCCAGGCAGGAAAAGCTTGAGTTTTTCCATGCCAAGAAAAACAGAGGGCAGGAAGAAACAAATTACGACCTTGTTTGTGTTTTGTGTCTTAACTATTTGATTTATAGGCCTTGATCCAGTGATTATGGATGAAAGAAAATATCCCAGTGTCCCAAACCTAACCTGAACTTAACCATGGGTGGGTCTCACGTCCACGGCTCAAAGTTAGCATGAAGTTAAAATGCTTTAAGAATAAAGTTGCAGGGTTAGGGGCTGCCTGTAGGCATTCTTAATCCAGTGGCAAGGCCAAATTCCTTTCCCAGACTCCAGTTTCCGAAAACTCTGTTTAGAAAATTAACCACTTTCTCCTTCATTCCAAAAGCTGGGCATTTATCTATTCAACAGACAGTTACTAAGCACCTACTATGTGCCAAAATACTGGGACAACCATGCTGTGCAAACAGATCAATCAACACATAAATCAGAAAAATATTACATGTCGCCATGAGTTCTATGAAGAAAAAGAAAACAGGAGGGATAGCCACTTATGACGAGGCAGCTCACATAAACTTCACCAAGGAGGTGACATTTAACTTGAGATTAGAGAGATATAATCTGAATGTGAAATCATAGTAGGAGACCATTCCAGGTAGAGGGAATATCCCCTAAGGAAGACTCATGCTTGGCATATAGGAAATAAACCACCTCATCTCAAAAGGAATTCTTGGCTATTAGGATTATTTTTCAGGAGTTGATCTAGGTAGAAAGCTAATAAATTCCTTCTGAGTCTTAACTATATAGATGTTCAACCTCACACATAATAAGAGTAACACAAATCGAAACTACAATGTGATATCATTTAATCACATGTCAGTTGCTGGGGCACCCAGGTGGCTCAGTTGGTTAAGCATCTGACTCTTGGTTTTGGCTCAGGTCATGATGCCACCATTCATGAGATTGAGCCCCAAGTCAGGCTCTGTGCATGGGATCCTCTCTCTCCCTCTCTCTCTGCCCTTTCCCCACTCATGCTTGCTCTTGCTCTCTCTCAAAATAAATAAATAAACATTTAAATTTTTTTTTAAAGTTAAATGTCAGATTGATATAACTCAAACACTTTGATAACACACTGTCTGTAGGTGTGTGAGGAAGCAGTCACTTACATCATTGCCAGTGAAAATAAAAACTGGTGCAAATTGCTAACCCTATAAATGTATACACTTTTGACCTAGAAGTCCCATTTCTTCTTTTACATGTATATAATGATGTAAGATCTAGGTTATTAATTACAGCATTGTTTGTAATTTCAAAAGACTGGAAATCTAAATCTCCATCAGTAGGAGACTAGTTAAATTATGAAACATTCATATCAAACAATGAATATTAACTATGGAAAACTATCCAGCTTGTAAAAACAAATGAGGAAGCTATCTATGTATTACTATGTAAGCATTTCTAAAATGCCATTAAGTTAAAAAAAAAAAAAAGCCAAGATATAGAACTGTATGTTGTTTGCTACTTTTTATATAAAAGTGAGTAAGCTAAGAGTAAATATTTATATTTACCAGCATTTGCACAGAGAAACTCAGGACGATTACACACAAAAATTATTAAATAATTATCTGAGGTAGGTGGATGGAAAGTGGGCAGAAAAGGTGGGCAGGAGAGCTTTTATTAAGATGTTTACTTTTTTTTAGTTTTGAACCCTGTAAATGTATTAGGGACTTAAAAAATTAAATTAAAAAATTGCCCCTTCTACTCTCCCTTATCTTAATTTATTAATTTATCACTTAGGGGCTCCTGACTGGCTTAGTTGGAAGAGCATGTGACTCTTGATCTAGGGGTTGTGAGTTCCGGCCTCATATTGTGTATAAAGATCACTCACACAAATAAATAAATAGATTTTTAAAAATTTATCACTTAATCCATAACCATTGTTTACGTCTCCAGCCTCACCCATGAGAGAGTTTCTACTTAAATACATGTGGATGATGGTTAATAGGAAGTATATTAGTACATATAAATAATATCTTAATAAAGCAGATTTAAAAATATATTGGCAGTTAACCTAATCACAAAGGAACTTTATGTGCCTTGCTAGTCATCCTCAACAAACTGGATAAAGACCATTGACAAAAGACAATTGAAGAATTTCTAGGGCAAAACCAGCCTAAAGGAAATTGTGTTTGTGGAAACATGATTTTTTTAAATGCTTATTTAGTTTTGAGACAGAGAGTGAGACAGAATGAGAGACGGGGAGGGGCAGAGAGAGGGAGACACAGAATCCAAAGCAGGCTCCAGGCTCTGAGGCGTCAGTGCAGAGCCGGATGCAGAGCTCAAACTCACAAACTGTGAGATCATGACCCAAGCTGAAGGCAGATGCTTAATCCGCTGAGCCACCCAGGCTCCTCAATAGTCCTTTTTTTTTTTTCATTTTTTATTTTAAATTTGGATCAGACTGGAATTTCTTCTGCCAAATGGATATGTAGCAAAGTTATTATTTTCCAGAAAAAAAATTTCTGGAAAAACATTAATTATTTTTTTTCAACGTTATAAAAGGCCCTCCTTTCCTCAGTGATTTGAGATTACATTTTTACCTCATCTTCTATTCTTTTTTTTAAAAGCAATCCCTACACCCACCATGGGGCTTGAACTCACAACCCTGAGATAAAGAGTCGCATGCTTGGGGTACCTGGGTGGCCCAGTTGGTTAAGAGTCCAACTTAGGCTCATGTCATGATCTCATAGTTCATGGGTTCAAGCCCTGCATCGGGCTCTGTGCTGACAGCTCAGAACCTGGAGCCTGCTTTGGGTTATGTGTTCTCCCTCTCTCTCTGCCCTACTTGTGCTCTGTCTCTCTCCGTCTCTCAAAAATAAATAAATCTATAAAAAATGAAAAAAAAAAGTCGTATGCTCTACCAACTGACCCAGATGGACACCTCCCCCCACTTTTTTTTGTTTGTTTGTTTTTTACATGTCTTCTATTCTTGATTGTATTTTAGCTCTGTTTTGTTTTTTTGGTCTATCTATCACACACACTATTGGTAAGATTTTACAAAAGCACAAACCCTCACACGTGGGTAGGTATGCAAATCAATACATCCCATATGAAGGATAATTTGCTTATATTTATATACATATTTTAATAAACAGACACATATATATCTATACACACATTTTTTTCTTTTTGAAATATGTGAATGCATTTATTACCTGTTAAGAATAAACTAACATAGAGGCACCTGGGTGGCTCAGTCGGTTGAGCGTCCAGCTTCGTCTCAGGTCATGATCTCACGGTTCGTGGGTTCGAGCCCCGCGTCGGGTTCTGTGCTGACAGCCAGCTCAGAGCCTGGAGCCTGTCTTCAGCCTCTGTGTCTCCCTCTGACCCACCCCTGCTCACGCTGTCTCTATCTCTCTCTCAAAAATGAATAAAAAACAAAACAAAAAAAAAGAGAATAAACTAACATATAACAGCAGGAAAATAAAGTTGCTGTTTCGAGGCCAGGAAAATCAACCCAGGGTAGAAAGCATCCCTGTTAATGGCTATTTACACAGTGACTGTTTCTTTCATTTCTAGAAATGAGGCTGGGCTAGGCTGTTGGGGGTCGTGCCCCACTGGCATAAGACTGAACAGGATGGTCCTGGGGGAGCTTCAGGAGGGTCCACCCAACAAGCCAGGAAGGTCTGGCTGACCTGAGGGTTGGAACAACTCTGGGATGCTTGTAAACCAAACCCTCCCCGAGGGCATACCCTGAAGGAGAGGGGTTCTAACTTTGCATCAACTTCCTGAATCCTCCCTGACACTGGATGGCCCAGGCCTGACCCCAGGAAGGGAAGGAGAGTGTTGGACTATGATGGTTTTGAGAGTTTGTCTTCCCTCTGGCGGGAAGAGAATAGGTTTCCAGGAGACATAATGCCTTGAGAAGGGCAAGAACAGATTTGAGGGCCACCTCATTGTATTCCATGCCTGGAACAGGAAAGCGGGCCCCCGTAGCCCCTGCAAAAAGGAATGAGAACACAGGAGGTATGTTTGATATCTGCAGAAAAATGAGATAGAATCCTTATTTCTTGCCTATTCTCATGGAGCACACACAGTGTTTTCCTTGACAATTTCCTGTTCCAATTCCAGGATTTATACAAAAACAGTAGAATGAGCTTGCAAGGTAAATAAGGACTTCTCTAGAGCAGCACTCGCACACTGATGGCTACTGTTATCTGAGATAAATTTTGGATCATGCCTCTGGAGAGCAGGGAGGAGAAGATTTTCTAATATATAACACAGCAAAAGTAAAATGTTAATGTTAAAAATGTTTTATGTGGTGGGGTGCCTGGATGGCTCAGGTGGTTAAGCATTCAACTTTTGATCCCAGCTCAGGCCTTGATCTCAGGATTGTGAATTCAAGCGCTGCACTGGGCTCCATGTTGGGCATGAGGCCTACTTAAAAAATGCTACTACTATTACTACTACTAAATAACATTTTTTAAATGTTTTATTTTATATTTAAGAGAGAGAGCACGAGCAAAGAGGGGTCAGAGAGATGGAGACAGACTCTGAAGCAGGCTCCAAGCTTTGAGCTGTGAGTACAAAGCCTGATGCGGGGCTCCAACTCATGAGTAGTGAGATCATGACCTGAGTTGAAGTCAGACGCTTAACCAACTGAGCCACCCAGGCACTGTGATAATAATAATAAATAAAAATGTTTTATATGGTAAGTGCCACTTTTCTCTTCGTAAGTTTCTTTAAAAGATGGGTCTCATTTATAACATTTAGAAATAACAACAGCAAAAATAGCCAGCATTTACTGAGGACTCTCTGTGGCAGGCACTGTGTTGAGTCTTTCTTTAATACTCATGTTGACACAGTACTTAGCTATGGTTACTCAGTAAATATTTATCAGAAAGCTTGGAGAAAACTATCAAAGGCATTCAAGAATAGAAAATTACAGCCAATATTCCTCATGAATATAGATACAAAGATTCTTTTAATATTTATTTATTTTGAGAGAGAGAGTACACAGGAGCATGTATAAGCAGGAGAGGGGCAGAGGGAGAGAGAGAATTCCAAGCAGGCTCCACACTCAGTGGAGATGGAGTCCCACATGGGGCTCAGTCCCACATGGGGCTCAGTCCCACGACTGTGAGATCATGCATGACCTGAGCCAAAATCGAGAGTCAGATGCTTAACTGACTGAACCACCCAGGCGCTCCAGATGCAAAGATCTTTAAAAAATACCAGTGAATTAAATCCGACAGTATATAGAGAGGGCTAACATCATAATCAAGTGGAGTTTATCACAGGAATGCAAAGATAATTACGTTTTTTAAAAAATTTTTTAAATATTTATTTTTGAAAAGCAGAGAAAGAGGCAGAGAGTGAGCAGGGGAGGGAGACAAAGAATCTGAAGGAGGCTCCAGGCTCTGAGCTGTCAGCACAGCTCGAGCTCATGAACTGTGAGATCATGACCTGAGCTGAAGTTGGATGCTTTACCAACTGAGCCACCCAGGTACCCCAAAGACGGTTAAGTTTTTGAAAACCATTCAAAGTAATTCACCATATTAACAGAATAAAGGAGGAAAAATCATATGATCATCCCAAAAGATGCAGAAAAATATTTGACAGAATTCAATATCCTTTCATGATTAAACAAAATAAAACAAAACAAAACATAGGAAACTAGGAATCTAGGGGAATTCTGCCTGTGTCTGATGAAGGACATCAATTGAAAACCCTGTAGACAATATCATATTTAATCATAAAAGACTTGAGTGCTTTCCTCCTATGTTTAGGAACAAGGCAAGGATGCGCATTTCACTGTTTTTATTTAAGGTTGTACTAGAAGTCACAGCCAGTGAAATAAGGCAAGAAAAAAAATTACACAGATTAGAAAGGAGGAAGTAAAATTGTCTTATTAGCACAAGACTTGATTGCTACAAAAGTTATCTAAGAAATGTACAAAACAACCATTAGAATTCTACGTGAATTTCGCAAGATCACAGGATACTAAGTCAATGTACAAAATCAATTACATTTTTCTATTATAGCTGCAAATAATTGAAAACTCAAATAACTCCATTTATAAAACATTTAGGAATAGATTTAACAAAAAACACAAGGGACCTTTATGCCAAAAACTGCAAATTAAAATAAGATTCAAATAATGGAGCAATATACCACATTTGTGGATTGGGAGAGTCAAAGTTGTTAATATGTTTATTCTCTATATATGTTCATCTATAAGCTCATTTATAGAAATTAACATGCTGATTTAAAAATAAATTTAGATTTATAAAAACATTGCAAAAATAGTACAGAGAGTACTTGTATACCCGTAATATACTTGCTTCCCATAGTATTAACATCTAACATTTACTATAGTATATCTGTCAAAACTAAGAAATCAACACTGGTACATTATTTACTTTACCTAGATTTCACTGTTTTTTTTTCCCCCTAATGTTTTTTTTTTGTTCTAGGATCCAATCCAGGATATTACATTGCATTTAGTTATCGTATATCCTTAGTCTACTTAGGTGTGTGACAATTTCTAAGTGTTTCCTTGTTTTGTTTTGTTTTTAATAAGTTTGACAGTTTGGAGGAATACCGGTCAGGTATTTTGTAGAATGCCTCTCAATGTGGACTTGCCTAATGTTTTTCTCATGCTTACACTTGGGTTATGGTTTTGGGGAAGAATGTCATAGTGATAAAGTGCTCTCCTCATCACAGACCATGCTATCAGCATGATTTATCACTAGTGACATTGTCTTTTTACTTGGTTCAACAAACTGAGTTTAAAATTTATGTGGAAATACAAAAGATCTAAGATAGTAGAAACAATTTTGAAAAATAAGAGCAAAACTGAAGGACTTACAAGTCTTACTGCAAAACTATAGTAATCAAGACAGTGTAGAACTGGCAGTAGGACAGAAAAATCACTGGAACATACTAGAAAGTTCAGAAAACGATCCACACTTATATGGGCAATCTATTTTCAAGAAAGATAGGAAAATAATTCATTGGGGAATTATGTTTTCATCCAATGGTGTTGGAACAATTGGGTATTCACTTGGAAAAAAAAAAGAGATCAAGAAAGCGGCCTAAAAGTACTAAGTTTGTGAGTGGCAGGGACAGGGATGCCAAGCTGGACTTTCTGGCTACCACATGGTGATTTTGAATATGAACTTATAATCAATATATTTAGGCCACAATGTTTTTCTGAATCCAATTCAATCTGAGGTCATACTTTCAAAAAATGTCAGTGTCTCGGGTGCCTGGGTGACTCCGTTGATGAAGCATCCGACTCGATTTTAGCTCAGGTCATGATCCTATGGTTCCTGAGATTGAGCCCCACCCCCCACTGACTCTGCACTGACAATATGAGCCTGCTTGGGATTCTCTCCCTCTCTCTCTGCCCCTCCCCTGCTTGCCCACATGCATGCTTGCACTCTCTCTGTCTCCCTCTCCCTCTCCCTCTCTCTCAGAGAGAGAAATAAACTTAAAAAATAATATAAAAAACACTTCGTGATCTTCTTGCCCTGATGATGAGAAATTCTCAGTCATTTATGGAGGCAGGTCCTCTCCTTCTCGCCGGTGGTTTTACATAGTGCACTGCATTCAGGAAGGGTCCTCTAGTCTTCAGGCCACGTTGCTCACTTTCCAGAAGATCTGTCGTAGAGCTGAGAGCCTCTTCACTGGGTCTCAAGTATGTCTGCTTGCTGGGACCCCTGCCATAGAAGGTCTGACCTCCCTGCATGGCTTCTGTAGCCCTTCCCTCTGATGTCCTTTGCCCTGACCTCCCCCCACTTTCCCTCCTCCATTTCTTTAAGGAAACTTGTGGATTTCCTATTACTGGAGGAATCCCAAACCACTTTTCTCTTCCCAGTTCCAGAAAACCTGCTTTTGGTTCTATGGTTCTCCAAATATATTTCTTCAACCTTTCCCCTTGTTGAGAGGTTTTTTTTAATACTACCATCTTAGGGTCTTGAAAAACACTATTGGACTCCTTTCCTAAAGGTGGAGATAAAAAAAGAAATGCTGCATAATTTTACTAATTTATTGTATGAGAGATAAAGACATATGCTTCAGAAAAAGTTCAGTGTTTCCCAAAGTTATCCACAGATCACTTGCATCAGAATCACCACAAATACGTGCTAAAAATGTTCACTTCAGGGTGCCTGGCTGGCTCAGTCGGGGGAGCACAGGACTCTTGATCTCGAGGTCATGAGTTTGAGCTCCATGTTGGGTGTAGAGATTACTTAAATAAAATTTCAAAAAAAGTCCCCCTGCTCACGCTGTCTCTCTCTCTCTCCTAAAAAATAAATAAAACATTAAAAAAATTAAAAAAAAAAAAAGGGGGGCGCCTGGGTGGCTTAGTCGGTTAAGCGTCCGACTTCGCTTAGGTCATGATCTCACGGTTCGTGGGTTCGAGCCCCGCATCGGGCTCTGTGCTGACTGCCAGCTCAGAGCCTGGAGGCTGTTTCAGTCTGTGACTCCCTCTCTCTCTGACCCTCCCCTGCTCACGCTGTCTCTCTCTCTCTCTCTCTCCTAAAAAATAAATAAAACATTAAAAAAATTTTTCAAAAAAAAATTTCAAAAAAAGTCAAAATGTTCATTTCTGGTTTTATATCCAGACCCACTGGACCCCTGGAGGTGGGACTGGGAATTTACTTTTTTTTTTTTTTTTTTTTACTCTGTTAAATCAATGTTTTATTATTTCTCACGATTCTTTGGGTTTACTGGGCAGTTCTGCTGAGCAATTCTGGGCTCACTCACGGTGTTTGCACTCAGCTGACAAATTGATGAAGGGGTGGGCTCAGCTGGGAGTTTAAATGGCTGATCTTTAATCCCAGGCTTCCTCACAGCATCTTGATCTCAGACTAGTGTTCTCACATGGTGAAGATGGAAACTTAAAGGCCTCTTGAGGTCTGAACTTCATAACTTCCATAGCACTACCCGTGCCACAGTCTATTGGTCCGAGTAAGTAATAAGGCAAGACAAGATTCAAGGTGAGGAAGGGTCTCCTTGTTTGGACAGGAAGGAATCTGCATTTTTCTCTTTTCTTATTTTTAATGTTTATTTATTTATTTTTATTTATTTTTTTTTTAATTTTTTTTTAATGTTTTATTTTTTAGGAGAGAGAGAGAGACAGCATGAGCAGGGGAGGGCCAGAGAAAGAGGGAGTCACAGACTGAAACAGGCTCCCGGCTCTGAGCTGGCAGTCAGCACAGAGCCCGATGCGGGGCTCGAACCCACGAACTGCGAGATCATGACCTAAGCGAAAGTCGGACACTCAACCGACTAAGCCACCCAGGCGCCCCAATGTTTATTTATTTTTGAGAGAGAGAGAAAGAGAGCCAGGATGGGCAGAGAGAGGGAGACACAGAATCCGAAGCAGGCTCCAGGCTCTGAGCTGTCAGCAAAGAGCCCTTTGCGGGGCTCCAACTCGTGAACCCTGAGATCATGACCAGAGCCACAGTCGGAAGCTTAACGTCCTGGGGAATCTGCATTTTTAACACAGCCTCCTCAGGTGACTCATGCACGCCGGGGTTAAGTGTGAGTCATTCATTTAACAAATATGTGTTCAAAGCTCTGTCCTATCGTGTTTGGAACAGATCTCTATTTCTAGAACTTAAATTTATGTATATGTAAATGTTTTTGTTTCTTTTAAAAGGCTTATTTCTTTTCTAAAAAAAATGTCAATCTTTATTTATTTTTGAGAGAGAGAGAGAGAGAGGGAGAGAGAGAGTCCAGGCTCTGTGCTCAGAGCCTGACATGGGGCTCAAACCCATGAAGCATGAGATCATGACCTGAGCTGAAGTCAGACGCTTAACCGACTGAACCACCCAGGCGCCCCTAAAAGGCCTATTTCTTACGTTAGCTTTGTGTCACAGAGCCTACCACAGTACTTGTGACACAGTAAATATTCAGTAAATATCTCTGAAATGAATGTATATATTAGAATCTAGTTTGTGCAATAGCCTAAGTGTGATGTGGAATTTCTCTCATAAGTCAGTCTCATTTGAAAGGTAAATATGGAAGTTAATATTTACAGATACAGGGCGTTCCTGAAATAAGTAATATGTTTAGGTACTGTAAAGAGATGGGACCACTGGAGCTTGGAATGGCAGGAGAATTTGTGAAAAAGAAATTTCAGGAATTGAAAGTGAGTAGGCTTTGGAAGGAAGAAAGTGGGTGGATCTGGTATGATCACAGAAATGTGTTTTTTTTCCCCCCAGCAGGTTTAGGAGTCAGTGGCTGGTACACAAGCCTTATAAAAGGAATGGTGGAAAATGTCAGTAACGGAGGTTGAGGATGGATTGGGGAGAGGCTGGGAGAGTGACATGACGAAAATGACATTAGTCAGTTTGTCAGTTGGGATGGCAGTTTAAAAAGAGTAGTTTATGATAATGCACATCAATCAGGCTTGGAACTCCAAAATGCTGGGACCTCTAGCTGGGAAAAGTTGAGATGAATTTTATTTTAGAACACCTGGAAACGAAAATAGCATAGCTATGTTCTGATCACCAAATATTTCCTTAAATATCAGATCCCCTGGGACGCATGGGTAGCTCAGTTAAGCATCTGACTTCAGCTCAGAGGTGATCTCACGGTTCATTGGTTCGAGCCCCGTATCAGGCTTTGCAGTGACAGTGCTGAGCCTGCTTTCGATTCTGTATCTCCTTCTCTCTCTCTCTGCTCTTCCTCCGCTCGTTCTTTCTCTCAAAAATAAACATTAAAATAAGAATAAAAACCAGATCCCCTTTCCCAATTTTAAGATAGAATTAATGTATAATAAAATCAGATTCTTAGTAGTGGCCATACCCTACCTGTCCATGGCCTTAGGCCAATTACGCCCCCTCCCTTCCCACCTATTTTTAGCACCTCTGTTATGTTTTAATTACTGTGTCAAGCGCTGTACAGATAACCGTCCCTCATTTAATCGGCCAAACTTCTCCACAGGAAGACGTTATCTTGCTCATTTTATTGGTTAGGAAAATGAGTCTTAGACGGGCAACAGATCACAGCCTGAAGGTTGCAAACAAAGGTGTAATCCCGCGCCGAAACAAAGGCCGCACAAGTGGTGGGGGGGAACAAGATTCGTGAGACTCCAGAGAGGTCCGCGGCGAAGGGAAGGGAAGTGAAGAGAAAGGAAGCAGGAAAATGGAGATTTAGCCTCCAGTTACCAGACTCTGCAGGAGGGAAAGCAGAGTGAAGGTGAAACCTCTCTTAACACCTGTCTATCCGTCTCGGTGTAGGCGTCTCTACAAAATCTCGGTACGCGGTTGGTGAGATTTGGGGATGGACGATTCTGATTGGCTAGTCGGATCTCGAACCAGGCCTACGCTCCAAGGATCGGGCGAGGGGTGGGTGGAACTTGAAACAGAATCCGTTGTTTCATTGGTGAGAAGAAAACGAACCAGGAACTATCCGGAAGCGTAATTGGCTGTTGCCAGGAGCCCACCGACGGCCGTAGGAGCCCTGGTTACGGAAGCCGGGGAGTGCTGAGGTCAGAGTCCACCTCGAGGAAGTTAGCTTTGGAAACCCGGTTAGTGGTGGAGAAGAGCTGCTCAGGCCTAATGGCGACTGTGGAAGCAAGCGGCAACGATGGGAAAGGGCAAGGGGTCGAGACCTCCGTCACCTATTATCGATTGGAGGAGGTGGCGAAGCACAACTCCATGAAGGAGATATGGCTGGTGATCCACGGGAGAGTCTACGATGTCACCCGTTTCCTTAACGAGGTGGGGGCCCGGGAGGTTGGGGGCCCCTGGGAGCTGCACGGGAGAGGGGATGGTCTGGACCAGAAAAGATGTAGGGTGTATGTGTATAGGAGGGAAATGAAGCCTGGTTGAGGGCAGTTAGATGTGCGAAAGTGATCACAATCGCCCTAGACGGAAACCGAGGGGCCTTAGATCTGCATGCCAGCGCTAAATTACGGAGTCTTCATTAGTATCCTGAATTGCATATCATATACGGAACACTTAACTATGCGCTAGGCCACACTCTTAAGCCATCATTATCCCCATTTTACAGATAGGGAAACCAAGCCTCCAGACTGAGAGCTCTCCAGGTCACACGCTTAACAGCCTATAACCATTCCAGCCTAGGTTTTGAAGGGCTCCAAACCTGTGCTTTTTCCGCAGTGTCTTCATAAGAAATAGCATTTTTCATTTTCATAAGAAGAAGCTGACGTTATTTTTACCCCCTGATTATGCTGCCTTTATTTTTTTTCTAATTTGAGTTTGAGTTGATCTTGAGGCCGGAAGGTCATGAGTTGACTTATTTGGTCATTGACATTCTCTGTTAAGTCTTCAAACCTGTTGCAATAGATCTCCTTATGCAAGTTCTTGAGACCATGGTGCAACTGAGTAATTTTTTTTCAAATTTTATTTTGAGGAAATAGGATAGACTTTTAATGGATCTAAACTAACTTTATTATTTAAATAATTTTTTTAATGTTTTTATTTGTTTCTGCGAGAGAGAAAGAGAGCGAGAGACAGTGTGAGCAAGGGAAGGTCAGAGAGAGAGGGAAACAAAGAATCTGAAACTGGCTCCAGTCTCTGAGCTAGCTGTCAGCACAGAGCCCGACGCGGGGCTCGAACCCAGGAACCGCGAGACCATGACCTGAGCTGAAGTCGGACGCTTAACCGACTGAGCCACCCAGGCACCCCTAAACTAACTTTATTAAGGTGTAATTTACATGCAGAAATTGTGGCCATTTAAAATGCAGTTTGATGAGTTTTAACAAATGCCTTCGCCCATGTGATCATGATCCCAATAAAGACAGCATTTCCATCACCCTAAAAAGTTCTCTCTTGCTCCTTGGCAGTCATTCCTCCCACCCCAATCCCTGAGACTTTGAGGTATTTATTTACATATACATATTAACATATATCTATTTTTGGTGTATATCATGTTGAGTAATATATTAATAATCTTGTGGTTAATTGCTTGGAAATTTTTGTGCAATATAATATTGTAACTGAGAAAAACTTCATTTCTGTTGTTTTTGTGAAGCAAATATACTAGTAAAATATGTATTCTCTTAATTTGGAGCCTAGGGGAGAAATCACTGTATCCTGATTTATTTTTGAGAGAGTAGGAGAGAGACAGAGTGTCAGCAGTGGAGGGGCATGCGTTGGGGGGGGGGGGACATGGAATCCAAAGCAGGCTCTAGGCTCTGAACTGTCAGCACAGAGCCTGATATGAGACTGGACCCCATGAATTGTGAGATCATGACCTGAGCCAAAGTCAGATGCTTAACTGACTGAGCCACCCAGGCACCCCTACATCCTGATTTTTAAGTCTATAAAAAGTTTTGAAATGTGAAGTTTCCCAAAAAGGCATTGTTTTTAATAAATCTTTCTAATGGACAGTAAGTTAACATCTTAGAATTTAGTGTCTTGTATTTGTATGGGGTATGGCCTTTTATGCTTTTAAAACAGTACGTTAAAAGTACTTTCCCATTACTTCATCCTTGAAGGAGTAGTTGAGAGTGACTTGGATGTAGTGATCCTTATGTTAACAGGGTGGGAAACAAGTTCACAGAGATTTTGGTCATACAGTTGATTGGTGGCAGAATCTGGTTTAGATAGATTCCTTGATTTCTCTTGTTTATGTAGCATTACTTCAAAATTGTGGCCTTAGGTCCTTAGGCGTATGCCTCATTGTAAGTTTCAGTTGTGGGCGGGTAGCGTGTTAAAGCACAATTCATAATGGTAGGTAAAATGTTTGTCATTTGTGGTTTCATTTCCCCTAAATTTTTCATTTTTGTACTACATATGTAATCTCCACACCCAACGTAGGGCTCATATGCACCACCTTGAGACCAAGAGTCATGTGCTTCTCGGACTGAGCCAGCCAGGCGCCCCTCTTCCAGGTTTCTTCTTGAGTGAATTAGAATTCATAATGAATTTGGAAGAAACACTCAGTGCTTATAGTGAATGTTAGTTCGAGATTGGACATTAGTTCACTCTTAAGTAGTGATTGCTAACCAGGTTGACAAATGTTGATGGAGCCAGAAACATCACAGGTGAAGCTGAGCCCCAGATCTTCACCTGCAATTAACTCTTCTTACCTGTTTCGTCTTCTCTGTTCCTATTTTCTTGCTCATTCTAAGCCTATTCGTTCATTTACTTGCTCATTCAAATATTTGTCAAGTGTCTGTTATGTGTTAGATACTGTTCTAGGTGCTGAGGAGACAGCAGTGTATAGGCTGTATTTGTGCCCACATGGAGATTAGTCAATGGTGAGTGGACAATAAGCAGAGTAAATAACTATCATGTATGCTGTGTTAGAAGTAGTGGTAGGTTCTAAGAAGAAAAATAAAGCAGAGAAGAGGACTGTGGATGTAGATGAGATGAAGAGGTCAGGGTGAGGGGTTGAAATTTTGGGTATGATGGTCATACTTGGTTTTATTAAGAGAATGACAAGAGTAAGGGCCAGAAGGAAGTTTAAGGGAGCTGGCCATGTGGGTATCTGCAGGAAGAGTGGTTGTGGCAGAGGGAGCAAGTTCAAAGGCCTTGAGGTGGGAGTATGTCTAGTGTTTGAGGACAAGTCAGGAAGGCTGTAGTGGCTAGAGGTCCACATGATCAGGTGGGGACAGATCAAGTACAGCTTTGCAGACTTTAGGAAGGATTTTGACTTTTGTCTGGGATAGGAACTCAAACTGGAGCGGAGGAGTGACATGATGGTTTAATAGTATCTCTCTGACTACAATGTTTAGAAGAGACTGAAAGAGGGCAAAGGGAGAGTTGAGGAGCCCAGTTAGGAAAAAGGCTATTGTAGTAATTTCGGCAAGAGGTGGTGGCTTGCACCAGGCTAGTGGCAGTTGGGGGTGATGGTGAGAAGTATCAGATTTTGGATGTGTTTTGATGGTAGAGCCAATAAGATTTAATGATGCATTGGATTTGAGGAGTGAGAGGAGTCCAAGATGGCACCAAAGTTTTTGGCCTGCAGATCTAGAAGAACAGGATTGCTCTTAGATGAGGTGGGAAGACCTGTATCAGTTCTCATCCTTCTCCTTACAATTGAAATCACTTGGGGGCTCCTTCTTAGAAAGAGGTCCCTAATCTGAATATCCCATGTATGTAGGGTGCTTTTTTTATTTTTATTCTTTGATTAATGAATATGCCTGTAATGTTACTCTGGAGTTTGAATGTGATGAGTTAGAATTGGTAGTGTAATTGGATTATCCTTCCCCTAACATTAATTTTACAGTTTTGAATTAGTGGTATTGGATTATTGAAATCGCAAACGAAAAACCAAAGCCTTGCAGTAGTATACATCTTTGTCTTTCCATTATTTAGTAGCATAGAACAATCACAGACAAATGGTTATACTATCTTATGACATTGGTTAGAAGATAAAAGTACAGCTCCCTTCACCAGGGTCAGTATGATTTTGTGAACCTTTGTGTCAGTCAGTATTCTAATTTTCTTACCATGTATCACAGATAAGAAGAGTTCAGATGCCATTGTCTTATGTATATAACCATTTCTGAAAAGAATAACTTAAAATAACACATTGTGTTATTTTAAGGTTTTGTATGTATTTTTTAGTGACCATGGTCATGAGTGGGAATACTGCTTTAGGACTTGCCTCACAGATGGGATAGCATTTTACTCGTTTCACCGTTATTTGTTAGGTGCTGACTGTTAGGTGGTTTGGTACTAGGCCCTGGTGGCATATAAAAATAAACACGGTCCTGTCCTTGAAGCTACTCTTCCACGGGAGGTAAAACAAAAGCAGACAGACATTCAATGATAGTGCTTTCTATGAAGGAAACCAATAGAAGTTGAGAAAGAAAAATGGGGGTGGGGGAGATGTATTTTAATAAGAGTTTTCTGGAAAGCTTCTGTGAGACGACTTCTAATCGAGCTGAGGAGAAGGAACAAGTTGGGAAGGCTGGAGAAGAGCATTCTGACAGCATTTGCAGAGGCAAGTGAGAATTTGACCCACCAGAGGGACTGAAAGCAGGTGCGGCCTCGGTAGGGAATGAAGGGCAAGAAGGGCCAGAGAGCTTGGTGGGAGCCAGACCAGGCAGGCTAGGTAGTATTTTGGATTTGATTCTAAATTAATTGGAAAACCACTGAAGCCTTTTAAGAAGGGGGTGACATTAAAGCACTTTATTTTTCAAGTAGGTTACTTTGGCCGAGAAGTCAAGAACAAGTTGGAGGGAAAAGAACACAGAATGGAAGAAAGTAAAACTTTGAATTCTGAGGGATTGTTTGAATCGTTCTATATCTTCTATGCATATACCAGTATCTACAAATATGTACAAATAAATAGGGAAATAGAATTGTAGTTTGAGTCCCATGCTCTGACTGAGCCAGCCAGACGCCCCAATCATAGTGTTTCTTAACGGAATTATAGTATCTATTAATTGATCTGTTTTAATCGTAAAAATAGTATTTACTGGGTGTTTATTATTCTGACCATTTTGCATGTAATTTCTCTTTTAACTTCCAACCACCCTTCTTGAAGATGAGAAAACTGAGGTGCAGAGAAGTAACTTTCATAAAGTTATAAAGTCAGGTGGTACAGATGGAGTTTGCACTCAGGCAGTCTGACCTGATAGTCTATGCCTATTGCATTAGGATTTGCCTCAGACTGCAGAGTATGGAGTCAGGTCTGTTTTACAGCTAGCTTCTTTCACAGTTTAGATCTCATTTGGAAGGATTGGGAATGTGATAAAGGGAAGTTTAGAACAGGTACCTTTTTCTGGTTCCCAGGTAATTTTATTTTTTAATAGGTTATACAGGTATACTGTGAAAAGCACCTTCTTTCCATATGCTCAGTTCTACTGCTGCTTATGTTTCATCCTTCCAGAGATTTGTTTTGCATATACAAGCAGAAGTAAATGTGGTCATTCCCACTCTTTTTACCCCAAAGCTAACACAATATCCTCATTGATCTGTGCTTTGCCTTTCTTTTTTTTTTTTTTTAATGTTTTATTTATTTCTAGGGACGGAGAGAGAGACAGCGTGAACAGGGGAGGGTCAGAGAGAGAGGGAGTCACAGACTGAAACAGGCTCCAGGCTCCGAGCTGGCAGTCAGCACAGAGCCCGACGTGGGGCTCGAACCCACAAACTGCGAGATCATGACCTAAGCGAAAGTCGGACGCTTAACCGACTAAGCCACCCAGGCGCCCCTGTGCTTTGCCTTTCTCACTTAAGTGTAACTCTTCAGAGTCTTTACATATCCCTTCCTGGAATACTTCCCTATTATTCATAGAATTTGTTGTATGGATCAAAATTTATTTAAACAGCCTCCCATTGATAAATATTTGGGTTACTGATATTTTTCTAGGTTCCCCCCCTCTCCTTTTAAAAAAAAAAATTTTATGTTTTATTTATTTTGAGAGAGATAGAGACAGCATGAGCAGGGAAGGGTCAGAGAGAGAGAAGGAGATACAGAATCTGAAGACAGGCTCCAGGCTCTGAGTTAGCTGTCAGCACAGAGCCTGACACGGGGCCTGAACCCACTAACCGTTAGATCATGACTTGAGTCAAAGTTGGACGCTTAACTGACTGAGCCACCCAGGCACCCCGCTTTGTCCCCCTCTCTAAAGTCAGCTCTTTTGAGATCAAATGTACATAAAAGTACAGATTTTCGGGGCATCTGGCTGGTTCAGTCGGTTAAGTGTCCAACTTTGGCTCAGGTCATGATCTCACAGCTGGTGAGTTGGAGCTCCGCTCAGGCTCTCTGCTAACAGCTTAGAGCCTGGAGCCTGCTTTGGATTCTGTGTCCCTCTCTCCCTCTGCCCCACCCCCACTCTCTCTCTCTCTCTCTCGAAAAATGAATAAACATTAAAAAATTTTATATGTAGAGTTCAGTGAGTTTTGACAAAGATCTCACCTGTGGAATGATCATTGCAATTGATATATAGAATGTATCTACCACTGTGTTCTTATACAACCATTGATTTGATTTCTAACACTCTACAACAATGGTATCACTTATTTCTGTTTATTGTCTTTGGCTTCACATATCTAAGACTTTTTTTTTTAATGTATCGGCAGTTTGTTCCAATTTATTTTTATCTTTAAATTTTTTTATTAAAAACTTTTAATGTTTATTTTTGAGAGAGAGACAGAGTGCAGGCTGGGGAGGGGCAGAGAAGGAGAGAGACACAGAATCTGAAGCAGGCTCCAGGCACTGAGCTGTCAGCACAGAGCCCAATGCGGGTACTGAACACTTGAAGTGTGAGATCATGACCTGAGCTGAAGTCGGACACTTAACCAACTGAGCCACCCAGGGGTCCTGATGTTTTACTTTAATTTTATATGTTCATTTCATTGTATAATTGTACTGAAATTTATTTGTTCACCTGTTCATTAACATTTGAGTTGTTTCCATTTTTTGGCTATTGTGAACACAACTGCTGTGGACGTTCATGTACCAGTCTCTGTGTGGACATATATTTTTTTTCTTCATGGTTAAATCCCTAAGAGTCAAAGTGCTGGGTCATCCTTTTTTTTTTTTTTTTTAACTTTTTAAGCAATGTCAGGCCTTTTCTCAAACTGTCTGTATCATTTCATACTCCCACTAGCAATGTATGAGTTTTCCAGTTTCTCCACGCCCTCACTGACACATGATATTTGTCATTTTACTTATAGCCATTCTAATGGGTGTGTGCTGGAATATAATTTATGGTTTTAACTTACATTTCCTTGATGACTAATGATGTTGAGTGTCGTCATGGTATGATTAGCCATTTGTATGGATTTTTGTAAGGTGTCTGTTCAATCATGCCCATTTATAATTGGATTGTCTTCTTATTGACTTGAAAATATTCTTCATACATTCTGGATGCAAGTCCTTTCAGATACAGTTGACCTTTGAGTAATGGGTTTGAGTTGCATGGGTCCATTTACACGTTTTTTTAAATATAGTATTTTCTCTTCCTTATGATTTTTTTTTTTTTTAAGTAGGCTTCACGCCCAGTTGGATCTTGAACTCATGACCCTGAGATTAAGAGTCACAAGCTCTACTGACTGAGCCAGCGAGGCACCCCATGATCTTCTTAATACATTTTCTTTTCTCTAGCTTACGTTGTTGTTAAAGAACACAGTGTATGATGCATGTAACATAAAGGTTATGTGTTAATTGATTTTCTTACTGGTAAGACTTCTGGTAAACAGTAGGCTATTAACAGTTAAGTATTTGGAGAGTCCAAAATTATATACAGATTTTCAGCTGTGTGGAGGATGGGTTTGACAGAACCCCAACCCCTGCATTTGTTTAAGGATTAACCTTATATGTGTCATGACTTATTCTCCTAGTTTATTTTGCCTTTTCATTTTATTAACAGTGTTTTTTAAAGGAAATTTTGTTCCTTGTGTATATGAAATATAATTCTAATGTCTGGTTGCTGGCTTTGTGGTTCAAGTGTTTGGTTCAGTTTTGTACTTTACCTATTAGTTGTGTAACTGTGAGCACATAGCTAAAGGTCCTTACCCATCTGTGAGATAGAGATAATGGTACCTACTCCACAGAGTTAGGACAATTAATATAGATAGTGCAGATGAAGACTTATGGTGCCTGGCATAAAGAGCTCAGTGTTAAGGACCATTGGTTGGTTGATTGATGATTGACATTATTTTTATTAATAGTAAAATTTATTTAAAACAATTTATTCATTCCTTGCAACATCTTTTGAGTGCTAAGTGTCAGATGCTCTGGAACGTAAAGGTGAATTAGATGTCTTTGACTTGGAGGCACCTGATAGGTTTGGTCATTTGAGCGTTGGGCTCTTGATTTTGGCCCAGGTCATGATGTCACAGTACATGGGTTCGAACCCTGCAACGACGGGCTTCCCGCTGATGGGTGGAGTCTGCTTGGGTTTTTCTCTGACTTTGTGTCTCTCTGTGTATGTGTCTCCCTCAAAATATATAAACTTCAAAAAAAAAAAAGATGTCTTGGACTTGTCACAGAAAATGAGATCTGTGCACAAGTAATTGTCATGCAAGGTAGAGAGTAATATTGTCTTAAAGACTGAGAATGTAGGCTTGGTTTGAGAGCAGGGTGCTGAGGGTAGCCCTAAAAGCTTCAGAACCTAATACCAATTCTTACTAGATTTCTCTAAGGCTGGTTAAAAGAAAGTGCAATTTGATTGTCCTCTAGCGTATGAAATTAACAGATCTATAGGAAGATTTTTTTTATTTCCTAGAGCAGTTCCAAGTGTTTATTCCTAGGGAAAGCTTGAAATCAAATGAGGCAGAATTTAATCTCTAGCACTGTCCAGATGAGATGCCCTGATGAACAAACTGACTTTCATTTATTTGTTTTGCATGTGGGCATGGGTGTGACATACACACCAGAGAAGGAGAGGGGAAATGGGAGGGAAGGAGGGCAGAGTGAGCACTCTCTAGATCTCAGTATGTTCCAGGCATGCAATGTTCTAGAATACAGCCATGAAAAAGACAACCATGGTCCCTTTTCTTGGGGAGATTATAGTCTAACCGATGAACAAAGGCATCAAAGAAATTATTGCAGTTGTGATAAATGAGTATTATGAAGGTACCTAAGGAATTTTGAGAATCTGTAGCAGTGGGATTTACTCTAGCGTGGATAAGTTATGTTTGGATCTGCAGACCTGAGATTTGGACCCTGAGCGGTGGTGACTGCCAGGGTTATGTACACCCTTTCTGACAGCCATCAGGTTAGTCCATCCTGGGTGGCACCTCTGCCTTACTAGGTTCTTTCTAATCCAAATGCTGCGGACCTGCACCATTTCCTCCTGTTCACCACTCGGGTCTGTCCTGTTTCTCTGCCTTGTCAGACTGCTTTTGATCTTTTGGCTAGAGGTCCTTCTTATCACCTGGCCTAATTTTGCAGTTTCTGAAATCCTAATGTTTCTGGTCAGGTGGTCCTTAGCATATCCCTGTTGCTACATTTTTGTTACATCATTATGAGATTTCCACTCACAGAGAATTTGTGTAATTTCTTCCCATCACGATTTTTATTCCATTACTGTCATTCTTCCCATTCTCTTTTCTACCATCTCTCCCCTATCCTTTGCATGAAATTAGTAATCTGGAAATGCATTTCCTTTTTTTTTTTAATTTTTAAAAACTTTAAAAAAGTTTATTTATTTTGAGATAGAGACCGCATGAGTAGGAGAGGGGCAGAGAGAAAGGGAAAGAGAGAGAGGGAGGGAGGGATGAGAGAGAGAGAGAGAGAGAGAGAGAGAGAGAGAGAGAATCCCAGCAGGTTCTATGCTTGAACCAGCAAAACTGTAAGATGATGACCTGAGCCAAAACCGAGAGTCGGACGCTTAACCGACTGAGCCACCCAGATGCCCTGGAAGTACATTTTCTGTTAGTAATTTGTTTTCTCTCTTTTGTGTATTATAAATCTTCTGTCCTGTTTTCAGTAATACATAGTAAGTGAACTTGAAGAAGAGCCCAAAGGCTTCTTCCCTGCCACCGATTCTTTGGACAAATGAACTGACTAAAATTCTTCACCAGAGGACTTCACAAAATTTCCTTTATATCTGTGAAGTATTTCACTTGATTATTGCTGGACTGAGAGAGAAATGAATGGATCCCAATCATTGCTTCATCCCTTTTGAAAGTTTGCTATCTTCATTGCAGTGTAGTTTATTTAAAACATTTTATTTGTAACCATGTGTAATGGCTTACATAATAAAAGCTGGGACAAAGTCAGTTAGTCTGAAAACTACAAAGGCTATCCAAGTCAAAATAATTTTTTTGTAAATTCGTATGAGATTGAAAAGCAAAGCAGGTCCTAGGAAAAAAAATGGGAAATGTGTACTGCCTTATATTAGATATAGTGAATAAAAATAGGGAGAAATTTAATTTAATTTCCAGTAGATTTGAAGAGTGTAGGCCACCAATCCAGATTATTCAGGTTAACCCTTGGAACTCTTTTGGTATCATTTTTTTGTTTGTTTGTTTGTTTTGCTGTGATTCAGACTAAAGTAAATTTTTGGCTAATATTAATTATAGGTATGTAAACCTAGCTTTATTCTTATTGTGCTAAAACATATATCACATAACATTTTCCATTTAGCCATTTTTGTGGTACAATTCATTGGCATTAATTTCATTCATAGTGGTGTGCAGCCAACGCTGATATTGGTTTCTAAAACTTTTTCATCATCCCAAGCAGAACCCTGTAACCATTAGGCAATAACTACCCCCCATCACTCTTCCTTTGATAATTTCTAATCTGCTTTGTCTCTTTGGAATTGCTTAATTCTAGGTACTTTAAATACATACAGTCATACAATATTTGCCCTTTTGGTGTCTGGTTCCTTTTCACTTAACATTCTGTCGTGGTTTAAAAATTTGTATCGTGGTAAAATCTGAATAACATAAGATTGATTATTTTAACCATTTTAACCATATTTAACTGTACAGTTCAGTGGCATTGCATACATTCACATTGTTGTGTGATTATCACCGCTACTTATCTCCGGAACTTTTTCATCAGCCTGATCTCAAACTCTACCCATTAAACAATAACTCCATTGTCCCTCTTCCTAGCCCCTGGTCATCACTGTTGTATTTTCTGTCACTATGAATTTGACTATTCTAGCGGCCACATATAAATTGAATAATTCTATATCTGCCCTTTTGTATCTGGCTTGTTTCACTTAATATAATGTCTTAAAGGTTCATCCATGCTGTAGCATAGATCAGAATTTCCTTCCTTTTAAGGCTGAATAATACTCCATTATATGTATATACCACATTTTGTTTGTCCATTCAGCCATTCATCAGTGGGCACTTGGATTGTTTTCCATCTTTTGGCTGTTTGTGAATAATACTGCAGTGCACATTGGCTTACAAGTATCTATCTGAGTCCTTGTTTTCAGTTCATACATACATACGTACGTACGTACATACATACCTAGGAGTGGAATTGCTCAGTCATATGTCAATTCTGTGCTTTTTGTGGAAACTCCAAACTGTTTTTCGCAGCAGCATTTTACATTTCCACCAGCATTGGAACCAGAAGGTTCTGGTTTCTCCATATTGTCTCCAGCACTTACTCTTTTTTTTTTTTTTCCTGTTATAGCCATCCTAGCCAGGTGTAAAGTGGTATCTCATTGTGATTACATTGATTTGCATTTCCCTAATGACTAATGACGTTGAGCATCTTTTCATGTACTTACTGGTCCTCTGTATCTTCTTTGTAGAAAAATCTAATTAGACTCTGCCCATTTTTAATTGAATTGTTTGTCTTTTTGCTTTTAAGTTGGATTTCTTACTATATTCTGGACATCGGTCCTTTGTTAGATATTTGATTTGCAGATATTTTCTCCCATTCTGTAGCTTGTCATTTCACTTTGTGGATAATGTCCTTTGGTGTACAAAAGTTTCTTTTTTTGTTTTGTTTTTTTGTTTTTTTTGTTTTTTTATTTCTAGGAGAGAGAGAGAGACAGCGTGAGCAGGGGAGGGTCAGAGAGAGAGAGAGAGATACAGACTCCGAAATTGGCTCCAGGCTCTGAGCTGGCAGTCAGCACAGAGCCCGACGCGGGGCTCAAACCCACGTACCGCAAGATCATGACCTGAGCCGAAGTCGGACACTTAACCGACTAAGCCACCCAGGCGCCCCTGTACAAAAGTTTTTAATTTTGAGAGAGTTAAGCCCCTCCTCATCAGTAATTGCTTTAAATATACATGGATTAAGTTATTAAAAGAAAGAGATTGGCAGAATGGATAAAAATACAAGATCCAACAATACACTGTCTACAGGGGATTCACTTCATTTGTTTGTTTATTTATTTACAGGAGACTCACTTTATTTATTTTTAACTTTTTTAAAATTTATTTTTGAGACAGAAAGAGACAGCACGAGTCAGGGAGGGGCAGAGAGAGAGAGAGAGAGGGAGACCCAGAATCTGAAACAGGCTCCAGGCTTTGAGCTGTCAGCACAGAACCCGATGCAGGGCTCGAACCCACAAACCGTGTGATCGTGACCTGAGTCGAAGTCGGACCCTCAGCCGACTGAGCTACCCAGGCGCCCCAGGAGACTCACTTTAGATCCTACTCACATGAGTAGGTTGAGAGTGAAAGGATGGAAAAGGATATTCCGTGCAAAATACTAACCAAGAGAGATAGGTAGCCATATTCATATCAGATGAAAGAGACATTTTAAATCAAAAAAAGATTGTTAATATGCATAGAGTTTTTGTTTTGCAAGATGTAAAGAGCTCTGGAGATGGGTGTTGCTGGTAGTTGTAGTATTTTACTTTCCTGAAAATCTACAAGTATTCTGATATCTTCATATCCTTGTTGTGATTTGTTATTTTCCGGGTTTTCTGGGTTTCCTCCAATGGTGGTGGTGGTGGTTGTTATTGTTGGTATTTTGTTTATTTGTTTTTATAATAGGTTAGTGGGTATGAGGTAGGATCTTATTGTAGTTTTGCATTTCCCCAGTGACTACTGGTGTTCACCATATTTTCATATACTTGCTGGCCATCTGGAGATCATCTTCAGAGAAATGTCTACTTAAGTCCTTTGCTTGTTTTATAATCAGGTTATTTGATGTTTTTGTTAAATTTTAGAGGAGTTCTTTATATATTCTGGACATTAACGCCGTGTCATTTACATATCTTTTCTCCCACTCATTAGGTTGTTTTTTCACTTTGGTGATCATGTCCTGTGGTGCATAAAAGTTTTTAAATTTGATATAGTCCCATTTGTCAGTTTTTGCTTGTGTTATGCTTTTGGTGTCCTACCCAAGAAAGCATTATAAAATCAGTGTCCTAAAGCTTTTCCTCTATATTTTCTTCTAAAAGCTTTATAGTTTTGGGTCTTTTGTTTAGGTCTTTAATCTATTTGAATTAATTTTTGCCCATGATGTAAGATAAAGGGCCATCTTCATTCTTTTGTGTGTGGATATCCAGTTTCCCCGGCATTATTTGTTGAAGAGAGTGCCCCTTCTCTATTGTGGGTGATGCTGGCATCGCTTGTGATGAAGATCATTTGACTATATATGCAAGGGTAGTTGTTTATATGACATTTTAGAGCTTATTTTCCCACTAGTTATATATTCCGGACATTTAGCCATGTGGTGTCCCTCTAGTAAGTGAACATATTTGGATAACCACCATGTAGAACTGTGTAGCATGCTACAACCTCTCCTTGGGCCTCCTCCTAATCACTGCTTTCTTCATCATCCCCAGATGATGTTCTATTGACTTTAAGGTTATGGAGGTACACATTCTTTTGACTTTAAGGCTATAGATTTGTTCTGTTTTTGAGCTTTCTACAAAAGAGAGTGTTACAGTTTATATTGTTTTATGTCTCATGTCCTTGGTTCACTGTCTATATTCTTTCATGTTGTGGATATTGCAATGGTTTGTTCATTTTCATTGCTGATTAGGAGTCTATGGTAGAATTATACCTTAATTTATTCATACTGTGCTTATGGGCATTGGGTTTTCAAATTTAGGGTAATAACAAATAATGCTGCTGTGATCATTTGTGTGTGTGTGTATAAGTTCCTATATGTATACACATTTCTTTTGGGTGTATAATTAGGGAATTCAATTTGATTTTTTAATAGAAAACTATTGAAATAATTGTAGATTCATATGTACTTATGAAAATAATAGGGGCACCTGGGTGGCTCAGTCAGTTAAGCATCTGACTTTAGCTCAGGTCATGATCTCATGGTCTATGGGTTCCCAAGCTCCACATTGGGCTCTACGCTCTCAGCACAGAGCCTGCCTGGAATCCTGTCTCCCTCTCTCTCTGCTCTTCCCCAGCTTGCACACACAGGAGATCTCTCTCTCAAAAATAAATAAACATTAAAAAAATAAATAGATCCCTTATGCCTTGTGCCCATTTTTTCCAGTGGTAACATTTTGTAAACAACTAGCAAGCATATTGACATTAATTGGGTCCACAGATCTTATTCTGACCCCCTCAGTCTTCTATACAACTGATTTGTCTTTTAATTTTTTTTTTAAGATTTATTTATTTTTTACAGAGAGACAGAGTGCAGGTTGGGGAGAGGCAGAGAGAGAGAGGGAGACACAGAATCTGAAGCAGGCTCCACGCTCTGAGTTGTCAGCACAGAACCTGATGCATTACTTGAACTCACAGACTTTGAGATCATGACCTGGGCCAAAGTCGGATGCTTAACTGGATGCTTAACTGACTGAGCCACCCAGGAGCCCCTGATTTGTCTTTTAAAAAGAAAACAAAATGGTTTAATTTGTAGAGTCAAGAGTCATTCACTTTAGACTATATTACTCAACATGCAAATTACATTTACCTCTGGATACAGAAATGACATCCTGCCACTTTCCTAGGACATTGAATCCAGACAGTTATTCCAGGACAACCTTTCTCTATGTATCACTTACCCTCTCTGCCTTCTTAAAATGATGTAAACTCTGAGTCAGGTAACTGGGTCTTTAGTTCATTTGAGTCACCATATCATAGTACACAGCCATTGATTTTTTTTTTTCAGTTGATTTGATCTATTCTGAACTCCACATGAAGAGTATCTCATTATTTAACCTATACGTGATCATTCCTAAAGGCACTTGAGAATCCAGCAGTGTGTCAGGGTCACCAGTTTTCCCTGGACAGTATTAAGAGATGTAGAGTGTTTGTTAAGTATGTCCCGGCCCTGAATATTCACTCTGAAAAAGAATTTGTTTGAGTAAAGTTGTAATACATTTGCTCTTTATGTGATTGAGTAGGCTCACAGTGAACAAACAATACAGGGATATTTGTTTTGCTCATAAATAGTTTCTAAATTTTCATTAATGAAAACTATTACCTTTGTAAAGGAAGTTATTAAAATACTAGCACATAAATTAGATGTAAAAATTCAGGATATTTGGATCTCAAGGAAACAGGAGTTTACTGTGGTTTAGATATCAGGCTGATTGTACATAATAATTATAATTGGCAGTGTTTCTAACGAAGATTGAATTTTTGCTAATTTTTTATATAGTATCACTAGCTTGAGTTTCTCCCTTCTCTGCCTTTCATTTCTGTTATCACCAGAAGGAATTTTTTTAAACATCTTAAAAATAATTCTTTCCCTGTAAGTCACCCAGAATACAATAATTTCCTCTAGTTTCAAACATAAAGGGAAACCTGGCTGAGACAAGAATGACCCTTGCTGCACGTCCACTAGCTCATTGTGTTCTCCTTTTTATTCTGAGAGGCCCCAGCTCAAACAGTTTACAAGGTTAAGGGCTACAGTGTGTTCCCAGCAGAGCTAATTCCTGCTTCAATAAATACAGATGTACAATTCTTTTTTGAACATGCCTTCAAAGTGGAGATCTTTGGCCACGAGCTCCTCTTTGACATCATCTAGTGCCCACTGGTGATCCATGAGCTTCAAAACTTTCCACTTTGCTCTGAAAGCTTTGTTCCTGTCTTTGGGCATTGGCCATGGCTGCTCCAGTCATTTGTGCCTGCATTATTCTCGATTGGTCATTGGCATTATCTTGGCCCAGAATGAGAGAGTAAATGCTCTAAAGCCCAAATATGTAGTAGAAGCACCAGGATGTAGAATTCACCAGGATGCAGCTAATGTGAGTAGTTCAGTTCTTTACTGTAGCATAGGCAAAAACAGGGTCAGTGGACAGGGAGCCTGGGTGGCTCAGTTGGTTAAACGTCTGACTTCATGTTAGGTCATGATCTCACAGTTCATGAGTTTGAGCCCTGCATCAGGCTCTGTGCTGGGATCCTGGAGCCTGCTTTGGATTCTGTCTCACTCTCACTCTTTCCCCCCCGCTTACACTGTCTCTCTCTCAAAAATAAGCAAACATTAAAAAAATTTTTTTTAAACAACAAAAAGCAAGGTCAGTGGAAATATATCTTTGGTTGTAACAAAGCCTAAGCATGGCATGTTTATCCAGTCACCACTAAGAATCATTGGGAGGTCAGATGTTAAATTTCCTTTCACCATGTCTGTGAGCCTAGTGGGATCAGTCATAGGAGAAGGTAGTACTATTTTCCCTTTAGTTTTTTTGACAAATTGATACTCTGGTTTGTTGGAAGTAGTATTTTCATGTCAATTGGGGATTATAATTTTCATTTTCTCTGAGGATTATGCTTCATATTAGGACTTCAGCTGTTTAATACTTGCTCCTGGGTGAGCTTCTTGTCACTTTGCAGCTGGATGGACACACAGTGGTGGCTCATGGCCACAGGGAGGGTGATCACAGATCTTATTCTGACCTCCCCAGTTTTACTATAAAGCTGATTTGTCTTTTAATTTTTTTAACATTTACTTATTTTTGAGAAAGAGAAAAAGAGAGTGTGAATTGGGGAGGGGCAGAGAGAGAGGGAGACACAGAATCTGAAGCAGACTCCAGGCTGCCCAGAACCACCAGAGCCAGGGTGCCTGCCATCTTTTTTTTTTTTTAAAGGTATTATACAGTACTATTTTCAAGTAATCTCCACACCCAACATGAGGCTTGAACTCAGAGATCAAGAGCCGCATACTCTACCAACCAAGCCAGCTGGATGCCTCTCCTGCCATCTTTATTGAGAGCCAGCCTGGTCAGGGTCACAGGCCAGGCTCTTAGCCTGGGCATTACCTTGGCTCAGGAGTTGCCTGGCTTGTGCTGTGACCTCAGGTCTAGTGCATTGCCTCCAGCTGGGCTGCCATTTGATTTTAAATACTATCTGAAGCTTATAGAGTTCTAAAACCGTAAGGAAGTTTCCCTGAAATCTTTTGCTTGTTCTAAACCATCTGTATTAAGACCACATTTGGAATGAGAGGTACTAAATGTAGGGTTTTTTTTGACCTCTCCACCCTTCCTTGCCTCAGTGAAAGAAAGAAGGTTATAAGACAGTATATACTAGATGAATTCATCTTTATCACTGCCTACTGTATCAAATAAGTACTCAGTAAAAATTGTAGTTTAGTGGTTAAAATGATTTGAGTATACAGGAGAGAAACAATGGATGTATATTATATATATTTATGTAAGTGTGGCACATTTATTTATTTATTTATTTATTTATTTATTTATAAGTGGTGAGAGATTGGTGGAAGTGAAAAGACTTTGTTACTGTAGGAAGAGCTGTGCAGAAATTCATAAATTCAACCACTTCATGAAATACCTCCAGCTGCTAAGAAATAAGTATGATATTTTTCCTACTTAAAAGGTTGTTATAAAAGTAACTACTTAAAAACATTACTTGATATTTTAAAAGTACTAATTTAGACATGTCATATAATGTAAATTCTAAATTTGCTCATTGTAAGTAAATGTTTAGAGAATGTTTAAGTCAGGGACTGCTAAATGTAATATTAAAAATGTTCTCAACAGGTAGTACTTAATTTGGTAGAAGAATTTCAAGAGTGTACGGTGAAAAGTCTTCCTTCCACCTTGTCTCCTGGCTCCCAGGTTCTTTTCATTGTTTTCAGAGAGATTTCTTTTTTCTTTAAGATTTTTTTATTTTGAAGTGTAATCTCTACACCCACCATGGGGCTGGTGCTCACAACCTTGAGATCAAGAGTTGCACTTTCTACAAACTGAGCCAGTCTGGTGCCCCTGTTTTCAGAGAGATTTTATATATATGTACACATATGTATCTGTTTTTTAGAGTCACAGATGGTAGCATATTATATAAACTGTACGTTTGTCTTTCTGAGTACAAAGTGCTTCATATCCTGATCTCATTTGATACAATAGTAGTTAAGATACCTACTCATATTATCTCCATTTTATAAACAAGGAAACAAAGACATCTCAATTCCTTAGAGGCAGTTATTTTGGTGCCACTTATTGAACTTTTTATTATTTGTTTGTTTTTTTATTTTTAAAATTAAAAGAATACTTAATTTTAATTTTTTTACATATTTTATTTATGAGAGAGACAGCGTGAGCAGGGGAGGGTCAGAGAGAGAGGGAGACACAGAATCTGAAACAGGCTCCAGGCTCTGAGCTGGCAGTCAGCGCAGAGCCCGATGCGGGGCTCGAACCCACGAACTGTGAGATCATGACCTGAGCCGAAGTCAGATGATTAACTGACTGAGCCACCCTGGTGCCCCATAATTTTAATTTTTAACAATTGTTTATTTGAGAGAGAGAGAGCATGTGAGCAGGGGAGAAGAGATGGGAGGTGGGGGAGAGACAGAGAGAAAGAGAGAGAGAGAGAGATTGAGATCTTAAGTAGGTTCCATGCTCGCTGCAGAGCCCAGCTTGGGGCTCAATTCCATAACCTAAGCTGAAATCAAGATTCGGATGCTCAACTGACTGAGCCACCTAGCCGTTCTTAACTTTTTGTTTTGAAACCATTTGAAACGTACAGAAAGTTGCAAGAATAGAATAAAGAATTCCATGTTCCCTTTGACCAGGGTCTCCATCCGGGTTTCTGCAGCCGTCTGGATAATATTGGCAAAAAGAATCCAGCCGAGAGTACATGTTGTTCCTGCTTGTGCTGTCGTGCTGGCCTCCTTCAGTCCAGAACTGCCCTTTAGTCTTCTTAGCTTTTGTGACCTTGTTATTTTGAGTGAAGACAGGCAGCTCATTTTGTAGACTATCTCTCAATTTGCTATTATCCTAGGTTTCCTCACAATTAGACCAGTTTTAGATACTTTTGGTATGAATATCACAGAAGTTATGTTGTGTTTGTCCCACTGCATCCTATCAGGTGGCATTCAATGTTGATTTGTCCCATTACTCCCATTAAGGGAAGAAAAGAAAAGAGGGGAAAGTAACTTCTGTTAGCTTGCTTTTCTGATGGCCCTCCATTCAGCAAGTATCTTTTCCTTGTAGCATCCTGGGGGAGAAGAGGTTCTAATGGAACAAGCTGGTGCAGATGCAAGTGAAAGTTTTGAAGACGTAGGCCACTCCTCTGATGCCAGGGAAATGCTCAAGCAGTACTATATTGGTGATGTGCATCCGGTAAGAACCAACTGAACTCGGGGAGGAAGCTGCTGACTAGCCACAGAGCAGGAAGAGGGGGAATGAATGAATAAAAGGAAAGTCCTTCAACCCAGCCATCAGGCTATGTATTTTCCCAAACCATTTGGCCTATTGCACTAAGATACAGCTTCTTGTATATAAAGTAACACGTGTAGGATCTGAAAAGTTAAGAGAACTGGTTTTGGATATTTTTTTAAATTGATTTTTGTAATACCATTCATAACATCCCAACCTACAATAATGATTTGGTTGTTCTTGGAAATTTCTTGCTAAAGGTGGTAACTATGAACATTCAAACAAGGCACCCTGGTAGGTTCAGAGTTGGGGGTGTGGGGGCAAATAACCCTTCCACAGAATTCTTTCAGGATTCTCTACTACTGGAATGTAGTCTTCATGTTCTAAGGGTAGAGACAGGCATGTTGTGAGATACGCCTTTGGATATGTCTTAAAATATTATTTGTTATCCTTTTTTAACAGAATGACCTTAAACCTGAAAGTGGTAGCAAGGTAAGAAGAAATCATCTGTTTCTCTTGTGTGTTTCAAGTGTTCACTCAAATAGAATGGTTTTATAAAAAATTAACAAGGGAAATGTTCACTTTTTTCCCAAGCAAACCTATTTTTCAGGAATTTGGACACAGTGCCATCTCAGGAAAAAAGAATAGCTGAGTCTTGAACAGTAGGAAACATTTTGTTCATGCTTGTATTTGCTTTAAAAAAAAAAAAAAAGCAAAGAAAAGGAAAGAAATTCTAAAGCCATTTCCTGTATGGTTTTGAAAGAATTAGTTTATGGGTTCAGTTGTAGAAAAGTATTTCTTATTCTTACGTTACATCTACAGGTGAGAATAATTCTTCGTTGGGAAAATCACTGGAACACTGATTTTCACTTAAAAGCCTTTGAAGGAGTTAGACTGGAGTAATTACTAGAATGGGCCTTTGTGCCTCTATTATCCAGATTTAATCCTCGTATCATACAGGCTCAAATAGGCCTATACCCATTTCATTTATTCAGGGATGCAGCAAAAACAAAAGATTAAATAGTTGAAAACCTTAGTGTGCACTGCATAACCTACCAGCAACAAAATCTGGAAGGCACGTTGCTTTCCACAAGCAGGGCTGTTCATTTCCTTGACGGCGGCGTCACACATTTATGGACTTCTGTCCAGCACCCTCCCACTTAAAGGGACAGCAGTTTAGTTGCTGCGTAGAACATCATGGAGGCAGCGCCCCTCCCGCCTTTCCTCTTGCTAGCTTTTTGCTTCCCTTTCCTCCCTGAGCTGGAATTTCTGAACACGTTTGATACAGCAGTTAAAGTTGGCCTAGACACAAGAATTCTTTCACCTCAAGAGACTGCTTGACAGTGTCTGCCGTCTGTTGCTCTGCGATCCAGAGTGTTTGTGGAAATTGACTCTTCAGTCTTGCTGCACGCTGCCACTCTGAACTGTTGAGTTGCTTATGAAGGGGGATGAAGATGGTTTTTAAATGCCATGTGAGCACTGGTGGTCGGTTTGTCTTTCCTTCACAATGAAGGTAAAGTTGGAGCTACATGTGGCCTTGCTGAGTATCTTGAACATGTCTGGAAAACATTGGTCTCAAGTACAGTAAACATTTAATTCAAGAGATATTCCCATTTGGGTAAGAAATGCACCATGTATCTAGGAGCCATCACCCACATTCACACAAGAGTCATAAGCACACCCTTTATTAAAAAAAAATAGAAAAAATTTTGTATATAATGTCTGAAAGTCTCCAAATTGCTTCTTGTTGCTGTTTTTCTTCCTTGGTAGTTCAGTATGTGATGAGGACCATTCTTCCCAGTTGAGAGTGGTGTTTTTCATATTCTGTCCCTTGGGCCATCTGTATTTGAGTCCCTGGGCATGTTTCTGAAATGTCTATTTCCTGGGCTCCCGCTACTACTGATACATAATCTCTAGAGGTGGGACTTGGGAGTTGGCACTTAAAGTAACCAGGTAGCCAGGCACCAGACTTCTTGCTTAAAGATATGCCCATCTTTTCATTTGAAAACTTTGGGAACTTGAATTTTCTTTTCTAGAAAGCACTGTCTACCTTGTGTAGGCCAAAGAATTAATTAGAGATGTCTCAGCTAAATTAAAACTGTTGAGCTGTGGACTTTTTGGTAAGAAACACAGAAAAAGAAATCCTTTCAGCTCACTGAATTCTATAATAATTTAGAAGTTTCCAAATGTAGTTTGGCCCCTGCCTCGTATAAACAGTGACTAAAGGCAGTATTTTCAAAGCTCTGTTTTTCGTTATGTCTTTTGTACCCAAAGGACAGTCTCCATTAAGTAGAGAGTTGGTTATTGAGTGTTTTCAGTCACAACTGCTGTACTTTAGGCAGATCAAGCAAGGAAAAACCTTTAGGGAAAATTGCAAGACCACACATAGATTTTTTTTATAGAGCTACAGTCCAACCTGATTTCAGTTCCAGAAAGACATTCCTAGGCCCTCAGATTTATTTCGTACGGAGACTTTAAATAGGCACTTCTCTGTCTAAGATGTAGGTGTCTCATTTCTTAATTTTTCTGCACTCACCATGAAGAAAAGGTTGTACAATTCATTTCATTAATCCTTTCTTTTGGTTAAGGGTTCCTGAACCTCTACAAAGAAGTGATCTTTTTTTTAAAGACTAATTAAAAGGTGACTTCTCCCTTAGGAGATGAAGGTTTCATTTCCTTTCTCTTTCTTTTCCTTTCCTTCATTTTTCTATTTCTCTTCTCCCCTGAAAGCCTCCCATCTCCTTCCTGCCTGAAACTACCACCTCCAACCTCCCCCTCAGCAAAATTTAAAAAAAAGAGCCACCCAGAATGTACTGTTACAGAATCTAAATCAGGAATCTTTCTCTTCAGTTTTTTGGAAAGTGCCTTGCATACCGCTTTTGCTACAACATAGGTAAATAATTGATGCTTACCATTGTTTCCTTGTTACATTGATAATGCCAGAGGTCCACGGCCCTGAAATGGTGCAACACTAAAATGTAAAAGCTTAAAATCTACACATCTGGCAACAAATGTTTTTCTCCCCTGCTTCAGCCTTCAGATAACAAACCAGACTTAAAAACCTTTTCTGTCTCTGTGAATCTCTTCCTCCCTGGATTAGCCCCCATGCTACAACCCATCCATCTTCTACTTCTCCTTGAATCAACGTTGTATGGTCTGCTTTGGGTTATGGAAACTCACCTTAGAAGCGCATTGAGTTTTCTATGCTGTCTGGCCTGCCTGTCTCCTGCGCTGCAAGTAACTGAGGCACATCTGTGGTTGGTCACATCTCTCTTTGGATTATGTGTTCACTGGTGGGTTAGCTCTTTCATCTGCCACCAGTTCAGGAGATGAGGTACACATGAATGCTAACCTGACAAAAGAAGTCAGTACCGTTTCCTTCATGTATGCAATAGATGTTATCTGGGTGACAGTTCAGCTGCTTGAAATATCACTGAAATAAATAGATTCAATACCCAGACCATTTTCCTTTTAAATTGTTGAATGGGTGGTACATGATGGTACATAGTAAAAAATTGAAATAGTGTAAAAAGGTATACTTTTTACATATATGTTATGTATGTATATATAAAAAGTGACTCCCATCTCCAGCTCTCAGTCTCCCATATCCCTTCCCCAGGTAGCCAGCTACCATTTTCTTGTTTACGCTTCCAAAGAGACTCAATGCATTCATAAGTATAAATGGATGGACAGACTGATCCATCCATTGACTGATCAGTTGATAGGCAGACCAAATCATTCCTTCCTTTAAAAATAAAAAGTTTATTGTCATTGATTTTTTCTTAGTGGGATTCCATGGACAAAAATTTTAATAAGATGGCATTTGCTGTAACAGGATTTGATGGATTTTTTTTAAACAAATAATATTGTCTCCATAAAGGCTTACTGTGTTATTTAAACTTCATTTTTTTAAACATTTTTATTCATTTTTGAGAAACAGAGAGACAGAACACTAGCGGGGTAAGGGCAGAGAGAGGAGGAGACACAGAATCCGAAGCAGGCTTCAGGCTCTGAGCTGGCAGCACAGAGCCCAACACAGGGCTCGAACCCACAAACCATGAGATCATGACCTGAGCTGAAGTTGGACACTTAACCAACTGAGCCACCCAGACGCCCTAGAACTTCATTTTTTAACTTAGGAAGTTTAACTTTTATGTTAGAAGCAATCTATTAAGTTGCATTTAAAGGCAAATATATTTTTTTCTTCCTGATGCTACTGACGTTTGTTACACAGCAGGTTTCTATTACTTGCATATAGCATTCAGTTTATGTTCTCTTTTATAGAGGAGAATCTGAAAAAGAATACATCGTTTATAATTATGTAATGTAGTTACTTGGTTGCATCATACCAAAAATTTCCTTGTAAGAATTGTTTAGGGGCGCCTGGGTGGCTTAGTCGGTTGGGTGTCCGACTTTCGCTTGGGTCATGATCTCACGGATCGTGGGTTCGAGCCCCGCGTCGGGCTCTGTGCTGACTGCCAGCTCGGAGCCTGGAGCCTGTTTCAGTCTGTGACTCCCTCTCTCTCTGACCCTCCCCTGCTCACGCTGTCTCTCTCTCTCTCTCTCCTAAAAATAAATAAAACATTTAGAAAAAAAAAAAAAAGAATTGTTTAATATTCCTGTCATACCTACAACCTAGTTTGTTAAAGTTTGGAATGGTTATGCAAATGCCCTTTAGATGAGTAGTGATTGCTCTTTACCAAATAATTTTGTATGGTTGTTTCATTGTTCCGATTTTGTCTAACATTTCTTTTTGTAACATATTATTTTGAAATAAAGCATAGAATGTAATGGGAAAGTCCCTCTTGAAAGGCAAAAATACCCATTGGTGAGGCATCTCTAGGATTAATGTCTTCTCTTCATGACACTTTATTTAGAAATAACGTGTAGCTTTGCAAGAGAAGGTGTTAGGAGGACAAGGTAACATCTTTTTCACATCAGCCCTCTAGTGTTATAACAAGTTTTCCACTTCTTTGGTCCCAGTAGAAATTACTCTATGAAGGTCTTATCTGTGTTATCAGACTGGGTTCTTGAGAGAGTCTTACAGAAATTTGTCTAAAGGGTGTTTTTCATCTTTGAATCTTGCCCTTGTATGCAGGAAAGTATTTTTTTACTTGACTGGACTGCCTCTAGGGATGGCACATACTTTCCAAGACCATAATTGTTAATACATTGGAGCTTCTTGAGAAGGCTGTCCTCAAGATCCACACATGGCCATCGGAGGGACTATAAAATGTTGAAATCCTGTATTTCAGTAAACTTTTTGGGTTTTAAGAAACAAACCCTAAAATTCATATTGTGGCCAAAAGTTCCAAAATTATTTTTCATAAGTTGCTGGCTACATAGCTATCACAGTGTTCTAATTAAAAAGCTGTATTCAACCGCCCAAATACTCATTAGCTTTACCAAAGGTGCCACGTGGCTTAAAATCCACTTTTTCCAATTTTAAATATTTGGAATCCTCTTGGAATAGTAAGCATCCAGTTTAGGAATTAAAACAAGCTCCTTATATACCTTGCAATAGATTTCCCTTCCATTTAAAGTCTAAATATGAACTATTAAGGTTGAAGGTACATTTTATAAATGCCCTATCTCTGTCTTTTAATGCATCCCAATCCTAATATTTTTTCCAATGTTTATGTTTGGTGACAGTGCTTATGCTCCTTAAGCATTTGTTGTCTTTTGTTTCATGAATAGTTTTCATAGTAAAACCACGCCCACTGACCCCCAAATAAATCCTTTCCCGCATATTTGCCAGTTAGGACATTTCTTAGTCATTCTCTTAACTATATCAAAAAGAGTCCATACTAAGGGCACAGTGTCTCTTGGAAGAGAGTCAGAAGAATGTATATACCTGGTATAAGGTAAGAAAAGTCTACATGTGGGCCATGTTCTGTCAGTCTTTCCAGACATGGGAGAATAGTGTTTCCTTCTCTCTAACCTTATTTTTTTTAATTTTTTATTAAAAAAAATTTTTTTTCATCATTTATTTGAGACAGAGAGAGACAGAAAATGAGCCGGGGAGGAGCAGAGAGAGAGGGAGACACAGAATCCGAAGCAGGCTCCAGGTTCTGAGCTGCCAGCACAGAATCTGATGTGGGGCTTGAACCCACCAACCGCGAGATCATGACCTGAACCAAAATTGGATGCTTAACCGACTGAGCCAACCAGGCCCCCCTCCTTCTCTCTAACCTTTAGAAGGCTGCTAATGTAGTTTTTTTTTTTTTTCTTCTGCAATATTTTTTTCTTTCATAGTTTATTGTCAGGTTGGTTTCCATATAACACCCAGTGCTCATCCCAACAAATGCCCTCCTCCATGCCCATCACCCTTCTTCTGCTATTGTAGATTTTGCTAAAATACCCTTGGGGTCAGAAAATTGTGTTAAGTCAATTAAATATGGCTTTAAAATGAAAATTTATCTGATCCAAGCCTTTCATTTTATTTGTTTATTTAAAAAGTTTTATGTTTTATTGAGACAGAGAGAAACAGAGCATGAGTGGGGGAAGGTCAGAGAGAGAGGGAGACACAGAATCTGAAGTAGGCTCCAGGCTCTGAGCTGTCAACACAGAGTCTGATGCGGGGCTCGAACTCATGAACCATGAGATCGTGGCCTGAGCCGAAGTCAGCCACTTAGCCAGCGGAGCCACCCAGGCACCCCAACCCATTCATTCAGTGAGGAAACTGATTTACCATTGAACTTGAAGGCAGTAGACAATTTCAGTTATGAGCAGCTTTATTAAAAGGCCACTCAGATATCATGAAATAATTCCCTTTTATCCTACAGAGTCTTTGTTTAGTTAGTTTGTTTGTTTATGGGATTAAAGCCTTAATGAACCTTGACATTTAGGAACCAGTTTATTTAAACAGTTCTTTTCTGTTAATTTGAACTAAAATCAGAGTAGACTTAAAATAATTTAGTGGTTTGGAAGTGTATTCCAGAAACATGCATATTAATAACTTGGTAAAGCTTTTGGTAGAAGAACCCTGGATTCGATCTACTCTTTTACAACTAAAATCACAGAGTATTGCAATTATAGCTTTCCATGCCAAAGACTGAGCAGTCCCTGTTCTCCTGACCAAGAATCTTGCATGTAATTTAAAATGTGGGCAAGAACATAACCAGCCAGATATGCCTGAACACACAAAGGAAGAAGTTAAGGTCCATCATAAACTGTGGGGATCTCATTTAAGCATCCGTTAGATTTAGCACCAAGCTTTGGAGTAGAAATGGGCATTGGGAAACAGCATGAGAGAATGGTGACATGAGGGTGAAGGAAGGTTTTGTGTTAACAGAACCTTTTCTTTTTAATTTTGTTAAATTAAAAATAACTTACTTGGCTTCTTTCCAAGCTTGGCTGAGGTACTTGGCTTCTAAGAGCAGTGCCTTAAACAGCTCTTTCATTGTAGTTGATTAAAAGCGGAGTCACTGTAGTTTGACATTTACTTGGCTGTCAGAATCCCAAAGAGAAGGTACACTTCTTTCTCTTCGCTTTCCTCCAGTGGTAGGGATGTTGGTCTTTTTGCCTCCAGGGATGGAATGATCTTAAAACAGGAGTTGAGGTACTTAGTTTAAAAAACAAAAAGTATATTTAAAGTTTCTTATTGCTTATTAGAAACTGTTACAGTAGGGGCATGTTATGGTCTTCCTTCTCTCTGGCCTTTCCCTCTTTCTTTTCTCAGTTGATTCCTGCACTAAGTGTTTGAGACTCACTCCGCATACACTTAGCATACATGCCAGGCTTTAGTTGTAAAAGATCCTAGAGGTTTGAAATTTAGAGAATCCATTTATGTGAACTATATGGCTTTTACTATGATGACAGATTGAACGTAACAGGTACATTTCTCCATAATGCTCTCCTGTAAGAACATTTGATATGGTCCCAGGTGTTTTTTTTTTTTTAAAATAGTAACCATATATTTTTGTTCTGCAAATCATTGTATGTATGTGGATAAAGCATAAAAGACCATGGACATTTTTCTCATGGAATTCAATTATTTCATGGCTACTGTAATGGAATCTTTTAAAAGGCAACATTGTAAATGAATCTAGTACACACTCTCCCATTACTACTGAAATCGCTTCCTTCCAAATCTGTAAGACATTTGTTGTATTTTCTCAAAGATTGACTTGTAACATGTTTTACTTAACCTGATTCATGATATTCTAGTAGAAATGTCCCAGATAATGATAATCGTCAAGTTCTCCAAGAAGTGTAGTAGTATATTAACGTAGTTTATGTGACACTTTTTATTAGAAGTTCAACTTGCCTGTAGGCTAATTTCTTTCAGGTTTGGGGCATGTATTCATTTGCATGGCAGTGTTTTGGATACATGAAGCTAAAATACATTTCCTGGTCTGCTCTAAAGTATCTAGGCCAGTATGCAGGGTTTTTGGAAATTCTTGGAAATTACTGAAAATTGTGGTTAAACACAGTTAATATTCTGTGTTCATACCCTAGCATACTTGTACATATTGGCAAAAAGGATATGTTGACAGCAGTGACCTATGCAGATGGGTTTGTCCTCTGGCAGTAAGTTACAGGCCTGTCGTATATACAGCTAATTAATGGAATCAGTAACTTCATTTGATGTTTATTTAAATGAAAGTCACTTAATAACACCTTTAAAAGATATAATTAATGTACTATCCGGTTCACCTATTTAAGATGTACAAGTTGGGTTTTTAGTATGTTCACAGAGCTATGTAACCATAATTACAGTAATTTTGGAAAATGTTCATCACTCCTGAAAGAAACCCCATGCCCATTGTCAGTCATTTCCATTTCCCTTTAACTCCTCTTCCCCGCAGCTCTAGGAAACTACAGATCTACTTTCTGCCCCTAGATTTGCCTATGCTGAGGCTTTCGTATAAATACTCCTATGTAATCTTTTTATAATATGTTGTGTGGTTTTTGTTTTATTTATTTTTAATGTTTATTTGTTTTGGAGAGAGTGAGACAGGTGTGAGTGGGGGAGGGGCAGAGAGGGAGGGAGACCCAGAATCTGAAGCAGGCTCCAGGCTCTGAGCCATCAGCACAGAGTGCAACACAGGGCTTGAACCCACAAACCACGAGATCATGGCCTGAGCTGAAGTCGGATGCTTAACCAACTGAGCCACCAGGTGCCCCGTTTGTTTTATTTTTTTTTTTTAATTTTTAAATGTTTTTATTTATTTCTAGGAGAGAGAGAGAGAGAAAGACAGCGTGAGCAGGGGAGGGTCAGAGAGAGAGGGAGTCACAGACTCTGAAACAGGCTCCAGGCTCTGAGCTGGCAGTCGGCACAGAGCCTGACGCGGGGCTCGAACCCACGAACCACGAGATCGTGACCTAAGCGAAAGTCGGACGCTTAACCGACTAAGCCACCCTGGCGCCCCACCGTTTGTTTTATTTTTTAAGTAGGCTCCATGCTGAGTGTGGAGCCCAGTGAGGGGCTTGAACTCACAACCCTGAGATCAAGACCTAAGGTGTTAGACTCTTAACCAGCTTAGCTACCCAGGTGCTCCAATATGTTATATTTTATATCCAGCTTCTTTCACTTAGCATATAATGTTTTCTAGGTTTATCCTGTTGAAGCATGTGTCAGTACTTCACTTTTATTGCCAAAATTTTGTTTTTAAGATTATTTTGTTATTTCCATCCCCTTAATTCCATTCTTCCCATTTCATTGTTGAATAAGCCCTAAGGTCTGTAGTCGTAATTAATATGATTTCATAGAGTAAACCAGTTCATTTCTGTAAGCCACAAAGCAATCATCGGCTTGCTCTAGAACATTTCACAGTTGACCTATTTGTCACAAGAGTTTGTATTTTTTTAAAATGTGTTCAGAAAATGTGATTCTAGCTACTGCCAGTGGCAAGCCCAGCTGAACTAGGCATATCATTGTGACTGCAATTAGTCCCTTTCAGTATAGTTAGTTATCAGTAGCTTTTTTTTTTTTTTTTAATGTCTAAAAACATTTAGGCCATTTCTCCATGCTTTCATTAGTTATTCTTCACTAGAGAAGACCAGTATGTTACCAGAAAGAGCATTCTTGGTGCTCCCATTGTATTACATTTGTAAATGTCAAATTGCATAAAAGATGAAGTTCTGTGTATGGATATTCAAGAAGATTTGCATACTGTATTAATCTTTCTTTTTGTTTGAAATTTTTGAATATGTGTCTTCTTCAGGAACCTTCGAAAGATCCCACGTGCAAAAGGTTAGTATACATTCAGTGGACTTCCTTATGCTCATCACAATGTCTGGCCAGAGGTTCTTCCATAAATATACATGTATAAGATAACTTAGGAGTACAGTTTGACTTGGGAATAAAAGGTACCTGCAGTACAAGGAAGAGAGTCCAGAGGTGTTGCGAAAGCCTGGTATGGTAACAGAGGGCAGCCACACTGTGGTGAGCATCGTGGAAGTATAGACTGGTTCAGTCACTGTATTGTACATCTGAAACTAATGTAATAGCATGTAACTCTGTTTCAAGTACATGTTAACTATATTTCAATTAAGAAAAAGGACAGTTAACAACTAATTATTTTTTGGCCAAAATTACTGCAAATTCAGTAGCTCCTTATCCTTAGCAAAATTAATTTTTACAGTTTCAGTCATTTTGAGTAATCTCAAAAGTTTGTGCCTTGAGTAATTTTTAAATCATGTTGTGACATAAACTGGGATCGCATTCGGTGAGAGGCCAATGTGCAAGGACAAGTAACTGCTGTTAAGACACGCCAACGGTCTGTGCCACTCAGCCCAGCTACGCAACTTCCACTTGAAACTTAATCACATTTAATCCCCACAACCGCTCTGTAAGGTGGGTGCTATGATTGCATGTTATAGAAGAAAAAAAATTATGTATTGCATGCGTATTCAGGAATTTGGTTTCTTTCAAAGGTTTACTTAGGAATATCCCTTGTGGTCATTTTAGTAATATAATAGTATGAGCTCTGAAAGGTATGCATTTGCCATCCCTTAAATGCACTTGAAATGACTCTGGAATCCTTGGCTTGTAAAAAAATCTTTACAGAGATTATATAGATCTGTTTCATCTTTCTGAGCTCCCACTTAAAGCATTTCAGAGAGAGGGAGAAAATGTGGTTTTCCCCCCTTAAAAGTATTGCTTCTTTTTTATATTGAGGTGATGGACAAAGAATGTAAAAAATTTAAACTTAAAGGAAATTCTTAGTAAATTTATTTTCTTTAATATTAAGGTCTTATGCTTACCCAACTACTTTCTGTAAAGAATTTGAAAACACAAGCCATAAACTTGCAATAGACTTGGGCTACACACAGCACTCATTAAGAATTATTATGCAGAATGCATAAGGAATTCCTACAAATCAATTAAAAAATAATGTAGTAGAATATCAGAAAAATGCTTAAACAAGCACCTTACAGAAGAGGAAACAAATATAGATACATGAACAAAAAAAAGGTTTAATATCACTTGTTATCAGATACAAATTAAAATCATAAGATATATTTCACAGCTACCAGATTGGCAAAAATTGAGAATTCTACAAATAAGAGGAGCTGTTGAGGAAGTGGATCACCAAGTTCTTAAACCCTCTTAGGAGAGTGTACATGGGTAGAGTTACTTTGGAAAAGAATTTGGCATTATCCAGTAAGTTTGCCAATATGAATAGCTTTTGACCCAGCAATTCCATATCTAAGGATATACTCGAGAGAAATGTGTGCACAAGTAAACCAGGAAACACATACTAGAATGTTCATAAGGGCATTCATTATTCAAGTTAAAAGTATACTGGAAGCAACCCAAATAACCATTCCTTAATAAAGTGAATGAATCCATTCTGGTGTATTATAAAGTGGAATACTACAGAGTAATAAAAAGAAATGAGTCACAACTACATGCAGTAACCTGAACGAGTCTCCAGAAGAGAGTTCTGTCTTACGGCTAAGACGTTAATGTTGAACTCTTTCGGTTCAGCATAAATCCATTTCTTCTGCCTCTATGCCGGTGACAGTTAAGTATTACAAAGGATCATATGGGGATTGGTGGTCAGCCATTCTCAGCCTTTGTACTGAGGAATGTCTCTTCATTGTTTTCTCAAGGACCCTACTTTGAAACTGTGGTTGTTCTCCAAGCTATCTGAATTGATTACCTTTATGGGGACAGGACTTCAGAGTTCCCATGTGCCATATAGTGGTGTACATGCCAGCTTGCTCGCTTTTCTGTTTCTACGCAAAGCTACTTGGCTGACATTCTAAACTTCTCTGGAGCAGCTCTCTGCCATACTGAAGTGTACAAAGCTCTAGGCAAGTTTAGGCAAGGAGAAGGCATTTTATTATTGAACCTCAGCTGGTTTTATTGACTTAAAAACCTTTTAATACCAAGGCTGCATATGTCTTAGTAGAGGGGCATGTAGGTCATTTGGATCATGGAAGAATTACACCTTAAAACTAAGAGTGTCAGTAAGCTGTATTAGAGAAGAATTATTTTAAGAGTGACGACTATCCTGAAATTCCTAAGAAAAGTCTCTTACAGGCCTTCTCAAGCCAACTGTCATTTAAGTTTTCAGTATGTTCAGTGTGGGAGTGTATCTTTATTAGTGTCCAGACTTACCTAAAGATTAAGTGCATTGATTAGAATCAGGAATCCATCACTAACTTTGCTTCATGGTTTTGGGTGCAAAGCTTGTTATTTCCTACATATCCAGTGGGAGTAATAGTATCTATTTCATAAGGCTGTCATCAGGATTAAATGTAGAAAATACAGATGAGACGGATAGAACTTTGCCAATAGTTGTATTAGATGGTATTACTTATAAATTTATACTTATATACATAGAATGGTGGCTTTTTCCCTGTTGAAAAGTGCTAATTGTAGAATATGTAAAAAAAAACAAAAAAGATTTTTTAAAAGTTTTTATTTATTTATTTTGAGAAAGAGAGAGAGCGCGAGCAGAGGAGGGGCAGAGAGAGAGAGACAGAGACAGAGAAGGAGAATCCCAAGCAGGCTTTGCACTGTCAGCATAGCGCCTGATGTAGGACTCGATCTCACAAAGTGTGAGATCTGAGCCCACCAAGAGTCAGATGCTTAGCTGACTGAGCTACTTAGGTGCCCCCAAAGAAGAAAAATTTAACCCATCCCTTATCTCAACCAAGAAATAACTGCTATGTGTCTTCGTAAAAACACACATAGAGGCGTGTATAGGGGTATATGTTTTTAGTATCATACTACACATTTGGTTTTTTGTTTTTTTTTTAATTTTTATTTATTTCTAGGAGAGAGAGACAGCGTGAGCAGGGGAGGGTCAGAGAGAGAGGGAGTCACAGACTCTTGAAACAGGCTCCAGGCTCTGAGCTGGCAGTCAGCACAGAGCCCGACGCGGGGCTCGAACCCACGAACCGCGAGATCATGACCCAAGCGAAAGTCGGACGCTTAACCGACTAAGCAACCCAGGCGCCCCACATTTGGTTTTTATCTTTTAAAAATTGTTTAATATTGTCATGCCAATGTAAATTTTTATTTTTTCCCCACTACTTGGACGATAAAAGCAGTTAAGCTTCAGAGAAAGACACATACCATATGATTTCTCTCATATGTGGAATTTTAAAAACAAAACATGAACATAGGGAAAGGAAGGAAAAATTAAATAAGATAAAAACAGAGAAGCAAACCATAAGAGACTCTTAATGATAGAGAACAAACTGTGGGTTGATGGATGGAGGTGGATGGGGGAATGGTCTGAATGAGTGATGGGGATTAAGGAGGGCACTTGTGATGAGCACTGGGTGTTTTATGTTAGTGATGAATCGTACTATATTTACAATACTCCTGAAATCGGTATTACATATATGTTAACTAACTAGAATTTAAATAAAATCTTGGAAGAAGAAAAAAAAAAGTAGTTAAATTTCCCAAAGTAAATCGAGATTCTTTGCTCATGAAAATATTAAAATGTGGATGTTGAAAGATAGCAAATATTTGGCATCAGGTGTTCATGGCGTCATTGCTTTCCCCTCACTTCTAGTTGCTGGACATACTGGATTTTGCCCATCATAGGCGCTATTGTCTTAGGTTTCCTGTATCGTTACTACACATCGGAGAGCAAATCCTCCTGAGGAGACCGCGTGGAAGTCGGAAAGCATATCCATTGGGAGTGCGAGCTAGAGACTTGTTTGGAGGCCAAGCGATGCCCTCTTCTCGAATCCTGCCGGGTGTGTGTGTTTCCCCCTCGGAACCCAGATGGTTGGCCAGACATCCACCCCAGACCTGGGGCCAGTGTCCTTCATCTCCCAGAGCCTTACTCCCAAAGCACCTGCTCGTTGTCCTGTGTCCCTGCCAGTGGCCCTTCTCTCCGCTGGCGTCCACCAGCCCCCTTTACCTTTCCAGACTTGGTTTTATAATTACAATCCACATGTCCTTGGGACACTGTTCTTTGATAAAAATGCCTGGTTTCCAATATTTTGAATGCACGTTAGACATTCTTAACAGGGCAACACACTCTGGTTTTGAAGCTTTTCTTTTTCCACTTTTCTTTGAAGTAAAAGAAAAAAAACATATATATGTATACATATATATATATGTATATATATATGTATGTATGTATGTATTTTGTTCTGACTTGAATCTATTATTTATAAGGGATTTAATTGATGAAGTAAAGTTGTTGCACACCTATGGCATAAAACACAACTGCCAAATGATCTTGTTCCTTATTTATGTTTATTAAAACCAGGAAGAACCATGAAATCCTTTCTTCCCTCCTGACCTACTGTGGCAGGTAACTCTTGCCACCAACCCCCTCCCACCCCACCCCCACCCCCAAGCCCACCGAGTGGTGCTGGACAGAACTGTGCTTCTGTTGTATTTCTTGGGAGTGGAGAGAAAGAGGGGAGGGAAGGGATGAATTGGGGTGATAGGGTGATTTCATAGTCCTCTTCTGGAAAATACTGAAAACACTACTTTAGTACAAGAGTTTAGGAAAAGCACCAAAGACTTCATTTGTTTTTTTCAAAGGCTTCATTCTTTTCTTTGGTTTGACACCAGTTTCTAGCCATCTTTTTTCTTTTCTTTCCCCCCCAACTAACCACCTTTTATTGGTAAAATACAAAATTATAATTATAACTGTGGAACTTCACCAGGGATTTTTGCTGCTTTTAAATGTATTGAATAATAAATTTTTTCATTCCCTGTTTTATAAAAGTAAGAGATTCCAGCTCGCTCAAAGATCCAATATTTGATCTTCTGTTTGTTAGCCCCAGTAACATAAGTTCCATAGAACAGTGGCATCCGAAATGGGGACTTCAGGACAAAAGAATGCTTTCCATTTCATCTCTATTTTACCTTCATGGCTCTAATTTGTGGTTTTGTTGTTTTTCCATTGAGGAAAAAATAAAAAACAACAACAACAGCTAGTAGTTTTATCCCTTGGATGAGTGTTTCATTGAAGAGTAGGTCATTATTTAGAATTTTGTTAGTGTTTCTTGGTTCAGGAATTTCTCTGGCTTATTTGACTTAGCTTTTTTTTCCCCCGTGGAAACACCTGAGGACACAGTACACTGGCTCTTTTCTGCCAGCAGCTGTTTGTGGTGATTTTTCTTCTGATTTTTTAAGGATTACCAGTCTGCTTCTGGGCCATTGTCCTATGTAGCAAGGGGCAGCTTGGTTTCAGAAGGACCATGAACCCTGCTGTCTCCTCCCTGCTCACAGCTTGCCACAGACAGGAATGTGGCCTGCAAAGCAGTGTCTGCCCATGCAAACCAGGAAAAGGCTCAACCCAAGTCCTGCAGTTGAGTGTATTCAGAATTCATAAAAATAATATTCACCTTGTATTTGCACCCTTGGATATGATATTATGGAGACATTTCAGGGGATTTTTGAGAGACTTCTATACGTCAGGAATACGGGGATAGTCAAACTTTTATCTTTACGAACTTTGTATAAGATGCCACTTTTAGACAATTTATTGAAAAAAACCTTTGGTTATTACGGAACGGAAGTGGTGTGACTGTTGGTGCTCCTCCCGTTTGAAGGCATGTGGAAGGGTTGCCTTGAATATGAATTGGTATCTAATTGCTGTAATAATTAAACTGCATGATTACATGGGCCACATTGGGGTAGAAATAAAGAACAAAGGAGTATTGAGGAGCTGGAAGGGGAACATTTAGGCTGAAGCTAAGCCAGCAGATAACTTGGATCAATTAAGAGTATGTTGGCAGTCTCCAAAATTAAATGAAAAACATCTGGCTTATAAGAAATGTTAAAGAGTGACAGTCTTAGGTAAAATTGGCATGGTTATTTTGGATATTTTTAGGGTGAACACCAACACAAAAGGTATGTTTTTCTCTTTCATATTGGTTGTCTTTTCCTGTTTATATCTGGACTTGTTTTTACTCAGAGCCAGAGGAAAAGATTTTTAGACTTGTCTCTACCATCCATGAAATCCATCCAACCAGAGCTGCTTTTGATCTACTGCTAATGTGATGTCACTTTGTACTATGAAAACCACTTTTGGGTCCATTTACTGTTACTCTGCTGCCTACATCAACAGGCAGGCAAAAGGTAGAGCTAGTGTGGGAATTTGCACAGGTTTTTCTAAACAATAGAGTATGTTAGCCAAACCCATCAAGAAAGCCTTGTTTTTAGAGGTAGACTCAAATTCTCGAAACAGTCTCCACATTGGTAAGTCATGTAAACCCCTCTGGAGAACAAGTGGAGCCAATCCCTGCCAGCTGAGGGTGCCCCCTAGAGCTGGTCTCCGAGGTGCTGGGTTGTTTATTCCTGGGGAAGACACACAATGGCTGGAGGTCATGAAAGGAGAGGAGGGAAAACGTGTGCCACCAAAATAGGGATATCAGTGCCAGGTCTCCAAAATTTCCTAGTCCCTGTCCCTCGGGAATCAGTTTTGGTTTCTAAATGACTCCACATTTGTAAGGACAAGAAAGTGGTGGGGACAAAATTGATAGTGTTTAGTTCTTATGTGACCCCTGAAGCAGAAACAAAAATCCATGGGAACCTATAATTTGAGCCTATAAAGTTTTTTCAGCAGCTGTCATAAATGCACACGCATCGTGAGATAAGAGTGTTGTTGAGTCTATATTCATGTAGTTCCGGCGTGGAGCAATGAGAAACGTTCTATGGGCTAGGCATATCATTACTCACAGTGTCTCAGGCTTCACTTCTCAGGATTATCTGGTTAGATTCCATTTTAGGGGATTGAAATGCAGAACATTAATGTTCATTACTTCCCTGGGAGAAGTGGATTGAGACATGTCTTGTCTCAGTAAGAGATCTGTTTTTGGTTTTTGTTTGTTTGTTTGTTTTTTAAGCCATCTCATTCTGTTGCCAAATATCACAAAACAAATGGGGGGTTTAGTTCACATTTGGCTGTTATTCTTTGAAAGGGCCTGGTTTGGAATTTGTGGGGGTGATTTCAGAGGAAGGTTCTGGGAACCCGAGTTACCTACCCAATATCTAGCATCTTACTCATGAATTTTAGGAGCTGTTCTTTTCCTGTACCTGTATCCTATGTGTGCTAGTTGAGTGAAAGATGATTATTTGACTTCTTTCTTTTTTACTTCACCCTCTACTGTGAACGAGTAATATTAACATTCTTTTTGTGTATTCAATAATGAAGTTTGTTTACCTATTTTATTTCAGCATATTTTGAACAAAGATCTTTGTCTCTTTCTGCTGGAATGTGCACACAGTGAATGTTTGTTAGAACTACACACAATAAAGATACTGTTTTCCTTTTCTTGCCCTGACTACAGTTACTAATTTTTTTTTTTTTTTAAAGCAGAAGTGTTGGCTCTGTAATCCTAAGGTGTTCTTGAAGAAAAGGATTTGAGAAGCACAAAAGTCATGTGTATCTATGCAAATAATTGTATGCAGTATAACTTAATGGGGAGTTCTGTGGTTCCTCAGGATTCTTTCTGCTGCTCTTTCTTTGAAGTGAGTTGCTCAGTTGATAATCACGAGAGGCAAAAAGGAAGACTTATGCTGTATTGATGGCTATGAAGTGGCAGCCGGGTAGACCAGTTGGGAATTCTGTTTTTACTGAAACCGTCTGGTAAAGAGAAGCCAGTACAAGGTAATAATATTTTGTTATCTGCAACGCCAGTCTTCAAATGATTGTTTTTCTTGGAAATAGCTAAACTGTTGGGGAAAATTAAACACTGAGATTGAAGTTCTAGCGACTGTGTTAATTAAACAAGGGAAATAAACAATTTTTATAATTACCTTTAAAGCATACTGATAGCCTTCTAACACTACTAATGAGACATCATTCATTAGGGCTTGGTTATTTCACTATCACATGAATTAGTAACAGGAAAGGATAGTCCCATTTTATTATTAGTGTTTGACTCTAATGTTTAATCTCCAGTCCTAATAATTTGTATGACTGCAGTCTTCATGATGCCAAGTATTTGGCAGGTACTTGACAAATCCTGGTTGGTTCCTGAAAACCTGAAGTAGAAGATTGTGATTCCAATTATGTAAATTTAAGGTAAGACATACCCACACAGTCTACTAAACTGTTGGTAATTGTAGATATTGTTGGTAACCTAACATTAATTAGCTTAATAGATACCTGTACTGTGTATTTAAAGGAGCACTCAGATGGGGCGCCTGGGTGGCTTAGTCGGTTAAGCGTCTGACTTTCGCTTAGGTCATGATCTCGCGGTTCGTGGGTTCGAGTCCCGCGTCGGGCTCTGTGCTGGCTGCCAGCTCAGAGCCTGGAGCCTGTTTCAGAGTCTGTAACTCCCTCTCTCTCTGACCCTCCCCTGCTCATGCTGTCTCTCTCTCTCCTAGAAATAAATAAAACGTTAAAAAAAATAAAAATAAAAAAAAATAAAGGAGCACTCAGCTTAATCACATAATTTCTAGCACTCAACAAGCTTAATTCATTTTCTTAAAGTTTTTTTTTTTTTTAAAGTAATCTCTGCACCCAACATGGGGCTTGAACTCACAACCCTGAGACCAAGAGTTGCATGTTCTACCAACTGCACCAGACAGGCACCCTAAAAAACTTTCTTTTGGGGTGCCTGGGTGGCTTAGTCGGTTAAGCGTCCGACTTTCGCTTAGGTCATGATCTCGCGGTTCGTGGGTTCGGCCCTGCGTCGGGCTCTGTGCTGACTGCCAGCTCAGAGCCTGGAGCCTGTTTCAGTCTGTGACTCCCTCTCTCTCTGACCCTCCCCTGCTCACGCTGTCTCTCTCTCTCTATCCTAGAAATAAATAAAAAATAAATAAAAAAAAGAAAACTTTCTTTTATAAAGCATCCAGGAAATACTAGAGTTGCTGTCAGATGAAACATGAAGATAAAGCTATAATACTGTTTATCATTTATCTTCCATCTGTTGTGTGCCTTGCAGTAGCTTTGATGGCATTTCTGATCCTTCCCCTTGCTAGGGGTCCTTATACAGTAGATGGGGGATGTCCACTTTACCAGTGACTTGCCTTGCCTGAGGCCACCCAGCCCCAAACTTTCCATGTCCTCTATTGATGGTTCTCTGATAAAAATTCAGCTTCAGCTGTACTAAAATGAATAATGTGCTTGGCGTATCTACCACTAACCTTTATATACAGGTGTTTCTGTGTGTGCTTAGTGAAATGGAATCAATAATAACCATTTTCTGAATTAGTAGATTACTAAAAAATGGCCATGGTCTTAGGAGTCCCTGAAAAACCTTGGTTGTTGAAGAGAATCCTGTTGCTTCATTAGAAACAACTTCCTTAAAATGATTCTTATATCCCTTGTAAAACAGCTCCTTGAAAGCAGTTAATGAGAATTTAGAATTTTACTAGGTTACTAGAAAAAAACTTTTTAAATTTGTTTTGATGTTTTACCTCTTTTTTGAGAGAGAGCCCGTGTAAACGGGAGGGGCAGAGAGAGAGAGGAGTTCGGAGGATCCAAAACAGGCTCTGTGCTGACAGTCTGACAGCACAGAGCCCGGGGCTCTGACGGACGAACAGCAATATCATGACCTGAACTGAAGTTGGACGCTTCATTGACTGAGCTACCCAGGTGCCCCAGAAACAACTTTGATCAAAGGCAGCCTATGAAGGAAAGAAAGTTGAGGACTATTGATGATATCTTTAGGTGGCACAGTGGAGGAGCCCTTGCGTGACTTCACCTGTCCCATCACCCAGTCTAGGACCCTTGCTCAGATTTAACCTGGAAATACATATGTAAATTTATAGTTTTTAAATGAGAAGTGATTGGTAACTGGTTGGCTTGAACTTAGCCTCTTATCTCTCCAAATCATGCGGACCTCTGAGAAGTGGAAATCCTGTACCCCGTGCCATGTACCATAAGATTTGGACATGGTCATTTCCAGCCTTTGAGATTGTTATATCCCAAAAAGATGATTCGAGCTGAAGTGTGATCGGAAGAGGCACGACATAGCGCAAATAACAAATGCTGTTTGTTACAAGCGTGACATGGCACTTTTTATTCATCAGTGCCAGCCGCAGAGCAGTTTCCCCTCGTTCGCTCCTGGTCCTTTCTGTCACTGAAACATTGAGGTTAACTTTATTTTTATCTTTTGTTTTAAAGTTTTAAAGTATTTTCTACACCCCACATGGGGCTCGAACCCACAACCCTGAGATCAAGAGTCGCATGTTCTTTCTACTGAGGCAACCGGGTGCCCCACATTCATGTTAACTTTAGCACCACATGGACCCAGAAAGAGAAAAAGAAAACTTTAAAAACCTAGGTGCTTGAATTTCATTTTTCCGTAGAGAAGCTTACTTTTGGGATTTTGATTTTCTAGTTCCCCCATCTAATTTTTTCAGGAAGGGGGGGTGGCCTCTCCCTGCAGAACAGCAGGATGGTGTCCAGAGTAAAAATGAAGCTTCTCATGAATCTGCCCACTGATTTAACTACCCGGGACGTCTGATCATCAGGAACAAATAGAGAAATGGAGGAAGCTTCCCTCTGAACGGCACAGGAAGCTGAGCTCCCCAGGACTGTCGAGCTGACCCCTTCCTTCCCTGAATTCCTTAAAAAGTTGTTTTGAATTTTTCCTGAGCTCTCCTCCTAACCCCTGTCCTGGCCCACACTGAACTCCCTTGCCTTATGTGTCAAATTACTTCAGCTATGCTGCTCTTCATTTTCAAGTACTGTGGTATTGGTGTACCTGGATGGCTCAGTTGAATGTTTGATCCTTTTTGTTTTTTTAACTTTTTATGTTTGTTTATTTTTGTGTGAGAGAGAGACAGAACGTGAGTGGGGGAGGGACACAGAGTGAAGGGAGGACACAGAATCCGAAGCAGCTCCAGGCTCTGAGCTGTCAACCCAGAGCCTGACACGTGGCTTGAGCTCACAAACTATGAGATCATGACCTGAGCCAAAGTCGGATGCTTAACTGACTGAGCCACTCAGGCGGCCCGAGTGTTTAATTCTTGATTTCAGCTCAGGTCATGATCCCAGGGTTGTGGGATCAAGGCCTGCATTGAGCTCCATGCTGAGCATGGAACCTGCTTGGGATTCTCTCTCTGCTTCTCTTTCCTGTTCGCATGCATGTGCGCACACTCTAAAAATAAATAAATAAATAAATAAATAAAGTGATTAAAAAAAAAAAAGTACCATTTTATCTGTCCTAGAAGACATTTGGAAGAAATAAAGCTGATTTATTATCTGAACCATCCATGTAAACTAGCGCAGTTCTCTTTGAACGTGTTTGTCGACCTTTGTTTGAGGCTAAATTCTACCTCTGGACCTTTTGTGTATGGGTCTGTAAATTTGCTTTTTGTCCTAAGCTAGTTCCAATCTGTTTTGGTTTTTTTTTTTTTAAGATTTTATTTTTAAGTAATCTCTATACCCAATGTGGGGCCCAAACTCACAACCCTGAGATCAAAGAGTTGCATGTTTCACTCACTGAACCAGCCAGATACTTCCAAATTTGATTTCTGAGACCCCTTCACTGATTGCTACGGCCTCTGCAATTTATCTGACTTGCCTGCCTTGGTAATGATGTCTGTAAGGATTCTGCCTCTCCACGTGTACACAGGCTTTCTTGGGCAGAAACTCACTTTTTATTCTGTGCGAAGTCTAAGTATCTTAGGAAAGAAGAAATCTTCATTAAAGAAAAAGATACACATTATTTTTTCCATAGAATAAGATAGGGAAACCTATTTAAGCTAACATAGACAGAAGGGAACTTACTTGTTACGAATCAGTTACGGGTATTTGATGGAACCCAAGGTCAGAAGCATAGCTGGACCTCAGGAGGAGCTAGGACTAGAAATCCAAAGATCAATAGGAATCAGGGTGGCTGCATTAGTTTCCAGTCCAAATGCCTAATGAAAATTAATTCCTAGAAGTGAGAATATAGTCAGCCAGGTAGTATCACAATGTCTACTTTCTAGTTCCATCAAAGGCATGGGGATGCAGGTGTGAATGGGAGGGGGATCACGAGGGAAGCAGTTCCCCAAGGCTGACACTGTATAACCACACACTGTGTGTGTATGCTCCAATTCTTTGGTAATCTGCCCTCTGAAGGCATGGTCTTCTGCATCCCTTAGGGTGCCCTGCATTAAGCCGGGCTATAGGGAGGGCTACGTAGATTGAGTATGATTTATCATGCTGTGTCTGAATGAACAACCATAGCCAAATGTGTTGAAGGAACTGTCTATGAGTCCCAAGTTGAATTTTGATATATTGCCCACGTACCTAACAACCAAAAACTCCATTTACCCCTGCATGCCTACAAACCATCCTGCTTTCTCTGTAAATAGATTCAGGCTTTTTGGTATTTATTGGTTTCCTATAAATATTTTAAGTTATCATGTTTTCCTCAGCTCCTCTTGACTGACAGTTTTGATGACCTTGACAGTTTCGAGGAGCACTGGTTAGATATGTTGTAGGATGCCCTCTATTGGAATTTGATATTTTCCGTAGACTGAGATTACAGGGTTGGGGGGAAGGAGTAGGAGGTGGGAGGAAGGCTATAGAGGTGAATTATCATTTTTATCACATCGAGGGTGAATACTATGAATATGACTTTGTGACTGTTGATGTTGACCTTGATCAACATACTGAAGTAGTGTTTTTTAGGTTTCTCTACTATAAAGTTATTCTTTGGAAGGAACTTTAAATACTGTTCCTTATAGTAAGTCACCATGGGCAGCACACAGTTCAGCAATGGGGAGTTATGTTCTACCTCCTTGAGAGTAGAGTACCTACATAAATTATTTGTAATTCTTACACCTGGGACTTTGGTACACAGAATTGTATATTTGATTAATTTTTAGATGGCTTTTTAAAAAAATTCTTTAGTGTTTATTTTTGAGAGAGAGAGGTGCAGTGTGAGTGGGGGAAAGACAGAGAAAGAGGGAGGCACAGTATTGGAAGCAGGCTCCAGGCTGTGAGCTGTCGGCACAGAGCCCAATGCAGGGCTTGAACCCATGAACCACAAGATCATGACCTGAGTCAAATTCAGACACTTAACCTACTGAGCCACCCAGGCACCCCTGCATTGCTTCTTTCAAAGTGTGTGTATGTATGTATGCATGTAATGAAGCAAGGAATCTCTACACCCCAACGTGGGGCTCAAACTCATGACCCTAAGATCCAGAGTTGCATGCACTCCTGACTGAGCCAGCTAGATGCCCCTTTAGATTGTTTTTTGGGGGCACCTGGGTGCTCGGGTGGTTGAGTGTCTGACTTTACTTCGGGTCATGATCTCACGGTTCATGAGTTTGAGCCCCACGTTGGGCCTTATGCTGGTAGTGCAGAGCTTGCTTCGGATTCTCTGTCTTCCTTTCTCTCCCTCCCCCACTTGTGCTCTCTCTCAAAAATAAATATTTAAAAAAATATAGATTGCTTTTTGGCCACCCTAAAAAAAATAACAGGGAGTTCTGATTGAACATAGTAATTTGAATAAACTTGTTTATTTCTGTTCCCTTCCAAAAGCCACACACATGAGAGTAAGGTATAAAGAGAGATATAAATCCATAAAGACAAAATGAATGAAAGAGTACACTTTAGTTGATGAAAGATCTCAAATTTTTGGAAGAAGGAAGGCCAATAAAGTTAGAAAAACAATTTAAATGCCTACAGGAAGAAAAGTCCACAGGAATGAAGTCACACCACAGATCCCTGAAAAACTCATAAATGGGAAGCACTGTTTACCTGTGAGGGTAGAAGGTGTGTAGCAGCCTTGAAAAGTGAGTTAAACTTCCCTCCAGATGCCGCCTCCACCAGGCCTAGCCTGCACAGCGAGGCAGCTGTTTCTCTCCTGACAAAACTGAAGGCTTAATCCTGAGCACCCGAGAGGATCCTGATGGGAGATCACAAGGCAAAGCCAAGGGCAGTGGCAAGTATGGAGTGGAAAGTAGGGCTTAAGTGCAAGTACATACTAATTGCTAAGACCTCTGCCGTCACCCTTTGGCTCCTAGGATACAGTAGGAATAGGAAGATTCCTCACAGGAGAAACTCAGGAGTCCAAGATCTACAGATAAGTGGCATTTGGTGGCTTCCACATGCTCACCCTGCAGTGAAATCCTTTAGTCCACAAGCTTTGCTGTTGCAAAACATCCACAAAGTGTATGGTGCTTTGCTTAGCAGCTGAATACAAGTGGAGAGCCAAGGACTGTCCATCATTCTTTGAAAGCCTTAACGTGGTAGAGATCAAAACAAGTAAAGAAAAAGGCAGAGTAAGAGATAAGGCAGAAGAAAAGCAACCGAAAAAAAACTGCTGATAACTTCAGCCAGATGATACTGTACCCATGAGTACAAACCTAGAATTCTATTTACAAAGGAACATTCAAATAAAATATAAGTAAAATGGAACATTAAGAGAATGAGAATTACAAATTTGAGGCCACCAATGAATGCTAAAATCAATCGGCAAAAGCTTAAGTAGAAATAGGATATTTACATAGCCACTAAGTATCTCCCCTAAAGCATTTACTAGTAACAAGGACAAAAGCAGTAATTTTACAGTGAAGAAAGCTGGCAGACCCCACCTCAACCAGGTGATCCAATTTAACGTCACCAGCAATAAATAACATCACATGCCCTTGAAATGATCCCTTGAGGACACATCACCTCTGCTGCATTCCCCCAGTTTATAACCTCCATCTAATCATGAGAAAATATCAGATCCAAATTGGCAGACATTCTACCAAACCACTGACCAGTATTCTTTAAAAGTGGTCAAGCTCATGAAAGACAAGGAAAGACTGAAGAACTGTCACAGATTGGGGGTGGGGGGTGACAAAGGAAGAATGACAACTAAATGCAATGTGGGATCCTGGATCGGATCCTGGAACAGAGAAAGGAAATGTCCTTTTTCCTTGCCACCAGTGGAAAAACTGGTGACATTTTTTTAAAGTATGTCCTTTTTTTTTTTTTTTTTTTTTTAACTCTGTACTTATAGCCCTTTTGCAATCTTAACTCTTTTCGTTTTGGTACTTGTTCTTTGGTTACGTAAGATGTTAACATTAGAGGAAGCTTGGTGATGAATATATGGGAACTCTGTACTATATTTGCAAATGTCTATAAGCCTAAAAGTATTTCAAAATAAAAGGGTTTGGTGGGGTTTTTTTGTTTGTTTTGTTTAATGAGAGCAGGAATAAAAAAGGAAAGCAATAGCAGGGCTGGAAAATAAAAATGAAGAAATCCTCCCACAAGGTAGAACAAAAAGGAAAAGATGGAAAGTGAGAGGCTCACACAAGAAGAGGAAATCTGAAAGGGAAAATGAAGAAAGTATCACAGAAATAATATGAGAAAATATCCCAGAACTAATAATGATGATTTGGGGCTGGAAAGGACCCCTTGAGTGCTCAGCACAATAATGGGAAAGGGACTCCTACGGAAGCCTATCCTGGTGGAAGTTCAGAACACTTGAAGGGATAAGAATAAAGTCCAAAATCACAGAGCATGGCAACGCTTTGGATCACCTTGAAATCATGGTGAAACATGAAGAAATACCAATATCTGGCCCTGCTACAGATCATTGAAAACAGAATCTCTGTTTCAGGGGAACCTGATTCATGGTGACAGTGAGCTTCCAAAGAGAAACAATAGATCGCTTACAGCGAATCAGGAAACCCATAGCCAGTGTAAACAAGAACACTAAGCAACAATGCCTCCTGAAGGAATATATCTTCTAGAGTTCAGGACACTCAAGAAATCTCTTGTTCATGAGAACTAAGAATTATCACCCTTAAGTCTATTCAAAGGTTTGGGATTTTTCTCAAGACTTTTTTTTTTTTTACTTTTTTTTTTAAGAGGGTGCACCCAGTTATTTCATTTGCTATGCCTATTTCTTCCAAGCTATTTTTTTCTTATTTTTTAAGAAATATTTAAAAATGTTTATTTATTTTTGAGAGAAAGAGCATGAGCAGGGGAGGGGCAGAGAGAGATGGAGGGAGACACAGAATCTGAAGCAGGCTCCAGGCTCCGAGCTGTCAGCACAGAGCCCTGTGCAGGGCTCGAACCCATAAACTGCCATGTCATGACCTGAGCCAAAGTTGAACACTTGCCCGACAGAGCCATCCAGGCATCCCTCAACCTATTTGTTCTTAAACACATCTTCTATTCAAGCTGCTTAGTTTTCAGTATCTTCTATAATCTGACCCAATATAGCCTGTCAGATTTTATTACCTAGATCCTCTGCTCCCAGCCAGCCACTTCCCCTACCGCCTACTACATCCACCTGCTCTTTCCCACCATTTGTACCTTGAAAGTTCTTTTCCATGAGCCAGAATATCCACCTCCACCCCATTCCTAGCACCAAATGGGTCTTGTTACGAGTTTTGACCTCTGTTGACCAGTCGCACCGTGTCTGGTCTGAGCTCGGTGGGAAGTGGAGCCACACTGGCGTTCAGTAGCAGTGCCTGCCACAGGCACAGAGAGTGGCGGCGGATGGGCGGCATATTCACCATGTTGCCCTGGATGAATCATACCCAGACTGCACAGTCAAATGTTAAGTCTCACTTTCTCTATGAGACCTCACATCTCTCCGATCCACTGACTTCTCCCTTCTCTAAGCGCCCATCACACTCATGACCCTTTTCATTCTTTGGTGCCAGACTAGTTCCTTTGTTAATCTTTCCAACTAGACTGGAGTGTCCTTGAGGGAGGAGATTGGACAGTATACTTCTTTTGTTTCTTCCCTGTACAGAGTACAATGTTCCATACAAAGTAGGTGCTCAGAACACATTGGCTCGGTTGGAGTAGCTATAGTCGTCCCTCACCATATCCGTGGTTTCCCTTTAGGCGGTTTCAGTTACCTGTGTCCGCTGTGGTCTGGAAGTGGATGATCTTGCTTCTGAGGTACGGTCAGAGGTCCGTTGTAAGCTAACACCGTCACAATGACTGTCATCCACCTCGCTTCATCTCATGTGGACATTTTGTCATCTCATATCATCACAAGGAGAAGGGTGTGTATAGCACAATAAAATAAATTGAGAGACTACGTTCACGTAACTTTTATTGTAGTTTGTTAAAAAAACTTTTTAAAGTTTATTATTGAGAGAAAGTGTGCAAGTGAAGGAGTGGCGGGGGAGAGAATCCCAAGCAGGCTCCATACTTTCAGCACTGAGCCACCCCCCACCCCTTCAAAAAGGCCTAATCTATACCAGAGAGCAAACTAGAGTAGTTTGAGTTTATAAATAAAAGATACAGGGACACCTGGGTGGCTCAGTCGGTTGAGCATCCAACTTCAGAACAGGTCATGATTTCACAATCTGTGAGTTCAAGCCCTGCGTCAGGCTCTGTGCTGACAGCTCAGAGCCTAGAGCCTGCTTCAGGTTCCGTGTCTCCCTCTCTCTCTCCCCCTCCCCCTCTCACGCTCTGTCTCCATCTCTCAAAAATAAATTTTTAAAAAACGTTAAAAAAAATACATTCCCAGTTGATATACGTAGGAATAGTAAAATATATATGCCTCATACATTATTTGTGAGAAAGAACTGGAATTCTAATGAGAACGAACATTCGAACATCCAGGAGTTAATTGGAAGGCTGCTGGATATAAAAGAAACACAAACACACATAATTAAAATGATTTTGACAATGGGGCACCTGGCTGGCTCAGTTGGAAGAGGAAGTGACTCTTCATCTTGGGGTCATGAGTTCGAGCCACAAGTTGGGTGTAGAGATGACATAAAGAAAAACTTTAAAAAATTAAAATGATTGATGATTGTAGGGTCTTTATTTTTACTGTGGTAAAAAGGAATACATTTTCTGAAACTGGGGGATGGGAGAGGTTAGACCCGTTTGGATCTAATGTGTTTGATGTACTTTCCCATACTAGAACTGTATATTTTTTTTAATTAAAAATCTTATGTTTATTTCATTATTTTTTTAACGTTTATTTATTTGTGAGGGAAAGAGAATCCTAAACAGGCTCTGTGCTGCCAGGGAAGGGCCTGACATGGAGCTCAAACCCTTGAACTGCGAGATCATGACCTAAGCCGAAGCCGAGAGTCGGCTGCCCAACCAACTGAGGCACACCTCCCCCCAGTTTTTTATTATAGATAGAGCACGAGGAGGGGAGGGGGAGAGAGAGAGAGAATCTCAAGTAAGCTCCATGCTCAGTGCAGACCCTGATACAGGGTTCAGTCTCATGGCCCTGGGATCATGACCTGAGCTGAAATCAAAAGTCAGAAACTCAACTGACTGAGCCACCCAGGCACCCCAGAACTGTACATTTATACATTATTGTGCTGATAATGTGGCCTTATAAATATAGTAGCAATTAAAATTAGCAACACTTAGAGGGGCATCTGGGCGACTCCGTTGGTTAAGTGTCCCACTTTGGCTCAGGTCATGATCTCAGCTGGGGAGTCTGAGCCCCAGGTTGGGCTTTATGCTGACAGCTTCAGATTCTATATCTCACTCTCTCTGCTCTTCTCCTGCTTGTGCTCTGTCTCTCAAAAGTAAACATTAAAAATTTTTTAAAAAGAAACATTTATAAAAAAATTTCTTCAAGAATATTAGCTTTGTGGTATGGTTTTGTTTTTGTTTTTAAGGATATGCTGGATTTTTTACGCTTCAGTTGGAATTTCCCTTGTATTCATTTTTTCTTGGTGCTGAGAATAGTGTCAGTTGTGTATTTATCCACTGTAAATGATACTTTTCGTCACAAAATGTAAAATTATTGGTGTATCTACACTCAAATGTGTAAAATTTATATGCGTATACAGTGTGATACCTTATCTTTGAAACGTATTTGTTATATCATCCACAGACATACATATTTTACCATTTAATATAAAATATACAACTGTTGTGTATCATTTTTATGATCGTTTTTCACTGATGCATGTAGCTTACCAACTGAGATCTTTTTTGTTAATAGATTCCACCTTTGAGAGGTATTCACCAGTGCTCTAATAATTGACCAGCACATTGATAAAAAAGGGATGTAAAATATCACATATCTAGCAACTTTATGCAAATGAATATCAATACAATAGATACGTATGACTCATATTTATCATATTATTTATTTTTAAGTTGGGGTTTTAATGTGGAGACTGGCCAGACCTCTAGGGGTAATGAATGGCCATTGGATATTACCAAGGTAAATGAAGGAACTGGAGTCCTTGAGAAGCCATGACTCGCACACCTGGTAGCATTTAAATGGCATGTCCTTTGCTGCTTGCCACCATGTGACTTGTAAAGAAGTGGGATTTGTTCTAAGTGTATACCGAAACATGTCTTGTGATTAACATAACTGGTAACAGACACTGTCCCAATAACTTTTAAAATGATGTTTATGACTCAGTGCCCAAACAGGCAATTCAGAGAGGAAGGATCATTGGCGTTCAGAGGAGAGAGAGGGCAATAGCTGCTGTGTTTATTTTGCTACGGTCCATTTAGTGTTTCCTCACAGAGAGTTACTTACCTGTAACCTTGAATCTCCAACAGTATGTTCAGCCACAAATCTCCACCGTTTATAACCTTGTTACCATTTAGCGTTATGAAGCATATTTATAGATGAGTTGAGCCAGACATTTTCCATTTGTGCTGTGGGGCGTCCCATAAGAAGCATTGGAGTGGACTTCTCAACATCCATCCCACACCACATACTAAGTCTAAGAAAAGTGGGCAGTCTTATCCCCCTGGTCTGATCGGTTGCACATGAGATCTCCGGAAGAAGTTTCCTCTCCAAAGGGAGAGTCACAGAAAGAACTGGTGTGGCTGTCCTGCTACCTGCCTGAGAATGACGCCCACCCCAAGATGGTCGAGTGGAGAGATGGAAAGAACATGGACTTCATTGACTCAAACTGCTGATTCAATTAACCCTGAAGCTCTCTCTACAGCAGGACTTCCATTTATGTGATCGTAAATTTTCTTGTTTAAGCCTTTGAGTTGGGGTTTCTATTACTTGCAGCTGGAAGCATCCTCACTGGTGAACTATTCTTAAGAAGAATGACTCATGCGGAAACAATCCTCCCAGCTTCTGATTAACTTTGGCCTCCAGAGATAATTATCTGGGCCATCAGATACATAAAAAATATGGAGGTCATAAGATTACAATCATAGTGGTTACATTTAGGGAGAGAATTGGGATAGTGTCTGGAAGAGGGTCTGAGAGGGGCTTCTGGAATGCTAGTGTTATCTCGATCAGGGTGGTGGTTACATGGGTGTGTGTACTTTAAGATAAATTCATCAAACCATATATTTATGGTTTGTGTACCTTTCTGCATGTAAGTTGTACTTCATTTTAAAAACTTACAAAAAATATATTATGTTATAATCAGGCTTCCAAACAAGCTGTATCTTGACTGGAAGGATATGAATGGTATATTGTGGTTATTTTATTAGGCGGCTGAATTAAGCTGGGGACATGCTTTCTTTTCTAAACTTCCAGAAGCTCACTGTAACGACCTCGGGTGTGGCCAACCCACTCTAATCTCAGCCAAAATGTTTTACCTTTTGGCTTAGCTGGGAGAGCCTTAAAACCTGGCAAAGGAAGGACTTCATCATTTTTAGAATTCAGTCACAATGAATATTAAAAACCCAGAGTCCATGAAGGGCTTTGTCAAGCCTCATTCTCCGAGAAGTATTTTAGTTACAGGGGGTCACTCCAAGGAAACCATTAGGTTTGGAAGAATGCAGTCGCGGACCTCATGCAGCTCAGGTTATTGAGACTTCTAATTCACAGAGGAAGAGATATAACATGCTTAGTCAGGTTTTTTGTTTGTTTGGAAGAAAAAATTTTTGGTCTTTGGGGACCCAATTATCTAGAGAAGGACTTGACTCCTCTATAAGAAAACTAGCTAAGGAAAGTTACCATAAATCATAGGTTAGATGGAGAGTGGAATTGAATAATGTGACAGCAAGGCTCTGGGAATACCAATCTTCAGGAGGGAGAGGATTGAGAGAGGGATCCCATCATGAAAGTAAATGGGGAGTATGGTTGGTTGGTGGTCAGGCCCTTGGAATTTAAGTTCCTGAGAGATGGAGAGCCCTGTGCTGTCTGAACAGCCATATTGGTCTGTGGAACTGGAAGCTCATAAAAAGAATGTGGAGACAATATATTTTATTATGTTCCACCTAACTCTTCAGGGTGCTTTCACATCATTTTATCCTCACTACCACCTTGTGAGGTAGGTAGGTTAGAACTGATCCTAAGAGACAGTGACTAAGAGGACAGGCTCTAGAGTCACTAAGACCTGGCTATGGTTCCTATCTCCGTCTTGCTTGTGGAAGGGTTTGTGCAATCCATGTGGCCTGTGTTTGTGGTTCTCTGCTCCAGAGGATATTAGGCAGTGTGGATATATTTTTGATTGTCACAGTTGGAGGAGTGCCATTGGCGTCTAGTGGGTAGAGGCCAGGGATACTGCTCAACATCCTATGTGCACAGAACAGCCCCCCACCACAAAGAATTGTTGTCCAAAATATCAGTAGTGCCACTGTTGGGAAACCCTGGGTTCTATATGATTCTCAATCTTTTTACCTGTAAAATGGGGATAATGACATTATCTCATTGGATTATTGTGAAGAGTAGATTAAATAACTGTTGACATTAGATTGCCTGTTCTTCCACTGTCCCTTCCCCCTATTCAGGGAACTGCCCTCCTAGGACTTTACATCTCTACAGAATTCTATTTCCACAGGCTGACTGCCAGTAACCCACCGTTCCATCTAGTTTCATGATGTTTGTCCCTAGCAGGCATTTTGCATGTATGACTCTGCCCCTTTGCCACAGTTGACTGGGTCAGGGGTGGACACTCGATCCAAACCAAAGCAGTAAGAATTCTCTCCTCAGGGAACTTTGTAATTTGCACTGAGAGTAAAGTCTGGCTAGTGTCATGAATGGAGAAGATACAAACCTGGGAGTTGTGGGTGGCCATTTTCTCCCATGTGGATGGGGTGCAGTTTATACAAGAGAGAAAAATGCAACAGCTATGGAGAGAAAGGCCGCCAGAGGAGACCCAGTCCCAGGGTCTGTGTCTTAGCAGCTCTCTTCCCTTAGGCTCTCGTAGATCTCGTAGATCATCTCCACATCCTTAAGACTTTGTGCTTAACTGGCCTCAGTTATGTGTCTCTTATGTCCAAGAGACACACAATAACCACTGAGAACATATGTAACAGCACTTGGCATAGTGCCCCGGAATTAAGCCCTGAATAAGTGGCAGGTATTATTACCATCCCATATTAGAGATTTAAAAAAGTTGACGTGGAGAGATTTTAAATAATTTGTCTGGTGTCACACAGCTCTTTAGTGGTAAAGGTGATCTGAAATCTAGGTCTCCTCACATATAGACTGAGGTTTTGTTCTGCCTATTCTTTAAACTATGAAATAAAACTTTCAGAATAGTGCACGGGTAGCTAAGTATCTCAGTGTAGGTAAGAATAACTCAAAGTGAACCTTGATGTATCTCACCCAGGACAGGAACTAGAAAGCTGGCTGTAGCTCACAAGACCTGCCTGTGCCTCTCCCTACCACGACTCCCTGCCAGAGGTAACCAATATCCTGTTTTTTGTCGAAATGGTTTTTTAATAGTTTTTCCACCAACATACGCATCCCTAAACTACATGATTTAGCTTTACTTGTTTTGGCATTTATATAAATGAGACTGTACATAATCTTTTGTAACTTGTTTTTTTCCCCCTATACTGTATTTGTGAAGTTCCTCTATGCTGTTATGCATAGCTGGAATGCATTTATTTTCTTTCTTCCACAGTATATTTATCCAAGCTACTGGTAATGAGCATTAGGTTATTTCCGGTTCTCAGCCAATGATATTACTAAGGGCATCCTTGTCTACATGTCCGGGTGCATACTTGGAGGGTACCTGTAGTGTCTGAGGCTTCCTTTGCTCCACATCCTTGCCAGTTTTGGTTCTTTTCCATGCACATGCCAATACACGGGGCCACAGGTTGAAGACAGTACTGTGTGGTGCTGGGGGACACATAGGGATTTAAAACAAAGCATCTTTCCTCAAAAACTGAAACATAGGGTTACCACATGGCCCAGAAATTCCACTCCAAGGTATCTGCCCAAGAGAACTGAAAACATATGTTCACGTAAAAACTTGTACATGAATATTTATAGCAGCATTATTCAGAATAACCAAAAGGCCCATCAACTGATGCATGGATACACAAGATGTGGTCAATGGGATACTATGCAGCATAAAAAGGACTTAAATACTGATACATGAGACAACATTACACTAAGTGAAAGAAGCAGGCACGGAAAACCACATATTACATAATTCTGCTTATATGAAGTGTCCAGAATAGGCAAATTTATAGAGACAGAAAGTAGACTGTGGTGACCAGAGGCTGGGCGAAGGGGTGAAATGGGGAGTGACTCTGATGGGTACAGGGTTCCATTAGGAAGTGGTGAAAATGTTTTGGAATTAATGATATTGGTCTCATAAGCTTGTGAATAAACTAACAGCCACTGAACTATAGACCTTAGAAGGGTAAGTTTTATGGTGTATGGATTACATCTTAATAAAAATGTAAATAAAAACATAGTATCCTTATTCATTCATGTATTCAAAATGCATGTATTCATCACCTAAGATATGCCAGACATCCCTTAGCACACTGTTGGGAGACATTGCTCAGTGAATTAGACGTGGCCCCCATGTTGGTCAGAACCATTGTCAGACAGCAAGTGGCACATTCAAGAGTAGTCCCTGAGGGAGTTTAATGAAGGGACTGCTTGCAGAAGTACGGGCAGGGTTAAGAGGTCCCTGATGAAGTGAGGCATTTCAGGGTTGGCAACAGATGGCAGCCATCACCCCCTGGGTCTGTGAGGGCAAGGGGAGAAAAGGCGTTCCCAGGACCCAGCAAGAGCGGCAGGAGAAGCTGCGTCACAGGGGCTGTGGCAGAGAGGGGACACCTACTCACGGCTCCCTCTCCTGTCTGCTGCTAGTGTGGGCCATGCAGACCCCATCGGTCAGCCTCCTCTGGCCTAGAGGACAGGGGAGAAGGCTGGAGAGTGACTCTGGAGAAGCAAATAGAGACTCTCTGTCCTCAGAGACTTTGCATTTTGAGTGGAGAGGCATACCAGAAAAATAAAAGCAACAGAATGTGATAAGCAAACAGGCTGACATGAAAGAGAGCATCTTGGCGTGTGGGTGTGTGTGTGGGGCGCGGGAAGATGACACTAGATTTGCTGCCTGGGAAGGTCCTTCCAAGGAGAAGGAGGAGGTGCCATTTAGCTGGGACCTGAGGGATGAGCCGCTAGGTGATTCAAGTGCTATTTATCGAGACGGGGAAGCTTGGAGGAGAATCAGATGTAGGGGAGGAAATCAAGAGTCCCCTCTGGGATATATTAAAGACAGAACATACACAAACATGGAAAAATAACAACTCATGTCGGAGTGTGAATCCACGGGACTCGTGGAGAGGCCACGGCTGCGGGCTGACACCCAGGGCCTACCCCTCGGAAGCCAGGACGTGTGTGGACTGCGCCCTCCCCGGAGGTTACCCCAAGTGCTGGCACAGCGCGCTGGCTCGGGGCCGCCCGCCTGCTCCCAGGCCGCCTCCCAGCATTTATTGGGACTTTGCCACATCCCAGGTTCTTCCTTCACGAAGGCGAGAAGGCCAGGGGAAGGGAGTATCCTTTCTGAACGCCAGATGTTGCACACCGCCTTGGACGGGCCGGAGCTTCAGTGTGACAGCTAGGGGGCCACAGGTAGGCCTGCCGACCATGAAGAGTCCAAAATTGGCTTAGAAAGGCACCCAGGCCTGTGACTAATATGGTGGTGGCTCGGAGCACCCAGAGGGAAAAGCTGGCCCAACAGCCTAGCTGGAGTCAAATCAAGAAAGACAGCAGGAGAGAAGTGAGTCTACAACTGGCATATTCTTCCGCACCCGGTGGGGTTTGTGGCATCAGCCAGAGCCCACCTTCGGGGGGCCTCTAGCCCACACAACTTGGCACACCGCTGTATTTTCTTCCATAGAGGTCTCTCCTCTCTGGCTCCTGGCCCAGCCAGTTGCCCACAGACTGGAAAACAAAGGCTCACTGCCTTCCCTAGAGACCTGGGCTTAAGGGATGGGCCTTGAGCAGGCTGGGCGGATGCTCTGTTGATTTTTTTTCCAAGTGCAGAGAATGTGACAGCCAATTCCTGTTGGAAATGGCTTTTGTTTTCTTTGGAGCACAAAGCACTTTTCCTTTCTCGTGATTGTTTCAGTTCAGGTCATGTTTAGGATGGAGATGATTTGCTAACCTGATTGCAGGCCTTTTAGATCTGTGGTTCTTAAGCTTTGGGGGCATAGATCCCAACTGCAACCCTGATAACAACCATAGACCTTCTCCCCGAAAACACGCACACACACCCCTCCCAAATGAAACATTTAACACCAACCCTAGCAGGTTAAGATCCCTTGGGTTAAGGAAGGTCAGTCCTTCTAACTCTTGCCCTGCCCCGCCCATCCCCTCTGCCCCTTCTTTCTTTTCAGTCTGGATCTTAAAATTCCCTTTCTTTAGCACTTCTCAGGGGCCAGCATTTCTTGCTTGCCTTCTGCCTGAATTAATCCCATGTGCCCAGCCTCTGAGGAGCAGGGGCCTTTGCTAGTTTCAAGCTGCTTTTGGCTGGGAGGCTCCAGTCCGGTGTCGCTCCAGTTTTTCAGACAGCAGAATATTCCAGTGGGATTTGTAAAACTTGTCTCATCCAAGTCTAGCTATTACAGAGGGGCCAAACAGCAAGAGTCTCTGCAGATTCTGGACGAGGGGGCAAAGCTTTGGATGAGACTAGGGAGACAGGCGTTGTCTGGTTTTGTTAAATTCCAGAAGCAAGTCACTTTGCCAAAATTGCCAAAAATAAAAGGACTGTCTAGACACTTACATATTAGAAGCTCTCCTGTGAAGACAGACCATCCTGAAGATCACTGATTTATGCTTAAATGGTGAGACAAAGGAGTCCATTTAAGTAGCAAACAGGTATTGCCTACCTGCCCCGCGCCAGGCCATGTTCTAAGGGCCTGGTGGGCACGGGGTGAATGAGACAGACAAGGCACCAGAGAATCTTAGGTCATGGCAAGTGCAAGTATGAACATAAATACGATGAAGTGATAGATGTGCGGGTGCTGCGGCCACGACCAGAGAAGGTCTCTCTGAACAGGTGGCACTGGAGCTCCAACCTGAATATTGAGAAGGAAGCATCCACCCGGGGAAGCGAGCTGCAGGTGGAGACTCGCGGCTGCTGCAGGGCCTTGTGGACGCGCAAGTGGGGAGGGAAGAAAGGGAAGGGGAGGGGAGAGAGGGAAGAGAGGGGAGGGGAGGGTAGGGGAGAGGTAGGCGGTGGGCAGATCGCTGTGGGTTTTGCCGGAAAGACCACGGCGGGTCTAGAGCGGGTGTCTGATGTGATCTCATTTGCAGTTTGGGAACCGGCCTCCTGGAGAGAAGCGTATCTGGAGAGAGCGCGGAAGTGGAGGCAGGGCGAGGCGGGTCGTGGGGGCCAGGTGAGCGCGGGAGGGCGCTACGGTTGGGCTCCTCGGTGGCGCTACAGTCGGAGAGGGGAGACTGTTTTCCATCCAGGTGAACGCCCGGGGTGCATAGTGCAACGCATGGCGGCTAAGACCCCATGGAAACGTAAGTTTAATACATTTTAGAAGGGCCAGAGTTATGGTGTTCTTGCCAGTCCAAGGTTTCCTGTTCCTGCCCTTCCAGGAAAAACAGTAACAAAGATACAGTCCCCATGAAGAGAAAGTTGCTTGTTGCTTGGCTGTTCTTGCCTCTGCAGAATGTCAGTCTGCTTGGCCGGCAAAAGGAGGGGAAGGACAGCTGGTATATATTAAGTGCCAACTGCATACTTGATCTCATTATCCAAGAACACAGCAAGCCTCACCTTATTAGCCTCTTTTTTTTTTTTTAGATGAGGAAACAAGTTCAGAGAGGTTAGTTTAATTGCCCAAGGTCACATAGCTAACAAGTGACAGGGCTGGGATCCAAACCCAGGTCTGACTACACTTCTTTCCACATCGGCCCTGGGCTGGTGAGCCCAGGTGAGCACACTGAGTAACCTGGATGAAAACTGGTCTCTGTGTGTGTGTGGATCGGGGGGGGGTCTACTGACTTTTCCAGACCCTGGGGGTGTGCTGAGTGCAGCCATGTTTAAGAGTCATGTTTTAAGACAGTCCCGATGGTCAGATTTCACAGTGCCAGCGAACCTAATAAGGAAGGAGTTTGGGTCTTGAGACAAACAAGCTCATTAGCACTCATTCAATTTGGGTGAAATCAATCAGGGCTAACTGGAAGGTGGAGCCTCTGCTCTCTGTTGACTCTTGAAATGAGAGGCTGGTGGTAGTTACCCGAGTATCATGGAGTCATGCTCAGGGGCAAAGGCTGATGACAAAGAAATTCTGTGCTGTAAACGCTGCCCCTGCTGCCCTGTCGCCAGTTGCTTGGTAGAAGGACTCTGCAGGGTCCTGGAAGCTGATTGTGTGCGTCACCTAAGACCCCTGTGGGTCTCAGGCCTTTCAGGACAACCTAGAACGGACTGGGCCTGGCAGGTTCCCCCCCGCCTGGCCTGACTGCCCAGGCCTGTGGCCGAGAACGACCGGGGCCACATGCCCAGTGACGGCACGCTGGAAGAGCCAGTGCATCACGCCCCGGGTTACACCAAGCAGCATGACACTGTGACTTTGTCTTTGGTGCTTTTAGCCATCTGCTGGGTGCTCCCTACTAGACTACAAGTTCAATGCAGGGAGGACTGTGTCTTCTTTTTTCTCTCTTCTTGTTTCCACTGTGCTTGAGTGAATTAACTGAGGTTGGCTGACAGATATTGTCTGTATCCTCCAGGACTTGAAATTTCAGTGGGAGTTAGAAGCCCATAGAGAGGAAACTAAGGCATTAGGAACAGTACGTTTTAGGATCAGATAAAACTAGCTTCCAGTGCAGGGAGGGAAGCCTTGCTTTTCCCATCTGTGGAATGAGGCGATGAAGCACGTGTACCTGGTGGTTATAAGGACTCAACGAGGCCGTGCGCCTAAGTGCTTAGCAGAATTCTCGGCACATAGCACCCATCAGAGCGAGCACGTAGCCCTTCAACCACAACCCACACCTTGTGTGGTGCATCATGTTTCAGTGGGAACTTCTACATTTTTTTTTTTTTTTTTACAAATAGTTTATTGTCAAATTAGTTTCCACATAACACCCAGTGCTCATCCCCACAAGTGCCCTCCTCCATGCCCACCCCTCCTCCCCCCCACATCCACCAGTCCTCAGTTTTTGTCAGCATTCAAGAGTCTCTCATGGTTTGCCTCTCTCCCTTTCCCCCACCATTTCCCCCCTTCTTCTCCCCCTTGGTCCTCTGTTAAGTTCCTCCTAATCCTCCTATACGTGCACACATATGATATTTGTCCTTCTCTGCCTGACTTATTTCGCTCAGCATAACACCCTCAAGGTCCATCCATGTTGCTACACATGGCCAGATTTCATTGTTTCTCATTGCCATGTAGTATTCCATGGTATAGATAAACCACATCTTCTTGATCCATTCATCTGTTGATGGACACTTAGGCTCTTTCCATGTTTTAGCTATTGTGGAGAGTGCTGCTATGAACATTGGGGTACATGTGCTCCTATGCATCAACATTTCTGTATCCCTTGGGTAAATTCCTAGCAGTGCTATTGCTGGGTCATAGGGGAGTTCTATTGTTAGTTTCCTTAGGAACCTCCACACTGTTTTCCAGAGGGGCTGTACCAGTTTACATTCCCACCAACAGTGTAGGAGGGTGCCCGTTTCTCCACATCCTCGCCAGCATCTAGAGTTCTCTGATTGGCTCATTTTAGCCACTCTGACTGGCGTGAGGTGGTATCTCAGTGTGGTTTTGATTTGTATTTCCCTGATGAGGAGGGATGCTGAGCATCGTTTCATGTGTCTGTTGGCCATCTGGATGTCCTCTTTGGAGAAGTGTCTGTTCATATCTTCTGCCCATTTCTTCACTGGGTTGTTTGCTTTTCGGGCGTGTAGTTTGGTGAGTTCCTTGTAGATTCTGGATATCAACCCTTTATCTGATATGTCATTTGCAACTATCTTTTCCCATTCGGTTGGTTGCCTATTAATTTTCTGGGTTGTTTCCTTGGCTGTGCAGAAGCTTTTAATCTTGATGAGGTCCCAACAGTTTATTTTTGCTCTTGATTCCCTTGCTTTTGGGGATGTGTCAAGTAAGAAGTTGCTGCGGTGGAGGTCAAGGAGGTTGTTTCCTGCTTTCTCCTCTAGGGTGTTGATAGTTTCCTGTCTCACGTTCAGGTCCTTTATCCATTTTGAGTTTATTTTTGTGCATGGTGTGAGAAAATGATCTAGTTTCATTCTTCTGCATGTTGCTGTCCAGTTCTCCCAACACCATCTGTTAAAAAGGCTGTCTTTTTTCCATCGGATATTCTTTCCTGCTTTGTCAAAGATAGTTGGCTGTATACTTTTGGGTCCACTTCTGAGTTCTCAATTCTGTTCCATTGGTCTATGTGTCTGTTTTTGTGCCAATACCATACTGTCTTGATGATGACAGCTTTGTAGTAGAGGCTAAAGTCTGGGATGGTGATCCCTCCCGTTTTGGTTTTATTTTTCAGGATTACTTTGGCTATTCGGGGTCTTTTGTGGTTCCATACAAAGGGAACTTCTACATTTTTTTGACTGTGACCCACACCACAACCTTGTAATGTGTGTGTGTGTGTGTGTCTTTAAATATAATCAAAATAGAAATTTTGTGAACTAAGACTCTTATGACGTGTGATGAGCTCTGATAGTTTGCATTCTGTTCAGTTTTATTGAAAAAATCCTGAAAGGGCGAAGGGTTACTTTCTGGGGTGATGGACATATTCTATATTTTGGTGATGGTGGTGGTGGCATGGGCGTCTTTGCCAAAAATCATTGAACTCTATATTAAGAAGGGTGCATTTTATTGCATGTCAAGATCTCAATAGATTTGCAACCCTCTAATTTTTTATTGAGATACAATTCACATGTCACAAAATTCACCCTTTTAAAAGTGGATACTTAAGTGATTTTTAGTATATTCACAGAGCAAGTGTCACCACGGTCGAATTCCAGAACATTTTCATTACTCCAAAAAGAAGTCCCTATACCTGTTAGCAATCACTCCCCATCCCCCCAGCTCTAGTCCCTGGCAACCACTAATCTACTTTCTGTCTCTATGGATTTGCTGGTTGCAGTCTTGTGTGGCTGGGAGAGCAGCCTTTGAAGCTAGAACAGTTCCTGGGCCTCTCAGAGGCCCCCACTCGCCACAACTGGGATTCTCTGTCTGGTCCTGGTACTGGGTGGTGAACACCAAGAGCATGAGACTCACGCCGTATGCCCCCACTTCCTTCCTGCACAGACTCTGGGCCCGTGCAATCCTCTGGAAGTGCCCCTTACTGTCCTGGTGAAGATCTGGACGATGATGTACCAGTGAAGGAGTGGGGAATGGACCTTCCAAAGTCAGTGTGGCAAACCCATCACAGAAATGCAAAGAAGTAAGTAAGGTGTCAGGAATGTGTCCAGCAAGGTGGGGGTTGGGAGTAGACTTGGAACTGAGGTTGGGCGAAATGAATAAGTTAAGGGGCTGTCACCAGCCTCCTGGAGGACGGGGGACCTGGAGGTGACTTGTGCCCCGTGTCCCTGGCTGTTTCCCACACCAAGGGTCTACCCAGGACCGTGGAAACGGTCCTCTCTCCTTCACCCCTGCTGCCTTGGACAGGTGTGCCCAGAGGAACAGCTCAGGAGAGAGATGTTGAGAAGCAAAGGGGCTAATTCTGCGAGGTCAGGGGGGCGACCCCACAACTGGCTCACGACTGGTACCAGCTCTGCAGTTACCTGGAAACGGGTCTGCTACCAGTGCTTTCAAAAGAGACCGGGGGTCTTAGCAAGGGCCACTTGGAGAGACGAAAGAAGCCCTGGAGCTGTAGAAGCCCTTTGTTAATTCTTATCGATAGGAATGGAGGTAGGATTCTGGTGATGTCTAAGGAATGAGTGCACATCAGCCATTTATATAATAAAGTTATCGTGTGTGACTAACAAGTTTGGAAGGATTCTCACTAACCTGCCAGTAACCTTCAGGGAAAGGAATTTCACCGTCTAGTTTTTTGTTTTTTTTTAATTGTTTGCTATTTGCATAATTTTTAAAAAGGTATATTTTAAATCTATGTTTAAATAGGTGATACATTCACATAGAAAATCTTGCCATTCTCACCCTCATCTGCAGAGACACCCTCTCCACAAGCTGTAGGTGAGTAATGTCCTTAATTTCTTATGTATCTTTTCAGAATTTCTTTATGCATATTTAAGTAGATTTATAGACAGGTCCTTTTTTTCTTTTAATTGAGAGACAGACAGCACAAGTGGGGAAGGGGCATAGGGAGAGGGGGGGAGAGAGAGAGAGAGAGAGGGACAGAGAGAGAGAGAGAGAGAGAATCTCAAGTAGGCTCCATGCCCATTGCTAAGCTTGAGGTGGGGCTTGATCTCACAACCATGAGCTCATGACCTGACCTGAAGTCAAGAGTTGGACACTTAACTGACTAAACCTCTCAGGTGCCCCTATATAAGGATTCTTAATACAGCTTTTTTGAGTTCTGTCTCTGGGAGGGAAATTTGAATTCCAACCAACGACTAGACATCAGGGCTCTGGAGATTTCCCATAATCCAGTATCCACAGGTAGCCAGTGAGAATGAGGTTCAGCCCTCCAAAGGAAAGAGAGCATTTAAACATAATATATGTAAAAAAAAAAAAAAAAGAAGTGTAAGTGCTCATTTAAAGGGGCCAAGAGATGCAATAAGAAGGAAAATTACCCCAAACCTCTCCACCCCAAAATAACAATAATTAACATCAATCGAACATTATTCTGGACCAGTGATGTCTAATAGAACTTTCTGTGATGACAGAAATGTTTTCTGGACTATGCAAGTAACCATTAGTTATGTATGCCTACTGAGTGCTTGAAATGTGGCTAGTTGAATTGAGGACCTGAATTGTTTATTTTGTTTTATTTTAATTAACCTTAAATAGCCGTAGCCATGGTTGTCTGGTGCCTGCTATAATGGACAGCACAGTTCTACACCCTGTTGAGTGTGTACACCTGAGTGAAAAGATGTAAAGAAAGGCTTGGGATGCTGGCCACCTTGGCCTTGCCCAAACACATAACTGTGATTACTAATTGATGGAATAATTCTCCTAGGGATTATCTTAAAAAATGGTTATGACTGGGGCACTGGGTGGCTCAGTCTATTAAGTGTCTGACTTCGGCTCAGGTCAGGATCTCACAGTTCGTGAGTTTGAGCCCTGCATCGCGTTCTGTGCTGACAGCTCAGAGCCTGGAGCCTGCTTCAGATTCTGTGTCTCCCTCTCTCTCTCTCTCTGCCCCTCCCCCACTCAGGCTCTGTCTCTCTCTCTCAAAAATAAATAAACATTAAAAAACTGGTTATGTCTTTGTTCAAAACCAAGCTCTAAGAGTGTTTATTAATGAAAAACTGGAACGCTGTAGGGAAAATATTTACTGACATGGGAATGTGCTCACAACTGTCTTTTGAGTGAAAGGCAGGTTATAAAACAGGATGATTTCATTAAAATGTAGATATAAATAGCCTAGAAAGATATATTTCAAATGTCTCAGTTCATGGCAGGCTTTCATCATATTTTTTATGCAAACAAGTGTATGTTAATAAGAGTTAGCACCGGGTGGTGAAATTATGAATGGTTTTGTATGTGCTTTTGTTCCTTTATTGTATTTTCTCACTTTCTACAATGAACACATAGAATAAAAAATTTTTACTGAAGAGGCGCGCCTGGCTGGCTCAGTCAGAAGAGCATGCTTCTCCTTTTTTTTTTTTTTTTAATATTTTATTTTATTTTTTGAGTGACAGAGACAGAGCATGAGCAGGGGAGGGGAAGAGAGAGGGGGAGACACAGAATCCAAAGCAGGCTCCAGGCTCTGAGCTGTTAGCACAGAGCCCGATGTGGGGCTTGAACCCATGAACATAGGGTCATGACCTGAGCAGAATTCAGATGCTTAACCAACTGAGCCACCCAGCTGCCCTGTAGAGCATGTGATTCTTGATTTCAGGGCCGTGAGTTGGAGCCCTACTTCGGGTGTAGAGATTACTAAAAACAAATAAATAAACAAACTTAAAAAAAAAATCTACTGAAGAAAGAAGTATAGTTGCTAGGTCATAATATTTCAGAGCTGGAAGGAACTTTGGAGACGAAAGCACATTCGGCAGGTTAAAGGCTGAAGGCCGGGTTTCCCGACTACACACAAACATCTCCTAGAGCCAAGGAGGAAAGTTGCTGGGTTGTCTCCTGCTCTGGATCGTCCTGGCCCAGACAAACTCTCCCCACGTGGCAACCCAGGAGTGGCTTTGGAGGGAAGAAAACAAAGGGTATTAAGACTCCTCGGCAAGGTCTAAAGCATCACAAAACATCTCTCTTAACAAACGACGGGCATTGCAGCCTTTGCTCTAGCTCTGCCTGCCTCCCCGTGTGGGGCCGTCTTTTGTGACTCCAGCAGGACACCCTCCAGGACCCCCTGTCCCGTCAGTGTCAGCGTGGGGGACAGAAGTCTCTGTCCCTTGCAGGCAGAAGTTTCCTGGTTGTGCCCATGTTTTGGCTCTTCTTCAAAGCCTATCCTTTTTCAGAATTCTTAACTGAATCACTAAGTCTCTATCTCAGATGTCCTTTCTTTTTATTCAGCCCGTGCTATTGCTATTCATGCTCCACGTCGAAACCTTATTATATGAAGTGATTCTTACTACCTCAGAGGTCTTAGTTCTGTGACTTAGTCACACTTTGTTTTTTATCCTACTTTTTTTTTTTTTTTTGAGCACCTACTAGGTCCTAAGCTCTGGTGGGTACAGAAATATACAAAAAGTATTTATCCAAGAGAAACGAGACCATAAACCCACCAAAAAAACCTCTACAAAAATGTTCACTGCAGCTTTATGTGCAATAGCCAAGACTGGTGGTAACAAACCAAATGCCCATGCACAGGGGGAACAGATGTATAAACGTGTCAGAGGCATTTATTGCTTAGCAATAAAAATATGGACCAAGGGCTTGAGTAGACATTTCTCCAAAGAAAATGTGCAAATGGCCCATGAACACGTGAAAAGATGCTCAGTGCCACTAATCATCAGGGAAATGAAAGTCAAAACCAGAATGTGATGCCACCTCACATCCTCACCCCCGAGACAACGGCGGGTGTCGGCAAGGCCGTGGAAACGGTGGACCCTGCATCACCGCCGGTAGGAATGTGAAGTGCTACAGCAGCTGTGGAAAACATGGCATTTTCCCAGGTACTTACATTCACAAGAGACGAAAGGTGGGAGCAACCAGCTGTCTGCTGATGGATGAACATATAAACTAAACGCAGTAGATGCATATTGATGGGATAGCACTCGGCCTTGAAAGGGAAGGTAATCCTGACACAGGCTACAACATGGGTGAACTTGGAGAACATTATGATAAGTGAAATAAGCCAGTTGCGAAAAGGTAAATACCGTATGATCGCATATCTAAAAGAGGTAATAAAGTAGTCGGGGGGGTGCCTGGCTGGCTCAGTCGGTAGACATACGACTCTTGATCTTGGGGTTGTGAGTTCAAGCCCCACGTTGGGTGTAGAGATTACTAAAAAATTAAGTAAGTAAACTTAAAAAAATAAGTGAACTGTCAAATTCATAGAAACACAAAGTAGAATGGTTGCCAGGGTCTAGGGAGAAGAGGGGAAAGTTGTTGTTCATGAATGTAGTGTTTCAGTTTTGCAAGGTGAAAACATTCTGGAGATCTACTGCACAGCAGTGTGAATGTACTTTATGCTACTGACTGTCCACTTAAGTATGGTTAAGATGGTAGATTTTATGTGTTGGGCTTTTTTTTTTTTTTTACCACAATTTAAAAAACTGTCAAGTTCATCAAAAATGAGGAAAGTCTAAGAAACTGTCATAGCCAAGAGGAGACTGAGGAACAAGTATGATGACCAAATGTAATAGAGTGTCCTGAATGGGGTCCTGGGACACAAAGAGACATTAGGCAAACTGAGGAAATCCGAATCAACTATGGATTTTAGTAAATAATGATCTATTGATACTAGTGTGTTGATTATAACAAAGGTACCATACTATGAGATGTTAACCAGTAAGGGAAACCAGAGGCGCCTGTGTGGCTCAATTGGTTAGGCACCTGACTCTTGATCTCAGCTCAGGTCTTGATCTTGATCTTCAGGCTCTTCCCTGGGGTCTGTGCTGGGTGTAGAGCCTACTTAAAAAACAAAACAGAGGCACCTGGGTGGATCAGTCGGTTAAGCATCCAACTTCGACTCAGGTCATGATCTTGCATCGTGAGTTCAAGCCCCATGTTGGGCTCTGTGCTGACAGTTCAGAGCCTGGAGCCTGCTTCAGGTTCTTTGTCTCTCTCTCTCTGAGTCTTCCCCGCTTATGCTCTGTTTCTCTCTGTCTCTCTAAAATGAATAAACGTTAAAAATTTTTTTTAAAATCCCAAAACAAAAAACAAAGGGTGCCTGGGTAGCTTAGTTGGTTAAGTGTCTGAGTTTGGCTCAGGTCATGATCTCATGGTTCGTGAGTTCAAGCCTCACATTGAGCTGTCTGTTATCAGTGTGGAGCCTACTTTGGATCCTTTGTCTCCTCTCTCTCTGCCTCTCCCCTGCTTGCTCTCTCTCTCTCTCTCTCTCAAAAATAATAAACACTAAAAGCAAAACAAAACAATAAGGGAAATCTAGCCTGATGTATATGAAAACTTTTTTTGGTAACTTTTGACCACCTTCACCCATTTTGCCAACACCCTCTGGCGATCACCAATCTCTTTTCTGTATCTATGAGTTTGGTTTTTGTTTTCTTGTTTGTTTTTCATTATTTATTTATTTATTTTTATTTATTTTTATTTATTTTTAATGTTTTATTTATTTCTAGGAGAGAGAGAGAGACAGCGTGAGCAGGGAGGGTCAGAGAGAGAGGAGTCACAGACTGAAATAGGCTCCAGGCTCTGAGCTGGCAGTCAGCACAGAGCCCGACGCGGGGCTCGAACCCACGAACCGCAAGATCATGACCTAAGCGAAAGTCGGACGCTTAACCGACTAAGCCACCCAGGCGCCCCGATTTTTATTTATTTTTAATCTCTACACCCAATATAGGGTTCAAACTCACAACCCTGAGATCAAGAGTTGCATGCTTTACTGACTGAACCAGCCAGGAACCCCTGTTTGTATCATTTTTTTAGATTCCACACATGAGTAAGATTGGACATTATTTGTCTGTCTTTATTTCGTGAAGAAATAGAAAATCTGAAAGACCAATTATTAGTAAAGAGATTAAGCCAGTAATCAAAAACCTCCAACAAACAAAAGTCCAGGGCTAGATGGCTTCACTGGTGAATACTTCCAAACATTTAAAGAATTAATACCACTTCTTCCCAAACTCTTCCAAAAAATAGAAGGGGGAACACTCCTAAATTCATTTTATGAAGCCAACATGACCCTGATACCGAAACCAGACAGGGATGCCACAAGAAAAGAAAAGTCCTCAATCAAATATTAGCAAATCAAATCAAATACATGAGAAGGGTCATATGTCATGATCAACTAGGATTTATTCCAGAGATGTAAGGATGAGTCAACGTATACAAATCCATCAGTATGATACATCACACTGACAAAATGAGGGATAAAAGTTATAGGATCATCTAAATAAATGCAGAAAAACTATTTGATAAAACTCAACTTCACATATGATAAAAACTCTCAACAAATGGTGAGTACAGAGGGAACATGCCTCAACAGAATAAAGGCCGTATGTTTATCCAGCCATTGAAAAGAATGAAATCTTGCCATTGGCAATGAACTGCATGGAGCTTGAGTATTATGCTAAGTGAAATAAGTCAGAGAAAGACAAATACCATGTGATTTCATTCATATGTGAAATTTAAGAAATAAAACAAACAAGCGAAAGGGAAAAAAAGAGAGACAAACTAAGGAACAGATTCTTCACTATAGAGAACAAATTGATGGTTACCAGTGGGGGAGGTGGAAGGTCGGGTGAGATATGGGGTGGGGGTTAAGGAGTGCACTTGTCCTGAAGAGCACCAGCTGTTTAAAATAAAAATTTAAACAAATACATACATGTGTACATACATATATACATACATACATACTATATGTGGCAAGCCCACAGCTAACATCATACTCAACAGTGAAAGCTGAGAGCTTTTCCTCTAAGGTCAGGAAGAAGACAAGGATGCCCACTCTCACTACTTTTATTCAACATGGTATCCAAAGTCCTAGCCTGATTACTTGGGAAACTTTTTGTATTATCTTCATAATCTTCTGTAAATCTAACACCATTCAACAAAGTAAGGCCTTTAAAAAAATAATTTAGGGGACACCTGGGTGGCTCAGTTAATTAAGCATCAGACTCTTGATCTTGGTTCAGGTCATGATCGCACGGTTACTGGGTTTGAGCCCACATTAGGCTCTGCGCTGACAGTGTGGAGTCTGCTTGGGATTCTCTCTCTCCCTCTCTCTGCCCCTCCAGCTCGCTCGCTCTCTCGCTCTCTCGCTCTCTCTCTCTGTCTCTCTCGTGCGCACTCTCTATCTCTTGCACGCATGCACGTGTGCACTCTCTGAAAACAAACAAATAAATAAAGTAATAACTTAGGCTCTGCCTTGGAGGAATGTCGTGGCTGGGGACATGAATTCGGAGTTGGTCTCCTGGGTTCAAACCCTGGCTGCACCGTGACCTGGCTGTGGGCCCTGGAAAGAGTGATGTAACCCACTTGGTGGGACAGTGTCTCTTCCCGAAAGTAGGTGGTAATACTAGGACCTCCCTCAGGGGGGAGCTGTGAAGACTAAATGAGATACTCCATGCAAGTGCTCAGCACCACCCTTGGCTCCCTGTCGATGCTGCTGTCCCTAATAGACTTAGAAGTCATGGCAGATAAATCAGTGGTTGAGAGTGCATTTTGGAGCCAGGCAGTCTGGATTCAAATTCTGGTTCCTCCGGTGTCTATTTATAAATTTGTGGGCCAGTCATTTGGACCGAGCCTCAATTTCCTTAGCTATAAAAAGGGCTGAATAACGCCCACCCACAGGGTTGTTGGGAGGATTGGAGGAGCTCGGGCGCGGGGCGAGCGCACGCTCAGTGGCTGCTGGAGTGAAGCAGACGTGCACTAAGAACCCAGGGGAGGAGCAGACAAAATCGCTTGGGGGTCCACGGAGGCTGCAAACAGGGGCCCCCGCTCTGGCTTCCGGGCTGAGGCTGCTGATGGGCTGATCTGCAGTGCTCCAAGGTCCCATGTGACCTCCTCCCCCCCCCCCCCCCCCCCCGCCCCCCGAGGTCCTCCCAGGTCCCCAGCTTTGGAACAAAGCCTCCGCCTGCCGTTCTGCCGCTGTTCTCTGTCTGAACTCTGATTAGGCCCTTATCTCAGCGGCTTTGCCCTGCTTGGCTGCCTGTCACATTCAATTCCATTCCAGGCCTTTCATCCTGCCCTGGCCCGAGTGTCCCTGAGTGTGAGGTTGTGGGACATGGGGCCTGGTCTCTATCGTCCTTGATTCCCACAGTCCTGAGCACCGGTTCCGGAACACAGCAGGCACTCAGTTCATGGCGGTTGAAGAGACTAAAATGAGAAGCAAACTCCCAGGCCTTGTTGGAGTTGGAGTTCAAGGCACTGAGAAACACCGGGCATACTTCCCCTCACCCTCAAAAATATCCCCTATCTCTGGACTCCCTCAACCCCCAAATTCTACAATTAGAGCTTCACTGCTTTGGCTTAAACCAAACTGGGGACACTGTACTTGATAAAAATGCAACATTCTGTATCATTCAGAATCCTAGCAGGAACCAGAAGGCATACTCAAAAGGGTTTAACTGAAAAAAACAAAAGAAAATAAGACCCTTAGTGACAGGAGTATTTAGAGTGAAGTGGGCAGGATGGAAGGGGCCAGCAGGGATGGTGAGGCGCCCCGGGATGTGCGACGGCAGGCATCTGGGAGCACCCTAGGGTGGAGAAGCTGAGCTGTGGAGGAGCCACCTTGAGAGAGCACCGAGGCCCTGGTGATGCAGGCACTGCCCAGTGAGGTGAGGCATCAGCAGGGACTAAATATCTCCATGCTCCTCTCCTCTCGCCCTCAGATCTCTCTGCAGTGCTCCCTTGTCCCCAACCATTGGCCACCTGGAAGCCAGAGGGTGAGGGGGTCCGAGGGTCCAGCCTCCCAAGGACCGAGAGTGAGAGAAAACGGATCTGGGCTGAGGGGAGAGAAGCAACCTGAGAACAAGAAGCCTTCAGAAGGGACGCACTTTAATCTTATCAATCGTGTGCAGTTCAGCATGAATGACAGCATCAGATCCTTTAGGAAGACAGAGGGGTAAGAGACCGGGTCCTGAAGATTTAGAAAGAAAAGAGCATCACTGACTGGGGAGAGGGTACGTCCCCTTATGAAAAAAAGACAAACTTTGCTCGTTTCCTGTGGTGGCTCTGGAATTTCCACATCCCCATACCCTTGTTCTTAAGGACGGCAGTGTGGGGATGGGTGGGAAACCAGCACTGAGCAATCACATGCTCCTCTGAGGCCGAGCAAGTAGGAGCGGTGCTGAGGAGGGTTATGGAGCGTTAAGTTTTCCCCCATCTCTGCCATCTCCTTAGGCTCCTAGACAAGCCTGTGTCACCACAGGATTTCTGGGAGCCTCAAGATGCTAAGGTGAGCTGTGATTCTGAGTTCTGGGAGAGGTGATCAGGGAGATGTCCTAGACCACGGGCACCCCCTCAGCAGGCCCACCCTGGGACCGGTGGGCCCCACTGTGGGAACTGCAGGGATTTGGGTAGATGGTCTTCAAACCTGGGTCAGGGCATGAGGGCAAATGGGATCAGTGGCTAAGGCTGGGGCGGGGGGGGGGGCAGAGGCAGTAGAGGAGAGCAGGGCAGAGGAAGGGACACTTAGTGTGGGATGAGGCTCCCTTGGGGCTGAGAAGGGCCAGGGAATCATCAAAGGCCTTGGCACAAAAGTGGGATCCAGGGAGCAGGAGTCTGGGCATCACCAGCTATAGCTTGTTGGGAACAGAGGAGCTCAGGCCACACCCCACACCTCCTCAATCAGGATTTGCATTTTCACAAGATCCCTGTGTGATTCTCCGGTTTTGTGTTGTTTGAGAAGCCCTGCTCTGGTCCGCTCAGCCTGCCTGCTCTTTTCCCCTCAATTCATGTGAACTCTTTCCCCTCAGGGCCTTTTTCATTTAGAAAGTCATTCGACAAACGCTGAGGGACTGGTCCTTGCTTAGCACTGGGATTACAGAAATTAATAGCAGACAGAGAATTAGGAAACTGCAACCCAGGATGGAAAATGCTACAATAAGGAAGCCGTCTGTCAGGTGGAGGAGGACCCCCAACCTGCGGTGGGGGAATGTGGCCAGGGAACGCTTCTCGAGAAAGCGTCCTCCACCCCACTCCTGACGCCAGCACTGCTCACTCGGCCCCAAATCCTCCTCCTCTGACTCTTTCGCTGTTCGTGTGCTCGGTTTCAGTTCATTATCTAAGCAGTGCTCCTCTCGTTTCCTCCCATTCAAGCCCTAGTAGGGCCCTAAATTCTAAATGTGAGAGGTTACTGAATGGATGGATGATATGGGTCAGCGTGTGAGCACAGCAGGGGACAGTGAGAGCCACTCCACGTTCCTATCATCCACCAACCCGCTCTGCAGACCTCCTTATCCATCTTGTCCTGTCTGTCTGTGATTTTTGAAATGTGGGTGTTTATTTCCTCCATTATGGGTGTTTAGAAGGAGCGCATAAAGCATGCTAGGAGGCCTTGCATAGAAAGTGGTTAAGCGACTGACTCTTGATTGCAGCTCAGGTCAAGATCTCATGGTTCGTTGAGTTTGAGCCCTCGCATGGAGCCTGGGGTTCTCTCTCTCTCTCTCTCTCTCTACCTCTCCCCTGCTAACTCTCTCTCCCAAAATAAATAAACTTAAAAAAAAAAAAAAAAAAGGAAATTGGATAAAAGCACAGACACAAGCCAGGGTTCAAATCCTGGCCTCCTTATTTACTAGGTCAGGGACGTTGGGCATGTTTCTTTACTGCTCCTGACTCAGTTTCCCCACATGCCAAATAGGGGTAGTAGGAGTACCACCCTCATGGTGTTACTGGGCAGAGGGTCACATGAATGATCTGTGAAGCGCCTAGGACAATGCCTGGCACTCGGTAAGTGCTGTGAAATTGTTTGCTATTCATGAGAACTTGCTGTTTGCCGGGCCTGTGGTTCGCTGGGCTGGAGTCAGGAAGGCCAAGAACATCCTCTCTGAATGGCAAACAGCAGGAGGCTGGTCTTCCCCTCACACACATCAGACGGTCTGAGCTAAAGGAGAAAGGTCTTTGTCCCCAGCAGGTGGCTGCAGGCTGTGGGCTTGCCTGAGGCCATCACAGTCTGGTAACCACTTTCATGGGAACTAGAAAGACCTTCTTCCCCTGTGCTTCTCATCAGGGCTCTGTGATTGATTCTCTTGTCAGGAACCTCCTCCTCTTTGAAGCCCCTGGGGCTGGGCCTTTCCACTTCCTCTCACTGCTAATGGGAAGCCGGTCCCTTGGCTCTGGCAGGCAGATGATGATACCCAGGCTTGGCTGGCATTGAAACCAATTTGTAGAGTTCACATTTAGTGAGCTCTGAAGGCCAAAGGGCCGGCCAGTGTGTTCAACTCGCGAATCTTCTGGGCCTTGATTAGATCTATTTCTTCTGAGTCCGTGGAGCTCCCAGCTCCCCCTACACATCTAATGGAATAAGAATCAGAACAGAAACTTTGACATCTGAGACTGAGTAGTGTCATGTGGAGGAGGGGCAGGGGTCTTACTCTGGACCAGTTCAAAGATGTTTGTCTGAGTCTGCGGCTCTGAGATGTTCTTGGAAGCGAGGGGAATTTGGTGCCATGGGTTTCTAGCCAAGCTGCCTCTGATGTGGGGGGAACGGGAGAGGTTTCTGCCTGTCAGCCCTGGGCCCCAGTGAGCAGAAGGAGACACTCAGTCCTGGGAACGAGAGGGCAAATTATGCCTCTGCCCAGGCTGGGGCCTCTTGGAGGAGCCACTGACAGGCTGTGAGGTCGGGGGTAGAGCAAGCTGAGACTCTCCCTTTCAGGGGCTGCCTGTGGGGTCACAAGGACAGTATAAAATTGTGGTCATGCTGGAGTTTTCTTCTTTAAAATATTTTTAAGTAATCTCTACACCCAATGTGGGGCTCAAACTCACAACCCCGAGACCAAGAGTTGCATGCTCCACCAACTGAGCCAGCCAGGTGCCCCTGGAGTTTTTATTAACTGTCAGCAGCCAGTTGTCCAGCGCCTTAACCCATAGCACGGTCTTGTGGTCATGTGGGTAATCGGCACCTGGCTGACCTTGACTCTTTCAGTTTACCATTCTGTGAAGGAGCAGCGATTCCACGACCTGCCTTGTCCTTTACAGAAGACCCTCAGGTGTTTCTTTCTCTCTCTTTTTCTTTTTTCTTTTGTAATAATTTTAATTTCAATTTCACGGAAAAGCTGCAGACGTAGCATACATGTAAAGAATTCCCATATACCCTTCACCCGCATTCACTGTTCACATTTTGCTGCATTTGCTTGCTGTCTTTCTTTCCATATGCGTGTGTGCGCGTGCCCACATATGTAAATGCAGAATTTTTTTCTGAACCACTCAAAACTAATGTGTAGATACATCTACCCCATGATACATCAATGCATATTTCCAAAGAATAAGGATGTTTTAGTGCATAACCACAGTATAGTTATAAAATTCAGAAACGTTAGCATAGTACTGATCCAATACTATTACTTCAACTACGGTTTGTATTCCAGTTCCACCAGTTTCCAATAATGTATTTTCTAGCCACTTTTCCCCCATCCAGGATCTAATCTAGGATAAGCATTACATCTTGTTGTCAGGTGATTAAAAAGTCTCCAGAACTGTTCCTTAATCTATCTTTGTGTTTCACGTCCTCAGGAATTTTCTAAATGAAAATCAACCTGAGAGCATTCTTGGGGCTGTAATTTCTCTGAATGCTAACTCAAAAACAAACAGTCCTTTCCAGTTGTTGCCTTTGAAGCCTCAAGACAGGTGGGTTTGACAACAATCTATTTTGGTCACGCCTGGCCCTTTTTGGCGTATCCGTCTATACCCGTCTCAGATGATCCCGGGATTTGCTCTTGGGTACACAGTAGATGCCTAATAAGTACTTGCTGATTTGCCAGGAGAGAACGTGGATTTGGCTACTGGATCAAATAACCCCAGTGACATTCAGGGCGATTTGGCTGATGTAGATAGGGAGACAAAGGGTTGGCTCTTCCAGAGGTGAATACCAGGGGCAGTAATCCAAGGGCGGCAGGAAGGCTTGGAGTCCTGTCTCTTTCTATTACGTAGGGCACCTAGATTCTCCATCTCCTCAGAGTCCCCAGCAGGACAGTCAGGAGGCTCCGCTGCAGGTGGTTAAATCCACCAAGTGGGAGAGGGGCGGGCGCAACACGGTGCTGTCACAGTCTTGGAAACCCTGCCCCGTATTTTATTTGTTGACCTCTTGTGTGGGGTCTATAAATTCATGTCTGCGGGAACAACAGAGAATAGAGCTTTGGAGTCAACCTGTTTGTGGTTGCTGGCCTCCAAGACGTCTCCAACCTGCCACCCCTGAGATCTTGCCCCTCGCACACCCCCTCGCACACCCCCTCCCACATGAAGCGGGGCCGGCTTGTGTGAAGGATAGAATGTGGTGAAAGCGACAGCGTCTGCCTTCTGGGGCTAAGTCACAAAAGGGAATGCAGCTTCCACCTGGGTCTCCTGGCCAGCTGGTTTTAGAGGCAGACTGCTACTTTGAGGACACTTGGGCCTCCCTGTAGGGAAGCCTGTGTGGAGAGGAACTGAGGCCCCACCCAGAAGCCGGCACTGACTTGCCAGACTGAGTGAGCCATCCTAGAGGGGGTCCCCCAGCTGCAGCACAGCTGGCAGAGGACTTCCACACTGACCAGCATCGCACTGCAGCCTCACCAGAGACCGAGAGCCAGATCCTTCTGCTCAAGTTACTCCCATATTCCTGACCCACAGGAACTGTGAGATATAGTAAATGATTAGTTGCTTCTTAAAATTTTTTAATGTTTATTTTCTGAGAGAGAGAGAGAGAGAGTGAGAGGAGAGAGAGAGAGAATGAGTGGAGCAGAGAGAGAGAGGGAGACACAGTATCCAAAGCAGGCTCCAGGCTCCAAGCTGTCAGCACAGAGCCCAATGCAGGGCTCGAACTCACAAAACACAAGATCCTGACCTGAGTCAAAGTAAGATGCTCAACCAACTGAGCCACTGGGCATCCCTGATTATTGTTATTTTAAGCCATGAAGCTTTGAGGTAATTTTCCGTGCAGGGATAGATAATTGTCATTTTATTCTGTTGAAAAGTAAAGGGGTGCCTGGGTGGCTCAGTTGGTGAAGTGTTCGACTCTTGATTTTGGCTCAGGTCATGATCTCAATGAGATTGAGCTAATGGAGCCTGCTTGAGATTCTTTCTCTCTCCCTCTTACTCTGTCCCTCCCCTGGCTCACACTCTCTCTCTCTCTCTCTCAAAGAAAATGTATAAAGGTACATATGACCAAGCAATCCCATTTCTAGATATATGCCCAAGAGAACTGAAAATATCTATCCAACAAAACTTGTACACTGTGTTCATTGCAGCATTATTCACAGTAGCCAAAAAGTGTCCAAGCCCAAATGTCCACCATCTGATGAATGGATAAATGAAATGCCATTCCATACAATGGAATAAAAAAAGATTGGAGTATAGATTCATGGTACAACATGGATGAACCTTGAAGACACCAGCCCCAGTGACATAAGCCAGTCACAGAAGACCATATAATGATTCATTTCTATGAAATGTCCACAGAAGTCAAGACTATGGGGACAAAAAGTGAATTAGTGCTTGGCTGGGGGATATGGGAGAATGGGAGATGGCTCTTAATAGGCACAAAGTTTCCTTTCAGATAGATGAAAATATAAATTTTACACTTCAAATGGGTGAAGTGTGTGGTAGGTGAATTATACCTCAACAAAGCTGTTACAAAATTATAAAGGGACAAACTACACAGGGACCGCATAGGACTTTGTTTCTGTTCTTTTTGGTTAAGACATTAGTGTCTGTTGGGTTCTTGGAGAGCTCCTAAGAGACTCACCTGCCTAGAAGGTGGGAAAGAACAGCTAAAACTGAAAGTGAGAAGCAGAGGAGATGGGTAATTAAAGAATAATTCTGACCTCCCTAACGCTGTATAGTCAGAACCGTGAATCACAATCCCAACAAGATTTGATTCTGGGGAGGAAATTAATAATAGAATCTGGATTCTTCATTAAATCCCGGTGAGAATGTGATGTCTCCACCCCTGAAGAATGACAGTCAGCCATAGTCAAGTGCAATGTTCCTCCTCCACCTGCTGGAGCTTTAGCTCAGATGTTAAGCCCATCTTTTTTTTTAATCAACCCGGACCACTGATATTTTAACCCTGAGTGTCTATTTTGAACTTTGTTTTTAAAGTAATCTCTATAGTCAATATGGAGCTCAAACTTATGACCCTGAGATCAAGAGTTGCATGTTCTTGAGGTGGCTCAGTTGGTTAAGCGTCCGACTTCGGCTCAGGTCATGATCTCGCAGTTAATGAGTTCGAGCCCCATGTCAGGCTCTGTGCTGACAGCTCAGAGCCTAGCACCTGCTTCAGATTCTGTGTCTCCCTCTCTCTCTGATCCTCCCATGCTCACACTCTATCTTTCTCTCAAAAATAAATAAACATTAAAAAAACTTTTTTCAAGAGGTGCATATTCTACCAACTGAGCCAGCCAGGTGCCCCTCATAATGTCTGTTCTGAACTCTATTAAGTTACAGATTAGTAATGGTCACTGCCTCTCCCATTTGGCATATGAATACAGATTTGTTGGACTCCAAAAAATTTTATAATTATTATTGTTTAAAACTAAATTTGGCTCTACTTATTCCTATCTCCTTTTTCAAAATGTTGGTTAGAAATAATTCTTTATTTTTCAAAATTAGCTTTTCTAATTTTAGACACCAGGATAATCAAGATGACCTGTAATTATTTAGCATAAATAAAGGAGCATGCAGTTAAGAGTTCTTTTTAATGCCATGGTGTTTAAGCTAAATTTGTAGCCCCCTTTTACAGATGAGGAAAGTGAGACCCAAAGACATCTCATGACTTGCGCCAGATGACATGGCTGATATAGATCATAACTGGGATTCACAGTCTAGAGTTGTTGCTGTCATCCCATGTTGCCTCTGCTGACGTGCGGTGGGACTGAGGAAAATGGGTTCAGTATTTTATGAATGGCACCCATGCTGACCATACTCTACCATAAAGTATCAGAGCTGAGAGTTAATGATTCCATCCAACGGAAATCATGAATACATAACAAATAAATTCATGTGTGTTATATAATAACAAAAGCTCAAATTCTTGCATTTTTCAGCCTTAGTTCTTAGTCTCTTATGTTCACTTGAAGAAATTTAAGGTCATTTTAATTGATGAATATTTACTCTGGGATCTAGAAGTCTGTTAGAACTCCTATTTATAAATCTGCCGAATGAACTATGCCAGGAGTGTTCGCAAATCCTTTCTTTGGCCCTTATTAGTGTCACCAGTAAGCTTTTTACATTTATGTACGGAAAGAATGCCTTCTTATCATCAAAGTGTGTTGGGGGATTTCTTTTGATGATCTGGAGGAATGGCAGGGGAGATTTTAAAGGGGCTCTTAAGAAGGTTCTTAAGAATGTTCAGGGCTTGTACTGGGGTAGGCCAAGTGCAAAATTTGAGGGAACACCCAAAAGCACAGTAACCAAGATAAATGTCATTTTAATGGAAATTTTTAAAGTCAAAATTAATGCAAAAAGATCCATGGTGAACAAAACACCAACATTTTCATTGAAGTGAGGTCCCATGGGACGCCGGGGTGGCTTAGTCGGTTAAGCGTCCGACTTTCGCTTAGGTCATGATCTCGCGGTTGGTGAGTTCGAGCCCCGCGTCGGGCTCTGTGCTGACTGCCAGCTCAGAGCCTGGAACGTGTTTCAGAGTCTGTGACTCCCTCTCTCTCTGACCCTCCCCTGCTCATGCTGTCTCTCTCTCTCTCTCCTAGAAATAAAAAAAATAAAAAAAAAAACATTGAAGTGAGGTCCCACATGGGTGGGACCAGGAGATGGCAAGTGATATGAATTCTACAAGTGCAGAGTTGCACTGGCTTCTTGACAGTTTTAATATTGTGTTCATGGTAGAGCTTTTTCACCTAGTTTTGTTTTGTTTTGGGTTTTTTTTGTAAAGAAAAATATTGCAGTAAAATAGCATTTGTCTTGATTTCTGACATTTTGGGCACCCTCTTCAATGTTGCCCTGGAGGCCAGTGCCCCTGCTGTCTCACCCCAGCGCTGACCCTGGCCCTGCGCCAGGCCTGAATCTTTGCTAGGGAAAGCGGGAAAGAAGGTCCCACCCCAGGCACTCCCCCTCCCCTCCCCACTTTGGTGAGCTGAGTGACAAGTGTCTCAGGGAAAGTTCTTTCCCCGGTATTGCTGGCGGTGAGTAGAAGCTTTTTCCAACTATCTCTGTTTTGACTTTTACCTGTGTATGGGGCACATCTGGCAGCCTCTGGCTGGTGGCCAGCTTCCCAGGTGGAGTCATGGAGTCAGAGGAGCCCACAGGCTGGTGGGAAGGGAGGCTTTCTGCTGAGTGTGCACATTCCCCCGCTGAAAAGTAAGGTTGCTGCAAAGTCCTAATGTGAAAGTACACATCACACACTTAATAATACGTGTCAAGTTGAATTAAAGTTGTCTTTTGTGTAACCTGGATGTCCTCACACGCTCTGTGTTTCTGGGGTTACTCTTCCTATAACAGACAAACGAGAGGTTTGGAGGCTTGGGCGTCATAGCACACACTTCGGGCTGCTCTGCGATGAGACGAGGATAGTTTGCATCATCTCTGTTCTCCATTTCTGGTGCTGTGATCCTCCGTCTCAGCTGGACTTCTTGCCCCTCTAGCGTGGTCCTCACCGGGTGAAGCTTTTTACCCCCGCAGACACGTTTCTCCCCGTGCTCCCCAAGGGCCCAGTAACCAGGTTTTTTCTGAAACAGCCTTTCCTAAAGTCTTGTGGCAGACAGAGAAGGGCACTACAGCATAGTCCTGGACAGGAAACTGTTTAAAATTAAATAGACATTTAATGATAAAGAAAATCTAAGAGAATTCATAGAGAACAGATCTGCGCTGTAAGAAATGCTAAGGGAAGCTTTTTCAGAGGAAAAGGAAATGATGCTAGGTAGAAATTTGGATCTTCAGGAATAATGAAGAGCACCAAAAATAGTAAATACAAGAATACAAGAAATCACTTCCATCTCCATTTCTTAAAATACCTATAAATGTTTAAAGCAAACATTTTTTAAAGCCTCCCTTTCTCTTCCTTCCTTCCTTCCTTCCTCCCTCCCTCCCTCCCTCCCTCCCTCTCTCTCTCCCTCCCTCCCTCCCTCACTCTCTCTCTCTCTCTCTCTTTCTCTCTCTCTTCCTTCCTTCCTTCCTTCCTTCCTTCCTTCCTTCCTTCCTTCCTTCCTTCCTTCCTTCCTTCCTTCCTTCCTTCCTTCTTTCTTTCTTTCTTTCTTTCTTTCTTTCTTTCTTTCTTTCTTTCTTTCTTTCTTTCTTTCTTTCTTTCTTTCTTTCTTTTTCTTTCTTCCTGGAGCTCGTGTGCATGAAGGGAGGGCAGAGAGAGACAGGGAGAGAGAACCCTAAGCAGGCTCAGCGCTGACAGTTCTGATGTATGGGGCTCAGTCTGTGAGGTCATGACCTGAGCCAAAATCAGGAGTCTGATGCCCATCGACTGAGTCACTCAGGTGCCCCAAGGCAAAATTTTTAAAAAACAGAGCTTAGACACATTATTTTGAAGTTTATTTATTTATTATTTTTGAGAGGTGGGAGCAGAGAGAGAGGGAGACTGAGAATCCCAAGCAGGCTCCATGTTGCCAGTGCAGAGCCCCATGCAGGGTTCAAACTCACAAAATGTAAGACCATGACCTAAGCTGAACTCAAGAGTCAGACGCGTAACTGACTAAGCCATCCAGTGTCCCCCAAACATTTTAACATTGTGTTGTGAGCTTGATAACTTACATACATGTAACACTTAATAAATATTTTGCATGAAGTGCCACAGTATTCTAAATGGACTGTGAAATATTAAGGATATATATTATAACTTCTACCTTAAAAATGCAAAGAAGTATAACAAAAAAGCTAATTGATAAGTGAGAGTAGATTTCTAATAAATATTCAATTAACCCAAAAAGAAGGCAAGAGAGGAGGAACAGAGGAACAAAAAAGGGTATAAAGAGGAAAAAATAGTAAAATGGTAGACCGACATTCAACCCTATCAGTAATTAAGGGTTACTAGTCTAAAACACTTCAATTAGAGGCACCTGGGTGGCTCAGCCAGTTAAGTGTCCAACTTCGGCTCAGGTCACTATCTCATGGTTCATGGGTTCAAGCCCCACATCAGGCTCTGTGCTCATAGCTCAGAGCCTGGAGCCTGTCTTTGGATTATGTGTCTCCCTCTCTCTCTGACTCTCCCCTGCTCATGCTGTCTCTCTCTCTCAAAAATAAATAGAAAATTAAAAAAATTAAAAAATAAAATAAGATAAAACACTTCAATTAAAGGCAGAATTTATCAAAAAAGCACGGCCCAATGTACTGTCTACAAGACACACAAAAGAGGTTGATAGAAAGTGGATGGGAAAAGATGTTATCATGCAGACAGTAAGTATAAGAAAGTTGAAGTGGCGAAATTAATATGAAATGAAGTAGGCTTTCATATGGAGACTATCATCAGAGATCAAAAAAGAAATCTCATGATAATAAATGTCACCAGGAAGGTATATTAAGCATACATTACAGAGTTTCAACATACATGAAGGAAAAACTAACAGAAGGAGAGAAATGAAGGGAGAAATACGCAAATTCACTATTGTAGTTGGACATTTTACCACCATTCTCTCAGCAATTATAAAAAACAACTTCACAAAAATCAGTGAAGACATAAAAGATTTGAATAACACTTTCAACCACCTTGATCCAATTAATATTTATAGAACAAAGCATCCATCAGAATACACATTACTTTCAGGTGTGAGTGCCCTTGATCCATTCACCAAGGCAGATCATATTATGAGCCATAAAGCAAATCCCAAGAAATTTGGGCTAAAATCATATAGAATATGTTATCTGACCACCACGGAGTAAAATTACAAATCAATAACAACATCTGTAGAAAACCCCAAATACTTGGAAATTAAACAGCATAGTTCTACGTAACAAAAAGCCCAAGAAATCTCAGAGAATAATAGATTAAAATATTTTGAACTGAATGATAATAAAAATAAAACCTACCAAACTTTGCAAGATGAAACAAAGCGATTCTTAGAGATGTATTTATAGCTATAAAACCTAATATTGGAAAAAAGAAAGGCCTGTGTTTCACTTTCAGAAGGTAGAAAAAGAAGAGCAAAGTAAACCTAAAGTCAATGATAAGAAGGAAATAGGGGCGCCTGGGTGGCTTAGTCGGTTAAGCGTCCGACTTTCGCTTAGGTCATGATCTCGCGGGTTCGTGGGTTCGAGCCCCGCGTCGGGCTCTGTGCTGACTGCCAGCTCAGAGCCTGGAGCCTGTTTCAGTCTGTGACTCCCTCTCTCTCTGACCCTCCCCTGCTCACGCTGTCTCTCTCTCTCCTAGAAATAAATAAAAATATTTAAAAAAAACGATAAGAAGGAAATAATATAGAAAAGAACAGAAATTATAAAATAGAAAGCAGATAAATAATAAATTTAGCAAAGCCAAAAGTTGGTTATTTGAGAAGGTAACAAATTTGCTTAACTGCTAGCCAGACTGACCACCTTCCCCCTGCCCCCCAGTAAAAGAGAGAAGACAAATTACCAGTATCAGGAACAAAAGGCATATCACTACACTAAAGACATTAAAAGTTTGTTAAGAGAATGTCATAAGCAAGTCTATGCCAATAAATTAGTGTAGATGAAATGGACAAATTCCTTGAAAATTACACCTTCCAAAGCTGACATAAGATAAAATAGAAAATCTGAATGTCCCTTTAGCTAGTAAATAAACTGAATGCATTATCAAGAACCTTCTTGCAAAAGAAGCTCTGGGTCCAGATGGTTTATTCATGAATTCTATCACCTGTTTAAGAAAAATATTACCAATGGTACAAAAACTCTTCCAGAAAATAAAAGAATGCTTTCCAATTTGTTTTGTGAGGCCAGTGTAACCCTGAATACCAAAACTTGAAAGACATTAGAAAAGAAAAAAGAAAGAGGGAGAGTGAGAGGGAGGGACCAAGGAAGGAAGTTAAAAACCATTATCTCTTATGAACAAAAAGGCAAAAATTCATAATAAAATGTTAGCAAATAAAATCTGATGGTATATAAATACATCATAACCTGTGGGATTTCTCTTGGGAATGCAAAACTGGTCTAACATTGGAAAACCAATGTAACGCACCATATTATAAGAGAAGAAAAACAAAGATAATCTCTAGTAGAAAAAAACTTTATACATTTTCAAACATCTATTCATGACAAAAACCCTCAGGAATAGAAAAAAACTTCCTCAAAAAAACGTGTATCTGTGAAAAATCTAGAGCGAACATCATATTTAATGGTGAAATATTAAATGGTCCCCCCTCCCCCCAAGTTTAGGAACAAGGCAAGTATACTCTGACCTTTTGTATTCAACATTGTATCAGAGACCCTAATCAGTGCAATAGCACAAGAGACATAAACATTGGAAAGTAAGAAGTTAAACTCTGTAGATGACATGCTTGTTTATATGGAAATACCAAGGAGGGTGCCTGGCTGGCAAGTTTGGTAGAACATGTGAGTTCGAGCCCCACGTTTGGTGTAGAGATTACTAAAAAGCAAAACAAAACAAAAAAACACAACAACTTAAAAAAAAAGAAATACTAAGAGATTTACAAGAGAATTAATAACCAGAATTAGCAACTTGACAGGGTACAGGGTTATTATTTTAAAAATCAGTTCTATTTTTGTATACCAGCAGCATACAGTTGGAAAAATGAAATTTAAAAAATTTCACTTATAATAGTATCAAAAATCAGGGGTGCCTGGGTGGTTCAGCTGGTTGAGTGTCTGACTCTTGGTTTTGTCTCAGGTCATGATCTCACAGTTTGTGGGACCCAACCCTGCGTGGGACTCTGTTCTGACAGTGCAGAGCCTGCTTAGCATCCTCTCTCTGCCCCTCTCCCCTGCTCATGCTCTCTCTCTTTCTAAAATAAAAAACAAACAAAAACATTAAATGCTTAGGGATAAATTTAACAAAAGATCTGTCCTATACACTGAAAACTGCCAATCATTGCTGAGAGAAATTTAGTAAGACCTAATAAATGGAGAAATATACCCTGTCATTGCTTGAAAGACTCAGTATTCTTAGTCAATTATACCCGTATTGGTATGTAGATTCAACAAAGTCTCCTTCATTATCCTAGCCAACTCCTTTTTTAAATGACAAATGGATTCTAAAATTTATGTGGAGGACCTGGAATATCCAAAGCAACCCCAAAAGGAAAGACAAAATGAAAGTGTAGGACTCATACTGCTTCAGGATTTACTGTGAAGCTACAGAAATCAATTCAGTATGCGGGGCACCTGGGTGGCTTAGTTGGTTAAGCGTCCGACTTGGTTTAGGTTCAGGTCATGATCTCATGGGTTCATGGGTTTGAGCCCTGTGTCGGGCTCCATGCTGACAGTGCAGAGTCTTTTTGGGATCCTCTCTCCCTCTCTCTGCCCTCCCCCCAAAACAAATAAATACGCTTAAAAAAAGACAGCATGATTCTATCATAAGGATCAACCAGTAGGTTAATGAAGCAGAATAAAGAGTTCAGAAATACACTTAAATGGTCATTTAATTTTTGGCAGTTACCAGAGCAATCTAGTAGGGAAAGGAAAGTCTTTGCAATAAAAGATGCTAGAACAGCTGGATATCCATCTGAAAGAAGAAAAAACTTTGAACATTGTCTCGCACTATACACAAAAATGAATTTGAGGTGTATCATAGAGCTAAATGTAGTAATTAAAATTATAGAATTTCTATAAGAAAACCTGGGACAACATCTTCATGACTTGGTGATAAGCAAAGATTTTTTTAGACATTTCTTTTGTAAAGAAAGCATTTATCTGATAAAAGATTGGCATTGAGGACTTAGAAAGGACACCTTTAATTCAAGAGCAAAAAGGACAAACAACCTGATTAAAAATGGCTAAAATTTGAGTAGATGCTTCACAAAGGAAGATAGATGAATGGCCAGTGGGCACTTGAAAACATGCTCAATATCATTAAATATCAGAAAAAATGTGAATTAAATTTAAAAGGAGATACCACTACATACCCACCGGAATAACTTAAATTAAAAACTGACAATACTAAATGTTATCAAAGGCATTGAACAATATTAACTTTCCTATTTTGTTAGTGGGAGTGTAAAAATCATGTAACCACTTTGAAATAAAGGTCCGGCCATTTCAGATGAAACTAAACATACCCCTATGACCCAGCAATTTTGGTTTTAGGTATTTACCCAAGAGAAATGAAAGCATATGTATACAAAAAGACTAGTATGAGAATGGTAATAGCGTTTTTTTTATAAAGCCCCAAACTGGAAACATCCCAGATGTCAGTCAACAGGAGGATGTATAAACAAATTGTGGTATATTCACGAATAAAAAGGAACAAACTACTTATTCATGCAACACCATGAATGAATTTCAAAAATATTATGCCAAATGAAAGAAGCTTTAGACAAAAGAGTACATACTGTATGATTGCATTTACATGAAGTTCTAAAGCAGGCAGAACTCATCTATGGTAAAAAAAAAAAAAAAAAGATGAGAACACTATGTTTAGGGGGGGACATCGACTGGGAAGGGACACAGGGAACTTTCTGGATGGTAATATTTTATATTTTGATGGGGTTTGGGTTATACAGATATATGCATTTCAGATACTCATTGAATAATAATACTGTTAACATGAATGCATTTTACTTGTAAATAATTTTCTCTCAAAGAATAAATAGTGGGGCATCTGGGTGGCTCAGTTGGTTAAGCGTCCAACTTCGGCTCAGGTCATGATCTCATGGTCCGTGGGTTTGAGCCCTACGTCGGGCTCTGTGCTGACAGCTCAGAGCCTGGAGCCTGCTTCAGATTCTGTATCTCCCTCCCTCTCTGACCCTCCCCTGTTCATGCTGTCTCTCTTTCTCAGAAATAAATTTTAAAAAAAATTTAAAATAAAAAGAATAGTAACTCTGTCAGTGATATATATACTGAAATGTTTTAGGGTGAAATATAATGCTAGGGAAAGTGCACCTTACACTGAAATATATCAAAAGGGGAGGAAAATGATGGCCTACTGGATGGGTAAAGAGATAGATACATGATAAAGCAAATATAGTACTATTAACTTTTCAGTATACTATTTATAATAAGTGGTTCATATAGAGGGTGTTCACTATACAATTATTTCCATTTTCTTTCTTCTTTTAAAAAGATTTTATTTTTAAGTAATCTCTCCACCCAACATGGGGCTCAAACTCACAACCCACAAGACCTGAAGGCACATACCCCACCTACCATCTGAGCCAGCCAGGAACCCCTATTTCTATTTTCTATATTTGAAAATTTTCCAAATAAACTGTTGGGAGGAGGGAGTCAATACTAGGCAGGTCCAAATACTTTTGTGGCAGCGCTGTTTGTAATGGCCCCCAAACAGAAACAATTTCTATGCCTATTAACAATAGAAGGGATAAATCAATTGCATTATAATCATACAATGGAATGGTCTACAGCAATGAGGATGTGAGATGGACTGTGTGGAACAGTATGGGTGACCCTCACAACACAATGTGAAATGAAAGAAGTCAGATGCTAAAGGCACAACTCATTTGTATAAAGTACAAAAACAGGCAAAACTAGTCTGTGCTGTTCAAAGTCAGGATAGTGATTGCCCTTGGGTGGAGTCGTGATTAGAAGAGAACATGACAGGGGCTCCCTGGGTGCTTGACTTGAGTGCAGGTTTTATGGCTGTGTGAAAATTCATATTTTCTTCAATATCTGTTGTTATTTCTACAAAAAGTTCAAAGAAATTAGTGCTAGACCTCACTGTTCTTAAAACGGGTTCCTCAGCCTCACCCCACCTCCAGGAATTCTGTGCCAACCATCTTTCTCCCATCTCTCTTCTCCCATTTCCCAGGCTCTGACATGCCTGCCTTCCTCACCTGCCAGGGAAAAACTCAGTGCAGAGGAATTTAATTCTCTCTTTAAAGATTTTTTTTAATGTTTTATTTACTTCTGAGAGAGCATGAGCAGGGGAGAGTCAGAGAGAGGGAGATACAGAATCTGAAGCAGGCTCTAGGCTCGGAGCTGGCTGTCAGCATATAGCCCGATGCAAGGCTCAAACCCACAAACCATGAGATCATGACCTGAGCCGAAGTCGGACACTTAACTGACTGAGCCACCCAGGCGCCCTGAGGAATTTAATTCTCAACCCCTACCCTAGTCAAGACTCCAGGATGGAGCCAACTGGAAAAGGCTCATTAATGACTTTATCTAAATCAAGGAGCCATGCAGCCCCAAGATAAATTGCTTTGCTTCCTGACAACAGTAATTGCTACGGGCATTTTTTAAAAGCGAAATTTGTTTTCCTCTATATTAGTGTCTCCTTCTTCCCCTTCTACCACCCTCAGTTTATCCCTTCCATTCTCTTCTCTTTATTTTTCTTTTTTTTTCTTTTTAAATGTTTTTATTCATTTCTAGGGGGGAGAGAGAGAGAGAGAGAGAGACAGCGTGAGCAGGGGAGGGTCAGAGAGAGAGGGAGACACAGACTCCGAAATAGGCTCCAGGCTCCGTGAGCTGGCAGTCAGCACAGAGCCCGACGCGGGGCCCGACGCGGGGCCCGAACCCACGAACCGGGAGATCATGACCTAAGCGTCGGACGCTTAACCGACTAAGCCACCCAGGTGCCCCTCATTCTCTTCTCTTTAAAGTGGTAGCAGCAACTTACTCCCTTCCCCAAATCTGGGAAGCAGTGACTTGCCTTATACATTGTTCTAATACTTGAGCTTAGGACCAAGGTTCTCTTGGCTGGTAAGTCAACCTCCAGACCCCAGCGAATCGTCAGGTGTAGGGGTGAAGGTGGTCACCTGAAGGAAGGGAAGGAGAGGCATGGTGCGGGGAAGGGAGGCAGGTACAGAATAATGATGGGAACTAATCCCTGTTCTTCGAAACCTTGATATCAGTTGAGAATTCTAGATGAACACACATCAAAACAAAACAAGAAAACTATTTAATTAAAGCATTTCTTGGATTTATCTGATGGGTCAATTTTCAGTCTTCTTGTTACTTGACCAATCAGAAGCATCTGACACAATTGATCTCTCTCTCTTCCTTAAAACACTTCCAAGTTGCTTCTTACCTCCTTGTCTGTTCCTTCTTAGTCTCCATTTCCTGTTCATCTCTTTGACCTCTAAATGTTAGAGTGCCCCAGGACATCATCCTTTGACCTCACCTCTTTAGCTACTTTGACTCCCTGGATGATTTCACTCAATATTTGTGGCTTAAAAAATACCATCCACACCCTGATGACTTCCATATTTGTGTTCCCAGCTAGATCTCTCCCCTGAAGTCTACAACTGTATATTTATCCACCTACTCACTGAGATCTTGACTAGGCATCTCAAATTTATCATATCCAGTACTGACCTCTAGATACCCCTGTTTCAAACTGTCCCTCCATCCTTATCTCAATAAAGCTTCCACCTCCCAGACCCTCAGGACAAAAACTTGAATGTCATTTCTGACTCTATTGACTTAACATCAAAATACATTAAGAATCTGACTGCCGTCACCACTGCCCTCCATCCCAGCTGCCATCATTTCTTACTTGGATTATTGATAGCCTCCTGACCGTGTTCCCTTTCAGCCTGCTCCCAATACAACCACCTGAGAGACACTATTAAAATGCACATCTGGGGCGCCTGGGTGGCTCAGTCAGTTAAGTGTCCCACTTCGGCTCAGGTCATGATCTCATGGTTTGTGGGTTCTAGCCCCACATCAGGCTCTGTGCTGACTACCAGCTCAGAGCCTGGAGCCTGTTTCAATTTTGTGTCTCCCTCTCTCTCTGACCCTCCCCTGCTCACGCTGTCTCTCTCTCCCTCTCTCAGAAATAAATAAAACATTAAAAAAAATTTTTTTTAAATGCACGTCTGCTCAAAACCCTCCAGTGGCTTCCCATTTCACTCAGAATAAGTACCAACACCCTGACAGTGGCCTGCAAGGCTCCAGAGACTGGCCTCTTCTCCTTCCCTCTCACTTCATCTGCAACTGCTTTTCCCTCACTCACTCTGTTCCAGCCACACTGGCCTCCTTGTCATTCCTTGAACAAAGCAGGCTCCTGCCCCGTATGTTCTGCCTTTGCAGTTGCCCTGCCATCTCAGGGCCCCTCCCCCACACAGCTCACTCTTGTGTCTATGGATCTTAAGTCTGGTATCATTTTCTCAATAAGGCCCACCCTTGCTATCCTGCCCAGAACTACACTTTCTCATATTCTCCATCTCCTTTCTCTGTCTTATTTCTCTCTTTAACACTTGCTGTCACCTACTATGCATATAGTTTCGTGTACTTACATTCTTTTTTTGAAAAATGTTTATTTATTTTTGAGAGAGAGAGAACATGAGCATGCAAGTGGGGAAGGGGTGGAGAGGGCAGTGGGAATCCCAGGGAGGCTCCACACTCACCATGGAGTCTGACATGAGGCTTGATCTCAAGACCATGAGATTATGACCTGAGCCGAAATCATGAGTCAGGTGCTTAACGGACTGTGCCACCCAGGTGCCCCATTCTTTTCTTTTTTTAAGTAAGCTTTGTGCCCCGTGGGGCTTGAACTTACAACCCCGAGATCAAGAGTCACATGCTCTGCAACTAAGCTAACCAGGCTCCCTTATATTCTTTAATATCTGTCTTCCCTCAACTAGAATGAAGAGTCCATGATATATGGACTACAGCAGTCCTGGCATATATAGGTGTTTAATATTTGCCGCATGAATGAATGCTTATTTCAGAAAGTCCTGAGAGGTGCTAACAGGTAAGAAGAAGTTATGTTAGGGAAGGCTGAGGAAGACCAGAGATACCTAGAAGGGGATGGGATTTCCTTCAGTCTTTGGAAAATGGGGAGCCCTTAGAAAGGTGAGGACGAAGAGAGAACCATCGGCACAGTTCTGAAGAGCACCCGTTTTTGGAGTCAGCTGGCTCACGTCCAAGTCCTGGCTCCGTCACTTAGTAGCTGTAGACAAGCTAGTCTATTTCTCTGGATGCCAGTGTCTATGGCTGTAAAACAGAAAATCTTCTCTGAGTCTCAGTGTCTGTATCTATAAAACAGATTACTATCGTACCTACCTCATAGGAGTACTTGTGTTGTTTTCGGATGTAAGTTTATTTAAAGAGAGAGAGAGAGAACCAGCTGCGGAGGGGCAGAGAGAGGGAGACAGAGGACCTGAAGCAGGCTCTGTGCTGACAGCAGAGAGGCTGATGCGGGGCTTGAACCCATGAACTGTGAGATCATGACCTGAGCCGAAGTCAGACACCCAACTGACTGAGTCACCCAGGTGCTTAGTGTTGTGTAGAGCTTAAAATACCTCTGAGCTAAGACTTCATGTTGAAGCCATTGCAGAGTGTCTCAAACCAGCGATAGAGATAGAACGAGTTGGGCTTGAGCTTTGGACATAAGAGGTACGGCCCCTCGTGGTGCAACAGCTTCTTTCTCGGAACTGTCATTCCCTGGACTCAACCAGATGGGTTGAACCTCATTTCTGCCCTGCACTAGTTAAGACGGTGTGCTTATGAGCAAAAAGGGAATCAGAATGAGGCGAAAATGCGGCATCAGGCCTCTGCTGGGGGGGAAGAGACAGCTCTCGGCTGCCTGTTGCCGACACAATCAGAGCAAAGAGCAGCGATTCACTCCGATCCTGTCACTGAACTCAGGATTTTGGCCAAGTGTAGGTTTTCGGGGTTGGTTGGCGGTTTATTTTTTCCCCTTCCTGCGTTGAAAGAGTAACTCTGTGTTTCAAAAAAGGCACTTTCTTTCCGCAGAGAAATTCCGTGGTGAGAGCTTGCTGGGCTTGGTGTGGGAAGAACCACCTTTGCTTATGTCTGCGGAGAGAATGAAACCTAGTGGCCATATTTTTTCCCCCTCCCACCCAGTAAAGATGCAGAGCTGAAAGGTGTCTTTCAGAAGGGCCGGAGACAAGGGAGCTGACTCGTAGGTAAGAGGCCGAAGAAGTGGCTTCTTGTTTGTTAGTGTAGGTTTGTGGTAGGGAGGTCTGTGAAGGCCTCCCCCAGAGTACCCGGGATTAAGCAGAACAAATAAAACCTCTATTTGTTCATCTCTACCCTGGATTTAGATGGTGCTTTATGGCCAGGGTTATTGGGATCAGCTGAAACCCAGGCCGATGTTTATTCCTGGGATTGCAAAGACAGACAAATACCTCTCTGTCCCTACATTTTCCAGGCCAAGAGGGCAGGAGACACTTTCAATCAAGCAGGCAGGCAGTGAAGAATTATTTTTTAGGTGCCCACTGTGTCCCCAATGCTGAGCCACTCAAATATAAATAGAAAAAGTACAGAATTCTAGCTCCAGCCCTTAAGGCACATAAAATTGAGCCTGCAGGAGGCTGGAGGAGAGGGGGATGCAAAACAAATCAAGAGGAACTGTTAACAAATAGCATGTGAGGTAGTAGGAACTGATCTTGCGAGAGGTAAGAGAGGAGGCAGGTAAGGAGTGGGTGTTGGGGAGGTCTTGGAGGAAGTTTCTAAGACAGTGAGCGACACGGTGACAGAAAGCCCATCTGTTTTGTTCTCTGCCGTGGCCTGGCACGTAGCATAATGTCCGATGCAGAGTGGGCATTCGGTAAACATTTGAGGAATGAATGCAGAAGGAGGAGGACGATGCTAGAAGGACAAATAGGCGAAGAGGGAGGAGGGCATTCCAGCATGAGGAAAGGCCCAGAGAAATGGTCGGATGTCTTGGTGAGACTGGTTTAACCACAGCGTAGGGTGTGTAGTGAGGAGTAGTGGGAAATGAGGTTAGATATGGGGCCAGATGAGGGAGGCTGGAAAACGAGGCAGAGAAATTCAGAGATGACTATTCCTTCATTCGTTCCTCAAGCTTTTACGGAGCGCAGACCGTGTCCTAGGCAAGGGAGCATAGGAGGGATATAAAGATGAATTAAAGGTATTCCCATCCGTTGGGGATAGGTGGAATGTCTGCACTTTATTGTTGTAATAAATGATGTGATAATGATGGAAGGGTTGAAATATTTTGACTTTCTAGTCACAGTTTGGTTGCAAGAAGTCCAGGCCATGTCACACTTGCTCAACTTAACTGAGCCTCTAGTAAAGGATACATTAGACATCCAATGCTAGGAAGTGGACTTCGAAAGTGACAGGAGAGGGCTCAACCCGATAACTTGGGCTGGCTCTCCTCCCTTGCTCTCCCTGGGCATTGCCTCATGGCTGGTCTCTCACCTCTGCCCCTTTATGTATGCTCCATTCTCCTGCTTCCCTCTCTTACTAGGATTTTCCTTGGTGCAAGCTTACACCCTAACACCACAATACCCTCGACCTCCAGGGCCAGCCATCTTCATCTGCTCTCTGAGCCTTTTAGGTCAGAATATCAAGGAAACAGAAGCTGATTGGCTCAGCTCAGCCTATGGATGGGTGCTCCTGGGTCGGGTGATCACTTGGAACCAATCAGCTGTGGTCAGAAGGCAAATCATGTGATTTAAACATGGCTGCCTAAGCCTACCAAGAACTGCAATAAGGGGGCATTCTTAAGAAGGGTTATAGACTGGAGGGCAGTGATAGACAAGCCTACTTCCTGCTGGGTAACAGTGCAGGGAGCAAATCAATTCAGCTGGTTGGCGTGGTAAAGGGAGAAGGCTATCAGACATAAGCAGAACCTGATTTAAAGGTTTGAATTAGGGGTGCCTGGGTGGCTCAGTTGGTTAAGCTTCTGACTTCAGCTCAGGTCAGGATCTCACAATTTGTGGGTTTAAGCCCCACGTCGGGCTCTGTGCTGATAATGCAGAGTCTGCTTGAAATTGGGATTTTTCTCCCCCCCTTTGTCCCTCCCCCATGTTCTCTCTTTTCTCTCTCTCAAAATAAATAAATAAACTTAAAAAAGTAAATAAACAAATAAAGATATGATTTAGTCCTAGGAGAAAAAAACAATTCCTAGCTGTGGATGAAAGCAGTATTTTAGACCAGTTAGACTGGCTGTGGCCCATAGGTCAGAAACCGAAGGGACCCAGACCGTCAAGAAAACTTTTGCCTGATCCAGAATGGAGCAGTTTAGAGATAAGGATTTTAAAAATAAAAGTAGCCTAAATTTTTATAGGGCAGAGTCAGCTTCCCATTTATTGCTATAACCCTGTCCTCATAGTCAGGCTCAGAGAACAAATTCACTACACCGTTGTCAGAATGAATCGAATTCCCCTAAAACCCGGACAAATAACTGAACACATTGCTATTTGTATTCTGTTAGGGACAGAGCCAGGACCAGGAACACAAAACAAAGCAAAATTCAAAATATGGTTTTCTGATTCCTGGTGCAGGGCTCGGGTCACTGCCTGCAGACTTGGTGAGAAGCAAAAATGCAGCAGAAGGAGTCTGGGCCAAGCTGCCTGGCAGAGGACTAGATGGACAGATAGCACCGTGCCCAGTGGCCCAGAGGCAGATCAAAGCCGGCTTCCCCAGCACAGGCAGCAGGCATGGCAGGAATCTGGGGGACCTCTCACCCAGTCCCCCACCCATGCGCACAGATGGAAAGCCACACCATTAGTGGTCACACCTTTGAGCACTGCCAGCACACAGGCATCTGTGACAGATCTTTTATAGTTGAGTGTGTGGCTCCCTCCAGATAGGCAGCTGTGATGCCTGTGAGCGTAGGATTCCTGGCCAGACCACCTGGAGTCCCAGCCCAGGTCTCCCACTTGGGCAGGTTGCCCAACTACTTAACTACTTCGTGTCTCAGTTTCCTCATTTGTAAAACAGGGATAATAAACTCCCTTAGAGGGTCGATGAGAAGTTTCAATGAGATAATATCTGCAAAGCAATTAAAACAGTGCCTGGCACATTTTAAGCAATCATGATTACTATAATTGGTACAAAAAGACTAGACTGCAGAGAGAGCTTCCCAGCCTAGAGGGCTCTGGAGATCATTTAAAACCTGCATAACCCACCAGTTAGTGCCTATGATTTGGGCCTAACACCCATTCCCTCTTTCTCCTGGGAGCAGATCCGATTGGTCTAGGAGCTAAGCCAGGCCAATCATAATTCTTCCCTAGGATTTTTTTTTTTTGCTTTGCTTTTTAAAAAACATTCTATTTTATTTTTTGAGAGACAGAGAGAGATAGAGCATAAGCAGGGGAGGAGTGCGCGCGCGCGCGCACACACACACACACACACACACACACACACACACACACACACACACACAGAATCCAAAGAGGCTCCAGGCTCTGAGCTGTGAGCACAGAGCCCAATGTAGGGCTCAAACCCATGGGTGTGAGATCATGACCTGAGCCAAAGTTGGACACTCAACCGACTGAGCCCCCCCAGGATTTTTCTAACTGGATCTTCCAACTGGTAGAGAGAGAAAATCCATTACTCACCACCCATTCTTTTGCCTTCCTTGGGGGTTCAGATAGTAAAAATAGGAGCCCAGAGCTGCATTTGCTCCTTTTCCCCTTCCATGTGCAGAAGCAGGCCTGAGACAATAAAGCTGATTTGCGGGGAGAAGCTGGAACAGAATCTTGGCTGGGGCAGAGCCCAAGTCTCTGAATCCAGTGGACCCTGGATCCAGACACCCACTCCTAATGGGCTGTGTTAGATTACAGAACCCTTTGAATCAGTCAATCTCAGGGTGCCTGGGTGGCTTAGTCGGGTAAGCATCTGCCTTCAGCACAGGTCATGAACTCATGGTCTGTGAGTTTGAGCCCCCTGTCGGGTTCTGTGCTGACAGCTCGGATCCTGGAGCCTGCTTCAGATTCTGGGTCTCCCTCCCTCTCTCTCTGCCCCTCTCCTGCTTGTGCTCTGTCTCTCTCTCTCTCTCAAAAATAAACATTAAAAAATAAAAAGTAAATCAATCTCCCTCTCTCTCTCATCCCCTTCCTCTCCCTCTCCACCTCATTCCTCTCTCACATTTTTATTCTTTCTTCCTCTTTACTTTACATGACATTTCTATTACTGGCAACTAGAATTTGTGCCTGAGGGTCAATTCAGAAGGAAAACATTTTCTTTTACAGCAAAAAAAAAAAAAAAAAAGACAACACTTTAAGTTTTATGTCACAATAATATAGATTCTGATGGTCTACATTGCTTTGTCTTTTTTTTTTTTTTAATGAAGAACATTAGTGAGAAGATTAATGGTGCTTTCTCACCATTAAAATGTTTCTATCTTGGATCATTTGAAAAGGCATGACCTAGAGACAACTTTTTAAAGTTTTCTTTCTTAACCTTCTAAGCTCTTCAGAGGTTAGAGGGAAATTTGCACCAAGGGTTGCCAACTCCAGTGGTGCAGCTGGTGTCAGTGCGCAAGTGTGTAAGACGTGTGTCAGACGACAGTGAGGTGGGCGCCTGGGTGGCTCAGTCGGTTAAACTTGCGGTTTGTGAATTAGAGCCTTGCGTTGGGCTCTGTGCTGACAGCTCGAGCCTGGAGCCTGCTTTAGATTCTATGTCTCCCTTCCTCTGCCCCTCCGCCACTCACGCTCTCTCTCTCTCTCTCTCTCTCTCTGTGTCTCAAAAATAAACAAATACTAAAAAAAAAAGATGAGAGTGAGTGACAGGGACTGTCGCAGAGTGACGAGTGCTTGGCACATTGCTTGCACGTGCACGTGTGGGTACGGAGTTGCCAGGTCCTCGGGTTTTAACAAATTCCAGACATTTGGAATGTTCATGTGAAATTCTAAACTTTGAACGCTGACTATGAGTTTTTGATGAAGAGAAAATTGGGTGTGTAGGTAGGGTGGCTGACTGTCCCGGTTTGCCCAGGATTAAGGAGTTTTCTGGGATGTGGAACTAAGATTGCAAACCAGGACAAGCTGGTCACCCTACGCGTAGGCCAAAAGGAACGCATGTGACACTTGTGGCCTCCACACTCTTGTTTCACCCGCAAACAGTCCATGAGGTAGCCAAGAAGGAACATATGTCCTCCAGATCCCCCTCCCCAACACCCCAGGAGGAAGATGCATTGTTACTCCCATTTAACAGAGACTCACAAGCCCCTACAACCAGTGGGAGACAGAGAGTTCATGCCTTCAGAAGCCAGAGAAACGTTTCCTTGGCTCCCCTTGGGGCCTTGGCCTTAGGTGATCAGTAAGATTCAGGCCTCTCCCCGCTACTTCCAGCAGCTTCTCCACGGCTGTAAAATTTCATCTCTGCTTAGAGAGGGCAGGGCCTTCTAGGCAGCCAGGAGATTAAGGGGTTTTTCCCTTAATCCCTCCTCTTTAGGCTGAAAAGCTACATTTATAATTACATTCCATACAGTGAACTTGGAGCTGGTCCACTTTTACGAATGTGGAAATCAAAGGCGCAGAGTAGGGAGGTGACTTGCTGGAAGCACACAGCACACTGGTGATAGACACTAACCTCTGGTGTCTTGCTTGCTGGCTTGGTGCCTGTCTCTCTGTTAGGGAAAGGGAAGGGGACCGACATTTGCTGACTGCCTTCCCGGTCCTAGGACCCGTGCTGGGCACTCAGCAGCCCTCCTAATGCCCAACAAAATTCTGAGGGAAGGCCTGGAGTCCCAGGCCTGGCGTCCCAGGCCCGTGCCCGTTCCGGGCCACCACCCTGCCAATCCAGGCGTGCCAGGAGGGCGTTTGGAATTGCCAGGCTGTCATTGCACAAAGGGAGGGGTGAACAGCTCAGAATAGAGTGAAATAATAAGGGTCACAAATAGGCTCCCTCTGCACGACGTTCAGCAGGTGTCGTGGCTCTGTGGGTGGGTTTCAGGGAGAGACAGGTCCACCCCCTCATGAAATCGTTCTCTGATGAGATGATGCATGTTAAGTGAACTATAAACTTTTAAGAGCACATTCCAGACCCACTCATAAACATTAGGAATCATTCCCTTTGGGAAAGCTAATATTCTTGAGGCAACAGAGTGTACTACCAGCCCAGAGGGGGGCCCACTGGGATTTCCTCTCACCCAGAAGACTGAATTCTTCTAAGGGAGCCAAAATTAGAGAGAAAGTGAGGTTTGTATTTTATTTGCGGCTTTAGCCCTAACACCTGGATATCTCTGACCCCTTTTAACAAGGTGGGAGACAGCCAGTGTTACACCAAAGTTACAAGCAGAAAGTTGTTGTTGTTAGATCTGAGTTCAAATCCTCTCTCTGCCACTTATCTGTTGGGTGATGTGAGAGACAGCCTACTAAAACACTCTGGATGAGTGTTTCCCTGCTGAGAAGGAGCTGGCAAGACCAGATCACAGCGTGATTGTAAGGATTAAAAATGAGATGATACACACTGTACATATGACCCTGTCATCTCACTCCTACATACCGGTCAATGAGAAATGAAAATGTATAGTTGCACAAAAACCTGTGTATAAATGTCTATAGAAGTTCCAGTCTTAATTGCCCAAATGTCCTTCAGCTGATGAATGGATAAACAAACTGTGGTACATCCATACAATGCAATAGGAGTCCTGTAAGTGAAAAAAATCAGATGCAAAAAATTACACATTGCAGCATGATCCATTTCCATGACATCCTGGCAAAAGCAGACATATAAGGACAGAGAACACATCAGTTGTTGCTAGGGGCTGGGGCTGGCGGTGCAGATAGGGTTGCTAGGGGCTGGAGATGGGGGTAGAGGATGGCTAGAGAGGGGCAAGAGAGAATTTGGGGAGAGGGATAGAACTGTTCTGTATCTTGGGGCGCTGGGGCGGCTCAGTTGATTGAGCATCTGACTTCAGCTCAGGTCCAGATCTTGCAGTTCATGAGTTCGAGTCCCGCATTGGGCTTGCTACTCTCAGGGAGGAGCTTGCTTTGGATCTTCTGTACCCATCTCTTTCTGTCCCTCCCCTGCTTGCACACAATCTCTCTCTCTCTCTGAAAAATAAATAAAACATTAAAAAATATTTTTAAAAAGAACTGTTCTATATCTTAATTATGATAGCGGCTATACAACTGTATGCATTTGCCAAAAATCACGGAGCTGTCCACTACAAAGAGTAAATTTTACTGTGTGGATGTAAATTATGTCTCATGACACCTGACTTTTAAAAAAATGTGAAAACAAAGGAGAAGGGCCCACGTCACATTTCCCCCCAGAAGAAAATACCTATGGGCTCCTTTTCACTGACGTGTTAGTAACAACGTGTTCTTCTCTCCAGCATTTTTACTCTTGTGAAAAGAGCCTGTAACTTTTGTAGGAAAAAAAAGGGTGACAGAGAGAGAGAGAGAGAGAGTGTCCGTATGTGTGTATTTGTATTTATTTGTATATGTATAAAGAAACTCTGAAAAGATACACAAGAAACTAATAACAGCGGTAACTATGGGGGTGAGGTAGGAACTGGGCAGATGGGGACCCCGTAGGAGGAAGACTTTCAAAAATAACCTTGTGTGTGTGTGTGTGTGTGTGTGTATGTAATACATTCACGTGGTTCAAAAATTATATAATCGTTATTATATAATAATATTATATATACTGTTTATTATAAGCATTATATAATTTTGAACCATGTGAATGTGTTACACATAAAAACATGAAATTATTTTTAAAAATCAAAAGGTTTACAAGACTGAGAAATGCTTGCTGCCGAGGCATGACTCTCCCCTGGTGGAATCTGTGAGGGGGTGGCGTTCTCTGCAGCCACATCACATGAGCGTGGCTTCCTCGGCCTTGCCCCACCTACCCTGCCAATAAACCCAAGGCAAGGCTTGGCTCCTGGAGGCGGTGGGCTCCCGTTCTCAGGAAAGAGCAGAATTGTGAAGGAACACCCTCCTTTTCCTCCAGATGTCTCCCCCGTGTGCTTCCCACTGGCAGAAATTCCTTTTAGTCGTTCGCCCTACCACCGGGGTAGGGTTTCACCCACAATTGCTCCCTGAAGGTGTCATTACAGGCTGAAAGCCATACTTTGGTGTCAGCGTCTGATAGCAGACTCAGACTCTTTCCCAGACACGTATTTTGGAAGACAGCAAGCTGACCACCTGGTTTTTGGGAGTGCAGCCCATTCAGGGCCCCGGGCACCTGCCATAAGGGGCGGTGGAGAGAGCCCCGGTTAAATAGTTCTCAGTCTTGTCTGGGCGGACTCTAGAAAACCCAGAGTGCCGGGGCCCCTGCTGCGTCTCTGACATGAGCTCTGGAGTCAAGTTGACTTTGAACCTCACGTCACCTTCTTCCTTAGCTATGAGCCTCCCGCTAAGTATTCAACCCCTCCGTGCCTCAGTTTCCTCATTTGTGAAATAAGAATACTAATGACACCTGTGTTGAATGCGTCGCTACGGAGGTGAAAGGAGATTATGTGGTGACAGGCGCGCCGTGAAAGACGCACCTTAGATACTTAGCCCCGGGAACCCTTCTCAGCCAGGTCGGCCTGGGCCAACGAAAGGCCACACATGCGGGGCAGGGGGAGAGGGTGACAGACTCAGGAGCAGTGATGTGGAACAATACCGAGAATGAAAGCAGGGTGGTGGGGCTGACTCACTGGATGACTCATTTCCTTGCCCAGGGATGTTCTGAGCGTCCACTGAGCCGCTCCTCATAGTCCTCACACCCTCTGTTCCCTTTTTGAGGGGAAGGCCCTGAGCAGATCGCCATGGACCCACAGAGAATGCGGAGCAGCATTTCAGACCTTCCCCTTCGACCCAGGAGGAAGGAGAGGTCAGCCAGTTAGAAAAATCCCTTTTCACCCTACAAAATAACAGTCCCCAGAGGATGTATTTTGAGAAAGGGCAGTTTTTGCCCTGGAATATAGGAGAGAAACCAGACTCATCTTGCCCTTTTCAGGATTATCACAGAGGTATCTGCACCCCATAGAAAGGCAGGAAAACACAGAAAAGTGTAAAGAAGCTGAAAAAGTCACCCATAAGCATGCCATTTAGATTCAGCCATAGGGATGAGTTTGGTATTTTTCCATTCTATTTTTTTCTCTGCATTTTTTTCATTATACAGTCAAGTTTATATTGTTTATATCAGCACTTTTCAAAAGAAATAGGTGTATCACAAATGTGAGCCACGCATGTAATTTTAAATGTTTTGGTAGCCCCATTAAAGAAAAATGAATACAAAAGGGTAAAATTACTTTTAACATTCTATTGCACACAATAGACCCAAACTATAATCATTTCCTCATATGCTTACTATTAAAATTATTAATGAGACACTTTACAATCTCTTTAAGTCTTTGAGATCTTTCTTTTTCTAGGCTAAACTGTATCTCAATTCAGCCGAGGCACATGGAGCTCATATATAGCGCCGCTGTATATGATTTCTGCTGCCTTTGTTTGTACTTAAGTTGTATCCTAGGTTATTTTCCTCACATTACAAAATATCTTTCTTTTTTCATAAAATATCTTTTGGCAAAAATAACTTCTAAGAGTTTAAATAACATGTATTTACTATCTAATCCCAAAGATAATGTATTTATTTCAGTTTGCTTTTGTTCTGTCTCTTCACTCAGGGACAACTTGTGTTAGCCATCTGATATAATTACTTTTAGGCTATTTTCTCGGCAAATATTCAGATGGAGCAAAATTTGGATGCATACAATATGTTCTGTTTTGTTTTATTTATTTATTTATTATCTTAAAAATATGTTCTGTTTTATAACCCCTCTTTTCAGTTAAGGATGCCTTGTGAACACACGAACAGTAATAATGTCAGTGTCACCTTGGAGCCTCTGCAGAAAGCCAGGCATGTTCAAACACCTGCTCTCATCTCTGAGGTGGAGGGCAAGCATTTCCATCCCCAGTTCTCAAAAGTGGAAATGGGGGCTTAGAAAAGTAAAGTGATTTTCGTTATTGCCAAGTTGGGATTTAACCCAGATCTTCTGATTTCATCTCCAAGAGCCTTTCATTTCACCATATGGACTCCTTCTGGAGGAAGGCAGGCGGGGGACCCAAAACATGCCAAAGAAGCAATTTACAAATTAACTTCGGGAGTAGGATTCTCACTAAATTGAACTGTCTCTACCCATAGTTTTGTCTAATAAGCTCCAGAATCACCCAGGTAAACCGTCTTCCCCTTGCACACATATGCCCACAGCGCTGCCTCCTTCCTGTGGGACCTCCTTCCCCCTCCGGATTTTCCTTCTCTGTAGCTTCTAAGACAGGATCCTGAGAGTCTCCTAAGTCTGTTTCTCATCCTCGGCACTACTGACGTGAGACGCTGTTCTGTCCCCTAGATGCCAGTGGCACTGCCACCACCACTGCACATAATTTGTAACCATCAAAATTATGTGCAGACGTTGCCAAATGTCCTTGAGGGGTGGGGAAGTGTGGCTAATGCCCCTGCTTGAGAACCATTGCTCTAAATATTAACAGATGGAAGAGTCTTTCCTAAACCAGTCATTTGATGTAACCCAGAGTACAGGTAAGGCAGCGACTTCCCATAAGGCCTGCCATCCTCTCAAAGATATGAATCTTTTCTCTACACGAGTGGGTCTTCAGTATCTGCATCTAATAAGCACTGAACCAATGTGTGCCCAGGGAAGAGTACTGGTGATATTTTGTTGTGTTGTACCTTCTATTAGGCTTTTCAGGACGAGTTAAATGCACCTGATATATGGCCCAGATGAGAGTGCCCTTTACAAGTCCTTTTCTCCTGGAGTTCTATGCCTTTCTGATTCTGATATTCAGTCTGTTATTTTTTATGCCAGGGAGAGTGATGTGCAACCTTAGCATTTACATTTGTGACTATCATATTGCATTTGGATTGTGCACATAGGTCTGATGCTAGACTGACAAATATTTCCACGAGGCAAAGGAAACACTTTTTAACATTAGCTGTTTCTCTAATTTGGGGCATTTAGATTGTTTCCAAATCTTCTTATTTTAAATAACACCGTAGTGAACATCTTTAGGCCTGTATATCTCTGCTTTACATTTTTTTTAGTAAAAAAAAATCAAGACCCAAGGTATGAAGTCCAAAAGAACAAATCCCTTTGTATTGAGCATCTAGACTCCTCTTGTTAAGTTTTATATCTGGAAAGTCCTTCTCTGTTTCAGAAAACAAATATCCAGGGGCACCTGGGTGGCTTAGTCGGTTGAGCGTCCGACTTTCGCTTAGGTCATGATCTCGCGGTTCGTGGGTTCGAGCCCCACGTCGGGCTCTGTGCTGACTGCCAGCTCAGAGCCTGGAACCCTGTTTCAGTCTGTGACTCCCTCTCTCTCTGACCGTCCCCTGCTCACGCTGTCTCTCTCTCTCTCTCTCTCCTAGAAAAAAAAAAAATCTGACATGAACTGAACTAATAAAATTACATTAAGTTCAACGCAGTTGGTCTCCATCTTTTTTTTTATTTACAAATAGTTTATTGTCAAATTAGTTTCCACATAACACTCAGTGCTCATCCCCACAAGTGTCCTCCTCCATGCCCATCCCCTCCTCCTCCCACATCCATCAGTCGTCAGTTTTTGTCAGCATTCAAGAGTCTCTCATGGTTTGCCTCTCTCCCTTTCCCCCACCATTTCCCGCCTTCTTCTCCCCCTTGTTCCTCCATCAAGTTCCTCCTAATCCTCCTATACGTGCAAACATATGATATTTGTTCTTCTCTGCCTGACTTATTTCGCTCAGCATTACACCCTCAAGGTCCATCCATGTGGCTACACATGGCCAGATTTCATTGTTTCTCATTGCCATGTAGTATTCCATCGTATAGATAAACCACATCTTCTTGATCCATTCGTCCGTTGATAGACACTTAGGCTCTTTCCATGTTTTAGCTATTGTGGAGAGTGCTGCTATGAACATTGGGGTCCATGTGCCCCTATGCCTCAGCATTTCTGTATCCCTTTGGTAAATTCCTAGCAGTCCTATTGCTGGGTCATAGGGGAGTTCTATTAGTTTCCTTAGGAACCTCCACACTGTTTTCCAGAGGGGCTGTACCAGTTTACATTCCCACCAACAGTGTAGGAGGGTGCCCGTGTCTCCACATCCTCGCCAGCATCTAGAGTTCTCAGTTGGTCTCCATCTTTGTGTAACTGGAGTAGTGTTTCTGTAGACAAACTTGTTGTCTGTCACTTTAACTCTTCGAGGCTTAATTTCCTCGTACATGAATTGGAGTAATAACAGCACAAGCTCCGGAGAGTTTCTCATGGATTAAGTGAGATAACGCATGCAAAGTTCTTGGCACCTAGAAAGAAACAATACAAAAGGTAAAGTATAGTAAAAATGTTCATGATAGAGTCTAGGTGGTAGGTATATGAGCATTCCCTATGAAATCCTTTCATCTTGTATATATGGTTGAAAAGCTTCTAAACTAAAATGGTAGAAAAAGACAATTTTGCAAATAGATGTAATGTTAGTTGATATCACAGTTATTTACTGAAGAGAGAATGGGGCAAATCTCAGAGAACGCCAGTCCAACATAAACACATTAAACCGAGCTTGAAATGCGGAATATGTTCCTGGGGTACTACATCAAGTGTAGTTAGCTCTTCCCTGAGTATAGAAAAATATGACCAGAATTTGAGTGAGTGCTGGAAAGGACTGTTGGTTTTTATTTTACCATCTGGTCTCAGAATATAAACCACAGCGTGGGGATAGCATATGCTATAGAAGTGATATTTTTTTAAGTTTAAGAGATTAAAATATATATAGTTTGTTTGCAAAGTCACTTTGAAACATTTAAAAAAACATCTGTTTGGGAGTCAAACACTTCTGGATTACAATCTTTTGTCAACTGCTTAGTAGTTGTGTGACATTTAGGTTAGTTACCTCTCCGGGGGCCTCAGTGTCTTCACCTATGAAACGGGGATGATGATAGAACATTCCTCACAGAGAGGCATATGAAAGTGCTAACGTGGGGCTCGGCACAGGGTGAGGCTAATACCCAGTGAGGTTTCCTTCTTTCTAAGGGGCAACTCTGTTTGTTTCACCAGTGAATTATTCAAATTGCACCTTTGCTGTGGCGCCTGGGTGGCTCAGGCACTTAAGCGGCTGACTTCAGCTTAGGTCATGATCTCATGGTTTGTGAGTTTGAGCCCCATATCTGGCTCTGTGCTGACAGCTCAGAGCCTGGAGCCTGCTTCAAGTTCTGTATCTCCCTCTCCCTCTCTGCCCCTCCCCTGCTTGCACTCTGTCTTCCTCAAAAATAAATAAACATTAAAAAAAAAAAGCAAAATGCAGCTTTGCTAATACAACCAAAGGTGGTTTTTCTGTTGGGAAGGTCACGCAGGGCCAGGATCCTGAACAGCCCACAGGCTGATGTTGAAAAACTCAGCATATTGTTGTTCCAATTTCCTCCTATTCAGAGCCCCTGCACGTGGTGACTGGCTTTATGATTCACTGAGATCCCTCCCAGAAATTTCACTTTGACCTTAAATGTGTGAAAATTCCATTCCTGGCAAGCGAAGCACATTGCTTTGGGGATGAGAGCTGAACTTATTTTGTGTTTTGGATCCTCTGCTATTGGTTCACATCACAGGACCCAAATATGTGCCATCATCATCCGCAGGCTACGGGCTCACGGTGACATATTATGAAATGCCGTGCGCATGTGTTTCCTGATATCTCAGAATACACCCCTCTTCTCATCCTTCACCACGGGCAATGCAAAACATCCCAAATCACACTTGCTATATTCTTTCTACAACAAGCATGGCCGTGACCAGCATCACCATCCTGTCGGCATAGGAGAGAGGGAGGGGTGGGCTGAGTGACCTGGAACCACAAGACTTGGCCCTGACTCACCTCCTGAGGTGAATGCTGTTGTGTAGGGCACAGCCTTGTAGATTCTGGGAACAGCATGAGTTTGGAGTTAGGTAGAGTCAGCTTCGAATCTAGGCCCAGACATTTACCAGTGACCCTGAGCCAATTATTTACCTCCTCTGAGCCTTCCTTTTCTCATTTGATTATAAAGTCAATTTCATACAATTGTTTGAAAGGTTGAATGCGACAGAATATTTAAAAACTGTTTGTGTGTTTGAATAAACATAAAAAAAAAAATGCCTGGTGGGGCCCTGGGTGGCTTGGTCAGTTGAGCGTCCGACTTCAGCTCAGGTCATGATCTCACAGTTCGTGAGTTCAAGCCCCACACTGGGCTCTGTGCTGACAGCTTAGAGCCTGGAGCCTGCTTCGGATTCTGGGTCTCCCTCTTGCTCTGCCCGTCCCCCACTCATGCTCTGTCTCTCAAAAAATGAATAAACACTAAAAAAAAAAGAAAAAAAAGAAAAAAGAAAATGCCTGGAAAGGCACACTGAACTATTAAACGTCATTAGAATTTAGGGGCAGAATTACAAGGCTCCTTTTTTGTTGTTGTTTCTTTAAATACTTCTGTTTTGTTTAAACTTGTTTATTACTTTATTACATTTATTTTTCCTTTTTTATTTAAAAATTTTTATTATTTTTTTTTAATGTTTCTTCATTTTTGAGAGACAGAGTATGAGCAGGGGAGGAGAAGAGAGTGGTGGAGACACAAAATCTGAAGCAGGCTCCAGCCTCTGAGCTGTCCACACAGAGCCTGACACGGGGCTCGAACCCCAGAACCCCGAGATCATGACCCAAGTCGAAGTCAGATGCTTGAGTGACTAAGCCACCCAGGTGCCCCAATTTTATTATTATGCTTTAAAGATTTTGTTTTTAGGTAATCTCTACACCCAATGCAGGGCTTGAACTTACAACCCCGAGATCAAGAGTTACATGCTACACTGACTGAGCCAGCCAGGTGCCCCAATTTTTTTTTAAGATAATTTTAATTTTTTAATTACTTTTTTTAAGTAAGCTCTACATTCAACGTGGGACTTGAACTCACAATGCCAAGGTCAAGAGTTACATGCTTTACTGACTGAGCCATCCAGGTGCCCCTGTTAATATTTTATTACTTTTTAAATAATAATATTATTTGGGAATTATTTAAGATTTACCAAAGACATTCCAGGATCCTGTATCCACTTTGCATTTAGTTATATCACTTCTGAATTTATATATATTTATATAATAAATACATATATTCTCCTATATTTGAAAATAATAAGATAATACATATTATATATTTTTATATATTAATATATTATAATATAACATATTATATTATAATATATTAATAATATATATTTATATTATGTTTATTTATATAATTATATAGTATTATAACATATTATATTATATTATAATTATTTATTTATATAATTATATAATATTATAACATATTTATTATATTATATTATATTATATTATATTATATTATATTATATTAATAATATATTCTTTTGTTGTTCCTGAATGTAAGGGAAAGAGGAGATTAAGAGATTTGAGAATGACTGCCATAAATATCTGTGTAATTTTGAGCCAGACACTTCCCCTTTTTGGGCCTTAGTTTCCTCATCTATAAAATAAACGGGGAGGGTAAGTGATTACTAAGCGCCCTCTCTCACAGTACAGGCCCACTGTTTTCTAGATGAGAGAAAAAAATGAAGAAGTTAAAGTAAACACACTTCTCAAAATATTAAAATAGATGTCTTAGCTCCAAGGAGTCCCTTTTGGCCTCATTAAAGAAAGGAACGTTTAAAGACCTGATTACATCTTCCAGCGGGGGACTCCCAACTACCATGGCCACTGGGGAGGGAGATAGTTGGTAATCTAACAGTATCTTCCGTTTCTTTCTACTAGGATTATTTTTAGTGTAATAGAGTAGAACAGAGGGAGGTTTTGTCCAAATTCTTGGACAAATCAGAAATTTCTCACTTTGCTTTATTACTTATGACTTTCCGATCTCTGATGAAGAAGACAGACGGGACCTGTAACTGGTCTCCATTTCTTTATCAGCCGGTTTAGTCTTAAGTTCATGGCAGCCTGTCCAAGCTGTGCCAGTTGAGTGAGCTTTAGATAGTAGGCACTGACATGGATAATTATACATCAAAATCCAGCTTACCTTACCTCTCCTAGAGAAACCTGACATCTCTGCCCTTGAACATCTTACTTCCTTTGCCCCTAACCATTGACATGGACTTATTCATTCAGAACTGTGCTCATGGCAGGCAAGTTCTGTCTGTGTTTGGCTAACAGAGCAGGCAATATCACATCCTCAGGGAAGCATCCCTTATCTACCCCTTAAAGATTAGATCAGACTCCTGGTAAAGACTTTCAAAGCTTCCTGCATGTCCCCAGCACAGTAGTCAGCACATTTATTATCATTTAAATAACTTGTTATGATTTGACTAATGTCTTTCTTTCCTTGTGGTTCTCAGGGTGGCAATTTTGTCCCTCAGGGGACATTTGGCAATATCTGAAGGCATTTTTGGTTATTACAATAGAGGGTGGCTTCTGCTGGTATTTAGTAAGTAGAGGCCACGGATGCTATTAAACATCCTAAGGTATACAGAACAACTCCCACAACAAAGAATTACCAATCAGAATGTCCACAGTGTTGAGAAGCCTGCCGTGGTTCACCACTGACCTAGGCCTCACACACGATTGGCCACAGCAAAGGTATTCAGTGAATAGTTGATGCCTGACATTTGTCTAGTCTGTCCTCTAGGGCTGGGGTGGCATTCAATTGAACTTTGTTTCCCAGTGGCTGAACCCAGGGTTTAATATGTAGTAATGAAGGAATGAATGAATAAATGAACTAATCCATCCATCTATCCATCCATTTACCCATTCCCAAATGACCCAAATGAACCCTCATGCAAAGAACACTCCAGCAGTGGTCTTCTGACATCTGCTTTGGTATTACTACTACCCAGCTATGTGATCTTATGAATTTGGCATATATTTGTTTTAGACCAGCATTGTCTGGTAGAACTAACGTAATTATGGAAATTGTACATATCTGAGCAGTCCAATACCGTATCCCCTAGCCAAATGTGGCTACTGAACTTTTGAAATGTGGTTAGTGTTGGGGCGCCTGGGTGGCTTAGTCGGTTAAGCGTCCGACTTTCGCTTAGGTCATGATCTCGCAGTTCGTGGGTTCGAGCCCCGCGTCGGGCTCTGTGCTGACTGCCAGCTCAGAGCCTGGAGCCTGTTTCAGTCTGTGACTCCCTCTCTCTCTGACCCTCCCCTGCTCACGCTGTCTCTCTCTCTCTCCTATAAATAAAATAAAAAACATTAAAAAAAATTAAAAAAAAAAAAGAAATGTGGTTAGTGCTATTTTACTTAATTTAAATTTCAATAGCCACAAGGTGCCTGGTAGCTACTGTACTGGACAGCATAGTTCTCCACATTCTAGATTTAAAAAAAAATTTTTTTTTATGTTTTATTTATTTCCAGGAGAGAGAGAGAGAGAGAGAGAGACAGCGTGAGCAGGGGAGGGTCAGAGAGAGAGGGAGTCACAGACTGAAACAGGCTCCAGGCTCTGAGCTGGCAGTCAGCACAGAGCCCGACGCGGGGCTCGAACCCACGAACCGCGAGATCATGACCCAAGCGAAAGTCAGACGCTTAACCGACTAAGCCACCCAGGTGCCCCTCCACATTTTAGATTTTTATACTCAATATCATATCACATATCATTCATTTTGTACCCACCTAACAATAGCATTGCTAGGTGGATTTTTATATAAATATATTTTTATAGGTTTCTGCAACTTGTCACTCTGTTTTTCACCTCTGTCCAGTTAGATCTAGCTCATTCCTTTTATCTAGTGCATAGTGCTTCATGGTATGATTATTTTATGTTTTATTAGCCATTTTGCTACTAATTTTTTTTCCTATTACAAACAGTGCTGCAATGAACATCTTTGAATGTCTCCTTAGGCCTCTCCTTGGAAGCCCTCAGCAGTGGAATTGCGGGGCCATAGTATATGCATAAGTGTAATTTTATTACTTCCTGCCAAAATTATGCACCAGTTTTTCACCTGTAAAATAAGAGGGATTTGGTGATTTCTAAGGTTTTTCTCTCCCAGCTGTAAAGCCCAGTCATTCTGAGCCAATAGAGGTGAGAGGCAGACTTGAAACTTTTGGCAGCCATCTAGTATATGCTGTGCTCAGTCAGATGCAGCGGAAACAGATAATGTCCAGGGTCATATGTTCCCAGTTGTTCCCTCTCTGGGTCCCTGGGAAGAGAAAGCTCCATAAAACACCAGATCAAATGTTCTTTTAATCCCTTAAGTAATGAAGTGGATAAAAGTTTCTGACAGTGGAAAACTCCGATTATTCAATTACATTAAAATAAATCTGTCACTAGACTTGGAAACTCAAGCTTTGCTTGCTCAGATAGCTACAAAAGTAAAAAGGTTTCCATGCTACGCACAATTTTTCTAACTTCCCCCACGTGATTGTGATTTAGAGTCATTTTACCCACTCACACCTGCTGTTACCCAACTGTTAATATCAGTGCAATGAATGATAAAACATTGTAAGAGGAACTCAATCTAATCTTAGCAAATACCTCATTTCTACCAATTTTGAATGTGTCCATTGTCTCTGAGCAGTAACCACAATTCAGGATATCAGGATACACACATACAGGAACTTATATATTCTGTTTCTTTGAAATTAAAGAAACAATACCACTGACATCTTGTCCATGACTCATGTCTGCATGATTCCAAGCTCATGAGAGGGATTTAAATCACTTATCTGAGTGGGGGACATTTTTAGGACAATATGGACTTTTCCATCACCTATTAAGTTATAAATACTATTAACATACTAGGTGTATATTAATAAGAATATATGTAAAAATGCATAAGGTAGCTAGTGTTGATTCTAAACTGACACTGACCGCTCCCAATATTAGGATAAAGTTTACTAAAAACAAAACTTTAGAAAAAAAATGATTTGGTGGTTTCCCTCCCGTTGTAGATCTGCTTATTACAGAAACTTTGGAAATTAGAGAAAAGCAGAAGGAAGAATAAAAGGATGATCTGTATTCTTTTTCCTTCCCATTTTTCTTTAGAAATTCTTTTATAGCTGGAGATGTTTTTAAAATACAGAAAAATACCAAGAATAACAACAACAACTCACCTATATTCTCACCATTAAGTCAGAAACAACCATTTCTTGGGACGCCTGAGTGGCTCCGTCGCTTAAGCATCTAACTCTTGATTTCGACTCAGGTCAAGATCTAATGGTCTGTGAGGCTGACCCTGCGTTAGGCTCTGCGCTGACAGCTTGGAGCCTGCTTTGGATTCTCTACCTTTCTCTCTGCCCCTCCCCCCACCTCTCAAAAATAAATAAACGTTAAAAAAAGTTAAAGGAGCACCTGAGTGGCTCAGCCGGTTAAGTATCTGACTTTGCCTCAGGTCATGATCTCTCACTTGGTGAGTTCAATGCCCTTGACCGTCTCTGAGCTGACCACGTGGAACCTGGAGCCTGCTTTGAATTCTATATTTCCCCTTTCTCTCTGCTCCTCCCCTGCTTATGCTCTCTCTCTCTCTCTCACTCTTTCTCTCTCAAAAATAAAGAAACATTAAAAATATTAATTAAAAAATTAAAGGGGCACCTGGGTGGCTTAGTCGGTTGAGCGTCCGACTTTCGTTTAGGTCATGATCTCGCAGTCCGTGGGTTTGAGCCCCGCATCGGGCTCTGTGCTGACTGCCAGCTCAGATCCTGGAGCCTGTTTCAGTCTGTGACTCCCTCTCTCAATGACCCTCCCCTGTTCACGCTGTCTCTCTCTCTCCTAGAATAAATAAAACATTAAAAAAAATTTTTTAATTAAAAAAAAAGAAATAACCATTTCTTCCAAATGTCCTTGGGCGTTTTGTATGACTAATGTCATAAACCAAGGCAAAGACAAACATTGACAGGGAGGAGATATTCGCAGCACATATAAACAACAAAGGATTTGTAGCCAGAATATATGAAGGACTAATAAAAGATATAAACAACCTAAATGAAAAAAGTGGCCAAAGGAAATAAACAGAATAGGAACTTGAAGGATCCATAAATATCTGAAAAGGTGTTCAAACTTGCCAGTAGTAGGGAAGCAAATCCAAACAATGTTATACATATATGTAGTAACAGCATAAACACAAACATGGGATGATATACTTCAACTTTAAGACAGTGGTTACTATGGGGAGGGAGAAAAGAAAAAAGGATAGATAATGAGACTTCAGTGTTATGTGTAATGTCTTAAGTCTTTCTAAAAACATATGAACAAATATAGGGAAATGTTGAATTTGTTATCTGGGTGATGGATATATAGGATCTATTTCCTGTATATTTGAAATATTTCCTAGATTGAGATAAACAATGAAAAAAATTCATTTGGGGCTGATTTATATGAATATAAAACTTTGCAAGACACCACTTTATAAAATTACTTTCTTCAATTTCAAGTACTGTGTTTATTTCATTTATTGATTTTGTGCTTTGATCAAGACTGCCTGGAATAGTTTGCATATTATAAACCTAAGAGCTGTTGGTCATTGTGGTTTAATTATCCTCTAGGGTCTAGAGTCTAGGCTTTTAGGCTTTGCTTAATAGATGTTGACTTCTTCCTTTAAAACAAACAAACAAACTGGGCATGGATTTAGATGAAGGTACATTAATATCTTGGTGTATCGGTTAGAACTCAGTAAGGCCACAAGTGACAGAAAACCATCTCAAGCATGCTTAGCATAGAATGTCATTTGGTCATGTAACTAAAGCATTCTTGGTTGCAAAGGAGCTGTTCATGCTTCAGGTACCAGTGGATCCAGGGTCTTCAATGATTCCTACTTTCTAGTTTTTCAGTATTATAAGTAATGTTGCAATAAGCATGTCATTGCCTCCTTACACACACACACACACACACACACACACCTCTAGATAGAGGTTCTCAAATCTAGAAGTGGAATCACCAGGCTGAGTATAGACACTTTCAATTTCACCAGATATTGCCAAATTTCTACCCCAAATGAGGGTTTTTTATTTTGTCACTTTATACTTCCATAAGCACCAGCAGTACATGAAACTTCTTGTTTCCTTTCCTTTTGTCCTTATTACACTTAGAATTATTTTAATAAAGTTTATTTTTGAGAGGCAGAGCATGAATGGGGGGGGGAGGGCGAGGGCAGAGAGAGAGGGAGATAGAATCTGAAGCAGACTCCAGCTCCAAGCTGTCAGCATACAGGCCGACGGGGTGCTTGAACCTACAAACTGTGAGATCATGACCTGAGCTGAAGTTGGACACTTAGCCAACTGAGCCACTTAGGCACACCTTTACTTAGAATTTTAAGATCTTAAAATTTTTCTACTCTTTAGCCAGGTGATCAAGGTCATCAACAGTCATAAATTACCTTGAGAGTATGTGTCCTTGATACGATGTGATAAAAATGGCACTTTAACTCTGTGGTTTTCCTCCCAAAATCCCATTGCCCCCGTCTTGGAACAAGAAAAACATCAATCAGACAAATGTAGTAGAGGGGTGCCGTACAATGCACCTATCCAGGAGTCCTCAAAACTGTCAGGGTCATCAAAACCAAGGACAATCTGAAAAACTGTCACTCCTCTGAAAAAGTCCAAGAGGAGCCTAAGGAGCATATATGGTGACTAAATGTAAAGTGGTATCCTGAATAGGATCTTGGAATACAGAAAGGACGTTAGGTAAACTAAGGAAATCTGGATAAACTATGGACTTATAACAATGATGTGTCAATATTTGTACATTAATTGTAACAAAAGTACTACATTAACATAAGATGTTAATATTCACAGAACTTGGGCAGGAGATATATGGAACTCTGTATTATTTTCTCAAGTTTTCTGTATATCTGAAACTGTTCTAAAAGATAAGGTCTATTCCATTTGGTTCTACTCATAAAGGTACCTCCTTATTTTAATTTTTATTACCCCAATTACTGGTGAGGTTGAGTATTTTCTCATGTTTATTAACCATCTAGAATTCTCTTTGATGAATTTTTTTTTAATTTCTTTTTAATGTTTTATTTATTTCTAGGAGAGAGAGAGAGAGACAGCGTGAGCAGGGGAGGGTCAGAGAGAGAGGGAGACACAGACTCTGAAACAGGCTCCAGGCTCTGAACTGGCAGTCAGCACAGAGTCCGACGCGGGGCTCGAACCCACGAACCGTGAGATCATGACCCAAGCGAAAGTTGGACGCTTAACCGACTAAGCCACCCAGGTGCCCCTGATGAATTTTTTTTAATGTTTATTTTTGAGAGAAAGAGAGGGAAAGACAGCACTAGCCGGAGAGGAACAGAGAGAGAGGGAGACACAGGCTCCCCACACGGGTCTGGAACCAACCAACTGTGAGATCATGGCCTGAGCTGAAGTTGGATGTTTAACCGACTGAGCTGCCCAGGCGCCCCTCTTTGATGAACTTCTTGTTCACCTTTGCCTACTTTAAAAATTGGCAGGGGGGGGTTTGAAAAACTGGTTTGTCAGAATTTATGTGTATTCAGTGTATCAATTGTTTCCTGGGTAATCTATTAATCTTTTTGTTGTGTTGAGTTGTAAACATCTTCAGTTTGTAGGTATTTTTTGATACTTTCTATAGTATATTATGATATGATATTAATATAGCCTAGTAGATGTTTTTAAATTTTAATGTACTTAACTGCTCTTTACTCTTTGTATTTTTGAGTTTTGTTTAGAAAATCTTCCCCTAGTCTGAAGTCATAAAACTATTCTATGTTTTCATTTAATTTTACACGTTGCTTTTTAGCTTTAAAAATTTTAATCCAGTCAGGGGGGCCTGGGTGGCTCAGTTGTTAGACTTAGGCTCAGGCCATGATCTCACCATTCGTGGGTTGGAGCCCCACATTGGGCTCTGTGCTGACAGCTTGGAGCCTGGAGCCTGCTTTGGATTCTGTGTCCTTCCCCCACAACCAAACTGTCTCCCCCTCCCCCACTCATGCGGTCTCTCCCTTTCTCCCAAAAATAAATAAACATTAAAGATGTTTTAATCCAGTCTGATTTATTTTTATCTGGTATAAGGTAAGGAACTCATTTATTTTACTTTTTTGTGTAAGTACTAACTATTCTAGTACTACTTACTACATTTTTCAATTTTTCCCACTGATTTATAATGGAATTTCTGTTTTTATTTATTTATCTATTTATTTATTAATGTTTGTTTTTGAGGGAGATAGAGACAGATTGTGATCTGGAGAAGGGCAGAAAGAGGGAGAGACACAGAATCTGAAGCAGGCTCCAGGCTCCATAGAGCCCTGTGTGGGCCTCAAACTCACAAATTGTGAGATCATGACCTGAGCTGAGGTTGGAGGCTTAACCGGCTGAGCCACCCAGGCACCCAATGACGTTTCTGTTTTATGCCCTAGGTCTTTAAACTGTTTGGGTTATCTGTTCCTTTAATCTATTTGTCTGTTTCTAAACAAAAGTCGGATTGTTTTTAAAAATATGGCTTTATGATACATTTTTCTTAACTGATCTGGTAGGTCAGGTCAGATCTTGTAGGTCCTCCTTACTTTTTTCCTTAAAATTATCTTGGCTGCTTTTGGGCTATTTGTTCTTTCATATGAAATTTATAATCAGTTTATGAAGACTAATAAAATGTTCTCTTGGAATTTTGGTTGGTATTACAATGTGAGTTCTGGCTTAAAAAAATTTTTTTTTAATGTGTATTTATTTTTCAGAGATAGAGACAGAGCTTGAGCAGGGGAGGGGCAGAGAGAGAGGGAAACACAAAACCCTAAGTGGGCTTCAGGCTCTGAGCTGTCAGCACAGAGCCCGACGCAGGGCTCAGACTCACGAACCAGCAGATCATGACCTGAGCCAAAGTCAGATGCTTAATCAACTGAACCACCCGCCCCCATATGCTCCTGTTTTTGTACTTATGATCATACTACAGAGACATTTCTTGTATTTTAAAAAATTACTTATTTTATTTACTTAAGTTCTTTTTATTTGAGAGAGAGAATGAACAAGAGAGGTGGAGAGAGGGTGGGGACAGATGATCCGAAGAGAGTTCTGTGCTGACAACAGAGAGTCCTATGAGGGGCTCGAACTCAGGAACCATGAGATCATGACCTGAATCGAAGTCAAGTGCATAACCAACTGAGCCACCCAGAAGCCCGTATTCATTTTTTTAAAGTTTATTTATTTTGGGGCGCCTGGCTGCCTCAGTCAGTTAAGTGTCTGACTTTGGCTCAGGTCATGATATCAGTTTGTGAGTTAGAGCCTTGCACCGGGCACTGTGCTGACAGCTCAGATCCTGGAGCCTACTTCGGATTCTGTGTCTCCCTCTCTCTTCATCCTTCCCCTGCTCATGCTGTGTCTTTCTCTCTCAAAAATAAATACACATTAAAAAAATTTTTAAATAAAGTTTATTTATATTTAGAGAGTGCACATGCATGTAAGCAGCGGGGAGGGGCAGAGAGCAAGAAGGAGTAAGACAATTCCAAGCAGGTTTCTCACTGTCAGCTCAGTGCCCAATGCAGGGCTCGATCCCACGAACCACAGATCATGCATGATGAGCTGAAAACAGGAGTCAGACGCTCAACCAGCTGAGCCACCAAGGCACCACCCTCCCCCTCCTCCCCCAGTTACTTATTTTAAAGTTTAGGTCCTTTACGTCTCCATATAAGAATAAACTACTGAAAAAGAATAAAAGTGCATAGAATACATATCACTTCCCTCTTGAGCCGTAAAAGACATTTTAGACCTTTAGTTCTTTTATCTCACCTTTTGAAGGTTGATTTTAGTATTTGTTTCTGTAAGATAATTATTTGATGATTGGTTTGATTGAATGCTGTCATTACATTACTCTTTTTTTTTTTTTTTAATGTTTTATTTACTTCTGAGAGACAGAGGGAAACAGTGTGAGCAGGGGAGGGTCAGAGAGAGAGGGAGACACAGAATCTGAAGTCTGCTCCAGGCTTTGAGCTGTCAGCACAGAGCCCGATGCAGGGCTCGAACCCACAAACTGTGAGATCATGACCTGAGCCAAAGTCAGACACTTAACGGACTGAGCCACCCAGGCGACCCTGCATTACATTCTTATATTTAGGATTGCACTGATGCTGTCTGATCTTTGTGAAAACTCAGTTTTTGTTTTTTTAAAAAATGTTTTATTTATTTCTAGGAGAGAGAGAGAGAGAGAGAGAGAGAGAGACAGCGTGAGCAGGGGAGGGTCAGCGAGAGAGGGAGTCACAGACTGAAACAGGCTCCAGGCTCTGAGCTGGCAGTCAGCACAGAGCCCGATGCGGGGCTTGAACCCACGAACCATGTGATCATGATCTAAGCGAAAGTCGGACGCTTAACCGACTAAGCCACCCAGGTGCCCCAAAACTCAGTTTTTTTAAAGCCTGAACTTTTCAACACTCCATCAATGACACTAACAATTACCAGTAACTTTTGTGTTAGTTACACTATTACACTTTACACAGCAATGTCTCCCAACTTAGCTCATTGTCTACCTATGATGCCTCTGTGAATGACACAGGTACTATTATAAAGCCCTTTTGCCAAGAAGGACACTGAGGTTTCAGAGTGATTAAGAGATTTATGCATTTTATAAGTGGCAGAGTGGAAATTCAGAATGAAATACTCTCCTTTTTCCACTTGGCACTAATACTTTTTGAGCTCTACCAAATCAGATAATGCCAGCTTTTTATCAGTTTAGATAGAAAAATAACTAATGTGCCAAATTTTCTCAAAGTTTTCTCTGATGTGTTTTTCTTAAATGGGTACCTCATGCTTGTCTGTACTAGATGCTGGAATAGGATGGTATCTGATGTAGCATGGAGTTGTATGTTTTGTGATTTTAAGTTTCCCTACCAGCGTTTCTGCACTATTCTGCATAGAGCTCAGATTCCCAGGTGTTAGGCCATAGGAATATATTTTAAAATTATTGCGCTGTGCTGAGTAAGCCCTCGACCCTGCAAACCAAACACATTTTAGGTCCCAAAATAAGGCTAAATAGAGCCACTATGGCCTTGCTTCACCCTCTTACATTACATCCACCATTTCTCCTTCCTCCTCAACAAAGTAAAACTTACTAAGGGATATATACAAAGGAAATAATTAAGAAAAGACTATAAGCACACTATAGCTACAAGGATGTTCATCTCAGTGGTATTTACATATTTACAAAGGTTTTCAAAAAAGGAAATAAATGCCAAAGTAGGGGACTAATAAGATATATTCTATAATGGAATACTCCTCTGGCATCACATATTATTAAGAATATTTACTGATGTGTATTGATGTTTATGTTACATCAGGAATAAAGGATAATAGCATATATAGTGTAGCCAGTTTTCGTATATGTAAAGTAAATACACACTTGAAAAATTCCAAAGATACATGCTAAATGATCTTTTCTATGTGGTAGTTTATGAGTTTTTTAACAATTCTTTTTTAAATTAAGTTTATTTATTTAATCTCTACAATGAACGTGGGGCTCAAACTCGCAACCCCAAGATCAAGAGTCACGTGTTCTTCTGACTCGGCCAGCCAGGTACTCTGAGGTTTTGAATCATTCTTATTTATTACCTTCTTATTTCTACTTTCAGCTATTATTTTTAGTTTTTACAACGAACACATATTGCTTTTGCAGTATAAAACCCCCACATAAATTATGTTTATTAAAAAAGAAAACCCACTCAAGCTTTTTAAAAAAAATTTTTTAGGGGCGCCTGGGTGGCTTAGTCAGTTAAGCGTCCGACTTTCGCTTAGGTCATGGTCACGCGGTTCGTGGGTTCGAGCCCCGCGTCAGGCTCTGTGCTGACTGCCAGCTCAGAGCCTGGAGCCTATTTCAGAGTCTGTATCTCCCACTCTCTCTGCCCCTCCCCTGCTCACGCTGTCTCTCTCTCTCTCTCCTAGAAATAAATAAAAATAAATAATTTTTTTTAATGTTTATTTTTGAGAGATAAAGACAGAGCATGAGAGGGGGAGGGTCAGAGAGAGAGGGAGACACAGAATCCAAAGCAGTCTCCAGGCTCTGAGCTGTCAGCACAGAGTCTGATGCAGGGCTCGAACCCACGAACCGAGAAATCATGACCTGAGCTGAAGTTGGATGCTCAACCCAGGCACCCCCCGACTCAGGCTTTTAAAAACATTGATAAACAGGTTAGTTGCTGTGTTCTGGCAACTTAGCAAAGGAAGAGGAAATGGCTTGCATCAAATTTAATTTAGACATAAGAATTTCCTGAAGGTAAGACCTTAACTGATTAAAAATCAGCTAAAAGGGAAGGGGCCTAGGTGAAATAGGTGAAGGGAGGTGGTCAGGTACTGACTCCTGCAGTGAGCTGAATATACAGGGGTGGAAAGGATTTAAGGGTAGAAAATAAAAGGCTTTCTGAAGCTGGCTTCCTAGGATGCAAATTGCCTTGTTAATGACTCTGAGATGCAGTCAGTTAGCAAGCATGCACTGAGGACAGAGTTGTGAAGAGAAAAAAGAAATAGGAATTCAGATTTCAATTATTCATTCACTTGTTCATTCATTCATTGTTCAACCATTCTTGATGTTCACTACAAATCCAGCACTGTACTACGTGTCTTTACTGATTTACAATTTAGTTGGAGTGATAAAAGATGAGGTTATGAAATCATTTGGGAAGCACTGGAAATGAGAAGGAAAAAACAGGTGACTTCATTCAATCAAAGAAGAGATAAGAATAGTTGAGATTAGTGAGAAGAGGCTTCCTGAAGATTGGGATTTAAAAGTTTAAGAAAGTTTCATGGGGCACTTGCATGGCTCAGTTGGTTAAGTACCCAACTCTTGGTTTCAGCTCAGGTCATGATCTCATCGTTTGTGGATTTAAACCCTGCATCATGCTTTGTGCTGATAGTACAGAGCCTGCTTGGGAGTCTCTCTTTCCTTCTCTCTCTGCCTGCACTCTCTCTCTCTCAAAATAAATAAGTAAACTTTTTAAAAAGTTAAAAATAAAAATTTAAGAGTTTCAGGGATGAGATAATAAATGTGAAGAGCTTTTAACTAATAACCTGATATCTCATATGTACCTATTGTCATTTTGTTTATGAGATATACCTCTGCTTCTTCAAAATTTGACATTTAAAAAATGTCCTTATTTTCCAGAAAATATTTAGCTCTTCTCCATTAAGAAATGATAAGTGAAAGCAAAATAGAAAGAATATTAGAATTACAGATTTCAGAGAATGAGGTTACCTTTTGCTATGATGTAGTCTGTAGGAATACTGTAATTGTCTCCCCAACATCTGTTCTCCTCTTCTTCCTTGCCAACTGACTCCCAATTGTGTTCATAGCATCAATGGACTCATCTAAACTAAAAAAGCCCACACGCTTCCTAGTCTTTCAGTAGGGGTCACCACGTGACATAGTCCTGGCCAATGAGATGTAAATAGAAGCCATCATGCGGGTCTTCCAGGGACCAGAGTTGACCCTTTTGCCCTTTACCCTGCTTTCTTCCTCTCACCTAGAATGCAGACAGATGCTTGGAGGTGATATTTTGTTTTTTTATTTTACTGTATTTTTGTTGAGAGGAGAGACAGAGCATAAGAGGGGGAGGGGCAGAGAGAGAGGAAGACACAGAATCTGAAGCAGGCTCCAGGTTCCGAGCTGTCAGCACAGAGCGCGATGCTGGGTTCGAACTCACAGAATGCGAGATCATGACCTGAGCTGAAGTCTGACACTTAACCGACTGAGCCACTCAGGCACCACTTGGAGGTGACATCTTGTAAGCATGAGAATGAGGGCCACCTTGAAAGTTTGTGCGCCTGATCGTCTGTGGGACTGTGAGATTTGCCTGGATTGTCTAATCCAGGCCTTTTGTATGAGAAAAATAAAACCTCTAAGCCACTGGTGTTTGGTGCTAGCAGCCAAACACAATGACTGCCTGATAAATAATCTCACCCACTTATTTCACAGAGAGAGGAGACAGAGGTCCGTGAAAGTTCCATAAGCCTGGGCAGGTTGTATCAAGTTAAGATTTTCTTACGTCAAAGGGACAGAAAACCCAATCCCAAAGCTCTTAAGCAAGCAAAATAATTTTTCATTTCAGACCATTGAAATCAGATGTGGTCTCTTCCAGAGATTCAAATTATTATTCTTATTATTATCTTTCAGTTTCTGGTCTGGGTTTTCTCTCTCTCCATCTTGTGGCTGCTCCCTCCACTCCAGAGAGGCTCTTAATTTCTTTGTTGCAAGGGGAAGCCAGCAGCTCCCGCTTTACCCAACTCAGGGTTAGCTCCAGACGAAAAGCAAAAACTATTCCTTGGAAGAAAGTCACAGTACTCAGGAGAAGTGTGATACCTGCTGGGCATTCCAAAAATGGATATCCTAGATGCCTCGGTGCCTAGAACTAGAATTTAGGGCTCTTGCTTCCAAGTGACTTCACTTTCTACTTCATCAGATAGACTCTGTTTTAACATAAATAGGTATATGCAACATCCATAAGAAATACATATCTGTCAGATATTTCTTTGGATCATATAAATGATCATATGCTCCTTTGGTAGCTTTTGATCACCGCAGTATGTGAATACTGTAAAGTCTCTCCAGAAGAAATTAGAATTCACTGGGTGCCATACTTAAAAATGGCCCCCGGCACTGATGACCAAGTTGGATTGCGGGTTTGGGGTTGGCCTGCTCATGAGCAGTGATACAGGTTACATTTTCCTCTTTACTTCTGGAGGGAAGCCTATTGGAACAACTTGCACCAAAAAAAGGTATTTATTTAATAACTGCAAAGGGCAGGAGTGCCTGGCTGACTCGGCCAGTAGAGCATGAGGCTCTTGATCTCGGGGTGGTGAGTTCGAGCCCCACACTGGGTGTAGAAATTGCTTAGATAAATAAAATAATAATTACAAAGGGCAGACCAGCTCCTTGTTCCTTGTGATTTCAGCTCAGGTGGTCAGGGATGAGTTCCGAGTTCCCTCAGCCAGTTTTGTACCTTGTCTTTAAATGCTTTGGTCCTCAGTCCAGCTTTATTTATTAAGTAAGTAAACCTTACTGAGTCCATCATTACCCAAGACTTCCAAGAATAGAAGTTTTGCAAACTGATCCTCTTTCAAGACATTATGGCTGCTTTCTTTCTCTACAAGCCTTTTTTCTCTTTTGGAAGAATTGTTGGCCTTTAGGATTCTTGAAATTCTTCCATATTTAGTTACTATGAAAATAAGCATTTAAAGGCTTATGTGTTAATGCTCAAGTATATTTGGAGTGAAAACCCAGAACGCATGCTCATGTAGATTTGTTTCTAATCAATTTACTCTTTCTCTGAGTTTCAGCAATTTATGTTTACTTGGATCTCCTACAGGTAAGAGGTAAATCTAGGATAATTTCTTTTCTGGTTAGAGTTTTTGCTGTCCATGTAACAAAGCATAAAGTCTCTTGGGTGATTCATGTTTAAGCGGTGTTTGCTTCTCTCTGTTAAATAGTTTTTTGGCATGTTAAGCTATTGGACTCCAACAATGAAGAACGTGTTACTGAGTGTTTCAAACTTCTGTCTCACCATCTCCTTTTCTCTCTTTTTCAATTTTAAAATATTTATTTATTTTTGAGAGAAAGAGACAAAGTGTGAGTGGGAGAGGGGAGGGAGACACGGAATTGGAAGCAGACTCCAGGCTCTGAGTTGTCAGCACAGAGCCTGATGCAGGGTTCGAACTCATGAGTGGTGAGATCATGACCTGAGTTGAAGTAGGATGCTTAACTGACTGAGCCACCCAGGCGCCTCCCCCTCTTTATTTTTAAAAAATTTTTTAACTTGAATATTCTCATACTTCTCTTTCTTTCAACATTTAAGCAATTTCTGAGTTCTTCTGATTCTACTTCCATAATGTGTTGCATATACAATTCCTTCTTTCCATCTTTTTAAGCCTTTACCTTTCAGGGCTTCATTGGTCTTTGCTGGGCTCTCTTTCTAGACTCTCAGCTGCCAATTTTCTCAATACACTGTTGCCTCTGTTACTTTCTTAAAATATAGCTCTGATCAGATCATTTCCCTCCTCCAAAACTTTCAAGAGCTCCCCAGTGCTTATAGGATAAAGAACAAAATCCTTGTTTGTGGCCTTTTACCTCTAACTTTTTCTTACCTTTCCAGTTTCTTCTTTCATTCTATTAATCTCTATACTGAATGTCAAATTCCTAGTACAATATCAACAAATGGCATATTAGAGAGTTTGTTTCATTCTGTGTGGGTACTAAAGTCAGGTGCTCAAAATCAATTATAAGTTATTTAGGGCAAGGATTTGTTTTATTTGTACCTTCTCAGATACTGTTCAACCAAACGTTCGCGACACATTAGACACCAACCCGTGAACTGTATATAATTCACTGTTAAGATCACTCTACCAACATTTGGGATGAAATGCTATGGGAATCCAGAGAATAATTAACATTACTTGGAAGGGTTCAGGATGAATTCACAGATATAATATCTGAGCTAGACTTTGAAGGATAAACAGGATTTTTGTGAGTCCAGAAACTGAATGAATAAATAAATGAATAATTGTCTCTAAGCCTCATATTTTGTAATTAGACTCTAACAGCTGTGGGCAGATCCCTTGCATGCCTCTTCCCATGTTTGGAGAAGTCTACATTTCTTTATTCAGCTGAAACAAATGCTTCTCAGGTGGAATATGTTATTTCTAAAGTCAGTCTCGTTTATCCAGTAATTTCAACCTAGCCCTTCAATTCTGGGCTTAGTTGTGGATGACCAATTCAACTATTTTATCATTGCATCCTTAACCTAGCATTTAGCCCTAATCCTCAGCAAAGCTGAAAACAGATACTCCGTGATTCTTTGACAATCCACTGACAAAGTCCAATGAAGCTCAGGTATTTCTTGGAATATTTGTATCAACACGTAATAGCTGTGATGCCTCGCAATGTAAACATGTAGGTCAGGACTTTGCCCTGCAACTGTCTAGCCTCTCTTAACCACTGTAGGAAATTGTGGTTGGAGTGAAGAGAAATCAGGTGTGGGGGGTAGTGGGCAGAGAAGAAAGTGATGCATGTTCGATGGCATTCCTTCTCCTTTTCCTCTAGCAGCCTACTGATAAAGCAAAAGATAATTGATTTCTAGTACCTTACAAAGCTCTAGCACAACACCTGTCACAATGCATGTATTTGTTTAAAGGTCATGTCCCACATCAGGCTGAGAGTTGACTTCTCATCTTCATCTTTGTAAAATCTTTGTGTTTCCTGCACCTTGCACAGTTCCTGTTTGTGGGAAGAGGGAAGAATGGATTTGCTTCATATGGAAGAAAGCTTTTTCATCTTCTCTGGGTTATGGATTGTTTTTGTTCTTGTTTTCAGAAATCTTATGAAAGTTAAAGACTTTCATCCTTCGGAAAAAGGCGCATGTAGATACGAGCTTGCAAAAATTTGTATACAAGTTTCAGGAGATCACAGATGCCTTGAAACAAACCCATGGACTTCAGATTAAAACTCCCTGAATTAAGGGAGAGGGTAATAGGAAATTGTAAAATGATTTCTAATTCATACTTTTGGTCAAACTAATATCACAGCTGAGGTGGGGCTACTAATCATATTATGATTAGATGTGGAAAGAGCATCTTAGCAAACATGGTAGTGTCCAAGCCAGTGTGAATAAGGACTTGTTTGTATGAATAAGGACAGTTTGCATAAGTCCACCCTGCCTACTGTTGGGATGGCCTAGAGACATCTTCCTTCCTTTGTTGGGAAACCTCAGGGGTTTCTATTGTCCAGTTAAAATTTCTCCTCCCTACTCCACCTTCTGAATTTCTCTGGCATTTATCTCCCTTCACCACTGTTCTCCAGGTTCTTTCCAATTCAAGCTGATTGCTCTGTATCTCAGGACTTTCAATTATTCTAGATCTTGAGCGCCTGAACTGGTCTCTGTGGGATTTCAGATAAAAATCCTGACTGAGACCCAGTCATAAAGTACAGAAGTACTTCATCAAAGTGAATTAGATGCCTGATTATCAGATTTAGTCAGTGAAAGATATAAGGAGTGAGAATGTTCTAAATCCAATGGCAAAACTATCAAAACTAATTTTTCCTTCAGAAATATTTGCCAGAACATGGTGTAAGGGTGACAATTGACACACAGTCATAATCAAATAAGACTTTGTTTACAATTTTAGCACAAATGCAGTCATTACTCTTTCCCACCACTATCATTTCCCCATTATTATTATTAAGAAGGGATCGCAAGGTGGAGCAAAGATAATTTTCGGTCTAAACTCTTTTTGTCCATGACTTTAATTGCTCCGGAAATTTTCCTTTCAGATCTTGTGTTTGTTTAGGAGGTTCTTTACAATATACATGTGACTAAAATTATTTTAACAGCCTTATTTGTATTACAATGACAAAGATTCTGTAGATCTTGTGACAACACATTCTTCTGTTCTGTAGGACTTTAGTTAATTCCTTTTCAGTGGTTGATATTTGAGCCTCTTTCATTTAGTGTAGATCCAGCAACACAATTCACTAAGTGCCTAAACAGGTCCAGGAGGGGTTAAAGAACACACCACCAATATAAAAACTGCCACTCTCTTGCGTAATCTATACAACCTTGTAGTTGAGTCTGGGTTCTTGTGAAATTTTAATCAGGTAACTTGGGAATGCGATATGATGACTGGGGAGCAATATAAAGGAAATTCTACAAAGTACTAAATCTGCTTTATGTTTTGTTCCATAATCCTATTGTAACTTTCAATGAGAGGAAATTTCCAAATTTTACATGCTTAAAGTTTTACTTCTTACTATGTGCAAAGTTTTATGAAGGTGTATATTTGGGTGATGGGTGGTTTTTAAATCATAACATGAGACTATTTCCAAAATCAAATAAAAGGGGAAGCAACTGTGACATTAATGACTACAGGGGGAAATATCCTTGGAACCGGGGGTAGCATGTAATTTGCTCAAGATAAAATGATCAGATAGTTATTGTTGGTAACCCTCAATATCATGCGGGTCATATCATATTTTGTGATCAGAGCAAACATGTTTACTAATGAATTTGTGTTTTTAGTCACTGAAAATTTAAGGATAACATAAAATCTAGGTCTCAAGGTTCAAGCTTGGCCATGAAAACTGTCCATCTAAACAGTTTTTCAAGGAATGTATCTCTGTAAAAGGACATGGGAGGGACACAGAATTTTCAAATATCCATTGAGATAGAATCACTGCTTGATGCAAGGCCTTGATGAGGTGGGGCCTGAAAATCCATCTAGGAGAATTCACAGTCTAGGTCAAGTCACACCCGGGGTGGGGGGCCGGGGGAGGCCCTCTCTTTACTGTGTTTTATCAAATCAGGGGAAATCTGATTAACATGGACAACAAAGCACTCATACTGGGGGGACAAAAAGGCACAAAAGGGCAGAGACATGTTAAGGGAAAGGGGAAGGAAGAGGCCTTGCCAATTCTTGTTAATTGGGGTCAGAACAGTACTGGGGATTTCCTCTACCCTAAGTTTGTTGAATGATTACATAGGTCTGGGGAAAGGGGATCTGCTCAGACTGATATACCCAACTTTTTAGTATTGGGGTTCTGCCTGGTGGGTTGCAATTTCCTCTCCTCACGTTTTGTATTGACTAATGGGAGGGGGAAGGTCTCCAGCAGGTGTCTGCTCCAATTCAAAAGCTCTGGCCAAGGCCTTGGCCAGTTGGGCAACCTGGGTTTGAATCTTCCTCTCTTGAATTAGTGGGGCTCTTACCAGTTATGAGGGACTTCCCTGGGACTTGTTGCAACAGCATGCAGTGGCAATGGAGATCTGAGGGTAGTTTCTGCTTCTGCTTTGCCATCTTGGGGTGGCTCTGAAAAGCTTTCTTACCTCTGACAGGAAGACCATGTTCACAGGGTTGATTCATTACTACACAGAATGCAGTGAAGATAATTGGGCAACCTGAGTCAGATGTTCAGATGGAAAGATAGGGAGACTCTGATGACACAAGTTTAAATTCTAGGTCTGCAGGTAAAGCTTTGCAAAGAGCCCCACCCTAGAGACACCTGCAATGGGGCCTCCTTTGCTGAGTTTCTTCCCCATCTCCAGGACTCCAAGTCCAGATGAATTGCCCAAATTCCTCGGGGAAAGGCTGTATTATATCATCTATATCTATCTATATACATATCTATCTATCGATGTATAGATGTGTGTATATATACACAAGACTAATTTTTATGATTTGTAACCATCTTTGTAGATAAAACAACAAAAACAAAACCAAATTTAATAGCTTAAAAACGTTGCCCAGTGATTGCTGGCATCAATATTCCACACAAGATTAAAATTATTTCCCAAGATGCATACCCTGCACTCCAATTGATATATTAATAACTTGATTAAAAATTTCTCAGAAGTCTATTAGAGTCAGGAAACGGTCTGCGGTGTAGGTGAGGATTTTCAGTTTTTGCAACGGAAACTTTTGGCCCCATGAACAGAGTAGCAAAAACTCAATTAAATGTGTTTTCCCTCCATCTTTGCCTAATCCAAAAGCAAAAAATGAAAAATGGTTTGGAAGAGAGGTGTTTAGGTTTGCTTTTTTCGTTTTTCCCTCTAGAACGGCCAGGTGGATTCATACGATCCAATTTTTAAATAGTCTTTTATCTCCCATTCCGAATAAACCCGGCCACCCAGCACAATCAGAAAGTTGTTTTTTGTTTTGTTTTGAATTTTCAGCCTCTAAAGGATGGGGGAAGGGAAACAAAAGAGGGGGAGGGCAAAGGACGGAGAAGTACTTTAATTAAAAACAACCAATAACTCGAGTTTTTTAGATAAGGTCTTTCATTTCCTAATTAAGAAATGAGTTTGCTAGTCCTTTGGCCGACACAAGTTAGATACTCCTATGAAAACTCTCAAGGGCTGGTGGCCGTCCCAGGGATGAAACTCCATTCCCCAGCGAGACCCCAAGCCAGCCAGCCCCTGGCCGGCCCTGCCTAGCTCTGGGGTCCTTCCCACTCTTCCCGCAAGCACCTCGGCTCCCCCCCGGTCTTGCCCTCAGCTCCGTGCTGGACCGGCCGCCTCGGGCTCGCCGCCACTAGGTCGGCGCAAATACCTTTTCCCTCCCCGTGGCCCCAGGCGCGGACATCTCCCTGCCTCCCTCCCTGCTGGAGGGGCCCTTCCCCGGCTGGGGAACAGCAGCCCCGGCCGCGGCGGCAGGAAGCGAAGCCCGTGTTGATGCTGTTCCATGGCGCGCCTCCCCGCCCTCCGCTGGCCGCCCCAGCTCTTCTCGGCTCCGCGGCGCCCCCCTCCGCGCCTGCGCAGTGCCCCGCGGGGGGCGGGGCTCAGATTCCTGTCAGCGGCGGCGGCGGTGGCGGCGACCGTCAGTTTTCGCTGAGGAGAAGCACGAAACGGACCCGTTGGCTCTCCCCCCCTCCCTTTCCCCGCCCTGAACCCCCCTCCTGGCTCGCCGGGAATTAGTCCCCGTGGAGTTTCCTCTCCACCTCGCTGCTGTTTCCTCGGTCCTCGGCCCGGTGGAAGTCACTGCCCTCGAGGAGGAGGCAGCAGCAGCCGCCCTCGCCTCGCCGCCCCCGGTTCGGTGCCCGCGGTCCCGGAGAGGAGGTGCCGCCGCCACCGCCGCTCCCCCCCTCCCGCTGCCCTCGGGCCGGGCTGGGTCGAGCTGCGATGCCCTCGGACTTCATCTCATTGCTCAGCGCGGACCTAGACCTGGAATCGCCCAAGTCCCTGTACTCGCGAGGTGAGTCAGGCTGGGGGCTGGGGCGTGGGGGCGGGGAGGCCCGGCCCGGGGGAGCCAGAGGGGTCCCCGTCGGGGCTAGGGGCAAGCCCGGGCCGGTCGGGCCTGTTTTGGGGGATGGGGAGAGGCCGATGGGGTCGGGTGGTGGTGGAAGGGGCTGGGAGGAGTGGCGGCCCCTCCCCCGCGGAGCCGCCGGCCACACGGGGCCCAATTGCCGTCGGCCCCCGGTCTCTGCGGCACCAGTCGCACTGGGAGTCCCTCGCCGTGTCCGGCCCCGCCACACTCCTCGAGCACCCGGCCCCGGCCTCCCCAGCTCAGGGATTTCCCCCCCTCTCCTTACCCCCAGACTGGGCCCCGCGCTGGGGCCGCTGCGATCGGTGCGCCGCGGCCCCTCTTACCAGGACCATCCTCCCCAGCAAAGTTGCCCCCAAACGGGCGGCGTGGCTTGGAGGCGGTTCTGGGTGCAGGGGCACCATTTTTCTCCCCCTCCAGGTTGTTTGTGCGCCGTCGTTCTACCCCCCTCTCCCTCCGGCCTAGTCCACTCCCTCCCCTTGTTGGGACGGCCCCCCTCGACCAGGCGTTCTTCCTTTCCTCGTCATCTTATTGCTGGAAAGGGCCCGAATTTTGTTTTCCTCTCTTTCCACCTATGTGGCATTCTAATGACTTCCATCTCCCTCTCTTTTACAGAGATAGGGGTGCTCTCCCAGATTCAGTTTTATTCCTCTCCTGTCCCAGGGGTACCAGCTCAGGCACTGACGCTGCCTGTCCTTTGAGAATTTTCTCTTTCGCTGCCGTTCAAGGGTTCGTTGCAGGGAGGGGGCAACGAGATTCCCATTTTAAAAACTCTTCTTGGCTAAGGCCTGAAGGGGATTCCCGGGATCCACAGTACCAGCACTTGAGTTCATCTCTACCGGGTTTAAATTCCTATACTGGGCACCACAAGAATGTGTTAGAACAGGTTCCCCGTGCAAAAGGGGCATCAAACCAAAATGCTCGCGCTGCACTCTTCACCACTTTTTACACCACTGGGAGGGGCAAAAGACAAAACTGGGTTATTAGCTATTCATTTCATCATATTAAAAAAAATTATGTGCCATTGCGAACCTCCTTCCTGAGAAATCCAGCGTTTCTTCGCCTTTTGGTGTTATGTATCCATCCGCTGATTCCACCCCCTCCGGAAAGGGGGACTTCAGCCTCCCGGTATCAGTACCTTGAAATTGTTTAAGTGAATCAGTGTGAGAAGGTTTCGTCTGGAAGGTACTGGACTTTACAGACTGACGACTGGGTTTGTACACAGAGTCCTACTTAGTAACTGTAGCCATTGTCTGTCGCTCCGATGACTAGTTGGCAGTCACCATCCTGTAGGATGTTTCTCCGGCACCGTACCTGAAGGAGTTTGGAAATAGTGTAGTTTTGAGTGTCAGAAGAAAAAGATGATGTCAAGAGGTGATTCTTAGAAGAGGGCTAATGTGGTACAGTTGGGTGCTAAAAATAGTCAAGACATTAACACCGTTTGTGCAGCAATCATAAGATAATTTTCCATGAAACAAACACTTTATGACCATCTAAGTTTAGCAAAGAGACCGATGTGAGGCAATTCAGCCTTCTTTTGCCGAGCATATTCACAAATACGGGCTTTAGCTCTTAAAAATACGTGGCAGTTATGTAAGAGATGTATGCTACCCTTGCCTTTTTTCTTTCTTTTTTTAAGTCATTCAGCATAAAAAGTGCTTAATGCTTTTTGTGTTTTTCAGATTCTCTGAAGTTACACCCATCACAGAATTTTCATAGAGCTGGACTATTGGAAGGTCAGCAAAGTGCCATTTTAAAGCATATTGTGTGAGTATGCAAAGGCTTTCTCTGAAATGGAGTTTAAATGAGAAAGTGTGAAACTTTGCAAACTCATACAATGTAGTTTTCTCCTAAAGAGCCTGATCCTTCTTTTAGAGCAGCTGAATGTTTCAGTGGATTTTGTTGCTGTGTTTGATGTGCTTGTTAGCTTATTGTATCTGCTTTGAGAAGCCTTGAAAAAACTCATTAAAAATTATGTGTTGGGTGTTCTACTTTAGAATTCCAGATCTTAATTCTAGCTTTTTAGAAACAAACTGAATATGAAAAGGCTCAAACATTAAGATCATGACTATAACTAAGAATGACACCAAACACATATTTAGTTTGAAAATTCAGAATTTAGAACTTTTATATGCTGAGCATTTCAAAACAGTATGTTAAATATTTATTATCAAAGCATTGATGTCATTACTGTTGCATTATTTTTAAGGATAAGGAAAGGATAAGGATAGACATGATGATTGAACTATGCTTAAGAAAAAGGGTTTGAGAAAGTTCTGGAAATGTTAATAGAAGGTGTAGAATTTAAACAGCTGACAATTACCTTAGCAAACTTTGTTATTTTAACATTTTAAGACAAAAAAGGCCCTATTTGTGTTTTGTAATTTAAGTATATATATATTTCTTAAATTTTTTTTTAACATTTATTCATTTTTGAGAGTCAGAAAGAGACAGAGTGTAAGCAGGAGAGGAGCAGAGAGAGAAGGAGACACAGAATCTGAAGCAGGCTCCAGTCGCTGAGCTGTCAGCACAGAGCCCGTCACAGGTCTCCAACCCACGAACAACAAGATCATGCCCTGAGCCAAAGTCAGACACTTAACTGACTGAACTACCCAGGCACCCCTAAATATACATTTTCTAAGCTTATTATTATGTTTTAATAATCTCTATACTCAATGTGGGGCTCAAACTCACGACCCCCTAGATCAAGAGTCACATGCTGTTTGGACTGAGCCAGCCAGGCACCCCCAGTGTTTTGTAGTTTTTGAAGGGGTTTTACATATATCCTCTTTGAAATTTCGAACCCTGCAATTAGACAGCAAGGATATTCATTTCCCCATTATATAGATGAGTAGCCTAAGGCTGAAATGAAGATACTTGGCGGGAAAATGTCACACAATAGCAGAAATAATGCTTTTTGTCTTTTAGCTCGAGTTCTTTACCCAAAGCCAAGCTGCCACTATAAAATATGTGACCAGTAACTTAAACATATTGTGGTCCACTTAAAAAAGGCCCTAAATATTTAAGTTTGATTTGAGTTTAGATGTTTACCTTTCATAGTGGGGTGGGGGGGAGTGGGTTTTGTCATTGAGCTTAATTTTGAGTATATATCAGTTTATTGGTTATTAGCTCTGTGACCTTGCGCAGGTGATTTCACCTCTCTAAACTTTAATATTCTTTCTATAAAAATAGATACAGTCTCTTAAATTTAGTGATATAAGCCGTATGAAAATGCCTAATATAGTGTCTGGCTTAAATGTTTTTCTTTAGTATCAGCTAATTTGTTTCAACTATAATTTAGAGCATATAAAATATTCTCTAATTATTGATTATGTTTATACTTATAAGAAGCCCACTGATACATATTAGTACAAAGATCGACTACGGTTTGAGGTGAGGAATTTTATGAATGTATCTTAGTGAAGCAGATTTCTGTTTTTTATTCGTATTGTTCAATTTGTGTCATGCTGTAGATTCATATTTGTCTATACAAATCTATCCATATTCTGGGCAGCAGACCAAATAATCATAGAGATTATCAGGCGGGAGAAAGATGAAAAAAAAAAGAGTGTTAATTATTTCAGCAAATAATTTTAACAAGTTGATGGAAATGTAGACAGCCATTTAATATGTATATTTACCTGTATGTGCTTAAATACTTTCATTACTTTCTTATTTTGGTTGAGAGGATACTCAGTCTTTTTAAAAAAATAAGACCATCCTTTTACAGATTATATGTACATTGTAAAATGTATAAATATCAAGAATCCTTTTATGCCTTTGATACGGGGAATCCTAAGACAGTTGTTTGCTTGTGGAATGAAAGTAGAGTATTTAATCTCTGCACTCTACTTCTATTTTAATCTTTTATTATGGGCATTTTAAAGAACATACAGAAGTAGAGAGAATAAAGTGATGGACCCCCAAATGCCTGTCACCAGGTTTTAACAGTCATCAATACATGTCTAATTTTGTTTCTTTTATCCTCTCCCTTCTCCTAAGCTGTATTATTTTATTTTATTTTTAAAGTTTATTTATTTTGAGAAAGAGGGTGCACATGAGCAGGAGAGGGGCAGAGTGAGACAGAGAGAGAGGGAGAGAGAGAGAGAGAGAGAGAGAGAGAGAGAGAGAGAGAGAGAGAATGAGAATCCCAAGCAGGCTCCACACTGTCAGTGCAGAGACCAGCATGAGGCTTGAACTCAACGAACCATGAGATCACAACCTGGGCCAAAACCAAGAGTCAAACACTTAACCAACTGAGCCACCCAGTTACCCCAAGCTATATTATTTTAAAATAAATATCAGACATCTGTCATTTCATATAAAAATACTTCTGTATTGTAGTGATGTTTCTTATATTTTTAAAATACCCTACTTTATTCCAGGAAATACTTATTTTGATTTATTACAGCAAGGTCTGTCCTCTCCCCTGCCCTCTCCTTAAGATAAAGTACAGCTGGAGGCTACTGCTTCCAGTATGTAGTGTACCTTGCAATCTGTGTTAAAATTGTAGGTCATGCATCAGATTTGGGTTCAAATCCTTGTTTCAGCATTTATGCATGACCTCAGGTTAGTTATTTAATCTTTTTGTGCTTCAATTTTCTCATCTTCAAATGGGGGCACTCATAGTATCTTCATTGTGTGTTGCTAGGAAGATTATTTTAAGGCAAATTCATGTGTAAAGCATTTAACCTAGTACATCATAAGTCCTCAGTAAATGTTAGGTAAATTAAAAATTATAAACAACCATTATGTGCCAAGAACTTTCTTAAGTGTGAACTCACTGAACTCTTCATAACAACGCTTTGAGATGGTTATTATTATTCCATTTTACAGATGAGGGAGCTAAGGTATAGGGAGGTTCATTAACTCACCCAGAGTCACACGACTGGTAAGTTGTAGCCAAGATTCCAATACAGGTAGTGTCACCGTCGTCTGTGCTCTTAACTACTAAAGTGCACTGACTCCCTGTGTTCTATAATTTGAAGTATTTTCTGGTAATATGTGTGTATACTTTCTATCAGTAGTCTAGATATCCATTTAATAGTAAATGCAGCCCAGAGTGAGGAGAATTTAATTACTATCATACATTTGTTAATTTTTTTATAGAACATGTTTTTTCCAAATTTAAGTTCTCTCTTTAAGAAAATAAGGTTGGAAAATTTACAGTTGAGTGCCATTGAGCTTGAATTATAGATTCAAAATCTCTTTACCATTCAATTAAGTTTGCTTTTATCCTATGTATTGATGCTGGTCTTTCTTGCATATCTCTCTCTCTATATATATAGATATATATATGTATATAGATATATACACACATATATATATTTGAAAGAATAGGGAAGTAGTTTTTTTTAATTGAGATATAGCTGGCATACAAACATCATATTAATTTCAGTTTCACATGGTGATGATTTATTATTTGTATATATTGAACAGTGACCACTGCAAGAAGTCTAGTTAATATTGGTGACCATATGTAGTTCTGCTACTACCTTTTTACTTAATGTGATGGCTTGACAATGAGGAAAGAGTCTAGGTATCTAATTCAATAATATGTAGCTGTAAATAATGTTTCTGATGACCCCATAATTACATGTAAACTCTTTTTTTTTTTAAAATTTTTTTTAATGTTTTATTTATTTCTAGGGGGGAGAGAGAGAGAGAGAGACAGCTTGAGCAGGGGTGGGTCAGAGAGAGAGGGAGTCACAGACTGAAACAGGCTCCAGGCTCTGAGCTGGCAGTCAGCACAGAGCCCGACGCGGGGCTCGAACCCATGAACCGCGAGATCATGACCTAAGCGAAAGTCGCTTAACCGACTAAGCCACCCAGGCGCCCCTACATGTAAACTCTTAATAAAATAAGTAAATAAAAGAGATACTCTTGCAATTATATTAAAAATAACTCCCACAGAAAGTCCTTTACAGGGGTGCATGGGTGGCTCTGTGGGTTAAGCATTTGACTCTTGATTTTGGCTCACATCATGATCTCCCCATCCTGAGATTGTGTCCCAGGTCCGGCTCTGCGCTGACATCATGGAGCCTGCTTGGGATTTTCTCTCTCTCCCTCTCAATAAATAAATAAACTTTTTTAAAAAAGTCTGTACAAAAGTATGTACTGTTAAGATTTTACTTTTGATTCTATTTTTGCATTTTGTATTTTCTCTGCCTTCTTTAAGGAAGATAGGTTATATATATTGAAAAAAATAAGATGGTTTACAAATTTGAAGGCTAGGAGTCTTTTGAGTACCTAGAGAAAAGATTCACTACAGAGAAAAAGTTATCATTTCTTACACTTTCTATATTAAAAAATACTGATTTTGGCATACATTGTTTGTTATAGAAAAACTGAGATAACAATTAAAGTAAATTAAAGTAAACGAAATTAAACGACTATGATTAAGAGGTCATTCTGGAAATACAGAGATGTAAGTTAAGATAGTATAAAATCAGGTAAAACAAGAAAAATAATAGTGAATTGGAAAAAATAGAGTAATAAAAACAATGGATTAAAATTTTTAAATGTGTTTACAAGCAGGAATTATAAGATTACATGGTGGATAAAATTATGTAACTAGTTAAATAAGAGCTAAATATCAATGTGAGACAATGTTAGTACGAATTTAATATTTGAAACGAAGATGTTTTTATTTTTTAAGCTTTTTAAAAAATGTTTTATTTATTTCTGAGAGAGAGAGAGAGACAGCATGAACAGGGAAGGGTCAGAGAGAGAGGGAGACACAGAATCCAAAACAGGCTCCAGGCTCTGAGCTAGCTGTCAGCACAGAGCCTGACGTGGGGCTCAAACCCACGAACCATGAGATCATGACCTGGACACTTAACCGACTGAGCCACCCCGATGCCCCTGTTTTTTTTTTTTTTTTTATTTTAACATTGAGTTAAATGACAATAACAATAATTGTTACTTTTATTTTAACAATGAGTTAGGGACAATAAACTGCTTTTTTTCTTACCATTGTCAAATTTTTTGACCCCGTGCATAATTATACTTTATAGTTCACAAAATGAAAATCCTAAAAACAGTAGCAGTGTTTTACTGACTTTATGGAATATTTCTGAATTGCCATTGAGCCTGATTTATTTCTCTTCCTAGGGCTGATGTTAGTAGAGTTGGTTAAGCCATTACTTCTTAAACTCTGTTTTTGTAACTTTTATTCAGTACTAGAATTCTGTTGATTACAGTAAGAAGATAGAAATTCATAATTAAATGGTTCTTGGCTTGTTCGTAATTCATCCTTGACTCTACTGTAATTATTCCAGGAGTTCCCTAAAGCTAGAAAGTGATAGTACAGAAAAACATTTCTTTTTTTTCCTTTTTTTAAAAATTTATTTCTGAGAGAGACAGCGTGAGCAGGGGAAGGTTAGAGAGAACGGGAGATACAAAATCTGAAGCAGGCTTCAGGCTCTGAGCTAGCTGTCAGCACAGAGCCCCATTCGGGGCTCGAACCCACGAACTATGAGATCATGACATGAGCTGAAGTCGGACGCTTAACCGGCTAAGCCACCCAGGCACCCCCAGAGAAACATTTCTTACTGTGATTAGTATTACATATAAAAAATAGCTACTTTATATTAGAAAAAGTTGACTCGTTATATTTTCCATAAAGAATAATAGATAATTAGAAAAAAATAAAGGTCATATTTAATTTGAGACATCATTTGGGCCTGCTTGTTTAGTGAGAGAAGATAGTCCTGTTAGTTCTAAGGTATAAGATATTCTTCAGTAGACATGTTGCTTATTAACTTGTTATTGTCTTGTTGCAAAGATTTTATTTCAAGTTACATAAAAGAGATTTGTGTCTTTTATTTGCTGTTGTTTTAATAAAAATCAAGGTTAAAAAAACTAACAGTATGTAATGCACTAAATATAAACATGTCCTTGAATGAAAATGTAGAAATTTTCTTTATGGATTAACTATAGATAATGATTTTAGCTTCTAAATATAAATAAAACCTGGTTTTGTGATAAAGGATCTAAAGATATGCTACATGAAATTTTTTAATTACCATTATTTATTCCTTTTTTTAACTTAAAAAAATCTTAACGTTTATTTTTGAGAGATAAAGACAAGCATGAGTGAGGGAGGGGCAGAGAGAGAGGAGGACACAGAATCTGAAGCAGGCTCCAGGCTCTGAGCTGTCAGCTTGAACCCACGAACCATGACATCATGACCTGAGCTGAAGTCGAGCACTCAGCTGACTGAGCCACCCTGGCGCCCTTTTTTATTTATTATTATTTTTTTAATTATTAAAAAAAGTTTTTTTCTTAATGTTTATTTTTGAGAGAAGAGACAGAGTGCAAGTGGGGGAGGGGCAGAGACACACACACACACACACACACACACGCACGCACACGCACACACACACACAGAGAATCTGAAACGGCTCTAAACTCCAAGATGTCAGCCCAGAGCCTGACGAGGGGCTTAAACCCACAAACTGTGGGATCATGACCTGAGCCGAAGTCGGGCGCACAACCAACTGAGCCACCCAGGTACCCCTATTTATTCCTAATAACTGTTGAGAAATTAAAGTTTTTCTCTTGCTTTTTTTTTTCAATATTTACTTGACAGATGATGATAATTATGGCTGGTCACCCATGAATGTTTATTCATTTCTTTCCCATTCAGAAATGTTACGATTAATTTTAGTAAATTTGACATTTTATTTTATTTTATTGGTACTGTTTTTGAAGATGAGGCAAGAACAGAAAAGTTTTTTTTAATGTTTTATTTATTTCTGAGAGAGGGAGAGAGATACCATGAGCAGGGGAGGGTCAGAGAAAGAGGGAGACACAGAATCCAAAACTGGCTCCAGGCTCTGAGCTGGCTGTCCGCACAGAGCCTGATGTGGGGCTCAAACCCACAAACCGTGAGATCATGACCTGAGCTGAAGTTAGACACTTAACCGACTGAGCCACCCAGGTGCCCCAGATAAATTGTTGATTACTCTTATCATTATAAATTTAGGGTTTTTGTTTTTTTTAGTTTTAAAAAAATTCCTTAAAGCAATATTTGTACAGCATGTTAAAAGAAACAGTGTTGGTAAAGAAAGAATAATAATAAATTCAATATTGGTAATAATTGAATAATTTTTCAGCTATTTGTATAGCTAAAATTTTACGGATTTTTAAATCTATAATAATATCCATAAAATATCTATAATATAAATATCTATATTTTATTTATTGTATAGATATCTTTCACATTAGTCCTCAGAAAAATCCTATAAGATAGTATCACTATCCGTATTTCATAAATGAGCAAATTGAGGTACAGACGGATTCACTAATTTTCCCAACGTCACAGAGCTAATCAAGAAGGCTGGGATTTGAAGCTTGACTGTTTTACCACAGAGTATTGAGCTTATCCTGACTTTCTTTAGTTTGATCATTGGTATTTATAGTTTGGTCCCTACTAAAATTACACCACTGTTCAGATGGTATAAAAAGAGTGGTTTGTGTAGAATTCTTTACCTAAACAGTTTGCATAAAAGAGAGAAAGTCTATAAGCCATATATAAAAACCAGTTAAGAATATGATGATGATCCTTTTGGGGAATATTTTAACACATAAAATTAGCTGATCATTGCCTGGCTTTGGTGAGTGTCTTTAAGATTTTGCTGAAGCACATCACTGGTTGAGCCACCTCTGTTTTGACAGATGATGATACTCAGAAGTGAAAAGCAGGGGAAGGGTAAGCATAGCATCACCTCAGGAGAATACTTGAGAGACGGAGGATGCCACGTGATTCTTGGTATTTTTGGCAGTAGTTTATGGAAGCATGGAATCATTGCACCTTTTTCTGCTGATGTGTCTCAGAGCCTAACTAAATTTGAAAGGAGATGAGCAAAAGAAAAAACAGTACTAATAGAGCTTCAGGAGTTAGTTCATTATTAATGAACTTCGTGAAAATTCTGTTAGCCATTAAAAAACATGGATTTTAATTCTAGTTTGGCCTTGAAACCCTGTGAAATACTGTGCAAGCTTTCCTTTTCTTTAGCAGAGACATTAGTATCAATTTTGCTTTAAGAGGAAAGCAAACTAAGAGTTTAAGAGGAAGAACAACTCTTTCAGAGTTAGAGGACCAAACTCTGAAAAGCTCTGAGTAGTGGTATTTTGCATAGGGCCCTATTAATTTACTATGGTGGTTCTTTGTACTGACCCCCATCCTCTTTTTTTTTTATGTATTGTCTTCTACTCATGCCTCTATTTTCTCAGAGTACTCTCTACATTTTACTTGTTGACTCTGTGGTTACTTCTTGTATCCCTTCTCTCCTTGCCTTTTATTTTTAAATAACAAACCATCTTTTTTTAAAAAAAGTATAGTTTATTATCAAGTTGGTTTCCATATAACACCCAGTGCTCATCCCAACAAGTGCCCTCCTCCATGCCCATCACTCATTTCCCCTCCCCCTAGCTCCCATCATCCCTCAGACAAACCATCTTTATATAGAGATACAGAGATTCACCAGTTTTGAGCATTTCAAGAGTTTTACACAAGTGTATACATTTGTGTAATCACTGCAGACAAGATAGAGAACATTTCAGTCTACCTCTTGCTCTTTTATAGTCAATTCTGCCCACTCTAGCCCCTTAGGCAACTACTGATCTGTTTTTCCTTAAAATAGATTAGTTTTGCCATTTTTAGAACTTTATATAAATGGATTTATATAGTGTGTACTTTTTTTCTTTAACTTTTGTTTAACCACCATAATGTTGTTGAAGGGAAAACTATTTTTTTAAAGGGCATAAAAGGAGTGACATTTTTAATTTTCTTATATATTCTTATATTTTATAATGTAGCCAAGTGTACTTTTTTTAGGGATGACTTTTGATGTTTATGTGCAAGTATAAGTTAATCATGATATTTATATTTATTCATTGCTCAAAATGAATTTACACCTAGATCCTGGCCACATGTAGCTTATAGCTTAGTAGAAGGGATTACATGTGAATAAACAGTGATAACAGTGTTTTAAAGGATTTCATAATTCAGTCTAGATTGGAGAATGAAATTAATAAGGTTGACTTTAACTTTTTTTTTTTTTGGTTGACTTTAACTTTTATTTGTTAATAGGGCAGTACTTTTTGTGCACTTTATACCAGAGCATATGATTTGCCCCTATACTTAAAAATTGTAAATTGAAGTTTAGAACTTTAAAATTTCTTTGTAAAGTAGTTTAAATTTTGAGAGGGTTATATGGCTAAAGAGTGTGTAGGAAGTATGTACTTTTTTACTCTGATTGTTTCTGTAGGTTAATATAAAAGTCAAAACAATATGAACTTTCTGTTCCTTATAAGTAAGTACTGTCTTATGCTTAAGTATATTGTAAGTACTAATTTTTAATAAAATTTAAGTTTGCCCAGTGATCATATATATACTATATACCATACTGCTAGTTTGGACCTTAGGTATTAAAATACCTCTTTTAGGGGCACCTGGGTGGCTTAGTCGGTTAAGCGTCCGACTTTCGCTTAGGTCATGATCTCGCGGTTCGTGGGTTCGAACCCCGCGTCGGGCTCTGTGCTGACTGCCAGCTCAGAGCCTGGAGCCTGTTTCAGTCTGTGACTCCCTCTCTCTCTCTGATCCTTCCCTGCTCACGCTGTCTCTCTCTCTCCTGGAAATAAAAAAAAAAAAATTAAAAAAAAAACATTAAAAAAAATAAACAAATAAAATACCTCTTTTAAAAAAATGTTTATTCATTTTTGAGAGACTGAGACAGAGCATGAACGGGAGAGGGGCAGAGAAAGAGGGAGACACATAATCTGAAGCAGGCTCCAAGCTCTGAACTGTTAGTACAGCTTGGAGCTTTTCAGAGTACAGTGATGGGTGCATCATTTTACATTTTAAGCAGCAGTGTAGGAGAGTTCTGAATTCTCCGTATCCTTGTCAACACTTGTTATTATCTTTTTTATTATAGACATTCTTACGGTTTTGATTTACATTTCCCTATTGACTAATACTGTTGAGCATCTTTCCATGTGTTTATTGGCCATTAGTATGTCTTCATTGGAAATATGACTATTAAATGGTTTTACCATTTTTAAATTGAATTACTGGTCTTCCTGTTGAGTTGTAAGAATTCTTTATATATTCTGTACACAAGTCCTTTATCAGATAGATGATTCACAGAAATTTTCTCTCATTTTGTGGGTTGTTTTTCACTTTCATGATAGTATCTTTTTTTTTTTTTTTTACAAATAGTTTATTGTCAAATTAGTTTCCACATAACACTCAGTGCTCATCCCCACAAGTGTCCTCCTCCATGCCCATCCCTCCTCCCCCCACATCCATCAGTCCTCAGTTTTTGTCAGCATTCAAGAGTCTCTCATGGTTTGCCTCTCCCCCTTTCCCCCACCATTTCCGCCCTTCTTCTCCCCCTTGGTCCTCTGTTAAGTTCCTCCTAATCCTTCTATACGTGCACACATATGATATTTGTCCTTCTCTGCCTGACTTATTTCGCTCAGCATAACACCCTCAAGGTCCATCCGTGTTGCTACACATGGCCAGATTTCATTGTTTCTCATTGCCATGTAGTATTCCATGGTATAGATAAACCACATCTTCTTGATCTATTCATCCGTTGATGGGACACTTAGGCTCTTTCCATGTTTTAGCTATTGTGGAGAGTGCTGCTATGAACATTGGGGTACATGTGCTCCTATGCATCATGATAGTATCTTTTAATGCACAAACATTTTAAATTTTGTTTAAGTCTCCTTTATCTTTTGTTGTTGTTACTCTTGGTTTGTGTTTTATTTAAGAAATGGTTGCCTAACTTAGTGTCACAAAGACATTTACATTTTCTTTTGAGAGTATTCTAGTTTGGCTCTTAGATTTTGATCTTTGATCCATTTTGAGTTAATTTATTTCTGGTGTCTCAGTTCTTTTTCATTGGCCTGTTCTTATGTCAGTACCATTCTGTCTTGATTATGTAGCTTTGAAATAAATCTTGAAATTGAGAAGGGTGAGTCTTCCAATTTTGTTTTTCTTTTATGGGGCTGTTTTGGCTATTCAGAGTCCCTTGACTTTCCATTTGAGTTTTAAGATTAGCTTCTCAACCTCTGTAAAAAGAGTGAGCTATGGTTTTAATACAGATTGTATTGAATCTATTTTGAAGAGTATTGTTTGTGGAATATTGTTATCTTAATAATATTGTACCTTCCTGGGGCGCCTGGGTGGCTTAGTCGGTTAAGCGTCCGACTTTCGCTTAGGTCATGATCTCGCGGTTCGTGGGTTCGAGCCCTGCGTCCGGCTCTTTGCTGACTGCCAGCTCAGAGCTTGGAGCCTATTTCAGAGTCTGTATCTCCCTCTCTCTCTGACCCTCCCCTGCTCACACTGTCTCTCTCTCTCTCTCCTAGAAATAAATAAAAATATTTAAAAAATAATAATAATAATATTGTACCTTCCTGTCTGGGACCATGGAATTTCTTTCCTTTTATTTAGATCTTCTTTAATTTCTTTCAGTAGGGTTTTGTAGTTTTCAGAGTATAAGTTTTATACGTCTTTTTAAACAGTTATTTTTAAGTATTATTTTTAATCATTGTTTTTAAGTGTTAGCAAAATTACAGAAATAATTTGATGAATGGTGTCTTAAAACTTAGGAAAACTTTAGTATTGAAGTACTAGATTATATATCTATTTAGAAAAAAAAAAACCCAAACTTTTGGTAAAATAATTGACTATAAAATATTAGTTAGAGTCAACCATAAAATTAAAGCTGTAATAAGCCGTAAAGAACATCTAGTGAAGTCCAGTTTTGCTTAAAAAGTTGTACTGGGTGGTAATTTTCTCAATGATAGCAACTATTCTTTGCATTCTCAATAGCATCTGGCACAAGTGCTTTATAATCTGAAATGTGCTTGATAAATATTGAATGAATGAATATCGTATCCAGAAAAGAAAGAAGGAATAGTATTGAAAGTCTGAGATTGTGTTCTAGTTATATAAACCCATGTGGAAAGCTTCAGTTAAAATAACAATTGCATTAAAATTACAACAGCTCAAAAACTTGGCCTTTAAAGAATGAAAGCTATTTAATGACAAAAATTTAGATTTAAAAGATGAAAATGAGGTAAATTTATTCTCTAAACCTAGAATACTCAAATAAGAAAGTTTTCTTGAAACTTGAATGGAACAGCATTAGGGCAAAATGTATGACTACGTAATGGTTCTCTTAGGGGAACTTTTACATGTTACAAGTAAAAAAAAAGGATCTAGAATGGTTAAATTAATACATAATAAGACAATCATCATGGGTAATTAATTGAGAAAGCAGGAGATGTGGCCTTAATTTTATGATATAGATAATGTGCCTTTATCAGAAAATGTAATTCTTTCCAACAGAACTTTTTTTCCTTTGTGTTTGGGAGAGTTATATTTTGGGCGGCGGGTCTTAGTAAAAAAAGGTTTTTTAAAAAAAAATTCTGTGCCCCACAGAACAGAATAACCAAGAAAGATGAGGCGATGTTATAGAACTGGAAGTAGCCCTTTTTAATGTAGCAACAGTTCTTCATAACTTTGCTTTCTCAACTCTTGTATTTGGCATAGTTTTCCTGGGAGTTTAGTGGAGTGAAGTGGGGTATGTGTATGGGCGTGTGTGAGGATCACTTCTGTTAAATCCTGGTCTCTAACAACTATTCAATTAATCTTGTAATTTTTAACTGTCATATTCTAGGAACAAACTTCACTTTAAATATATAAGTGAATGAGAAGTAAGACTTAGCAATATATTATATAGACTAATGTTAAAAATATATATATGTATATTTTTCATATATAGAAACACTATTTTTTTAGCCTTTAATTTCTGTAGGGTCCTAGGAGTGGTATAGCATCTAAAACACCGATTTGGGACTACCATACTTGTATTATTTATTTCATTGGTTTAATACCACCACTTTTGGAATAATTGTGTTAAGAGTTAAGGATTGTTTTTAAACAATTTTTTCTTTTTAATATTTATTCATTTTTGAGAGAGAGGAGAGAGAGAGAACACAGTGGGGAAAAGGCAGAGAGAGAGGGGAACAGAGAATCTGAAGCGGGCTCTGTGCTGACAGCAGAGAGCCCAATGTGGGGCTCAAACAGTTTTTTTTTCTGCTAGAAATAAATTTTTGTATTATGAGGTTTTTTTTAGTGTTATTTATTTTTGAGAGAGAGAGAGAGAGCGAGATAGAGTAAACTGGGGAGGGGCAGAGAGAGGGAGACACAAAATCCAGAGCAGGCTCCAGGCTCTGAGCTGTCAGCACAGAGCCCAACGTGGGGCTTGAATTCATAAACCACTAGATCATGGCCTGAGACAAAGTCAGCCGCTTCGTCAACTGAGCCACCCAGGCACCCTGCATTATGATATTATTTTTAATTTTAATTTTACTTTTTTAAATTATTTTTTTAACGTTTGTTTTTGAAAGGGAGAGAGTCAGAGCATGAATGGGGGAAGGGGGAGAAAGCGAGACAGAACTAAAAGCAGGCTCCAGACTCTGTATTGTCAGCACAGATCCCGATGTGGGGCTCAGACTCATGAACTCCAAGATCATGACCTGAAGTCAGATGCTTAACTGACTGAGACACCCAGGTGCCCCTGAGATTCTTAAATCCAAAAGAATTGTTTGTTTGAGGGGTTTTTTTGGGTCATTTTATTCCTATGATATTCTTTTTTTTTTAATTGAGATATAACTGACATTTAACGTTGTATTTTAGGTGTATGACATAATGACTTGATGTATGTATATATTGGAAATGATTATGATAATAAGTTTACTTAATATTCATCACTACTTGCAGTTACAGTTTTTTCCTTGTGATGAGACCTTTTTACTCTCTTAGCAACTTTTAAATGTATAATACAGCATTGGCAACTATAGTCACCCTGCTGTACATTATATCCATAGAATTTATTTGTCTTATAAATTGGAATTTTGTACCACTGATCACCTTCACCTATTCCCCCACCACTTGCACTTCTGGAAACTATCAGTCTCTTTTCTGTAGTTCTCTGTATCTCTGGGTTCATGGTTTTTGTTTTATATTATTTTCTTTTGTTTTAAGTAACACATGTAAGTGAGATCATACAGCATTTGTCTTTGTCTTATTCACTTAATGTTCTCAAGTTCCATTCATGTCACATACAGCAGGATTTCCTTCTTTTTTATGGCTGAATAATATTCATGTTCATGTGTATTTTCTTTACTCATGTAAAGTGTCCCGTTAAGTTGTTTCCATGTCTTGACTATTGTATGTAATGTTTCAGTGAACACAGGGGTGCAGGTATCTTTTCCAGATAGTGCTTTCATTTTCTTTGGATAAATACCCAGAAATGAAATTGCTGGATCATATGGTAGTTCAGTTTTTAATTTTTAATTTTTTAAGGAACTTTCATACTGTTTTACATAATGGCTGCCCCTGATTGACATTTTTGAGTATAGAAATTGATTCTATTTGAATAAAAATGTGTTCTTTTTATTTTTTTAATGTTTATGTATTTATTTTTGAGAGAGAGGATGAGTGTAAGAGGATGAGTGTAGGAGGGGCAGAGAGAGAGAGAGAGACGGAGGGAGGGAGGGAGGGAGGGAGGGAGAGAGAATCCCAAATAGTCTCTCACTGTCAGTGCAAAAGAGAGAGAGAGAGGGAGGGAGAGAGAATCCCAAATAGTCTCTCACTGTCAGCGCAAAACCTGACCCAGGGCTCAGACTCACAAACGAAACTTGAGATCATGACCTGAGCTGATACAGAGTCTGATGCTTAATCGACTGAACCACCCAAGTACCCCAAAAATGTGTTCTTTAAATAAGAGAAACAGGGGCGCATGGGTGGCTTAGTCGGTTAAGCGTCCGACTTTCGCTTAGGTCATGATTTCGCGGTTCGTGGGTTCGAGCCCCGCGTCGGGCTCTGTGCTGACTGCCAGCTCGGAGCCTGGAGCCTGTTTCAGTCTGTGACTCCCTCTCTCTGTGACCCTCCCCTGCTCACGCTGTCTCTCTCTCCTAGAAATAAAAAAATAATAATAATAAATAAATAAATAAATAAGAGAAACAGGTGACTGGCTATAAATGAATACAATACAAAGAGAGTCTACTCCATTTTATTGGTTAGAACAATTATTTCTCTATATAATATATAAAGTTATATGATATACGTAATAGCGAAATACTACTTGTGCTATTATACATGTTTGTTTAAGTTATATTTAAGAACATACTGATTTTGGGGCATCTGGGTGGTTCAGTCAGTTAAGCATCAGATTTCGGCTCAGGTCATGATCTCACAGTTTATGAATTCAGCCCTACATTGGGCTGTGCACTGACAATGCAGAGCCTGCTTTGGATCCTCTGTCTCCCTCTCTCTCTGCCCCTCCCCCGCTCATACACTCTCAAAAATGAATAAATATTAAAAAAAAAAGAATATACTGACTTTAATATCTTTTCCATAATTATTGGTAAGTGTATAAATGTTTTTTGTAAATGTTTATTTTTGAGAGAGAGAGAGTGCAAGTATATGAACACACACAGGTGTGGGAGAGACAAAGAGAAAGAGGGGTCTAGAGGAGCCGAAGTGGACTCTGCTGGCAGCAGAGAGCTCAATGCGGGCTCAGACTCATGAACTGTGAGATCATGACCCAGCTGAAGTCAGACATGTAACTGACTGAGTCACCCAGGTGCCCCCCATATAAATGTTTTAATATAAAAACATTGATACAATAAAAATATAAAAACAATGGTACAGTAAAAATATACATATGAAAAGTTTTTCATGTCTTTAGGAAATGTCATTAGGAAAATGCAAATTTAAAGCACAGTGATATACTACTTTCTACCCACAAGGATGGCTATAATCAAAAAGCCAGATGTGGCAAGGTAGTGGACAAATCACTTCATATATGGAAATGTGAAATGGTACAGCCACTTTAGAAAATAACCTGGAAATTCCTCAACAGATTAAACATAGATTTACCATATAATCCAGTAATCTCACTTTTAGATACATACCCAATGGAAATGAAAACATCTGTACACACAAAAACTTTAACGTAATAGCAGCATTATTCTTTTTTTTTTCTTTTTTGCATCTATTTTACTGGTCTTTTTTATTTTATTTTATTTTATTTTTATTTTATTTTATTTTTTTTACAAATAGTTTATTGTCAAATTAGTTTCCACATAACACTCAGTGCTCATCCCCCCAAGTGTCCTCCTCCATGCCCATCCCTCCTCCCCCCCACATCCATCAGTCCTCGGTTTTTGTCAGCATTCAAGAGTCTCTCATGGTTTGCCTCTCTCCCTTTCCCCCACCATTTCCCCCCTTCTTCTCCCCCTTGTTCCTCCGTCAAGTTCCTCCTAATCCTCCTATACGTGCAAACATATGATATTTGTCCTTCTCTGCCTGACTTATTTCCCTCAGCATAACACCTTCAAGGTCCATCCATGTTGCTACACATGGCCAAATTTCATTGTTTCTCATAATAGCAGCATTATTCTTAATAGGCAAAACATGGAAACAGCCCAGATGTCTATCAACTGATGAATGGATGGATAAACAAAACATACATCCATTCAATGGAATAATGTTTGGCATAAAAAGGAATGAATTAGTGGTACATGCTACAGCATGGATGAATCTTGAAAACATGCTAAGTAAAAGAAGCCCATCACAAAAGACCACATATTCTATGATTCCACTTATATAAAATGTACAGAATAGCCAGATCTATAGGGGCAGAAGGTAGATAAGTGGTTCCTAGGGTGAAGTGGGAGTTGAGGATAGGGGATGACAGTTAAAAGATTTGGGGTTTCTTTTGGAAGAGTGATAAAAATGTTTTAAAATTTATTGTGGTGATAGTTGCACAACTTTGTGACTATACTAAAAACCAAGTGGCCATCAACAGATGAATGGATACATATAATATGGTATTGTACAGATAATGCAATATTATTCATCTTAAAAAGGAATGACATTCTAATACATTTTACAATGTGGATGAACCTTGAAAACATGTTAAGTGAAATAAGTCAGGTACAAAAAAGGACAAATATTGTAGATTTTCTTAAAGTATCTAGACTAGAGATAGAAAGTAGAATAGTGGTCACTAGAGACTTATGGCGAGGGGGCACTGGAGAGTTATTGTCTAATGGGTACAGGGTTTATATTTGAAATGATGAAAAAATGCTGTAAATGGGTAGTGGTGATGGCTGCACAACACTGTGAATGAACTTAAGGCCGTTGAATTGTACACTTTAAAAATGCAGTGATAGGGCACCTGGGTCACTCAATCATTTGAGCATCTAGCTCTTGATTTCAGCTCATGTCATGATCCCAGGGCGATGGGATCAAGCCCTGCATCAGGCTCTTTGCTGAGCATGGAGCCTGCTTAAGATTTTCTCTCTCTCTCCCTCTGCCCCTTTCCCTGCCTCCTGCATATGTGGGTGTGCCTGTGCTTGCTCGCTCGCGCTCTCTCTCTCTCTCTGTCTCAAATAAAAAAAAAAGATGTAGTGGTAAATTTTATGTTATATTATTAAAACAGAAAAAGGTAATTTTTTTAAAACATAAAGTTTATTAATTTTGGGAGAGCAAGCACAAGCCAGGGGAGGGGAAGAGCAAGAGGGAGAGAGAATCCCAAGCAGGATCCGTTCTCCTATCACAGAGCCTGATGCGGGGCTCAGACTCATGAACCAAGAGATCATGACCTGAGCCAAAACCAAGAGTCAGAGTTTAACCAACTGAGCCACCCAAAAAGTAATTTTAAGAATCTGAGATGCATTAAATTTTTTGTTTTGAAGTTACTGAGAAGTTACTGAGTCTCTCAAAAGAGACTCTTTTTCCCACTTAACAGTATATTTTAGTTGTCCAAATCATATATGGTTTTCTTCCTTGTGTTTTCATATGTGAATTTCTCTTGCTTTCTATTTGGAGCCCATAATCTTTAACTTTAAATGTGAATGGAAAAACCTAGACATCACTGAGTATGCTGCATCTTGAATGATCCAAACCAAAATTTTGATGACCCAGTCTAGACTCCAGATAACTTTGTGAAAAATTCATGGAGTAGACACATTAAGCATGTTAAGAGTAGAATTTTTTTTTTACTATTAATATGCATAGTTGATTCATTTTGTTGATTTCTGGAAAGCAAATGTTTATATTTAATAGTAGCAAGTAGATTGCAGTTTTCCAATAAATGTCACAGAATTGTGGCAGTGAGCCAGGAAGAAGAAAAGCTGCATTAGTGAAGTTGAAACACACTTATGTAGCTATGGTAACTATAAACCCTACTAAGTCTCAAAAAGGTATTCTCTTTGTGTTCATACGATTAATTAGACATTAGTAGGGTTAATGAGGACCCTACATAACTGCTAGATTAAATATAGGTATAATTGTATTCATCAGAGGGCTTGGGTAAGAGGCATTGTTGGGTAGTTTAGCATTTGTTTTGTGTGAGCCTTAAAGTGCTTAATTTCCAATTCTTTGAGTTGTTATGGTCCTCAACTTTGAAAATACTTTCTATTTAAGGATGTTTTCTTTATTGCCATACTTCAGGTTTTAATTTGAAAATAAATGAGAGAATATAAGCATCATTCAATTTAGTAAATGAATCTCGACTAGTATTTGTATGTTTACTGATAAATGCATATTACTCTGTGCACAAGTAGATTTTATGAATAAATAAGGTGTTAGGTATAAATTAGGCACTTTGGGGTGCCTTAGTGGCTTAGTTGAAGTGTCTGACTCTTGATTTCAGTTCAGGTCATGATCTGGCAGTTCATGGATTCGAGCCCTATATCAGGCTCCATGCTGACAGCTCTGACAGCACAGAGCCTGCTTGGGATTCTCTTTGTCTCTCTCTCTCTGCCCGTACCCAGCTCACACTCTTCTCTCTCTCACATTCTGTCTCTCAAAATAAATAAGTAAACTTAAAAAATAACATAAACAGAATCTTTAAAAAACAAAAAACAACAAAAAAATAAATTGGGCGCTTTGGTAATTCATAATCATTGTTGCAAAATGATTGGTCCTTTTACCAGTAAGAATTTCTTGATGGATACCCTGACTTACCTATAGTTTAATATTTCCCCTAATTACAGAAGAACTTACTCCAAAGAAAATTTAAGATTAGGTCTGTAAGCAGGGTTGCTTCTATTCATGTGATAGAATTATAATGGGCTGCCTGAGATGGCAAGCCTCTGGAGGAAGATGGCATCCAGTTCTAAAAATAGAAAGGTAAACTAGAAGTGAAAGATAAAATTGTGTTCTCACTATACTTGTTTGCTTGTTTGTGTGTAAATACAAAAGTGCATTTTCCCTTAAATTTAGATGTGTGTTTTGTTCTCTTATACATATATACTAGGAAGTCTTTTCAACTTGTTAGGCCTCTTCAGAAACATCAGTTGTCAACCAGCATGGAAGCCAGTTGTATTTTGATATATACCAAGTCAAATGGACTTAGAAGTGAAATTTAGCAGTCCTTTTATTGTAGGAGTAAAATGAAACAGGAAAAAGTGAACCATGAGAGGTAAACTGTTTTGGGGAATCATTTTAGGTTGCACTCTCTAGTATTTGCCCATCCATTTGCAAATGCCAAATTAGAGGGAAATTGGTAGGGAAAAGATACTGGGACTTCTTCCATTAAGAACTATTTAAATATTCACCATCTAGTTCTTGAACAAAAGTAGACCAGAGCATTATATGGAAGGTCCATCTCAGTGTGTTGAACCTTTCCACTTCCTTCTTCCATTTTAGTAGGACAGTACTCATCTACTTTACTATTAATTGTACTTTGCAGAGATAATAGATTGTAGTAAACATAACTTTTTATTTGTTTATTTTTCTAAAATTTTTATTTATTTTGAGAAAGAAAGAGACAGAACATGAGTGTGAGAGGGGACAGAGAGAGGGAGACACAGAATCGGAAGCAGGCTCCAGGCTCCGAGCTGTCAGCATAGAGCCTGATGCAGGGCTTGAACCCACGAACTGTGAGATCATGACCTGAGCCAAAGTTGTACATCCAACTGACTGAGCCACCCAGGTGCCCCAACATAGCTCTTTACAAAGGGCCTGGATGGTGTGTTCTGTGAGAAAAATACCATATTAGTGTATTTTTTTCATTCTAGTAGCACATCTACATTTGAATTGCTAAAAATCCTTAAATATAGAAAAAATTGAGTACAGGGGCGCCTGGGTGGCTTAGTCGGTTAAACGTCCGACTTTCGCTTAGGTCATGATCTCGCGGTTCGTGGGTTCGAGCCCCGCGTCGGGCTCTGTGCCGACTGCCAGCTCGGAGCCTGGAGCCTGTTTCAGTCTGTGACTCCCTCTCTCTCTGACCCTCCCCTGCTCACGCTGTCTCTCTCTCTCTCCTAGAAATAAATAAAACATTAAAAAAAATTTAAAAAAAAAAAAAGAAAAAATTGAGTACAGAAATTCAGGGGATACCATTTAATAAAAATAAGAGTAAAAAAGGTTTTATCAGTTAAGATAAGATAGCTAGGAATAGACAGTACAAAGCAATATCCCTAATTTTGGTATTCAAAATTGAATAAAAACTGCAAGTTGCAGAGTCTGTACTTTAGGATGATTCAGATCACTCCTTTCAGTCTTCAGGGTGAGGTTCTTGAATTTCAGTCCCAGGAATTAAAAGAGAAGTGCCTGCCTGCCTTCCCTCCTTGCTTGCTTGCTTGCTTGCTTCCTTTTTCTCTTTCTCTCAGTAGCCAGAAGTTATTTTCCTTGATACTTTGTTTTGTTACTTTGTTTTCTTGTATCTCTTTTCTGTATATTTGTCTTCTATCATAGGTGATTCCTTGACACTCAGGTATCCGAAATCTTACTTTGGCTTTTATACATCTTCTCAGTACAGATTTTAATGAATGCTAAGTGTCAGGTGACTAGATACGACTGTTTTGAATGAACCAATAAACTGACAAATCTTGTTTTAGGCAATTAGGCTATGGTATACAAAGGAAACAAAATAGTTTTCTAATAAGTTTAGGTTTGAGCATTTATTTAAAAAACTGTTAGGCAAGGTTCAGAATTTTTCAGGGATAGCCATTTCACAGTACAGAACAGTACTATTTCTTTGTATTGTAAAAATAAAACTCAGCTGAATTCCAGTTTGTAAATATTGGAAAATTGTCATTCACCATTACTTTGTCTCAGGTTAGAAGATCTTAAGGGGAAAATAAATCCTAAAGTGATATAGACACAATCATATTTTAACATTCTGTACGTTGGGTTCTGTATCTTTTCCTGGCTTTTTTTCTTCCTTATCCTGACAGGATAAGAAGGTTTGTCTATTCATGTCCCATTGAGTCTCTCATTGCCTCAAAGGTGAGTTGTTTTCTAAAAACTTACTTCAGTAATTACACACTTTTGTCTTACCTAATTTCTCCATTGAAACAAGGGTCTCGCAGAAATTTTGTTCTGGGACCCTATTCTCTGCTTTATAGCAGATCTAATTTCAAGGTCTAATGCCCAACTACATAGGAACATTAATATCTCACTTCATGGGGCCCAGTGTTCTTCTAAGAGCAATTTTCTTCTGCTCTGGCCATATAGAATTTTAAAACATTAAGACAATTTTTAAAAATTTATATGTTTACCATGCTCTCTCCTATGATAATATGTTAACATGGAGAAGGCAGTGTGGATAAAGATGTGGGGCCTTGGAGCAGGACTGTCTGGGTTCAGGTTCTGGTTATGTTGTTCACTAGGTGTGTGACAGCTTGGGCAAGTTCATTGACATCTGTGCCTCAGTTTTCTAATCTGTAAAATGCTGTTGATAACAGAGCTTTCATCACAGGCTTGCAAGAATTAATTGAGTTAATGGAAGTAAAGTGCTTAGAGTCATGCCTAGCATAAGCTACATAAATTATTGTTATGATTATGACTATAATTATGGGAATTTAGTTGCTACAGGATCATTTTTTAAAGGATAAAAACCATAGTTTTACTCTAAGATCATTATTAGTACTAAAGAAAAAGTGGAAAACATCACATTTAATGTTACCATCCAGTTTTCCCAGCACCATTTGTTGAAGAGTCTGTCTTTTTTCCATTGAGTATTTTTTCCTGCTTTGTCAGAGAGTAGTTGACCATATGGTCATGGGTCCATTTCTGCATTTTCTGTTCTGTTCCATTGGTCTATGTGTCTGTTTTTCTGCCAGTACCATACTTCATGATAATTACAGCTTTGTAATATAGCTTGAAGTCCAAAAATTGTGATTCCTCCAGTTTTTTCTTTTTTCTTTTTCAGGATTGCTTTTGCTATTAGGGGTCTTTTGTGGTTTCATACAAATTTTAGGATTGTTTTTTTCTAGCTCTGCAAAAAATGCTGGGGATATTTTGATAAGGATTGCATTGAATGTGTAGATTGCTATGGGTAGTAGTATAAACATTGTAACAGTGTTCTTCCAATCCATGAGCATGGAATGCTTTTCCATTTCTTGTGTCATCTTTAATTTCTTTCAAAAGTGTTCTGTAGCTTTAAGAGTACAGATGTTTTACCTCTTTAGTTGGTTTATTCCTAAGTGTCTTAATGATTTTGGTGCAATTACAAATGGATCAATTCCTTGATTTCTTTTACTGCTGCTTCGTTATTGGTAAGTAGAAATGGAAACAGATTTGTACACATTGATTTTATATCCTGCACCTTTACTGAATTCATATATTAGTTGTAAAAATTTTTTGGTGGAGTCCTTCAGGTTTTCTATATAGAGTATCATATTGTTGGCAAATAATTTGACTTCTTCCCTGCCAATTTGGATGCCTTTTATTTCTTTTTGTTGTCTGATTGCTGAGGCTGAGACTTCCAGTACTGTGTTAAATAGTAATGGTGAGTAGTGGACGTTCTTGTCTTGTTCCTGACTGTAGGGGAAAGGCTCTCAGTTTTTCCCCATTGAGGATGATATTAGCTGTGGGTTCTTTCATATATGACCTTTATGATGTTAAAGTATGTTCCATGTATCCCTAGTTTGTTGAGAGTTTTTATCAAGAATGGATGCTATATTTTGTCAAATGCTTTTTCCACATCTATTGACAGGATCATATGGTTCTTCCCTGTTCTTTTATTAATGTGGTATATCACACTGATTGTTTTGCAAATATTGAACCAGCCCTGCAGCCCAGGAATAAATCCCACTTGATCATGGTGAATAATTCTTTTAATGTACTGTTGAATTCAATTTGCTAGTGTTTTATTGAGGATTTCTAGATCCATGCTCATCAGGGAAATTGGTCTGTAATTCTTTTTAATGGGGGTCTTTTTGTCTAGTTCTTGAAATCTAGGTAACGCTGGGTTCATAGAATGAATTTGGAAGTTTTCCTTCTGTTTCTATTTTTTTGAAAGGGTTTGAGAAAAATAGGTATTAATTTTTCTTTAAATGTCTGGTAGAATTCCTCTGGGAGACAATCTGGCCCAGGCCTCTTGTTTGTTCGGAGATTTTTGATTCAGTTTCTTTGCTGTTCAAATTTTCTATTTCTTCCTGAAATTTTAAATAAATCACATTTTATTAATTTTCTAAAAAATGTTTGTTTATTTATTTATTTATTTTGAGCAAGGGACGGCCAGAGAGAGAGCCTGATATGGGGCTTGATCTCATGACCCTAAGATCCTGACCTGAGCCAAAACCAAGAGTTGACGCTCAACCAACTGAACCATCAAGGCACCCCAACATCACATTTTAAATAAACCAGAATAAATATCAATTTGGGTCATTTTGGCATTTTCTGTTTGTGACTTTTCCTTTGGGTGGTATCTTGATTTATCTGATTATAGGAATAATAACAGTGCCAAAGTTTCTTTGGGTTTGAAAACCGTTTTTGCCAGTACAATATCAATTAATGTTGCCAGCCATCTCTTCTTTACTAATGATTGTATTATCTTGGGTGTCTGGTTTTTAAGGCTTAGTTTCTTATTGTAAGTGAATTCGATGAAGTAGAAAAGCTTTAGATAGTTGATTCCAGGCTGGCCACCGTAGAAAAATTACTTCCTGATACATCTTATTTGCAATTCAGTTAATTTAGAGGTACCTATTTGATAGTGGGTAAAAAGCACAAAATTTACAGTCAGGAAACATGTATTTAAATATTAGTTTCATATTTTGCGAGTCCTATTTAATTTAATCCTTTCATCCTCATTTTCTTTTTATCTAACAGGGTTATTATGAAGTTACATGAAATAATGTTTTTCATTATTCTGGTACTTATAAACATTTGAATGTGAATCTCAAATTTGCTCTAGATATTTTAAGAAAAAATTGTGTGTGTGTGTGTGTGTATATATATATACACAGATATATATATATATTTTTTTTTTGAAGGAAAATAAATTTTCAGGACAAGTCATTCTTTTTGGGTGCTAAAGATATTTTAGAAAATTCTCCAAAATTGAAAGTTTATTTTTTTCAAATTATAATAAAATTATACTTTTAAATGCTTATTACAAAAAAGTTAGGCTTTTGTAAAAGTATAAAACATAAAAAGTAGAAAAGGAAAACATGTACTCTTATCACACAGAAATAACCACTGTTCATATTTTGATGTATAGTATTTCATTCTGTACTTATCTGTGTTTTCTGTATATATATGGACATTTTATATTTGTTTTTTCTAAATTATGGATTTTGTAACCTTTTTTTCTCAATATATTTTGAACACCACTCTAGGTTAGTAAATGGAGTGTAACTTAGTTTTTTTTTTATTGTAAAAACTTTAGACAATATAAAAATATAAAGAATAAAGTAAAAATTACCAAAAAAATCTCATCTCTCCTAGATAGCCATTATTATATTTTTATACATATACATTTCTTTTATATAAGTGAGATTATTTTCATTAGGTTTTATACAGCTGTAGCCTGCTTCCCTCACTCAAGAATATATTTTCTGGGGTGTCTGAGTGGCTCAGTTGGTTAAGCGTCTGACTTCAGCTCAGGTCATGATCTCAACTGTTAATGAGTTTGAGCCCCGCATAGGACTCGGTGCTGACAGCTAGCTCAGAGTCTGGAGCCTGCTTCGGATTCTGTGTCTCCCTCTCTCTCTGACCCTCTCCTGCTCACGCTGTCTTTCTCTCTCTCTCTCAGAAAGAAATAAAAATAATAAAATTTTAAAAAAGAATATATTTTCTACAGTCCAAATAGACATGTCTTTATTTTTAATGACTGCATTGTATTTCATGATATGGATGTGTCATCATTGCCATCAGTTGTTTAACCACTCTCCTATTGATGACATTTAGACTGTGGTTTTTATTTTTATAACCAGTGCTGGTGGGGAGAGCAATCATATATACATATTTTTGCATACTTAACTATATTTTCTTCTTAATTTAAATTTACAGAACACTACTTATTAGGGAGAAAGCATATATACATTTTAAAGGATTTTGATATCTTTTGCCTCCAAAAGATTTTACCAGTTTATATCCATTAGCATTACCACTTTCCCTGAACCTTTGCCAATACCATATGTTATCTTTAAAAAATTATTACAACCTCATGGGGCACCTGGGTGGCTCAATTCATTAAGCATCTGAATTCAACTCAGGTCATGATCTCACAGTTCATGAGTTTGAGCTCCACGTCGGGCTCTGTGCTGAAACCTGAGAGCCTGGAGCCTACTTCACATTCTGTCTGTCTCTCTCTGCCCCTCCCCTGCTTGCACTTTGTCTCTCTCTGTCTCTCAAAAATAAATAAACATAAAAAAATTTTTTAAGGGGCGCCTGGGTGGCTTAGTCGGTTAAGCGTCTGACTTTCACTTAGGTCATGATCTCACGGTTAGTGGGTTCAAGTCCCGCGTCAGGCTCTGTGCTGACTGCCAGCTCAGAGCCTGGAGCCTATTTCAGAGTCTGTATCTCCCTCTCTCTCTGACCCTCCCTGCTCACGCTGTCTCTCTCTCTCTCCTAGAAATAAATAAAACATTAAAAAAAAAAAATTTAAAAAAAAATTTTTAAATTATTACAGCTTCATATGCTATGTTATCTTATTCTTTTAATTGGCTATTAAAATGGGATATTTTTAAATGTGTGTGTGTATTGGCCATTTATATATCTTTTGAATTGTCTTTTCTTATCCTTTGCTAATTTTTTTTCCTACTAAAATTTTTTTTGATGTTTAGAGAGAGACAGAGAGAGAAAGTGAGCAGGGGAGGGGCAAGGAGAGAGGGAGACACAGAATCTGAAGCAAGACCCACACTCTGAGTTGTCAATACAGAATCTGACTCAGGGCTCAAACTTACAAACTGTGAGATCATTACCTGAGCCAAAGTTGGACTCTTAACCAACTGAGCCACCCAGGCTCCCCCTTTGCTAAATTTTCCATTGGAGTGTTTATTTTCTTCCTAACATTTAGAAGGGTAATAATTATTTTCTTATGAATGATATGTGTTACTTAGTTGTCATTAGTGTTTTCCTGTCAAAAATTATTAATAATCTCTGTAAGTTTGTGATTTCTTCAAACTTTGAAGATCCACAGATGTTGAGTCTTTACATGTGCTGATCTTGGCTCAGGTCATTATCTGACCATTTGTGGAGCCCTGTGTGAGACTCTGCACTGAGATCAGAGCCTTCTTGGGATTCTCTCCTTCTCTTTTTGTCCCCCCATTGCGTAGGCAGTTGTACACACCCTCTCTCTCTTTCTCAAAATAAAAAAAAGCATTCTTTTTTTTTTTTTTTTTTAAGAGAGTGCAAGCCAGGGAGCGGGGCAGAGGGAGAGAGAAAGAATTTTTTTTTAATTTTTTAAATGTTTTATTTATTTCTGAGAGAGAGAGAGACAGTGTGCGCAGGGTAGGGTCAGAGAGCGTGGGAGATGTAGAATCTGAAACAGGCTCCAGGCTCTGAGCTCGCTGTCAGAACAGAACCCGATGTGGGGCTCGAACCCACGAACCGTGAGATCATGACCTGAGCCACAGTTGGACACTTAACCGACTGAGCCACCCAGACGCCCCGCAGAGAGAGAAAGAATTTTAAGCAGGCTTCATATTCTGCATGGAGCCTGACACAGGGCTTGATCCCATGACCCTGGGATCATGATCTGAGCTGAAATCTAGAGTCAGATGCACAACTGACTGAGCCTCTCAGGTGCTTCAAAAAGCATTTTGACTTCTTACTCACTTATTTTTTCTGTATCCTCAGCCAAGATAATATTTTTACTAACTACAGCTATAATGGTAAAAGACAAAAATGTGATTCCTACCCTGATTGGGCTTTTCTTTTAGACGAGGAAACAGGCGAGTAAATAATCTATTAAAAATAGTATTCTGAGGGGCACCTGGTTGGCTCAGTCTGTTAAGGATCCAACTTCAGCTCAGGTCATGACCTCATAGTTTGTGAGTTCAAGCCCCACATCAGGCTCTCTGTTGTCAGTGCACAGCCAGCTTCAGATCCTCTGTCTCCCTCTCTCTGCCCCTCACCTCTGGGAAGCTAGCACTCTCTCTCTTCTTTTCTCTCAAAACTAAATAAACATTAAAAAAATAGTATTCTGAGTGCTCTGAAGAGGGAAGTACAGATTGATGAGGTGGGGCATGAGAAGGCGCTGATATACCAGGGAATAAGGGAGGGCTTTTGGTTGAAGGTAACATCCAAACTTAATACTGAAATCATAAAAATTAGATAAAGGTGAAGGGGCTCCGTTGGAGGAAATTGTTCCAGGTAGTGGAGAGAATATCACGTTGGAAGATTAGTATGTTAGACTGTGGAAAGAAATTTAGTATGGCTGGGTCATACAGCTAGAGATTGGAGAAGGAAATGGTAAGGAGGGAAAAGGTGTAGCTGTGAAAGATGTGATAAATTAAGGCTGGCTGTGATAAGATTCTGAATTAGTAGCAGCAGGAATGAAGAGAAGAGGATCACAGGTATCACAAAAACCTGACTAAATGTGATAAAAATATTATAGTCAAGTAGTATTATATACACTTATTACATATGTCTTATGTTTTCTTTGTATAGTAAAGGGCACATGATCCTAATAGTTGAAAAGAGATAACTCTGCCCCACTCACTCTGGTGATCTCTGGAGATCAGCTCTGGCTGTCACATTCTTTTGCTACCATTTCTAGCCTGGCTTCCTACTTGAGGGGGCCAAGGTTAATCTTTCTTCAATATAATCTGAAGTAGATCTTGGACCTAATGTTAATAGAGGATATATAATGAAGTGAGGCGTACCCTTGCTAGACCTTAATAGAGGTCTAGCAAGCATACCCTTCCTAGACCTTCTCTAACACCCAGAGAAGAAAGTGTTAAGGAAAAGCCAAGAGGAAAGTAGGAATGAAAGGGTAGAAGGTATCATTTGTTGCTATAGTAGTATTTAGTTACTAATTTTTAAGCATAAATTTAGGATATTAGTATACTGAATATTGAGATGTTTGGCAGGATAACCATTTATTCACTTATTCAGTATATTTTCAGTATATTTAGTGCCTAGTGTACCTTGTGTCCAGTGTTTGAAGAATAAAGAGACTCATTGCTAGGGCACCTGGTTGTCTCAGTCAGAAGAGCATGTGACTCTTGATCTCAGATTGTGAGTTCGAGCTTCATGATGAGTATAGGGATTGCTTAAAATAAAAATGAATAAATAAACTGGAAAACAAAACCCAGAGATTCACTATTGTTAGTAAGGCAGACAGACATACAATTAACATTGTTTGGTAAGTGCTACTTTAAAATAATTGTTTCATGTTGAAAATAAAGTATCTGAAGATAATGGGTTAAGTTTTGGATGTGTTGAAATTAAGATTTTTGTAGGTACCTAATATGCACCAAGCACTAATCTAAATGTTGGGAATACAGAAGTAAAGAAAACAAACACCCTACCCTCACCAGTTTATATTCTGGTGCATGGAAACATACAAATAATTATCAGATAATTATCTTGAGAGATAAAGAAATAGGAAGTACTGCTAATGGATATAGGGTTTCTTTTGGGGTTATGAAAATGTTCTGGAATTAGGTAGTGGTGATGATTGCAAAACTCTGTGTATACCCAAACCACTGAATTATATAATTTACATGGGTGTACTTTATAGCATGTGAATTATATTTCAATTTTAAAAAGTTGGGGAGTAAAAAAACGCAATATGGTTAGGAAGGTTAAGAAAGTGATATGGGGTGCTATTTTGTATAGGGTGGTCAGAGTGCCTCTCTTTGCCTCAGAAACCTGAAGGAATTCATGGAGTAAGCTATGGGAGTATGGAGGGAAAGAATTTTCTAGCTGGAGGAATGGTGACTCTAGAGGATTTGAACTTGAAAATGTGCTTCACATGTTTAAGAAACAGTAGGGAGGCCACTGTGGCTGAAGCAGAGTGGGTAAGGAGGAGATTTATAGAATATAAAATGTGGTCGTGTTAGGGTACTTAGATCATGTAAGGACTTTGGGTTTTATTTTGAAATGGGAGCTGAGGAGTGATATCACCTGAGTTAGGTTTTATTTATTTATTTTTAAATTTTTAATGTTTATTTTCTTTTTTGAGAGAGAGAGCAGGGGAGGGGCAGAGAGAGAGGGAGACACAGAACCTGAAGCAGGCTCCAGGCTCTGAGCTGTTAGCACAGAGCCCGATGTGGGGCTCAAACCTACAAACTGCGAGATTGTGACCTGAGCCAAAGTCAGACACTTTATCAACCAAGCCACCTAGGTACCCCCTGAATTAGGTTTTAAATGTATTATTCAGGCTATTGTGTAGGTAATAAGCTGAGTAAAATACATAGTGAGTTTGAAGGCATTTGCATTAGTCCAGGTGAAACAGACAAGGATGGTAGTAGAAGAGGTAGGAAGAAATGGTAGAATTCTGGATATATTTTGTAGAAAAAGCAGACAGGATCTGCTTATGGATCGTCTGAGTGTGAGAGAAAAAGATGAGTGAAGATAATACCAGAGTTTTTAAACTGAACAATTGAAAGGATGGAGTTCTCATTTAATGAGATGTCAGAGACTCTGGTGGGTGGGTTGGTGAGGGGAAGCAAATGAAGAGATTGGTTTTAGATATATTAAGAATGAAAAGTCTAGGGACACCTGGGTGGCTCAGTCGGTTAAGCGTCCGACTTTGGCTCAGGTTATGATCTCACAGTTCGTGGGTTTGAGCCCCGCGTCGGACTCTGTGCTGACAGCTAGCTCGGAACCTGGAGCCTGTTTCGGATTCTGTGTCTCCCTCTCTCTCTGATCATCCCCTGCTCATGCTGTCTCTCTCTCAGAAATAAATAAAAAACATTTAAAAAATTAAATAAAAAAGAAAAGTCTATATAAGTGTACAAATGGAGATATTGACTAGGTATTTACATCTATAAGCCTCAAACTGGAGGGAAACATTGATAGTTATGCGTTATGGGTATCATTGGAGTTAATAATGAAGCTGAAATTAGTAACTAGAGAAAGAATGAGAAAGAAGAATGCTGAGAGTTTATTTCCCAGGGGGGGAAGAAAACAATATTAGGGACATTTAAAAAGGAGCAAATGAGGGAGGAAAAGAAACAAAATAGTGGAGAGAGGAGTTTGCAGAAAGCAGTAGTGTCAATAGTTATAGAGAAGTCAATTAGGAATTTATTGGTAACAGAGAAATTTTAATGGAGTAGTATGGACAGCAGCCAAATAGTAGTTGATTAGGTAATAAACGTGAGTAATGAAAGTGGGGGCAGCTAATGAAGACAACTTTTCTTGTGCTAAGTGTGGTTGTAAAGGGAAGTTGAGTTGAAAGCTCCAAGAGATACAAAAGTCTTGTGGAGTAAAGAAGTTGAAGATAAAAGAAAATTATTAATAGAAGACTTTGGAGGAACAAAGCAAAAAAGGCGATCTAGAATACAGGGTTTCTTCTCTTGAGCCTAAAGGGACAGAGATAAGGATAATTTGTGTCTGGAAAAGGAAGTATGGGAAATTCATCCCCTACAGTCTGTTTTCTCTCTGGAGAAATAAACAGTTAATTCCAAAAATGGTGGATAACAGGGTGGTGGCTTTAAAAGAATCATTGTGAGGAGTGGAGGGAAAAACTGAGGAGGAATACTAAGAAAAAAAAAAAGTTACCCAGAGCTACTTTGAGGAAGATCATGAATTCATAGTGGTACTAGTCTTCAAAACTTGGAAGCTATGATTCAGGAATGTTGAAGTTGAGTGGTTAGAATCAATATGATAGAAGAACTCTAAGGACTAGGTAAAGGAATTCTTCAAAACAAAATCTCATGTTTTCCTTGAAGTTGTACCCCACTGGTCTTTTTCTTTTTCATTTTGTACTTTCCCTGCTAATGCTGCCTTATGTTTAATCTGTTAGAATTAAAACACACACACAGATACTCCTTGGATTTTTAAATATGCAAAAGTACAAAACAAGGACAAATCACATGAAAGCCTGCTGTGTCGAGATATAACCACTATTAATATGTTGGTGATTATTCTTTCAGACATCTCTGTGTGTATACAAATCTACTTATTCATATATTTCTGTATAAATTGGATTATACAATCATGTTTTCTTATCTGCTTACAGATATTATTAAATATAGATCTGTTTTGCTATTACTATAGAATATTCCATAGTTTAAATAACAAAATATACATATATCAGCCAATCCTTTGATCATGGGCTATTTTCCTTTTTAACTCTTACAAACATCACTATAATAAACATACTGCATACATTTTTTTTCTTGTACTGTTATGGATACTTCCTGTGAGTAATAATAGCTAATACTTAATGTAGTATTTTCTCCATGGTGAACTGTATTCTAAGCACCTAAATTTGTCTTTTAGTTGTAAATTTCTTTTGCTGTTAAATTTTAAGATGAATCCTTCATACTTGCATCTTTTAGCTTTATCTTGAGAATGCAATAACTAAGTAAGGCTACCTACATGTAATTGGGTAAGATCATACTCAAACCATCCTGTATTATATAGTGTTGTGGTTAAGCGCGTAGGCTTTGGAGCCAAAACACACCTGTATTCAAAAATCCTTGCTCTGCTAGTTACTTTGGTTGTAAAACTCTAAACTTCACCTCTCCAGTTTTTTAAATGAAGGACATTTAAGGCATAAGACCATTTTTTCACTGGGAGGATTTTTAAACTAAGATGAAATAATAATTATTTCCTTCAGGGTGCAATTTGTTTCTTATTATTTTTTTAAATTTAAAATAATTTTTTTAAATGTTTTATTTATTTTTGAGAGAGAGAATGAGAGACAGTGTGAGCAGGGGAGGGTCAAAGAGAGAGAGAGAGACAGAATCTGAAGCAGGCTCCAGGCTCTGAGCTAGCTGTTAGCACAGAGCCCGACGTAGGGCTCAAACCCACAAACCGTGAGATCATGACCTGAGCCGAAGTTGGGAGGCTCAACCCACTGAGCCACCCAGGCACCCGCTTCAGGGTACAATTTAAAATTAATTCCTTTTCTAGGTTAAGGTAAGGTAGAGAAATTTTGGTTATCGTCTTTTTTTTTTTTTTTTTTTTTTTTTTTAATTTTTTGAGAGCAGGAAACACAGAATTAGAAGCAGTCTCCAGCTTCTGAGCTGTTGTCAAGAGCGTGATGAGGGGCTGGAACCAGGAGATGGTGACCTGAGCCAAAGTTGGACGCTTAACTGACAGAGCCGCCCATGCACCTGGTTATCATCTTTTATTTAATAAGTGTTCATTAATGAAATTTATGCTATTCTTATAAATTATATTCAAAGAATAGTTAATGCTATTGAGAAATGCCCATGATGGATGTTAATTTTTTTAAAAAAGAAGATAGAGCGATGGCTGGGTAGCTTAGTCAATTAAGTGACTGGCTTTTAATTTCAGCTCAGGTCATGATCTCATGGTTCATGAGATCAAGTATTAGACTCTGTGCTGACAGTGTAGAGCCCACTTGGGAGTCTCTCTCTCTCCCTCTCTTTATGTGCTCCTCCCCCACTTGCACATGCACAACTGTCTCTCAAAATAAATAAGCTTAAAAAACTAAACAGAAGACCTGGGTGGCTCGGTGGGTTAAATGTCCAACTTCGACTCAGGTCACGGCCTCATGGTTCTTGAGTTCAAGCCCCATATTGGTCTCTCTGTTGTCAGCACAGAGCCTATTTTGGATCCCCTGCCCCCCCATCCCTCCTCCCTCACAAAAAATTAAAATAAACATTAAAAATTTTTAATTAAAAAAATAGGAAAATGTAATTATCCCAGTTTTATTTAATAAAGTAAGACTATAGTAGGAAATAAAGTGTTAGAATGGTGATCTCTGAGAATTGGGATTTGAAGTGAGTTTATTTTCTCTTTTATACTTAAAATTTTATTAATGTTTATCTTTGAGAGAGAGAGAGAGAGAGAGAGAGTGTGTGTGGGGAGGGGGGGGAGAGGGGCAGAGAGAGAGGAAGACACAGAATCCAAAGCAGGCTCCAGGCTCTGTGCTGACAGGTCAGAGCCTGACACAGGACTAAAACTCATAATCACAAGATGAAGACCTGAGCTAAAGTCAGATGCTTAACCTACTGAGCCACCCAGGTGCTCCTTTTCTCTTTTATACTTAAATATTCCTGGAGGTGCCTGGGTGGTTCAGTCTGTTGAGCTTCAACTTCTGCTCAGGTTATGATCTCACAGTTCATGGGTTTGAGCCCTGCTTCAGGTTCTGTGCTGACCATTCAGAGCCTGGAGGTTGCTTCAGATTCTGTGTCTCCCTCTCTCTCTGCTCCTTCCCTACTTGCATTCTGTTTTTCTCTCTCAAAAATAAACTTATAAGGGGTGCCTAGGTGGCTTAGTCGGTTAAGCGTCATGATCTCGCAGTTCGTGAGTTCGAGCCCCGCGTCGGGCTCTGTGCTGGCTGCCAGCTTGGAGCCTGGAGCCTGTTTCAGTCTGTGACTCCCGCTCTCTCTGACCCTCCCCTGCTCACGCGCTCTCTCTCTCTCTCCTAGAAATAAATATAACATTAAATAAAGAAAGAAAGAAATAAACCACCAACCTAGTAAGTAAAATCTTTAAAAAAAAAATAAATAAATAAAATAAACATTAAAAAATATTTGTAAATATTTCCAAATTTTCAATAATGATATAGCCTTTATATATCTTTTTATTACTTGTATGCCTTAATAAAATGTTAAAGTAAGAATCTTCATGTATTACAACATTGTAATTAACCAAAACTTTCATAGTATCATCTTTTAATTTTTCCTCACAGATTTTAATTTTTAGTGTTCATATTTATTGCAAATCTCTAGTTGCTATCAACTATATGATTTTGGGCAAGTTCTTAATCTCTGGCCCTTTATGGATATAGTTTATTTATCTATGAATTTTTTAAATACAGTTCCTGTGTCTGTAACATAGATGAGTAAACTCTTTAAAAGTCAGCTTTTTAAGTTCTGTGAAGTCTATACCTTTTTTTAAATTTCTTAAATTTTTTTTGGTTTTTTATTTATTTTTGAGACAGAGACAGCGTGAGCAGGGGAGGGTCAGAGAGAGAGGGAGACACAGAATCTGAAACAGGCTCCAGGCTCTGAGCTGTCAGCACAGAACCTGATGCGGGGCTCAAACCCACAAACTGTGTGATCATGACCTGAGCTGAAGTCAGACGCTTAATCAACTGAGCCACCCAGGCACCCCCACCTTTTTTTTTTAATAGGAAGTGTTTGGGTACCACATCCTTATTTCATCCTCTGGAAGATTATGTACTTATCACCCCTTGACTGTCATATGCTGCTGCTTTCTTATTAAATTTGCTTATAGAGAGGGATCAAGAAAATTTTAATCTTGATAATCAAGAAAGTTGGGACCACCATTGTAGTCTTTAAGCCATTGCAAAGTTTCTCACAAAAGACTTCTGTCTTCCTCTCCTCCTGTTTCATAAAAAGATCAATCACATAACTCCCAACAGTAGAGATTGAAGACTCAGATGCCACAGGACTCAGAGAGTAAAATGTAAATCAGTGAAATTGGCTGAATGGTACTTAGAGTAACTAGAAAGCACACTAAAAGACGCAGCTCTAGTTTTCCTTATGGGTATATATACTTAATGTTATCAGATCTTCCGATTTGTCAAAAGGAGCCAGAAGTCTAGATTTTTATGTAAAATCCCATTATTAAACATTGACAACTAATTCAAAATGTTTTAGAACATTGTGTAGGCCAAACATATCTGAAGGCCAGATATGTTCTATAGAAAATGCAAGACCCACAGAAAGAAAAGCTTTGTATTTTTATTGAAATGAGCATGAGGTATTCACCTGATTGCCTTGGGAATAAAATAAACAATGCTCATGAAACATATCAGTAACACTTCTTCATTGCATACCCTTTTGAGAGTAGGAGTTATGACTTTTATTATTGTTAATAATTCCAATTAATATCTCCAGATTCAGTGGTTTCTGGTAACCTCTCAGTAACTGCATGTACTTTAAGCCAAATGGTTTCATCTGTAACAGAGTTTATAGGGTTATGGTAGTGACAGTCACAAATTATAATCAGTTTACATGTAAATTTTTGGCACATTTTAAGGTGGGAGATTTTAGGTTGGGGGAGCAACTGCATTGTTAATGTGTGTTTGGCTCTGTTTACCCTAGCATCTATATTTTTAGCCTTTCTAGGAAAATAGTAATTATTCCTATATTTTTTACTTTGTTTCTTACCTAAAAAGTGAACTAATGTAAGTTGAACTTTTTTTCATTTTTATTTTTTATTTATTAAAATTTTTAAAAATTTCATTTTATTTATTTTGAGAGAGAGAGACAGAGAGAGTGAGCAGGGAACAGGCAGAGAGAGAGGGGTAAAGAAGAGAATGTCAAACACTCTGCAGTTTCAGTGTGGAGCTTGATGTGGGGCTTGAACTCACGAACTCTGAGATCATGACCTGAGCCAAAGTTGGACACTTAACCAACTGAGCCACCCAGGTGTCCCTAAAAAGATTATTTTTAATGTTTATTTTTGAAAGAGAGACCGTGCAAGTGGGAGAAGGACAGAGACAGAGGGAGACATAGAATCCAAAGCAGCCTCTGCTGTGAGCTATCAGCACAGAGCCCAACGTGGGGCTAAACCCAGGAATCACGAGATCATGCATGGCCTGAGCTTAACCAGATGCTTAACTGACTGAGCTACCTAGGTGCCCCTCGTTTTTGTTTTTTAAAGATGCTGGCCATGTCATTAGATATTCCCCTTTTCTGAGTCTTTAGTATGAACTTTGAATTCTATTTCATGCATGCATGCATCCATCTATCCATTCATTCAATAAGCATTATCTTGACCTTTTCAAAGATCCTAAGGCCCTGCATAATCTACTGTACCATACCCACTAACCTTATCTCATTCTAGCAAGGGGAATGTCTTGATTACTGTGTTTTGGTCATATTATGCACCGTTTAATTACTCAGACATGCCATGTCTTTACCTGCCTAAAGACTTATGCACATGCTGTTGCCTCAGATGTCTTGCTTCTCTTTCTGCTTTGAGTTGCTGATTCTTTCTTCTCCTCAAGAACCACTCAGAGAAGCCTCTCTGACTATCTTCTCTTAAAGTAGTTCTCACATTATTCTTTCTTAAAGATTCCTGTTTGTTTTCTTTTTTATTTTTTTTATTTTAAATTTGATGCTTATTTTTGAGAGAGAGGGAGTGCAAGGAGGGTAAGAGCAGAGAGAGAGAGGAGACACAGAATCCAAAGCAGGCTCCAGGCTTTGAGCTGTAAGCACAGAGCCCATTGCAGGGCTCAAACTCACGAACTGTGAGATCATGACCTGAGCTGAAATCAAAGGTTTAACCAACTGAGCCACCCAGGCACCCGTTTGTTTTCTTCATAGCATTCATTCCACTTTGTTTTTCAAAAACTATTGCCTTGTTGCAAATTTTTTTTCTCTCTTAAAGAGAGCAACCTCTTTTGTCTTACTCAGGTTTGTATCTTTGGCTCACAGTAAATTACTTTTGAATTAATTAATTACTCATCAGCATAATAATCATATGCCTATAGAATGGTGGCCAGTGCTTTCAGGGCATATTGTATGCATTATTGCCAGTGCTCATAACTCTGTAAGGTAGATAGATATTTCTGCCATATTATAATTGAGAAAAATTGACTTCCCTAAAGTCACACAGAAAATAAGTGATGGGGCACCTGGGTTGCTCAGTCGGTTAAGCATCCGACTGCTTTGTTATTGTATTTGTAGACATTTCTAAGGAAAATTGTGGTTTTCTCCTTCCTTATTCCCCCTTCATGCAAAAAAGATTACAATAATATCCTAAATGCCTACTAATAGTATATCATGGTTTTGACTTTCTGATCAAGTCAAATGAAAATTCGTGTATTTTTACTTAATAATAATATTCGTACTCTCTTGTATTAGAACTTTTATCCTCCCCTGAGTCTTAACCTCTTAATTCTCCTATATAATTAGCCATTTAAACATTGATAGATATAGAAGGGTTTCTTACATGTCTCTTAAGCATCTACTTCTACAGCACAGCCATTGGCAAATAGAAATAATTAGATTCTCAGGAAGCCTGGGTGACTCAGTCAGTTGGGTGTCAACTCCTGATACCAACTCTTGATACCAGGGATGTGGGATTGAGTCCTGTGTTGGGCTCAGCACTGAGCATGGAGCCTGCTTGAGATTTCTCTCTCTCTCTCTCTCTCTCTCTCTCTCCCCCCCCATCCTCTTTCTTCCTTCCTCCCCCTCTCCCTCCCTCTGTCTCTTTCCCCTGCTTACATTTTCTTTCTCTAAAATTAAAAAAAAAAAAAAAATAGGGCCACTTGGGTGTCTCTCTCAAGTTAAGCATCCAACTCTTTATCTTAGCTCAGGTCATGATCTCATGGTTTGTGAGATCGAGCCCACATCAGACTCAGCATAGAGTTTGCTTGGGATTCTCTTTCTCCTTCTTTCTCTACACCCCCCCCCACCCCGCTTGTACATGTGTGCACATGTGCTCTTTCAAAATACATAAACATTGAAAATAAAATTAAAAATGCAATAAAATAATTGAATTCTGTTCTACAGTATTTAAAAAAATATTTTTAGCATTTTATTTGTTTTTGAGAGACAGAGCATGCATAGGGGAGGGGCAGAGAAAGAGGGAGACACAGAATCTGAAGCACGCTTCAGCCACTGAGCTGTCAGCACAGAGCCAGACATGGGGCTTGAACTCACAAATCTCAAGATCATGACCTGAGCCGAAGTCGGCTGCCCAACCAACTGAGTCATCCAGGTGCTCCTGTTCTACAATATTTTAAAACAATCCCACTGAAGTCCCTCAACTTTTTACCTCTTCATCTCAAATTTTTGTTTGGGTCTTCTCATTTTCTATCTTCTTTTTCTCTCATGTCAGTGGAAGAAATACCCAGTCTTTTCCTAAGATGCCCCCAATCTTTTGGACTTGATTCCGTGACAACTACCTCATTTTAATATTTTCCATCTCTTGTTTTTCATTATTTTTTTTCATGTTTTTGTTTTCGTATAGCAGTAGTTGTCAAACCTTTAAACTATGATTTCTATGGAATTTCCTCTGCAGATGATATAATTTCCAAAAAATTGTACTCAAAAAAGAAAATGAATTCCTTATGGTAGTATAACCCTATAAAAATGGCCTGGAAAACTGTTTTATTTAGTCATTGTTATATATTAATCTCAACTTCTTCACCATCCATTTGTTTCTAAAACTTTTGTTAGCATGCAAGCATTTGCTAGGAAATTCAGTTATAATTTCAGAATTGACAAACTTCATGGTGTTTTTTTTTAATGTTTATTTTTTGAGAGAAAGCGAGTGGCGGAGGGAGAGATGGGGGGGTGGGGGGGGAACACAGAGAATCCGAAGCAGGCTCTGTGCTGCCCAGGTAAAGCCTAATGTGGGGCTTGAACCTACGAACCAAGAGATCATGACCTGAGCTAAAGTCAGCCTCTCAACCATCTGAGCCACCCAGGCACCCCCTGATGACACTTTTTTTTTTTTAATGTTTTATTTATTTCTAGGAGAGAGAGAGAGACAGTGTGAGCAGGGGAGGGTTAGAGAGAGAGGGAGTCACAGACTGAAACAGGCTCCAGGCTCTGAGCTGGCAGTCAGCACAGACCCCGACGCGGGGCTCGAACCCACGAACCGCGAGATCATGACCCAAGCGAAAGTCAGACGCTTAACCAACTAAGCCACCCAGGCGCCCCTGATGACTGTTTTAAATTAAATCTCTTCTATATGTCTTCTCATGGATCTTCAAGCATTTCCTTATTCCTGGCTATTTCCTTTATATATCATCAAACATACACAGTTTCTTTTTCTGCATAATAAAATTAAATGAACTCTTTATTTGGTCCTGTCTCCTTAAGTAGTTTTTCCTTGTCTTTGGAAGGACTTTATGAAATAGTAGTGTGTATTTCTGCTTGCATTGCATTTACTTCCTCACTTACATTTAGTCTTCAACTCTTTGCCTTCTGGCTTCTCTCCCCATCACTCCCTTGATACTTCTTTGGCAAAAGTATCAAGAAATACCTTTTGCCACATCAAATAAATACATTCTTTCAAGTTTTTCCTTACTTGAACCGAATAAGGCATTTTCATTTTTGGCAGTCCATACCAGCACTGTTCTTTTTTTCTTTTTTGGACACCATATTCTTCAGGCTCTTCTCTGACTCTAGCCTCTTACTTGGCTTCTTTTCTTATTCTGATCCTTCTGCTTCTTCATTCTTTATATGGTTTGTTAGCAATCTTATGTATTCCCACAGCTTCTATCTTCTTGCTCATTTGTACATTCATCAAATGATGCCTTTGTGCAAGGCACTGTGCTCTTGCTGAGAAGAGTGTGAATGAAACTGACTGCCATGATGTAAATAGTCTAATAGGAGATACATATAGACTAATTGACAATTGTGGAACAGCATATGACAAATATTGTTAAAGGAAATTCATAGGATGGATACTTAACTACCACTGGAATGGTCAGGAAACCCTTTTTGGGAAGAAGTAATGTTTGAAAGGGGCTGTGAAAAGTTCAGTTTCAGATGGAAGCAGTAGCATTTGCAAAGAAATTAAGGGGGTGCTTGGCTGAAGAATTGGAAATCATTGTACCTTGAGAGTGTTGAAAGGGAATGGAAAGGGGTAAGATTAAAGGGTTTTAAAATAGCCACTTGTTAGTATTCCTTCAACAAGTAGTGCTCTGTTGTGTAATTTTATAGCTATATTTACACATATGTATACTTTTTTATTTTTTTAATTTAAAAAAATCTTTATTTTTGAGAAAGAGAGCATGTGTACAAGCAGGGGAGGGGCAGAGAGAGAGAGAGAGAGAGGAACAGAGGATCCGATAGTGCAGAGCCCAATGCAGGGTTTGAACTCACAAACTGAAATCATGATCTGAGCTGAAGTCAGATATTCAACCAGCTAAGCCATCGAAGTACCCCTAAAAATAAAATCTTAAAAAAAATGTGTACTGGGGCACCTGGATGGCTTAGTCGGTTGAGCCTTGAGTCAGGCTCTGATCAGTGCAGAGCCTGCTTGAGATTCTCTCTTTCCTCTCCCTCTGCCTCTCCCCCTCTCACCACAGGAGCATTCTCTCTCTCAAAATAAACAAACAGTTTTTTAAAAATCTTAAAAAATAAGTTAACCAAATGATCAATAGGCATATGTAAATTTGCTCAAAGGCATTAGTTATCATATTAAAATCCCAGTGTGATATCTCTCTATCTCCAGTAAATAGCCTCAAAAAAATTATAAAAACATTTCTTTATGACTGACCTTGTGCTGTAGTCAGAACTTTCATACATTGATGGTTGAGAGTGTATATTGATACAACTTCTTGGGAAAACTATTTAGCACTAATTTGCTTCATTATTTTAGATATTGTTCAAGTCTACATATATAAGATATAAGTGTCAAATATCTAAAATTATCTATTGCCATGTGAAATAACAATTGTCATTTTAGTCAAGAATGATAGACAACACTCATTTCTTCTTTTTGATATGTAAATATAATTGTTTTCGAGGTTTAAAATTTAAGTAATCTTTCAGAGGGTGGTTCAGCTCTTTGTTACCATTCTTTTTTACTTTTTAGGGGGAAAATAACAATACTTAAAGAAAAAATAAACTCATGACTTACGATTTGAAACTAAATTTCATGCTTTAAAGTAATGACTCTTTGCCAGAATCAACTCTGGAGCTTTATAAAAATATGCATTCTATGATCCTGCCTACTGTAAACCCTTATTCAGTAGGTCTGTGATGGAGCCCCACGACATCTTCATTCAAGAAAAAACCCTACATACTTCCATATGCAATTCTAATATTCCTTGTTGATTACTACTGTCTTTCTTGAACTTGTTCGTTTGTTTATTGTCACTCATTGTAGACAAATATTTTTGTTCTCTAAACAATCAGCTTATGTCTAAAAATATGAGGTTTGGGGCACCTGGGTGGCTCAGTTGGTTCAGTATCTCACTCTTGATTTCGGCTCAGGTCAAGATCTCACAGTTTGTGGAATCAAACCCTGCATTGGGCTCTGTGCTGACAGGGTTGAAGCCTGCTTGGAATTCCCTCTCTCTCTCTCTCTCTCTCTCTCTGCCCCCATCCCCAAATAAATAAAATAAACTTTAAAAAAAAAAAAAAAGGATGAGGTTTGCACATTCTGTTTGTTGTTAATGCTTGTGTAGAGTAGAGAGGAAAAAGTTGTTGATTTAATTCAGCACTGGCTTGAGGGAGGGAAAATATCATGTTATATGAATAGAAAAGAAGAAATTTTATAGGAAATAACTTTTTAAAGTCACTTAAAATGAAGATCCTAAATATGAAAATTTATGTTTGTTCATTTAAAAAATGGAAGTTTAAGTGCTCTTGGGTGGCTCATTCTGTTGGGCAGCTGATTCATGATTTTGCTCAGGTCATGATCTCAGTTCTTATTTTTTTTTTTTTTTTTATTTCTAGGGGGGGGAGAGAGAGAGAGAGAGACAGCATGAGCAGGGGAGGGTCAGAGAGAGAGGGAGACACAGACTCCGAAATAGGCTCCAGGCTCTGAGCTGGCAGTCAGCACAGAGCCCGACGCAGGGCTCAAACCCACGAACCGCGAGATCATGACCTAAGCGAAAGTCGGACACTTAACCGACTAAGCCACCCAGGCGCCCCAATGATCTCACAATTCTTAAATTCAGGCACCATACTGGGTTCAGCGCTGACAGTGTGGAGCCTGCTTGAGATTCTCTCTCTCTCTCTCTCTCTCTCTCTCTCAAAATAAATAAACTTAAAGAAAGTGGTAGTTTAAGTGATAACAGTGGAAGATGGAATATGGGGAAATGGGTATTTGGAGTAGAAAATACTGTAGAAAAATGACATTTTTAGTTAAAGTGGGATATTTTGGTGGTGATAACAAGAGATAAGATTTTTGTTTGGTTGTGTTTCCCTCACGGAGACTCTGGGGCTAGAAACAAGAATTAATGTTTTACAATTGTTTGGGTAGAATCAGTCATGGTAGATGATTTGCTCATTCATTCATAATATTCATTCATTCATTCTAATTGCATAGACAGGAATGTTGGAGAAAGGATTTATCTTTCAGCAGCTATTCTCCTCTTCAGGAACCATCTCCATCCAGTCTTGGCTATTGTAATCAAATCATAACCTAATTGGAATATAATTTCTTCTTTGTAAAATCTGAGGGTTATGCTGAATACTTTCATAACTTCTACTTCTAAAATTCTATCCTTTTTATGTAAATTTTATGTTAATGTCATAAAAATACATTCATTCCATTTGTACCATTCTTGCTTAGCGCTCTTTATATTTATTCTTTTTTTTTGCACATAACCTCTTTGTCTTGGTACCGATGCCATTGGTTATTTCTCTACTTGCTATCTACCTCACTGGACTGTAAGCTGTTTGAAAAGAGACATGGGTCACTTTAGTGTCTGCACATGTGCATACAAAATGAATTACTAGTGACAAAATTAAGTTTTTCTAGGGCACCTGGGTGGCTTAGTCGGCTAAGTGACCGACTTTCGCTTAGGTCATGATCTCGCAGTTCGTGGGTTCGAGCCCCGCGTCGGGCTCTGTGCTGACTGCCAGCTCAGAGCCTGGAGCCTGTTTCAGTCTGTGACTCCCTCTCTCTCTGACCCTCCCCTGCTCATACTGTCTCTCTCTCTCTCCTAGAAATAAATAAAACTTTAAAAAAAAATTAAGTTTTTCTTCTATTAGAAAATAAACTTTAGGGGCACCTGGGTGACTCAGTCAGTTAAGCATCCAAATTCGGCTCAGGTCATGATCTCATGGTCCATGAGTTCGAGCACTACTTTAGGCTGTGTGCTGACAGCTCAGACCCTGGAGCCTACTTTGGATTCTGTGACTCTCTCTCTGTCTCTCCCTCCCTCCCCACTCATATTCTGGCTCTCCCTCAAAAATAAGCATTAAAAAATACATATATGAATGAGCAAATAATCATTTATTAAATGTCTTCAAGATTAAAAACAATATGGATGGGGGTGCCTAGGTGACTCAGTCAGTTGAGCATCTGACTCCTGATTTTGGCTCAGGTCATGACTTTACAGTTTGTGGGATTGAGCCCCAAGTCAGGCTCTGTGCTGACAGCGTGGAGCCTGCTTGGGATTCTCTCTCTCCATTTTTCTATAACATGTTAATCCTACTTATTTCTTTCCAATGATAGATTATTACATACATTGATAAATGCATGGTTATTTTAACCCCTTTTTAAAAAATGTTTATTTGAGAGAGAGAACAGGGAAGGGGCAGAGAGAAAGGAAGGGAGAAAATCCCAAGCAGGCTCTGTGTTGACAGCAGGGCTCAATTGCAAGAACTGTGAGATCATGACCTAAGCCAAAGTCAAGAGTTAGATGCTTAACTGACTGAGCCACCCAGGCGCCCCAACTACATGGTTATTTTGGTTACAAAAAAATGACTATAAAATATATGGTTATATAATATGGTTAACGGTTAAGCAGTGGAAGAGATCTGTATTTATTATTGGTTTCATAAGCATTCAGCTAAATTTTAAGCGTGTATATATTACAATGTATGGCTCCGATAGCACACACTAGGCTTCCGATAATTTCTTCACAGTGCTTGAATTCTGCACCTGGATATCTCTTCCTCTCCCTTCCCCTCCCATGAATGCCTTTCTTACCCTGTTGGGCTCTGAAACCCCATGCTAGATACCCCCTGTCCACCCATCCCCACAGATGACCCTCCTCACCCAGCTAGGCTTCTGACACCCAACCCTGGGTCCTCCTCATACTCACATCTTTGACTCTGTCTGAACTCCACAGTTCTTCAAGTTCTATTGAAAAAGTATCATTATAAGATATATGAAAATTGTAAATAGCCCATAAATGTTTTACTCAATAATTTATGCCATAGATATGACATTGAAAGTCTTAATCCTTCTAGGACAGATTTAAGTAATATCTTCTGAAAATAATATAAGTCAATTCAGAATGTAGATAAATGGTTAGTTGAATAGTATACTCCATTCTGTATTTCATAAGTCTTAAGTTATTTTGAACATAATTGTAAAGTTTTTAGGTAAAAAGAAGTACCTACAATAAAAAAATATGATGTATTATATTAAAAATGATTGTGGAATTCAAATTAGTTTTCTAAGGGGCACCTGGGCGACTCAGTAGGTTAAGTGTCCAACTCTGTTTTGGCTCAGGTCATGATCTCACAATTTTGTGGGTTCAAGCCCGCATTGGGCTCCATGCTGACTGTGCAGAGCCTGCTTGGAATATTCACTCTCTCCCCCTCTTTCTTCCCATCCTCCCCCCAAATAAATAAATACACTTAAAAATTTTTTAAAACCCCCAAAACAAGAATAAAATATAATCAGGAAGAAGTAATATGATTAAGTAAATATGTGATAGCAAGCAATTAATTGACTTAGATGAGAAAAAGTTGTTAAAAAAGAGCATCACCTACTAGTTATTCTTGGACTTCATGATCTTTTAGAAACCAAATATCCAGTAGACCTGCAGCCAGTACATTTTTCCAGTGGAGATGCCAAGTATGATGACTGTCAAGCCTGAAGTGTTTTTAACAGAATGAATGCTGTCTCTCTTCAATGCAGAACTATGTTGGCACAGTGGATGTGCCAGGCATTTTGTTTTAGAATGTCTGACATGAAACCATACCCTTGGGATTTATCAGCTTATCGAGATAGTTAATAGAGAGATGGAAGAGTAAGGCAATTAGTTCCCAAACCATTTGCAAGGAATTTTTGAAAGTCTTTTAACTCTTAAAGGTGCTATAGTAGCTTCATGTTTAGAGTGTAAAAAAAATAAGTAAAACTCAATTTTTAAAACAATGTACAAATGTTGATAATTACATTTTTCAGTATAGTAGTTTCTGCCTCTGATATCAAGGGGCATTCATTATTTAGATGACTAATATTTGTGTTATATCATTAATTTTTGTTAAATTTTAAAGCATTCCCAGCACAAAGTATCCTATTTCTGTTCATGGCCGCTTGTTTGACAGTTGAACTGAAACATTTCCAGAGTCCTCCTTCCCCCACCTTTTATCATTAATCTGTGCATGGAGTTTAGTCTGTAGTATTAGTTGTGTACAACTTTTTATTTATTTTGTTACTTACCTGAAAGTAAATAAGATAGTTTTCAGAAAAGTCGTCAAATAAGTGGGCTCTCTAACAAATTTGGCCTTTACTTTCTGACCCTAAAGCAACTGAACATTAAGTGCTAGCCATCAGATCAAGAAGGGTGAGGTAAGGATACAAATTCCAAAAAAGGAGTGATAACTTACAGAGTTCTTTTTAGCAGATCATCTTATTTAAGCCTTGAAGCAACTCTATGAGGCTACATACTGTCCATGCATAACCTTAATTTTTATTGTATTCATTTATTCATTATATATTTTAGTAAAAGAACATCTGTGAGCTCAGTGTCCAGCCCAGCTTATTTCTGTTCATCCTCTGCCCAGTCATTTCTCCCCATCAGTGGAAACCATTGGTTATCATTTCTTTTGTTGTATCGCATATGTTTTTTGTTTTTTTTTTTTACTGTTGCACAGTCTTCATATTCTATATGGGTACAACCTATCTCAGGATTGTTTTGAAATTAGGTTAAGAAATGTATATAATAAGCTTTGCACAGTGCCTGACCCATCCCCAATGTTTAAAAAATGGTACTTATATTATTAATGTTATTTTGTGGAGAGAGAACAAGAAAAGCATGTCTTTTGTCAGCTGTTTCCTATGTTTTATCTTCTGAGCCCTTCCAGGGTAAAGTGAGAAAGTATGGGGGTTTGAAGTCTTTTCACCTTTTCCTGGGACTGAGCAATTTACAGAATGAAGCAGTAGAGAATGGGATTTGGACTATCAGTGGTTAGGGAACAGAGTTCTCTACTGAGAAAAATAAATAAATAAACTGCAGTATTAAGTTACCAATTTTTCCCTTCTCTTTCACACTGCTTTACGCCCTCAGGATACGATTTCTGTGTACTTTGAGTTTGACGCAGTATAGTGAAACTTCTCATAGCCAGTGTGGAAGAATAAAAGGCTGAATTAACCTAGAAAATAATCAGTGATATAAATGCATCAATTAGTTTACTGAATGATCAAGCAAACAAACTAACCAGCTAGCCCATTTTTACACTGTTCACCTTCCCTCCCAACATTAGGAAGCATTGGTTTGCTTTCAATATCTGAAAACAATTTCATTCCTCCATTTCTTCATTCTCTCTAATGACCCAACACTCTGCAGTATTGCACCAACATAAGACAAATTCTTGATCTTGTGAGCTTTTTTCCCATTCTGTGTAATTTCCATTTTTCATACACTCATGTTAATAATTTATATTAATAGACTTCTTTATTATATCACCCCTGTCCTAATTCTACTACATGGGTATTCAAGCAGTTCACTTACCTGGGATTTTGGTCAACTAAAATTCATAATCTACTGTTAAGTGAGTTGATTAAGCATTACTGCATAATTAGCAACATTCATAGGAAAAATAGGCAAGAAGACAGTCACCTCAAGCCCGGCTGATAGGAAAAGAGTTCTTTAGAAAACGGGGATACCTGGCTGAATTAGTTGGTAGAGCATATGACTCTTGAAATCAGCATCATAAGTCCAAGCCCCACATTGGACATAGAGCTTACTTAAAATAAAATAAAAATTAAAATAGAGGGGTACCTGGGTGGCTCAGTTGGTTAAGCGTCCAGCTCTTGATTTCAGTGCAGGTCTTGAACTCATAGTTTCTGAGTTTGAGCCTTGTGTCAGGCTCTGCACTGACAGCACAGAGCCTGCCTGGGATTCCCACTCTTTCTCCCTCTCTCTCAGTCTCCCTCTCTCTGCCCCTCCCCTGCTCATCCTCTGTCTCTCAAAATAAATAAGTAAAACATTTAAGAAGAAAAACAAGTAAAATTATTTCTCAATTTAAAAAAGTGCCTTTTAAGTACATCACATAACTAAATTTCACTTCATTCCTTCAGGCAGGTATTCCAGCCTTGTATGATCTGTGATGAATTACGACATACGATATATCCCTCTTATGCCTGTGTCATTCATAAATTTGATGTCTTTGCTTAGGCTGTTTATGTAGTAGCCACTTCCCTCTAGGTGAACCTGAACATTTTTGGGTGCTCTTGCTTAGAGTCAACTGTTTTTATTAAATCTCCATTTCTTCACCTTGGTCATGAGAACTTTATAATATTTTCTTAAGATATTTTACTGAATTTAGGGGCGCCTGGGTGGCTTAGTCGGTTAAGCGTCCGACTTTCGCTTAGGTCATGATCTCACAGTTCGTGGGTTCGAGCCCCGCGTCGGGCTCTGTGCTGACTGCCAGCTCAGAGCCTGGAGCCTGTTTCAGTCTGTGACTCCCTGTCTCTCTGACCCTCCCCTGCTCACGCTGTCTCTCTTTCTCTCCTAGAAATAAATAAAAATATTAAAAAAAAAAAAAAACTTAAAAAAAAAAAGATATTTTACTGAATTTAGAGTAGCTATACCTCTCCAATAGAAGAGCCCTAAAGAGCAAATTAGATTAGTGTGCAGCTTGGCCTTCATAATTTCACTTTTCACAAATAGAAGGTATGTGAAGATATATTTTTATCCGTAAGGTTTATTAGGAACTGTGAGAGACATAGAAAACTGCTCTTACACAATTTTCACTTGCACTTGTTCTATTCCTCTCTGGTTTTTTTTTTTTTTTGAAAATAGCTTTACTGATGTATAATTTACATATAAAATTTATCCATTTAGAGTATATGATTTTTAAGTTTATTTCTTTCTTTTGAGGAAGAGAGGGAAGTATGACCAGGGGAGGGGCAGAGAGAGAAGGAGAGAGATAGTCCCAAGCAGTCCTAGTGGATGGCTCGATCTCACAAACCGCAGATTCATGACCTGGGCTGAAATCAAGAATTGGATGTCCAACTGAGTAACCCAGGCACCCCAATAGTGGTTAGTTTATATATGGAGTTGTGTAATCATTACCATAATCCAATTTTATTTTATTTATTTTTTAAAAGTTTGTTTATTTTGAGAGAGAGAGAGTGCAAGAAGGAGCAGGGAAGGGGCAAAGAGAGAGAATCCCAAGCAGGCTCCATGCTGTCAGTGCAGAGCCCAATGTGGGGCTCGAATTCACAAACCGTGAGATCACTACCTGAGCTGAAACCAAGAGTTGGATGCTTAACTGACTGAGCCACCCAGGTGCCCCACCATAATCTAAATTTAGAATGTTTTTACCGTCCCAAAAAGAAAACTAGTGACCGTTCTGTCTCTTAAAAAAAATCTAGAGGTGATTTTACTTTTGTTTTCTAAGGAAGCCTTTCCATTATGGATTTCCTATTCTCTTTCTTCATATTGTGTGTTTGTAAACCTAGAATTTCATTTCTTTCTTACCTAACTACTTTAAAAGGTAATAGAAGAAAAATAGATGTGATGTTTTAACGAGGTGGTTAGAACCAATGTAGGACTGTTTTTCATGGATTGTCAAAAGTTCTTTCATTGGATAATGGATAATAATTAAAACTGTAATTTGGATAGGATTTAGGAGTAAATGACAGTAGTATTAATGGCATGATTTATAGTCGCTTAATCTTTTTATGTCTTGTGGGAAGCAAATTTAAAAGTAAGGCCGTTGTATGTGGTTGGGTTGTACATTATAATGTGGGAGGAATTTCCTCAAGATAATGGAGGGGGAAAAGTTTAAATGAGGATTTAAGTCTTAAAGAGGTTGTTTGAAGTAGCAGAGCCACCCCAGTTATGTGTGAAATAGCCTGTGATGGTAACAACTGTGTTAACTGCTTCTTCCCTTAGGCAGATATGGTAAAACTTCTAATTTCTTTAATTTCCAAACACTTGAGTCAGTTCATCAAAACATAACTTTTTTGAAGGAATGAGTCCACCTACACCTTCGATTTGACCTTGCATGTTACTTTGTTTTGGGGGGGGTAGGTTGTAGGAAGGGCTAAGATATAAGTTCTTTTTTAAATTATTTTTTATAGTTTATTTATTTTTGAGACAGAGAATAAGCAGGGGAGGGGCAGAGAGAGAGACACACACACAGAATCTGAAACAGGCTCCAGGCTCTGAGCTGTCAGCACAGAGCCCTACACGGAGCTCGAACCCACAAACCGTAAGATCATGACCCGAGCCGAAGTCGGATGCTCAGCCAACTGAACCACCCAGTCGCCCCTAATAAGTTCTATATTTACTTACTTTCCTGTGTATTTTTATTAACATTGCTTTTATATCTCTAATATACACTTGATCTTAGCCAAAAGGCTGAGAAGCGATATATACCTCTAATATAGATTTAACTTTATACACTTCTTTGGGAAGGGTAGAGTGTTTCAGTCCACACAGGTTTGTTTTGTTTTGATTTATTTTTTTTTATTTTAATAATTAGAGAGGTGGAGAAATAGTTCCAAATGATGAAGTATTGGTGATGGGGCTATTAGTAGGACAGCTTTTTTTTCCCTTGATGTATATATATTTTGGTAAATCTTTCTCTTTTCATCTAAGCTGTTTTTATTTTCATATTTGCTTTTAGTTTGAACAAAAAAAAAGGACTTGAGTATGCTTCTCTTTTATATATAAGGAACTCGTGTTTTCAACATGGATTGAGAAAGATAATTGTTTTAAAATCCATATTCGATGATAGTGCCATTTTGGTTTTAATTAGGTTCTCCCTGCTCTTCCCCCCACATTATTTGAAAGATAGGAATAATTTATTTAAGGCTTTTAGCAGCATTTTAACAAACAAAATTTTTAGTCAAGGCATATTATGTTCAGACAGACTGAATTTGCTAGATGTTTTAAAAATGAAAATTTCAAGTGTTACACAATAGAGTTTTCCAAAAATTTTCTAGTTGACTCTTTACTGTGAATGAAGATAATATTTGATAGTAAAATTTCTAATTTTAGCCTTCCTTCACAACATTCTTTCGTATCCCTATCCACGTCAAAATTAGGGTACATACTCTAAAGATTAGTTGGAAGGATCAGAGTATTTATGCATTCAGTGATCAGCTAACTAAAAGTATTGTTTGTTATCAAAGATAAAATGTCTTATGGCCCTACCTTTTTTTTTTAATCACTCATGCTAATAACTAATAATCTTTTTTATCTGTTGGAATTTTGGTTTTCTTGGAATACTAGACAAGTTCTTTAAGCCTTGTGTCTCAGGTCTTTTGAAAATGAGCATAGACTCTAACTGGGTCTTTTGAAGTTCCTCCCAACATCAATTCTACTACCTTTCTAAGATATTTTGAGATTTATTTGTGCCTTAAACCATACAAGAGTAACTATAAAAGAATATTTTATTAAAGTTCTTATTTATTTATTTTGAGAGAGAGAGAGAGAGTGTCAGCAGGGGAGGGGCAGAGAGAGGGAGGGAGAATCCCAAGCAGGCTCCATGCTGTTAGGGCAGAGCCCAATGTGGGGCTCAAACTCATGAAACTCTAAAAGAATTTTTTAAAAGTAGATGCAAATGTAATTTTACAGACAATGATTATAAAATACATTAAAAACGTATGGATTCTTTGGGATATAAAAGTAATCATAGTCTAATTTAGGCATTTATGCTTTCTGATTTAAGAGTATCATATACTTGTGCCTGTCTGGAATTTGGAGATAGATCAGAATAAAAATGAGAATATTTCCTTGAGCTCTGACATTCCTTGTTTAGCTTGTTTTGGGAGACAAAAATGCATTATGATAGTGAATTAAAATATTTACTTAAAGATGCTGAGTAAGAAGAGCAAGAGAGACTAATGGTCTCATTGGTGAAGCCAATTTAAAGCTGATTATGAGTACGCTAATTTACACTATTATTACAAAGGAAGATAATGGACCATTTTGGGTTATTTGACATTCCTTATATTTTGCCTAATTTTGTCCAGTTCTAAAATTTAATAACTTTGAAGACCTACTTAAGCGTAAGGGATCAAGCCAAGAAGAAAACAGGGACCGAACTAATGGAAAATTCGTTCTTCAGTTCAGTAAAGTTACATAATAAAAGAAAAACATTTGCTAATCTTTATAACAGTAATTGTATGGATTTTTTTTTGTATATGTGAATAATATAGTTCTCTTCATGAGTGAAGAGATGTATTGATTTCATGCTCATATGTTAGGTTATTGACTTACACTCTTTTAAAATTTTTTTCTCCTTCCCCCTACAGAATCTGTCTATGATCTTCTCCCAAAGGAGTTACAGTTACCTCCATCTAGAGAAACATCTGTAGCATCAATGAGTCAGACAAGTGGTGGTGAGGCAGGCTCGCCTCCTCCAGCTGTAGTTGCTGCTGGTATGCATTTCATTTTACTTTATTAAAGAAAACTAGTGTATTATCTGGCCAACATGAACAGTGCTGGCAAAGTTCATATCAAAAAGAGTGTGATTTGAGGGTTTATTTTAGGAAGTTTTAAAATATATACTTCTAACCTTAAAATATTTCAATATACATTTCTTGATATAATTCTTATTTCTTAAAATGTCACATTGGCACATCTGTTAGTGCCATTTCCTTTCTAGGAGCTTATCTTCAGCTATGGAAACAAACTTGAAGCTCTTTTGTTGACTGCTCATAAAAAGGTTACATACCAAGCTATGGATAGAAAATTACATTTGAGTCTCTATTTACCAATTATTTTCAAAAATTTGCTGAAAGGGAAAAATATTTGATTTTGTATAACCTGAAAAAGGACTCTAGCACTCAAGTCTCTTTTCTGTTTGTAGCATGTTACTATAACCTTTTCCCTACATTTAAAAACATGTGATTTAAGACTTCTTTTAAATTCAGTTGAAAGTAATGGGAGATTTGAATGTAATATTTATATAAAGGTATTTTGCAATATCAATGAAAAAGTATAGAAAGTAATGTTTGAAGTGATAATTATCAAGTTTATTTTTACTGAGCTCTCAAATCATACACTTTATAATTATATAAAATTGGTTCAATTTTTTATTGAATCAGAATAAAAGATTGACAAAAAACTTAATAGAAAAAGTCTTGATTATTGATAATAAGAGTGCTTACAATAATACTAGATTGCCCAACTGTAATTCATTTTTTTGTTGGGTGTTATAGGTTGCAAAGTGTATTTGGTTTTTTAAAAAAAGAAAAAAATATATATACTCTGAAGTTGTATCTATTCTTATCCGTTGGTACCTCTGATCTTTTAAAATGGTACTTAACATCCATCACAGCATTGTTTTCAGTAAATTCATTTCATTTCAAAAAGAATGGTGAAGTGAAAGGTTGTGATTTAAATGAGGATTTGGTACTATAATGGGAATTCATATATTTTTCTTGTATGCATTAACCAGTGTACCATTAACCTTGTGTACCAGTCTTTTCCCTGAGCTGTATATTGCAATGTGCAGCCTTTCTGGCTGAGGGCAGGAAAACTAAACAGAGCAAGGAAACTTATCAGCCCTGCTCACTGTTCATGTGTTGCCAGACATTTTCTAACAGATTCTGTGGATTTAATTGTGAACTTTTAAACATTCAAATTGGTAAGACGACCTGGTTTTACTTTATATGCACTGGGTTCTGGAATATTTTTTTCTGGAATTTAAAATTTTTAAATATTGCTTGAAATTGTATCATGATCAAATATGAAAAACAATTTTAATGAAATATTTCACTTTAAATCCACAAGTAGAAATTGACTAACTGATTTCTTTTATATCTTTTGAGATTGTTTTTTATAGACTTGTTGAATCTATATAGAACTAAAAGTCTGTTTCTTCTGTGCTTTTTAACATCTGTTGACAGTAGATCCAGTTCCTTTTAAAAGCTGAAAAATTGTCAGGTTGGAAAAGAACACTTCCTTTTAAATAATGCCAAACTCAATTTCAAGTTGTTATATATAAATATTGAAAGTTCTTGAATATGAATCACTAATAGAATGTTGATCCTCCCTCCCTATATATATTTGAGAAAATCCTCTCCAGATAAATTAAATTGAAAGATAAGAGTTGAAAAATCATAAAATAAGAGAATTAACCAAAGGAAGTATTCTGAAGTAATAAATTCTTGTTAGATCAAGAAGTTATTGACATTATAAAGATGATGAAGAGAGTAAGGAGGTAACATTGACAGTTTTCTTATATTCACATACAGAAAGTGTCTATGGTCAAAAGTCAAGTCATTTATAAATTTTTTACGTAACTTTACTTTTAGTAACCTACATAATAATCTTATTCTAGGCTTCTGTCTTAATGGTAAAATAGTTTTTGTCATCTAATATTATAGGTAAGAGAGTTTACACATTAAAGAGTAATTATCATAGGGAAAACAGTTAGTATATATCACTATGGAGTTGCTTTTTTATTTAACATATTAATATGTTTAGTGACATAACTGTCAAAGAGAAGGATTTGGAGTAAATTATCAGTTACTCAGTGTTTCCTGACCAAGAGACTTGACATCTAGGGAAAGGAACATTAATTTAGACTTCTGTGAGTTTTTTTTAAATCTATACATTTGCTGTTTAAATATGAAATGCATAAAAATGATGACTCTTGATGTAGTTAATTCTTCAGAGTTTTGAAGGAGCCGGATTGGCTGCTATCAGGTATGAGGGCCTGGTGGGAACAGACTTCTAGTTCTGCCATAAAGGTTTGTGTTTCACAAGTTCTAAATCAATTTAAATTTTAAAATTTAGAGGCTGGGCATGTACATTCTTTATTACTTAATTATTAAAAATGTGTTTCTCAGATTCGCCAATCTAGATTTTTTTCTCTTTACGCATTACTGAGGAAATTAGTAAACTTGGTGCTGCTAATCCACAATCCAGAATACTGAGTAAAAGAATATCTTTCAAATCTTTTTCTGCCCGTATTCACACTTTTACATACTCCCATCAGTAACATCTTTTTACCTGGTATGTTCCAGAGTTGGGGCTGGGAGAAAGAGAGATTACTTCTAACCACTCCTCTCCTTTCTGTGGGCCAATTGTCAAAATCTGGGAGATGTAGTTGATAGTCACTAGTCTGTAGTTTGTACTTCTTATTTTTTAAAGACCTCTGCTTTTGTCCCACTAGAACGGTAGTTAAGAGTTTGAAGTTCCGTATGTGAATGAATAAGTTTTAGAAATACAGACCTTCTGAACAGTATTAAAAGTTCTCAGTAGTTAAGACAGGGACCATTTTCCTAACAAAAAAGTTATCCAAATGAATTAATGGCATTTTTGGCAAAATAAGAAGTTGCTCAAGAAATGCAAATTGTGAAAGGATTCTTTTTGTTGTTTTTTTGTGTGTGTGTTTGAGGGGGGGGATTGGGAGGAATCCTGTAATATAGGTTTTCAAGAACTAAAATGCAAATATTATTTTAGGAAGACTAACAAACAGTTACACCAGAGTTTAGGGAGTTTTTGCAAAGAGATATAGCAGGAAGTTTTCTTAAATAACAGCTTTTTTGGTATATAACAGACATACCAATCAAGTATTTTCTTAATCTACTTATTACATGTTTATAGCTTTTAATCTTTAGATTTACTTAACTTAAATAAAATAGGAGGTTTTTCACAGAAGTGAACAATAAGCTTTAATCCTCATTTTAAAATTAGATTATTTTGGGGGGAGCATCTGGGTGGCTCAGTCGGTTAAGCGTCCGACTTAAGCCCAGGTCATGATCTCACAGTTTGTGAGTTTGAGCCCCGTGTTGGGCTCTGTGCTGACAGCCCAGAGCCTACAGCCTGCGTTAGATTCTGTGTCTCCCTCTCTCTCTGCCCCTCCCTAGCTCACACTCACTCTCTCTCTCTCCTGTCAAAATTAAATTTAAAAAAAACTTTTAAAATATTAGATTATCTTCTTATTCTATCCTAGACTCTTTTTCTTTATTTTGGGATGATTAGTTTATAGCAAAATCTTACTTTGCTAAGATAACTGTTTCAAGTTTCTTTATATTTTTTATCCTAATTTGTGAGATAAACAATGAATTAATCAAACCGTAGGTTTTATAATTCAGCCAGAGAATCTTAAGAATAACGAGTTAGTGATTCTTTTGTTCTTTGTTTTTGTAAAATTGTTACTTTCAGTAATTATATATTAATACTTGTAGAAGTAATACAATCTCAGGACACTTTAACATGTGTAGGTATACACATAGATTAGGCATGTAAATAGAAATATCTGCTGAATATCTCTACTAGTTAGATGACTAGAGGTTTTTAAAGGCTATAAGTTAATAACTTTACGTGAAATGATCCGTATAATAAACTTTTCTGTTGGAAGAGACAGACTTATTAAATAGTGCTTTGAATTTTGTGCCATTACAGTTAATAAATTGAAAGTACCTAACAGGTATTTGCTATACTGAAAGAACCTAATTGAGTGCTATTTATATTAGAGGAGAGGACACTAGAGAGCTAAATTAATGTCCTGTAATCAAAGAAGTATAGCTGTGCTTCAATTTGTTTCAGACATCTTAATCATCTAATAAAATCATAGGAATTTCTAAACCATCCATAACAGCATAATGTACAAAAAATTAATTAAAGAAACTATAAGTTACCATTTTTTGAGTTCCTAGTATGCAAGAGTAATTGTGCTAGACAATTTGCATATCATCATATATCAATCCTTCAGGCACAAGATACCTTTCTCGCTTCTTTCCTGCTGGGGTCCAAGGTTTCTTCTTGTTATTACACTTCAGGAAATTGTGTGCTGTTACTTCACTTAAGGAAACCTTAGTTCCTGGACTAAGCAGTATGTAAGTTATTGAACTGGAAATGCTATAAGCCCCCTTGAACTCTGCAAAGTTTCAAGATCTACAAAATGGGAATATGGGGGCGCTTGGATAGCTTAGTCATTTGAGAGTCTGACTCTTGATTTTGGCTGCGATCACGATCCTGGGGTTGCGGGATCACACCCCGCCTCGGGCTCTGCAGGGAATATGGAGCCTGCTTAAGATTCTCTCTCTCTTTCCCTCTGCCTCTCTCTCCTGCTTAGACATGCTCTCTCTTTCTCAAAATAAAAAAAAATAGGAATATGATTTCTAGAAGAAAATTAAAAACGTTAAGTTTAATAAAAATGATTCACAACAACAGAATTACACAGCCCATTGAATTTATTATAACTTATTTGCTAGTGTTAGAAAGTATTTATAGTTATATACTTTGCATTTTCTTGAGTTGAATAAATTTTGAGAGTAAACTTGTCTTTGATTGGTGTCCTAGGTTAACTAGGCAAATATATTTCAGAATTTTGGCCATTTATTTAGTATACTGTTCTTAAAATTAAACTCAAAGCTCATTAGCTGGAAAGGTGATTCATCTGTGTAACCTGTATATTGATGTGGTGAGCTAAAATGTGAGTTGATCTTGGTTATTCCATTTGGCCGTTTCTACTTTTTCTAGAAAACAAGACCACTTCAGAAGGAAGTCTGATTCTATTTACAAACATATTGCAAATAGGTTTAAAAACTCTACTCCTCTTAGGGCGCCCAGATAGCTCATTTGGTTAAGTGGCCAACTTTGGCTCAGGTCATGATCTTGCAGTTCGTGGGTTTGAGCCCTGCATTGGGCTCTGTGCTCACAGTTCAGAGCCTGGAACCTGCTTCGGAGTCTATATCTCCCTATTTCTCTGCCCCTCCTCCACTCCTGCTCTTTCTCTCTCAGAATTAAACATTAAAAAACTTTTTTAAATAAAAATTAAAAGCTCTACTCCTTATTCTGTTTTTTTCTACTGAAATAATAAATGTAGTAAAGCTTAATGTATACATTTATACATATAGAAATATATATGTATGTATATATAGATTTATGTTAACATCTGCATTATTAAAATGAAAAGCATAAACAGACTTGGGCCATAATGGAAACTACCAACTCAGGAGGCTAACTGTATTATGAATTATTATTGACAAAAAGTACACATAGCTTGTTGTTGATTTATTCCTTAAATTTTTACTTTTCTGTTGTCCTCTTGATAACTTTTAGCAACACCTTTATAAATCATTGTGACTTAGTCTGTTTCTGATACAAAAAGCACATTTTTATATTACCTGAGCCTGTAGGTTAGCATTTAATAACTGCTTACATATTTTCAACGTATCATAGACAAAATACATATATAAAATAGATAGTTTCTATCTATGGATTTTGTACAACTTCACATTAACAAAGTAATGCACAAAAGTGGGCTTACTTTCTTATATCACCAATAAGATAGATAAGTAAAAATTGTTACCATACTAATTGCCATAAGTAATTGTTTTATAACACTTAGTATAAATAATAATAAAAAAGTTGTATAAATAGTACTCCACGTGGAGCAAGAGTAAGGAGAATGGTTTAGGGTAGGATACAACAAGAAATTTCACCTGTTTCTGTTACTTTTCTTCTCTTAAACATAAAATCGTATGTAGTAAAATGTTAGCATTTGTCAAAATATAAGCCAAGGAACCATGAGTATTAATTTTAAATATTTCATATTGTAAAAAATATCATGTGGCAGATGATTAAGTCAAAATGAGGCACCTGGGTGGTTCCGTCAGTTAAGCATCTGTCTGACTCTTGATTTTGACTCATGTCATGGTTTGTGGGTTTGAACCCCGTATTAGGCTCCATACTGACAGTACGGAGCCTGTTTGGGATTCTTTCTCTCTCCCTCTCTCTCTGCCTTTCCCCAGATCACACATACTCTTTCTCCCTCTCTCAAAATAAATAAACTTTAAAAAAAACATAAGGTAGAAATTATTTGTTTAAAAGTTAAAAAAAATAAAATAAGTCAAAATGTCCAATGAACTATGCTTTTATTTATTTTTTTTTCTTACAAATAGTTTATTGTCAAGTTGGCTTCCATATAACACCCAGTGCTCATCCCCACAAGTGCCCTCCTCCATGCCCATCTCCCCCCTCCCCCCCCACATCCGTCAGTCCTCAGTTTGTTTCTCAGCATTCAAGAGTCTCTCATGGTTTGCCTCTCTCCCTTTCCCCTACCATTTCCCCCCTTCTTCTCCCCCATGGTCCTCCGTTAAGTTCCTCCTAATCCTCCTATACGTGCAAACATAGGATGTTTGTCCTTCTCTGCCTGACTTATTTCTCTCAGCATAACACCATCATGGTCCATCCATGTGGCTACACATGGCCAGATTTCATTGTTTCTCATTGTCATGTAGTATTCCATGGTATAGATAAACCACATCTTCTTGATCCATTCATCTGTTGATGGACACTTAGGCTCTTTCCAGGTTTTAGCTATTGTGGAGAGTGCTGCTATGAACATTGGGGTACATGTGCTCCTATGCATCAGCATTTCTGTATCCCTTGGGTAAATTCCTAGCAGTGCTATTGCTGGGTCATAGGGGAGTTCTGTTGTTAGTTTCCTTAGGAACCTCCACACTGTTTTCCAGAGGGACTGCACCAGTTTGCATTCCCACCAACAGTGTAGGAGGGTGCCCGTTTCTCCACATCCTCGCCAGCATCTAGAGTTCTCTGATTGCTCATTTTAGCCACTCTGACTGGCGTGAGGTGGTATCTCAGTGTGGTTTTGATTTTGAACTATGCTTTTAAAAAGGAATGAAGAGTGCTTGCTTCGGCAGCACATATACTAGAAAAAAAAAATAAAAAGGGAATAAGGCGGGGGACACCTGGGTGTTTCAGTCAGTTCAGTTTCCATCTCTTGATTTCAACTCAGGTCATGATCTCATGGTTTGTGAGTTCGAGCCCCACATTAGCTCTGTGCTGATAGCATGAAGCCTGCTTGGGATTCTATGTCTCCCTTTCTCTGCCCCTGCCCTGCTCTTTCTCATGCATCCGCTCTTTCTCTGTCAAAGTAAACAAATAAACATTTTTTAAAAATATTTTTTATTTATTTCTAGGAGAGAGAGAGAGAGACAGCATGAGCAGGGGAGGGTCAGAGAGAGAGGGAGTCACAGACTGAAACAGGCTCCAGGCTCTGAGCTGGCAGTCAGCACAGAGCCCGACGCGGGGCTCGAACCCACGAACCGCGAGATCATGACCTAAGCGAAAGTCGGACGCTTAACCGACTAAGCCACCCAGGTGCCCCTGTATCTCCTTTCATTTGTTAATAAGGTTTAAAAAAAAAGTAGATCTTATTTTTATAGAAGTAAGATTTTTAACCTTATTTTGCTTTCTTTCCATTCTCATCCAGTCTGTTTTTTAGGTTATTTTGAATTTTGCCTGTCAGCCAAGATAGAGCTACTCTTGGGACATGGTATTTACATTCTTATTCTTTCATGTTGACACTCTCTCAATAGGAACCCTGTATATAAAAGAGACATTGATGGAAGATGATGAGTGTAGGAAGAACAGACATTTCCCAAAGGGATGTTCTTAAAAGTGACTATTTAAGAGTTTTTGGAATTCTCTTTTTTCTTTTTTTCTTTTTTTTTTCTTAAGTGAAGTGATACATTTGCATGACTGGGTATTAAAACTTCTGGTAGAGCAATGTATGACTTACCTTCTATTTTTAGACACTTTTGTCTGCAGTTGGATCCAATATCCACTCTAATACAGACCAGATATAAAACCTGATTAATTACAAGATTTTAATGATACAAATACTATTTTCTTTCCCATTTTTGGTCTCCTAGTCTAAAACAAAGAAATGTGAAGACATTGGACTAGAGTTGGCAGGAATACCTTTATTATTTAATCTAAATATATTAAAATGTATTACTTGATAAAGCATTGAGGTGACCTGCAAATAGCATCCTTTAGACTGTTTTTCTCTTTAATTCTTATCTAAGTTAACATAGTGATGATCTCTGTTTTTGTCATAACATTCCCTTTCAAGTAGTAAAATGATTGCCTTTTTTTTTTTTTAAATAAATATAGTTATCAGCTAGTATAAGTACTCCCTTTTGTGTTTAATCTATTTGAGGTTAAGTATTCTTTCTGGGCTTTAGTCCCTTTACCCACTATTCGCCAGTGATGCTGACCAGTGGTACTGAAATCAGTGGATGATAGAAAGTATCTTTCTTTTCCAACAGGAAACGATTTAAAAAAAAATTGGAGGGGCGCCTAGTGGCTCAGTTGGTTAAGCGTCCAACTCTTGGTTTCAGTTCAGGTTGTGATCTCATGGTTCATGAGCCTCATGTTGGGCTCTGCACTGACAGCGTGGAATCTCCTTGGGGTTCTCTCTCTCTCTTTCTCTCCCTGTCTGTGTCCCTCTCCCTCCCCCACCTCTCCCTGCTCACACTATCTCTCTCTCAAAATAAATAAACTTTAAAAATATTTTAATAAAAATAACTAAAACCAAATTGGATAACATATACCTAGTACATATCTTACACTGTGCTTAGATACTTAGGGTTGAATAAGACAAAAGATATATTTAAAACATTGCTATAAATGTCAGGACACTTACAAATTTTGTAAGCATTTTACTTTTCAGGAAACATTCTTTAATAAATATTCTCTGAATATATTAATGGCACTCTGACAAGGTAAAAATAGTTATTTTAGAATAATTTATATTAAAAATAGAATAATTATTGTATAGTATTATAATCCTGACTGATGGTTTCTTGGACTGGGGAAAAAAAGATGGTTTCCAATAAATCAGTAACAAACATTTTAGCTTCAGCAACAGTGCTAATTATTTTTTTAAATAGAGCCTCTAGGATCAAACATTTTATGTAGTTTAAAAGTGAAAACTGGTAACTTTTTCTTAGATGTATATAAAGAAGTATGTGAAAGTTGGCCTGAGAAATGAAATGAGTCTTTTGCTGTTGAAATACAGATAAGTCTTTCTGGTTGAGTGTATTGGTCAGTAGTCTCTTCTATCTATAAGGGAATTTGGGTAAAGGCACAGCCTGAAAACATCTGGGAGAGAGAGCATTCTGGCTTATGGATTAGATTGCATTAGTAAACAGGAGAACAAATTGGTGAATATGAGTTAACAGAAATTTTGGATAAGAAATTTTTCCACATGGCATTTATTTGGATGTTGATAATTTATTTTTTTAAAAGTTTGTTTTAAAACATTGCTTATTGTGGCATGTAAACTTATGTTGGGTGGGAAAAGTACAAGTGGGAAATTGAAATTGTTAAACATGTAAATTAAATGATCAACCCTACAATTTTTGTTTTTTGCTTTTGTTTTTGGTAAAGTAATCTGGATTGCTTATTTTATATGCTGGGATGCTAGTTGTTTTTTCTATTAATACACTTAACTTGCATTCTAGCTTCGCCATTCAGAGACAGGCATCGTGTGGTGGGTTGTGTGACAGTGTCTGTCAATAGTGAAGACAAATAGTGCCAGAGACACTTAACCCATCCAATCTCACCCAGGGTATAGGTCGGTCTCGTTTTCAGACTTCTTCATAAGTCTTTTTTTCTTTCTTTCTTTCTTCCTTCCTTCCTTTCTTTTTTTTGTTTCTAAATAGTGGATTGATACTGATTGAAACTAAAAACTTTTTGTAAAGTTTTAAACTTTACATTAATACTATAAGAAGAAGAAGAAGAAAAGTAGAAAATGAAGGTTGGCATGTAAGGTGTTGACAAAGCAGGTTTGCAGCCACTTTGTGTGTTATAGATTTTTCAATCCCTTAGCAACATGAATGTTGGCCTTATAATTTTTTTCTCTTGATATCTTTCTTCTTTGATCTGAAATTTTGCCTTGTATCTGGTGACTTTCATCAGGCAAGATGTTTAGATTTGAAATCTTGTTACCAGAAAGAAAAATGAAATACTTAAAAAGGATAACTAAGGTTGAACAATAAGTGTTTTAGACCAGAGATATCTGGATTGTTTTTTAAGATTATTTTCTGAACAGTCACTGGTTTACTCCTTCTCCGTTCCACTATTGGTTCACTTAAGCACACTTGCAAATTTTTACGGCTTTTGTTTTAATGACATTTTTTGGAAGCTCAACTGATTTTGCCCTGATGCTGGAAAGTTATGAAATATATGTGCATATTTAAATGCTAAGGATCACATTTTCATCTTGGAAGCTCAGTTAAATGTCATTTCTGTCACATCTTTTACATTAGTGAAAGGTATTTGTTTCTTTTAGGGACTTTAAAGAATGTTTCCAATTTCAAAGCTTTCTGTAAAAAGTTTAGTTAGTTCCATATGAAGTGTCATCTCTTTTTTAATGGTATTTTAAGTACTAAAATGATATAGTAATTAAAATAATTTCTGGTTCACAAATCTAGAGCTAATCGTTCTTAATTTCAAAATGTAGTTCAAGCAAGGAATATATAAAATCTATATGAGTTTCTGTGTGTGGTAGCATTTAAAAGTCCCATTTTCATCTTTCTCATCAAATTAATAATACTTATAAATTCTAGGGTATCCAGGAAGGCATTATCTGCCATTCTTTATCACAGCTACTTTGAATATTCATAGTGAACCTTAATGATTCCATCAGTTCTTAAAAGCATATAAGAATATGTAATTTCAGTTCACCGTCATTACTGGCATTAGGTCTAGTAATTGACTCATGCTAATAATAGAATTATTAGATGTAGACATAGAACACTGTGTGATACTTACACATTTCAGAATAAATTTACTGTTTTCAGAGTGTGTCGATTAGTAAATATAGGAAATGGTTTTCCATTTGGTTTACCATGCTCGCTAGTCACAGAAAATGTTATAGAAAAATAAAATTCCTCTAGCTTTAAAGATAATTTTTTTATAAGAGAAAAAAATGAATAATAAAAATCTCTTTACAAGTTACTTAGGTAAGAGAATAAGTTTAAGAAAAAAATTTAAGAAACACTCACAACTTTACAAAGGATTGGTAAGGGATTTAAAGAACGAATAAAATTATAACAGTATAAAATAGAAATACGTTATGACTATCCTGCTCAGTGAGAAAATAAAAACAGTTATTAAAATTATTTTATTTTGGAGTTTTTTATTTTTAATATGTGGCAAAAAAACATAGTCTGTACATTCCTAACAGATAAAAATGGAGACTCGAAACCAAAAAAGAAGAGAGGGGTAATTAGCATATTTAGTTTATAACAACTTAAAAAGAATATATAGATGAGGCAGATTACATTAGCATTTTAGTTCTACAGAACGTCAATTAAGCTGTTTCTTGACATTTAATGATTTAGTGACTGAAAAGTCTTTATAGGTATTTTAAATACATTTAGAGTATTCTCGGGAATGTTTTTTAGTGTTTTTCTGAGACTGCTTGGGAATGAGAAATTTGTGTTTAGAAATCTAAAGTGTTTTTAATATCATTTATGCATTTTTAATAGATAGTAAGGATTTTTTTATTCTTAGTAAATTTATGGATTAATTCACAAGCAGATAATTTAGCTTATATATAGTTGAAAGAAAGAAAGTTATTAGCACTGGGGTGTGCCTGGCTGTCTCAGTCAGTGGAACATGCAACTCTTGATCTGGAGGTTATGAGTTTGAGTCCCATATTGCGGTTAGAGATTACTTAAAAATAAAATCTTAAAAGAAAAAGAAAGTTATTAGCACACGCTTTATAGAAATAGCAGATAGTTACCTTTAAACTCTTAAGTTACTTCTCAACCCTTCCCTGTATCAGGTAATGCCTTTATAATAATAATATAAACACTTTGAGTAGTACATCATTTTTTAAAAACCTGATGTGTTTCATCATGGGCATACTGGTACATTTGTTGGCCAATATAATTTTAATGTAATTCAACATATGTATCAAATATTGGCTTCCAATTAATTTAATAAAAAAGTTGAATTTTTACAGCTCAGGTCTTGATCTCAGGGTCGTGACTTCAAGCCCCATTTTGGGGCTCTACCCTGGACATGGAGCCTACTTAAAGAAAAATAAAGTTTAATTTTATTACATGCAAACACTGTATTAGATACTAGAAGGGTCTAAGATGTCTATGTTCTAAAGAGGTCCACAGTTCTCCACTTCACCCTTTCATTTGGCAACATTATTACACTTAGGTGATCTTGGTAACCAGAATGTAACATCTTTATGTGAAGGATTTTATACACCATTATCATCATCATCAAAGTAACACTGATATTGTTGCAAAGAGTTTTATAGTTTTAAAAAATTGTCTTGTCAGAGTCTTAAAATGAGTAGAATTTTTGTAATTTAGGCTCAAACTGAGATAGCTTTAAAAAGTAATACTGTTTTTGAATTAGAGGATGCTTACTGCTGTCTTTTGACAGTTTATGTTTTCAGTTTTATAGTTTTGTGCTAATGAACTTTTTTATTTAATAAGTATGTCCAGGAAAATGCAGGTAAAATATAAAAATTATATGTTAGGTGTCCAAGGAAAAATGTATAGAATATTTTAATTTATGTAGGGTATGAGATCACAGTTTGGCATACCTGTCCCAGAACAGAAACTTATGTATGATTCTATCAATTGGGTTTTATAACCATGACTGTTGCAATAAGATTTGCAAGATAAAATCCTATATACCTGTAGAGCAACGCTAGGCAATGTCTTGCATATTAAATTCATAAATATACATGACTTACTTTTAGTTCATGATTGCTTTTCACCAATACTTTTCATCTGTCATGGACAGGGATCCCTGAGATGTTCATATTCTGCATTCTCATGTGCATGGTACTTAGATTCAAAAAGGGGTGGTGGGGGAAAGCTGCTTCATAGAAATACACGTTCACAGCATTCATGCTGCATGTTTTGTGTGTTCCACTGCAAATACTGCATGTTGCATACTTTTATTTCTCTGAAGATGAAGAACAGAGGCTTTTACACACACACAAATGTAGTTTCAATTTTGCCAATAGTTGGAACAGATGGAGGAATGTTATACATAATACCTTTTCTATTTTTTTAAATGATTTTTATAGTATTTAAAAAAAAAAAACAAGGGAAAAACTTGTTAATTTAAACCCAAAGTGGCTACAAATCAGCTCCTAAACTATCACTGACATTAGCATCTAGATTTTGTAGTTTTTGCAAATCTTTTAAAATATTTATTTACTAAGAAAACATTGCATTAATGCATGATACAAAATTGATAAATTTTTCTTTAAATTGGAATGCAGTTTAAAGTGACTGAATTTTCCAATTTCAGCTACTGCATTTGACAAGGATACAAACTGGAAAATGGAACTGGTATCATCTTATTGCTCTAGGTTCTTTGACTTCTGGTAGTTGGGAAAATATTATCATGTGGCATTATGTAGATCACATTAATGGCTAATATTAATTACTGTGCTCTTCAGCCTTGATAGCAGAGAAAAATTATGGGTGAATTTAGTGATTTTAAATAATTTAAGTGTTCTGGTTTGTGATTTTAAGAACAATCTTTAGCACTTGGCTTTTGATTATCAAAATACTGGCATTCTTAACATTTCACTCTTTACATCATAATTGATAAGAATGTTGCAATTCCAATAACTTCCCATCACAGTTTTAAGTTTTATCCTACCACTTTAACAGAGTGGCATACTTGGCTACAGATAAAAACTAATTTTAGCTTTAAACATATATTTTAGTTCTCTGTATTTTCAGTTTTGTGTGTGTATGATTATTAACTTTTCCATATCCTACACAGGATCAAATGGTATTTCTAAAATTTTAGAACTGACAACTTCCAACCTTAACATTATTAGTGTACTTCTGAGGTTGTCCTGTTAAGGGTTAAAGTAGTAGTATTTTTCAACAAGCTGTTCTGCCAGTTACCACATGTTTTGAAAAGCTCTACTTAAGTCTTTTTTGCTAGATGTAATAAATAAGTGGGTTTTACAAAAAAACCTTCGCCAGGACTAGAGGTTTTTTTGTTTGTTTAACTCTTTTTTGTTAGACTTCATTCAGTAAAAGTTACTGTCACTCATATTAAGAAATTCCGTAAATGGTTAAAATCAAGCAGGCCCTTTAAAGAGAGAGGAAATGGATAGTGGTAACCAAATTGCTTGAGTGTGTAATTAATTGAAAATTATAGGAAAAATCCATCCTATAATCAGTCCTTACTCTGCTTTTCATTCTGCCATAAAGGATGGATTTATTTTAGAGATCATGGTTTTGAACTACCATGTCTAATTTGTGGATACCCTCAGTGGTTAACTTCCTTATCTTCCACAGCCCAGCATATTCCAAATCAAACTCTTCACTTTATTTCTAGACTTTACAATAATCATAGTGATGGTACCAGTTCCATTTTGCCTCCAATTCAGTTGATTATATATTTTTTCTATTTATTTCTCATTTTATAATTGATATCTGGAATAATCAGCAGCTCTTTTCTCATTTATTTTCTCATATTTTTATTCCAGGATTTGCCTCTGAAGCAGGGAGTGTCTGCATTAAAAATGACCTGTAGTTCTCTGCTTCATAGGTTAGAAACTTATTTTAATATTTTGTGGCTAAGCACAGTCCCACTTTTCAAATTCTATAATAAATTATTTAATTGGCATTGAATGTGGACCACAAGCATATATTTCATATTGGGGTTTTCTTTATTATTTTTAATGATTAAAATTCAACAGAATATCCAGCTGAGGCAATAAAAGCTTTATTCTTGCTTTACAGCTTTAAACATTAAATTAGATTTTTAAAAATCTATCAATTATAACACAAGTAAAATATTGCTATTTGGGCATTTTTTTAAATTGCATTTTTTAGGCTTTGTATTGCTTGAAGCATTTATATTCTAAAACTTAACCAAATTCCAACTATTCATTTTGGGGAAAAACAATCAGTTCACAAATCACATTTTCAATGGGACTGCTAGCCAGCATAGGTGAAAACATGTATAGTGTATTTACTCTCAAATTGTACACCGCAGATGCTTCTTCAGCTCCCTCCTCTTCCTCCATGGGCGGTGCTTGCAGCTCCTTTACCACCTCTTCCAGCCCTACCATTTATTCTACCTCAGTCACCGACAGCAAGGCTATGCAAGTGGAGAGCTGCTCCTCAGCCTTGGGGGTAAGTAACAGAGGGGTAAGTGAAAAGCAGTTAACCAGTAACACAGTCCAGCAGCATCCATCAACACCGAAGAGGCACACAGTCTTGTACATCTCACCACCACCTGAGGACTTGCTGGATAACAGTCGGATGTCCTGCCAGGATGAGGGGTGTGGATTGGAATCAGAGCAGAGCTGCAGTATGTGGATGGAGGATTCCCCCTCCAACTTCAGTAACATGAGCACCAGTTCCTACAATGATAACACTGAGGTACCTCGTAAATCACGAAAACGAAATCCAAAGCAGAGGCCGGGGGTCAAACGACGAGATTGTGAAGAATCTAATATGGATATATTTGATGCCGACAGTGCCAAAGCACCTCACTATGTGCTTTCTCAGCTTACCACGGACAACAAAGGCAACTCAAAAGCAGGAAATGGGTTGGTATTCACATTTTTTAAAGTTCTATCACCGTTGTGCAAAACAAACAAAAAAAATAAATCATTCCCCAGTTTTCGTAATTGCTCAGTTTAAGTTTGAATATAAAAGCAAATACTGATTTTATCATGGAAATACATGAAAATTTGAACTTAAAATTACCAAGTTTCACTAGAGGAAAACATATTAATAGATTTTAGCAATTATTATGGTTATGATTAAGTAGTAGAAAATAATCTGTTTTGAAATAATTTTAAAATTTCAAATGGATTTATATTTTAAAGGACCTAAAAATATTTTTATTCAGACAAATAATTAGCAATGTAATGGCTGTAGTTAAAACAACTCAAAACATTCATAAAGGGCTAGTTTGTTTCATTCTTTCCTGTTGTCTCCCCATATGGTTCAACCCATTTCCATTTCTGTAAGGATTTGACTTTTTCTTTTATTTGATGAAAACAAGAAAAAAAACTACATCAATTTATATATTTATTTTAAGCTTTTTCTTTAATACATTCTCTTGACATTAAAAAAAAAGTATCACTGATTTTTTTCCGCTGTGATTCTGGGTTTATGTATTGGAAGCAATGATAGAACAGGATCATGGTACATATTTGAGTTCTCATTCCTCTCTGCAAGTTCACAGCACTCACTATAAATATATTTGCAAATAAATATAATTCAATGGCTGTATTATAGAATGTTTATTGCTATAGTATAGAATGCTATGACTTATTTTTAACTTTTTAATTCTTTTAGTACTTCTCTTATATTTAATTGCTAGACCTTTTAAGTTACATTTTCCTATTACATTCAGTATAATTTAACAAAATTTAATTCAATGGATTTTAAGAGATTACTTTTTTGGGAGACAGATTATGGTCCTTTAGTTGACCCAGAATCTCCTACAATTTCAGGTTGCTAAAAAGAATGATGCGGAAGCTTTTAGTTGGTTTACTACTTGATGACATCATTCTTACCTTTTAAGTTAGTAATTGGTTAAGTATTATAGAGAATATTCTTAATGTGTATTAAACTTGTTAAATGTTCTCTCAGTACATTTTTAAGTAATATCTACCGTTAGCATAATTATTCTATACTAGTTTCTTCTCTGCTCTCCTTTAAAATCCTTTTGGGGTCATGTAGTTAAATAAAAATAAACATTTAAATGTTTTTTTCTTTTTAGGAAGTCCAGATTAGAAAATTATCTAAAAGAAAACAAGATATACCTTTTCCTAAAGTGTTATTGTTAGCAAAGCTAATTTCAGAACATATTTGTAGAAGTAGTAGCTATAGAATAATGCTCTGAAACGTAGTAGCACAGATTTAAAAGGCTTATGTATATCTGTCACTAAATATGCTTATGCATTTATTAGGGTTTCAATGCAAAAGGTTCTTTTCTTAAGTTCCAGAAGAGAGATTTTATTTTTATAGTGAAGTAAATATTAGAGGTCCAAATGAAGAACAAATAGAATTTTGATGTAGGGTTAGTCAACACATATCATTTGCATTTTCTATTAAGAGATATCTTGACCTACATTTTTTCTGCTTCTGCTTTTGTATGATAGATATATCTTAGAAATGATGAGGTTACCCAGGGAAAGTATAATAACATTTGTCGAGACAAAATCTCTCATGAAATAATTCATGGAACAGAAACTCATCAGGCAGCAGAAGAAATGTCCAGCTTCTTAGGTAATGGAAAAATATTTGACACTAGCAAATTGAAGTGATGGAGAAAGTTTAAATTTTGAATTTATAAGTACTATAGCAAGGAAAGGATAAAGCAATTTGTAAATATATTGAAAAACAGGCTTTTGAAAGCAGTTATTAAGAGGATCTCAAGCTAAAGCCCTTATTCTTCAACAAGAAAGGCGTTAGAAACGTGAAAGAAATTCAGAGATCTTTTGAGGGATGAGGGATAAGGTATCTATAGCCTTAGATCTAATAATGTGCCATAGATTACAATTTATATAATACTAAAGTGTAGGAAATGTACTCTCAAATATGTTGTAAACAGCAGTTTGTTGATTTCCAAAATGGAAATAGCATTTTTGTATAATTAAAATGTTATATAAAATAATTTATTAAAAAGCAAAGTCATTTAAAAAGGAACTATGCAGTAAATTTCTAGCCATGTTCTTAAATTCTTCAACTAAAAATGTCTTGAGAATCAGTAGTTCTATGTCTCTTCTAGATAGTCCTGAAAATTAAGATACAATGTGATGTGAAACTCCTTTTAGGCATTTTGTAGTGAAAATTATTTTTTTGTGGCAGACAATTAGAAGGATATGTAACACAAAGGAATTAGAATGACATGTGAATGAAGACTTCTGAATAGAAAATACCAAGACAGAGGACTTAATTTTTTAGATATCATTTAAAAGTAAAATCCCAGGGCGCCTGGGTGGCTTAGTCGGTTAAGCGTCCGACTTTCGTTTAGGTCATGATCTCGCGGTTCGTGGGTTCGAGCCCTGCGTCGGGCTCTGTGCTGACTGCCGGCTCAGAGCCTGGAGCCTGTTTCAATCTGTGACTCCCTCTCTCTCTGACCCTCCCCTGCTCACGCTGTCTCTCTCTCTCTCTCTCCTACAAATAAATAAAACATTAAAAAAAATTTAAAAAAAAATAAAAAATAAAAAAATAAAAGTAAAATCCCATATGATTAACTGTAAGCCATTATGTCTTAAAAATTACTAATTTCAGTGACTTTTTTTTTGAGAATTAGTTGACATTTTCATTGTCTTACATGTCTGAAGATCTAAATATATATGTATTCCATCTTTACATTTAAGCCTTAGAGAATAAAAGTACTTTTAACGGCTTTTAAAAGTATCATTTCAGAAATTGTTTAGTTACATGGACTATTCTTTAAGGCATAATGTGTATACTTGGTCAGCTCATTCATCAGTCTTCATCCCAAATGAAATATTTTGTTTTACTAAAATAATAAAACTTGTTTTCATCTGTTTCATAAATACTACCTTAGCATAAGTGAATATAAAAACCTGTATCTTGCCAAATTCATTGATATGCTAAAATTTCCTTATATTTCAAACGAAAGTGTTCCCTTTTCTATTTTAAAATTAATAGATATTAATTACAAACATGCAGAAAAAAACAGAAAAAATAAATAACCCATAATCTAGTCATTCAGTACAACTGCTATTAGCATTTTACTGTGTTTTTTTTTTTTTTTTAGTCCTTTTCAATGAATATTTAGGGGTTGTTTTTATATAATTTCACTAAGTGAATATTTTTGCTTTGATTTTAAAATAGATATAAAATGATACAATTATCGAGTTTCATATATAAGGGACTGCACATTGTATTGAGAGCAAATGTTTGAATTTCTACCTAGAATGATCAACAGAAAAATAAAATTTGTTGCCCATTGATCCAGTTTCAAGTCAGTACTTTGATTCATAGAATTTATTCTTTCAGGGCCTTTTAAATGACTTACACAGGTAATCTTTGACTTAATTACGTGAAACTTATATGAATGGCATTCCTTAGCCAGTTAGGATCCATTCCTCCTCGTCTTGATATTATAGGAACTCTTTTTATTCTGCTTCCTTTCTTTGTCTCTTTCTTTTTCCTATTTGCCTTCAATGACAACTGTTTTTTCAACAACTGCAGTTTCAGGAATTGTGAAAGGTTCAGGGAATATGAAGATGATGGAGCACAGTACTAACCCTCAGAACCCTCTCACTTATTTAGTCAGTCTTACTGTGCATTCCTTCTCTTCTCCATCCTTCTGTCCCTTTTCTCACTATTAGGCTCACCCCAGTGCCTGGTTCCATTGAGAGTACAGCATTTCTTCTTTTTGTTATTGATAATAGAGGCAACAACTTAGTTAGAGATGCAGAGTTAAATATTAGAGCCAGGTTTAAGGCTTCGTAGCCATTGTTGTTCTTCCTTGTTTGAAATTGTAATCTTCCTCCTGGGACCTGTTTGCTTTTGGAGATTTTTGTCCATCGTCATCTCTTAGCTTCTGTATTTTCAATGTGAATCATACAGAAAGCATTATAGGCCCTGACTCTATTTTAAAATGTACATGGATAATTTTAAATCTATTTTAAAACTAATATATTATTTTCTGTTTATTTTATCACATATTTGCAGTGCTTCAGATTAAATGTGTTGACCTAAAGTCCTAACCACCATTTGAAATATTTTTCTTTGAACATACATTCCACATAGCAAATGCATGATAAACAAATAAATATTAGAAATACAATGTTAAAAAATAGATTGCCGGGGCGCCTGGGTGGCTCATTCGATTAAGCATCTGACTTCGGCTCAGGTCATGATCTCATGGTTCATGGGTTCAAGCCCCGTGTCGGGCTCTGTGCTGACAGCTAGCTCAGAACCTGGAGCCTGTTTCAGATTCTGTGTCTCCCTCTCTCTGACCCTCCCCTGCTCACGCTGCCTCTCTCTCTCTCTCTCTCTCTCAGAAATTAAAAATAAAAATAGATTGCCTGTCTGTAAAGGCCAGATTATAAAGATTTTATATGCTAATGGCTTTAATTATTTAATCACAAATAAAAATACTGTGAAAAATTATACTTCTAGGAAAGATTGTTTAGAGCAAACTTGATTTCCCAATAAAATTGGATCATTGATTTTATTACAGTTTTATTCAGAAAAATTATACTGAAAAAGATATCTAAAAAAATACATGCTACATGTACTTTAGATTGTTTTTTTAAGGCCTTTCATTTCTATTTGCTACCCCCCTTTTCTTTTGCATTGTAAATCTGATTTTAAAATAATGGTAGTTTATCTTGTAGCTTTATATTACACTCACATCTGTATGTAATTTTTTAAGTTTGTTTTGACTGAAGTACATTGTAAAAGGTTATAGTGACATTAGCTATTCTCTTACCTGTTATCCCCTGTTCATTACATTCAGTCTTCCTCCCTTCCTCCTACCACACATATATATTCTTTGTCTTCCCTGTCCAATTTACTTTCTTTATTTTTGCCTTGTATGGTTAAATTTTATTTAAAAAATGTAAGAGATACTTTGCTTATGGAATGTATCTTCCCATAGGCTGTGTTTTATTTTATTGTTAGGATTATCCATTGTTTTTAATGTTACTGCCTTTTCTGTTCCTTCCTTTATCTTAGATGACTTTTGTAGGAAAAAAACTCTTCTTGATACGTTTTCTCTGTTGTGCTTTGACTTCTCAGAACATTGGAAAACCAAAAAGGCAGTGGAGTAAAGAAGAGCCCTATGTTGTGTGGACAGTATCCTGTTAAAAGTGAGGGAAAGGAGCTGAAGATAGTTGTACAGCCTGAGACCCAGCATCGAGCTCGGTACCTGACTGAGGGTAGCCGTGGCTCAGTAAAGGATAGAACACAGCAAGGCTTTCCTACCGTCAAGGTACTTATTTTATTTAGCAATGTACAAAGAATTTTCACCAGTTTTCTTACTAGTCATTTTGTTTTGAGCTAGCAACAGCTGCCTAAAATAGATGGTGGAATTACCATATGTAATGGAAATTAAAGCAAATCTGACTGAATAAGCCCAGTATTGTTACTTTAATTTGAATTTGAATTTAGATGAAAGGGGAGGTGAGAATGTGTTGTCAATAATATTTGGAAATTATGAATTATGTTCCCCTTATATTTGACATTGGTAGCAATTATATTCAGTTCTTCCCAAACTTAATATTTAAGAAGAAATTTTGAAGTAAATTCAAGGAAATATTATAGAAATTATTGTAGACTCAGAAAATAAGGTTTTTGAGATGGCTAAAGAAATCAGGACTATGCATCTCAGAAAAGAATTTGTTGATATATAATTCAAATCTTCAGTTTGAGAAGTAGGATATCAACTGATTTTTCATCTTTTAAGAATTTAGACTAAAAGAAAAAAGGGGCCTTAAATTTCAGCCCCTGGGGAACTTTGTTACAAAGAATATTTCTCCTTGAAGATAAGCCAAAAAAAAGTGAGTGGGGGATGTTTAACAAGTGTTTCTACCCCCTTGTAAAACATTAAATGGAGGAATTTTGACTAGTCACATGGTAAATTCTTGTTAAACCCAGTTTGTGTAAATGTGTTACTATTTACTTGGATTGCCTTTCATTTTAAATTTTAATGAAATAATGGTAGAAATTTAGGATCAGGAAACCTATCCATGGCCATTAATAAGGTGGTTAATAGTCCCATGTACAATATTATTCCTATCCGTCTGCTACTCATCACACCAACCCATCCTCAGTCCCCTAAACTCGGGAGAAATAATAGGTAAATGAGAAATTTAAGTTATGCTTTTTATAAATATTTGTCTAACCAGACATTTTGATAGTTTGGTCAGTATTTTTAACCCAAATTGCTCTGACTTTAAGTTATGCTTTGTTTAAGTATTCCCTAGTCAGAAATATTATTAGATTACTTGCCTGTGATAGGGAGTGACTTGACCTTTAACGTTTATTCATTCATTCAACAAATATGCACCTTTTTCTGTGCCAGACACCCTTCTAGGTACTGCTGACAGTTTAGGTGGATTGCTCATTTGTCTACTTATTTCCCTTATGATATCATTTCACAGAGATATTGCTATACGGTTGCAAAAAAGATTTATATGAATCTTTTAAAGTACTTTGGTGTACATTGTACAAGCTATTTTGTGATTTTATACATTCTATATTAGTAGCTTCAGTATTTAACTATAAACCTAAACAAAAATCAGCATTGGATTATAATTTATGAAAACTTGTTAGAGACCCTATAAGGATCCATGGATCCTGGCTTGAACTAACACTTTTTCACACCATGATATTTTGGCCCAGAATTTCATGATGTTGTATGTATATATCTAATCTATGCCAATGAGCTATATTTCCTTATTATTTTTATAGTTGCACTTCAAATACTTTTCTATTCAAAAAGCTTTAAAAGAGTAAAAATTCAGTATGTGTACACATTTGATGATGATGATGATAATGATGCCACTAACATAGTTTGGTGAATTTTCTGTTAGCAGTGGTGGTAAATTTTGACTAACTCACATGCTTGGCAGTCCATAAATCTATAAATACCTAAAGGACTGTGTATTCATTTGCATCCGGTTGTACAAATTAATTATAAATGACAACTTATCATTAAATATATAACATTTTAATTAAAATGTGATTATTATAGATTTAAAACTTATGATTTCCTGCAAAAACTTAGCCAACTCTCCTTTTTATGAAAATATTTTCCTTTTGGTTTTCTTGAGGTTAAATCATTTCTTTATTGTTATCCAGTTATAAAGGTAGAACTTGGCTTTAAATGTTTAATTTAACAGTTAGACTATTTGAAAGGCTTATTTGAGTTTATGTTCCATGTTATCTCACTGCAGCTGGAGGGCCATAATGAGCCAGTAGTGTTGCAAGTGTTTGTGGGCAATGACTCTGGTCGAGTGAAACCACATGGATTTTATCAGGCCTGCAGGGTAACTGGGCGAAATACAACTCCCTGTAAAGAAGTGGACATTGAAGGCACTACTGTTATAGAAGTTGGCCTTGATCCAAGCAACAACATGACACTGGCGTAAGTACTTAGTAAAAATTTTTTCAATATACATTACACTTTTGCAGTGGCCAGGAAAAATTTTTAGCTTCTAATGTAAAAAAATATTTTGAATATTTTATTAAAATGTTTTGAACATAACAAATATAAAAATAGATTAATGTAGAATGGTAATTGGTCAGAATGAACTCTTTTGCCCTTTGCCATAGAATTCCCATGATGAAGGACAAGGAAATAAAAGCCAGGTGGAATAATGGCTTTTTTGGAAATAATATGGACTGATTTGTTAGGATTAGTAAAAGTAACATTAAAAATAAAAACTACAATTTGATTTGCTCTCCTAAATTCTTAATATTTACCTTTGCGACCATTCATGGTACCTTGACCCATCTTGATTTGAAAAAGCATGTTGGTGTTTTAAATTCACCTTCTATTTTTATTTTCCTATATTAAAGAAGAATATGTACTAGGAATATGTTTTTTTTTCCCATCATATGCATTTTCATTGCCTAAAAAATATTAGCAGTGTTAATGATTTAAGTTTAATAAAATTTTTTTTCGAGTGAGGCAAATCATGAGACACTCTTAAATACTGAGAACAAACTGAGGTAGGGGAGAGGGGAAAATGGGTGATGGACGTTAACAAGGGCACTTGCTGGGACAAGCACTGGATGTTGTATGGAAACCAATTTGACAATAAGCTATATTAAAAAAAATTTTTTTCTTAAGCCTTTGTTAAGGATTTTTATCCTAAAGTTGAACCATAACAGCAACATATATATTGATAAGAGGTAGACTTATGTTGTAATTATTTGTATTGGAAAGCTAATGCCATTTCTGTGTTTAGTTTTCAGTTTCCTTTTGAAAGCCATTTTGAATATGAGGTTAATTGGAAAAGAAAATTTTTGAAAAATAGTAGACTTGTTTCTTAACTTTTGAAAATTATAAAAACGTATGTAGTGGAAGAAAGGAAGGGAGTTACTGATTATAAAAATAGTACGTATCTTTATAAGTTGAAAATACAGAAAAATAAAAAATGATGAATAAAAGTTAATAATAATAATAATAAAAAGCTAAGAACATACCTCTGAAACGCCAACTTCCCCAAAATAACCACTTTTTTGTTATGTATCTTTCCATCCTTTTTTTCTGATAAAATAGAAATAATACTGTACCTACTGTTTTATGACCTTGCTTTCAGTTACCATCAGCATTTTCCATATAGTAAATATTTTATAGCATGTATTTTAATGGCTATGTAGTGTTTCATTCTTTTGGGGACAGTTTGTGCTAGTTTTTTTTTTCTTTAAGTAAAATTCATTGCTGGGGCGCCTGGGTGGCTTAGTCAGTTAAGCGTCCGACTTTCGCTTGGGTCATGATCTCACAGTTCGTGGGTTCGGGCCCTGCGTCGGGCTCTGTGCTGACTGCCAGCTCAGAGCCTGGAGCCTGTTTCAGTCTGTGACTCCCTCTCTCTCTGACCCTCCCCTGCTCACGCTGTCTCTCTCTCTCTCCTAAAAATAAATAAAACATTAAAAAAAAAATTAAAAAAAAAAAAGTAAAATTCATTGCTTCTATTTTAATATCTGAATTAGCTGCAAAAATAAAGAGGCTACATTTATCTATCCATCTATCTATTTATTTCAAGTTTATTTATTTTGAGAGAGAGAAAGAGCATGCAAATGGGGAAGGGGCAGGGTGGGGGGAATGAATCCCAAGCAGGTTCCACACCACCAGCACAGAGCCCAATGTGGGGCTTGAACTCAAGAACCCAATATTATAACCTGAGCGAGAGTTGGATACTTAACCTAGAGTCACCCAGGCACCCCCATTTATATTCTAAAAGTAGCAATTGGGGCACCTGGCTGGCCTAGTTTGAAGACTGTATGACTCTTAATCTCAGGGTCATGAGTTTGAGCCCCATGTTGAACATACTTTAATCAATTAAAATAAAAATTTAAAAATGGACTAGGGTGCTTAGGTAGCTCAGTTGGTTAAGTATAAGGCTCTTGATTTTGGCTTTATCTTGTGGTTGTGAGATCAGGCATATGTGGGGCTCTGTGCTGGGTGTGGAGCCTGCTTGACATTCTTTCTCCCTCTCTTTCTGCCCCTCCCCTGCTTGCACACTCTCTCTTTATCTCTCAAAAAAAATGGCAAAAGAATTTCTTATAAACTATTACTTATGTTCAGATTTTGAATAGTGATTTTACTTTACTATTTTTGCATTATTATTGTAAATGAAAAGTTGTCAAGATTAAAAAATTATGAATATTGAGAATTTATCCTTCTGTATTTTTTGAATTTGGAATCTTAAGATTGTATTACATATTCAAAACATTAATAATTAGCAAATTTTGTTGAAAGAAACTTACTTGGGGGCCCCTGGGTGGCTTAGTCGGTTAAGTGTCCGACTTTCGCTCGGGTCATGATCTCGCAATTCGTGGGTTCGAGCCCCACGTCGCGCTCTGTGCTGACTGCCAGCTCAGAGCCTGGAGCCTGTTTCAGTCTGTGACTCCCTCTCTCTCTGACCCTCCCCTGCTCACTCTGTGTGTGTCTCTCTCTCCTAGAAATAAATAAAAAACATTTAAAAAATAATAAAAAAATATATGTTTAAAAAAAAAAAAAGAAAGAAACTTACTTGGTTAAGAATATTATGCTGTTTATATAACAGGAAATATTGGTTAATGTATTTTTTTCTGTGTTAGGGTGGACTGCGTAGGGATATTGAAATTGAGGAATGCTGACGTTGAAGCCAGAATTGGAATTGCTGGTTCCAAGAAAAAAAGCACTCGTGCCAGATTGGTTTTTAGAGTTAATATCACAAGGAAAGATGGCTCCACTTTGACACTGCAAACACCTTCTTCTCCAATTTTATGTAGTAAGTAAGAAAATCTGTATCAAGGGTTTTGTTTTGTTTTCTATTAATTTTTAGACATTGCTAAATTTCCGATGTTTCATAGACTATAGCTTGTTTTTTTTGTTTTTTTTTTTTTTTAAATGTTTTTTTTATTTCTAGGAGAGTGAGAGAGACAGTGTGAACAGGGGAGGGTCAGAGAAAGAGGGAGTGACAGACTCTGAAACAGGCTCCAGGCTCTGAGCTGGCAGTCAGCACAGAGCCCGACGCGGGGCTCGAACCCACGAACCACGAGATCATGACCTAAGCGAAAGTCAGACGCTTAACCGACTAAGCCACCCAGGCGCCCCTCATAGACTGTAGCTTGTAATCATGCAAAATTTGAAGCATTTTGAAAGTTGTAGTCAGATTTTCTAGACTACACAGGGATAATTGCAAGTAAAGTTGAAAAGATAAGTAGTATTTTGTAGTTCCTTATTATTATCCCATACTAATTTTTAAGGTAATTTGAGGGAACACCTGGCTGGCTCAGATGCTAGAGCATGTGACTCTTTTTTATTTTTCTTTAATTTTTTTAAATGTTTTATTTATTTCTGAGAGAGAAAGAGACAGTGTGAGCAGGGGACGGTCAGAGAGAGAAGGAGACACGGAATCTGAAGCAGGCTCCAGGCTCTGAGCTAGCTGTCAGCACAGAGCCCGACGCAGGGCTCGAACCCACAAACTGTGTGAGATCATGACCTGAGCCGAAGTTGGATGCTTAACTGACTGAGTCACCCACTGAGTGACCATAGCCACTCTTCTGGAGGCCAGAGCCAGGAGATGCTAAATAATTCAGATCATACCACTTTAGTGGAGACTGGAAAATAGTTGCCAACTTTATTTACTCATTTGCTCTTTTTTTCATTAGTTTGTTTAGTCATTTCTTCATTTTCTGTTTAATTAAGGTATTGTTAAGGTATAAATATATCCGGCTAAAGGTATTAGAGAATACAAAAGAAATAGAAAACATGATTTTCTGAAATATTTTATCTGTAATTATTATCATTTGTTAATTATCACTATTAAGGATAATATATGTCCATATTTCAAAAAGTATATCTCTCAGGGAGGCTGTGTCGGGGGTAGATATGATGGCCCTTAGAAGCTGCAGCACACAGTGGAAGGGATATACAGCTACTGATAAAAGTTAACCTGCTTTGAACTCTGACTATATGCTGGGGTTTTTGTTAAACACTTTATAAGCATTGTATCATTTCCTTCTCTCCATTACCTTATATAGATTCCACTCTACAGTTGATGAAACTAAGACTTAGAGAAATTAAGTAACTTCCTAAAGGTCACATAGTTAGTAAATAGTAAGACCAGGATTCACAGCCTCTTTTAGCCACTATGCTATATTGCCATTATAATCACTTCAAATTACAGTACTGAAACCAAGTTTGAACAATTCATTTCATCCTAGTCATGGCCTCTGGATGGTTAGGGCTGTCATTACAGAATGAGATTGTATTAGTGAACTGTTTCCTCTATCTGGGAGATTTATGTTGTGTAATTTATACTTTATGAATTTAGAAAGTAGATTTCAGTTCGTATTGGGGGATTTTACTTGAATATATTAAAGAGTGAGCCTATGTTCAAGAGCATGTGCTCTCTTAAAAAAAAAAAAAGAAAGAAACAGGCAACAGTAGATGCATCAATAGGGTACAATGGAAACATTAGGAAAGAACATCTTGTTTGGAGGTGGTAACACTTGTTAAGTATCTAGAAGGACAAGTAGAAGTAAGCCAGGCAGGACAGAGTTTAGATGAAGAGTTTGATATGATTGGAATAAAAAGATATTATGAAGAATTAGTAAGATTTGAAGCTAGTAGAGCTAGGTAAGATCTCCTTTATAAAGACTTGTGTGTTAAGCTAAAGAATTTGAATTTTTTTTATGCTTTTTTATTTTTTTCTGAGGGAGAGAGACAACGTGAGGAGGGGAGGGTCAGAGAAAGAGGGAGACACAGAATCTAAAGCAGGCTCCAGGCTCTGAGCTAGCTGTTAGCACAGAGCCCGACGCAGGGCTCGAACCCACGAACCGTGAGATCATGACCTGAGCCGAAGTCAGATGCTCAACTGACTGAGCCACCCAGGTGCCCCAAGAATTTGAATTTTAACCTGACCACTTTAGGAAGCTTGAGGCTTGCACTTAGGCTTTGGAGTGAGATATGAGGGAAAAGAAGAGGTAAACATATAAATAATACACAGTGAAACAAAGGACCCAAAATATTTTTATTTTAAAAATTAAAAATAAGAATGTTCCATTATGGGTTTTTGGTTTATGTTTATTTCCATGAATATAACCTTTTTGGCAGGTTTGAGCAATTGGAGCAAAAAGAGGGGTGAAAAGGAAATTGGTTAGTAAGAAGGGTTAGAATTGGAATGGGAGGTAGAAGGAAACAGGAAGATAAGAAGGAGGTAAAAAGAAAGAGGGGCCAAAAGGTGATAGAAGTGGAAGGAAGGAGAGGAAACAGACACTTCATCTTCCAACGAGAAACACTCAGTGGAAAGAAAGGCTGTTGCCAGAATTTATGTGCTTTGTGATGTTGAAAAAGAAGTCCTGCTTCTAATTGTTGGTTTAACAATGACCTTTGGATCCATTGTCTGTTTTTGTTTGTTTGTTTGTTTGTTTTTAAGGCGATAGAAGAATTATCCCCTTTTACATTCTTGACATATTTTTATTTCTCCAGACAATACAGGGATACATATTTTTTTTGTTTAGCTATATTGTTTATGTTATTTGGTGATACTAGATCAAACTAAGAGTATCAGTTTGCATACTTCTTTAGTATCCACCCCCAGTACTGATTTCTTAAATACACAAGGTAAGAAGAAATAGCTTTCTTCACTATAACGTATATTGGATTTTATCTTATTATGCTTATTATATTAAATCTGACTGAATTTAACAAGTTTCCACCTCACCCGTTTCTGTGTATGCCACAACTTTAGGAAAAGGGTAATATCATTGAGTAAACTTTTCCATCTTTTCAGAGACATTATTAAAAAACTTTACTAATTCTTTTGGCACTTTGAAACACTTGCATTGTTGTTTTTCAGTATTCAGATATTGTTAATTTTTTCAGCTTTATTTATTTTCTTAATGTAATACTCATTTTTGAGAGAGAGAGAGAGACAGTGTCAGGAGCAGAGAGAGGGAGACAGAGAATCCAAAGCAGGTTCCAGGCTCTGAGCTATCAGCACAGATTCCAATGCAAGGCTCGAACTCACAAAGTAACCTGAGCCGACACTTACTTGACTGAACCAGCCAGGTGCCCTTTTTCAACTTTTTTTTTTTTTTTTTTTACAAATAGTTTATTGTCAAATTAGTTTCCACATAACACTCAGTGCTCATCCCCACAAGTGTCCTCCTCCATGCTCATCCCTCCTCCCCCCCACATCCATCAGTCCTCAGTTTTTGTCAACATTCAAGAGTCTCTCATGGTTTGCCTCTCCCTTTCCCCCACCATTTCCCCCCCTTCTTCTCCCCCTTGTTCCTCCGTCAAGTTCCTCCTAATCCTCCCATACGTGCAAACATATGATATTTGTCCTTCTCTGCCTGACTTATTTCGCTCAGCATAACACCGTCAAGGGCCATCCACGTTGCTACACATGGCCAGATTTCATTGTTTCTCATTGCCATGGAGTATTCCATGGTATAGATAAACCACATCTTCTTGATCCATTCGTCTGTTGATGGACACTTAGGCTCTTTCCATTTCAACTTTATTTTTGAGGCTACTATTTGATAAGCACCTAGAAGCACATCGTTTTTGTAATACCAGAAAGTGGCTGCTTTTTTGTGTTATAATTTTTAAAGCAGTGTGATCACTTTGAAGAACTGGTTTACTAATTACTTAAAAATAAAACAGTTAATGCTTAAATAATACTGACTTTACTTGTGTTTAGTATGGTGGCTGGGCTGTTAGGTAACCATTAAACTTTTTAATAGAAAAGACCTTTTAAGGTCAAAATTTAAAAGTTAAATTATCTTGAACAGTAACAGACTAGTTCTTTGTGTAATGTAAATAAAAGTATGTAGAAGATATATACACATTGTACCTTCAAAGAAGCCTCATTTGGCCATCTAATGACCTTAATACATAAAAGGAAAAAATGAGATAGTGAAAAAAAGTTTTGATAAGCACTACTGAAGAGGAATTTCCACATAGTATTTGAAAATGGGGGAAAAGGTTATAGACTTTCCATTCATTTTGTTAATACAACGTGTTCAGATAATTTTTCACCTCTCATTGTTTTCTACTCAAAATAATATTTAGTATTTTTTTTAATGTCCTTTCAAAACAAATATCCAGTTCCAAAGTTACTCTAAAAAGCTATAAATTAGGGGCACCTGGGCAACTCAGTCCATTAAGTGTCCGACTTTGGCTCAGGTCGTGTTCTCACGTTTTGTGGGTTCAAGCCCTTGTTGAGTTCTGTGCTGACAGCTCAGAGCCTGGAGCCTGCTTCAGATTCTGTGTCTCCTTGTCTGTCTGCCCTCCCTCCTTTGCTCATGCTCTGTTTCTCTCTCTCTCTCTCTCTCAAAAATAATCATTAAAGAGCTATAAATTAGTTAATTCTTCATTTAAAGGGGATATATAATTGCTACCGTTGACCAATAACCGTTTCCTTTCTCTTGATACATTAACCCTATGTGTTCTAAGCAATATGTATGGATATACATTCACAATATCTTTTAAACTCTTGGACATTGCTAAAAATGTCATTTGCTGTTTAAATATTTAATAAGGATACTTACTAGTTTGTATCAATAAGTGAGGCTAAATGATGTCGCAGTAACAAAAAAATTCAGTGGCATTCAACACTAGTTCTACTTCTCCCTCGCTTTATGATAATATTGACTGCAGTTTGGAAGTGGATCCATTTTCTTCACTGGGATCCAGGCTGAAGAGCTGCCCTTATCTGGAACTTTGCCATTTTTGTAGCAGAAGAAAAAAGGAAATGGTGGAACCATGTGAGGTTCTTATAAAGCTTTTCCTTAGAACTGGCACGTTATTTCAGTTCACATTTCATTCTACAAACAAGGCACATGGCCAATCCTGATGTCAGTGGGGCAAGAATTAGAGCCTGTCTATGAGGAAGGACCTAGAGAAAGAGGCAGTGAAGTTTTGACATAAGTATTTCCCATATTATATTCTTATAAAGATAAACCTATTTAAATATAGAAGTGTCTAAGAAAAAAAAACTTTCCCTAAATTTAGTGAAATATCTTACTAATTTAGAAGTTGGTGAGTTGTACAAGCCATATTTACCTTTGCAGTGCATATGTTGTGAGGGTTTACTAAAACACCAAATTGTATAATCTGTATCAAAGTGCTTAACCTCCTGGGGAGCAGTTTTTTTTGAGTACTTAACTGGTATTTATTTGCGAACACCAGCATCCCAGAAAGTACTTTGGTAGAAAACCAGTTCTTAGGTGTCAGTGAAGAAGAATGTTTCTGGAGTCAAAATATATTGGAGTAACTGTATACTATACTCATTTCTTGCATATTTATTTATAGTGTATATTGAATATTAATTTTGTTCATTTAACTTGAAGCCAATATTTCCCAGATTTACTAGACCTGGAAACCTGTTTTCCTAAGCAATACCTATTAAATTCTTATGGAAATCCTGGCATGAGGAAGTTGGTAGGCTAATGATAATTAATTCATTAGATCTGGTGCCCCAGTACCTTTCAACTTCTTTGTGTTTTGTTTTTTTAATGTTTGTTTATTTTTGAGAGAGAAAGACAAAATACGAGTGAGGGAGGGGTAGAGAGAGAGAGAGAGCGGGAGACTCAGAATCTCAGTCTCCAGGCTCTGAGCCGTCAGCACAGAGGCCAACATAGGGCTCAAACCCAAAAACCATGAGCTCGTGGCCTGAGCTGAAGTCAGCCACTTAACTGACTGGGCCACCCAGGCACCCCTCAGCTTCCTTGTTAATTTTAGCAGTGGTTAGTTAGTCTAAACATTTAAAAACCAGTGCATTTTATTTCTTAAGCTCAGGTTATCCTAATTTAGGGACATCCCCTGGTAGGAAAAACTATTCTAAACTGGATTCAGTCTGTTTTTAGGTGTTCTTCTGGTATGAGGCCTCTGAGTCCTGGGTGTAGATCCTTAAAGAAACCATCATTACCACTCAGAGGCACACATTGCCTCAGAAATCTTGTACTGTAATGGCAAAGCATAGCTGACATTTTTGAGGTTAGGATTGTGGGACAAGCTTGTTTTTAAACAGAATTTTTAAAAAATATTATTAAGACAAAAAAATGACTGAGTTCACATTTTAGAACTTTATTATTCACATAATGAGAAAACAAGGATGACATATAATAATGAAAACCTCGTCTTAGACATTAATCCATCCCTACAAAATCTTTTAAGCATTACTAAAAATTAATAGGGCCTTTCTGTTGTTGTATTTTTTCTGTTAGGGTGAAAGTTATTTTGCACAGTAAAGGAAGTAAAACTCAGGGGTCAACAAAGATGGCTTCTTTAGAACTGGATAATTGAGTTGATTTTAGAAAAGAAATACGTGTTGGCGGTTCTTTTTATGGAATGCTTCTGTGTACCCACAGCTCAGCCAGCAGGAGTGCCAGAAATCCTAAAGAAAAGCTTGCATAGCTGTTCAGTGAAAGGAGAGGAAGAAGTATTTTTAATCGGCAAGAACTTTCTGAAAGGAACTAAAGTTATTTTCCAAGAAAATATTTCTGGTAAGTAGGCATAGTACTGGTACTGAGACTGTCACACATTATACTTTGTTATAAAGATAAAATAATAGTTACAAAGTAAAAAAGTTTCAAAATTTTAGTAAATTACTATTTTTATTTCAGATGAAAATTCTTGGAAGTCAGAAGCTGAAATTGACATGGAATTATTTCATCAGGTATAATTTAAGCCTTTCTGTAGTTTGTTTTGTTTTTAGTTTAATTGTTTGCTCTCTGAGAAATTCAGTTTTGTTCTGAAATTTTCCTGAATCAACAGATTAAATTTCTTCTTTATGTGGGTTTCATATAAATCATTTAGGTTTCTTTCTTGAGATTCTTTAATTGAAATAGAATTATTTCTACAGTTCTCTGTTTTTAAAAATTAGAAGCATTGGTGAATTAGAATTGTTTATAAATGAGATATTTCCTTTCTAAAATTTCTTTGCTCAGAGCATTTGGATTATCTTAACCTACTATTTGGTTAAATCAAAGGTAAACGTATTTGTTGAGTACCTGCTGTGTGTCAAGTGTTCTATGTTTGTCAGTTACTTTTTTGCAGAGGCACTATTTGTTATACTTCTGTTAAAGAGTCTATATTTGTAGGACTTCACCATGTATGTTATTCTCAAAATAACAAGGAAAAAGAGATTGAAAACAAGGATAAAAAACTGACTTAAGAATTAGGATGTAGAACAAATGATGTCAAACTTACAGAAGTTGGTACTAGCAGAGAAGACGAGGATAAATTTATGAGCAAAGCAGATAGAAGGCATATGTAGAAGAGAGTGGCATATTTAGGTGTATATCACAGAGAGCAAAACAGGAACAAACTAATGTGTAAAATACCCAAAGCGTAAAACTTAACCATAAAATGCTAAATTTAAGATGTATATCCATTATTACATATTGCCAAATTCAAAGCTAAGGGCCATAGTATTCCTTAGGGCTGCTCTCACTTCAGATACCAGCCACAAGTTCAGTGGTTTCCTGACCACTCTCGTTTTTTAACAATTGATTTCAAATTTAGGGATTCCCACTCCCCACTCAGATTTGCTAGAATAACTTACACAAGTCAGGATGCACTATGTTTAATTTCAGTTTTATTACAGCAAAAGGACACAAATCAGAACCAGCCAAAGGGAAAGAACCAGCGTAGAGCAAGGTCTGGGAAGATCCCGAAGGCAAAGCTTTCGTTGCCCTCAGGGATACCTTACACTCTCAGCACATCCATGTGTGACAGTGTGCAGAGTATTATCAATCAGGAAGTTCACCCGTGTCCACAGTTTTTGTTTGGGCCCAGTTACATACTGCCCATGCAGCTAATCTTGAGCTTCCAGTTCCACTAGAGGTTGGAACTGATATAACATATTCCAAAGTCCCCTTCATAAATCACATTGTTGGGGCGTCTGGGTGGCTCAGTTGGTTGGGTGTCCAACTTTGGCTCAGGTCATGATCTCACAGTTTGTGGGTCGAAGCCCCGCTCAGGCTCTGTGCTGACAGCTCAGGGCCTGGAGCGTGTTTCAGATTCTGTGTCTCCCTCTCTCTCTGCCCCTCCCCTGCTCATGCTTCGTCTTTCTCTGTATCTAGCAAAAATAAATAAAATATTTTTTAAAAATCGCATTGTTAGACTATTCAGCAGTCAGAGGCCCCATTCAGGGATACTACTGTCAGACAGGAAATTCCAGGGTCTTCGAGATGACCAAAAACTAGACCTTAATTGGGGTAAAGTATATTCTTTACTACAAGGTATCATATAAAGTGGAACTACATAGACAAATGCTTTGTAGAAAGTTTTTCTCTAGGTTTATGCTGCCACATGCTGTCAAAATGAGATAGTAGGACTTAACAGTCATTCTTTTGTCACATATACCATCAGGCAATCTGTCTTTTTAAAAAATGTTTATTAAATATTAAATTTATTAACTCATAAATGATAAATATTAATTTATTAAAAATATTAAAATAATGTTTTTTATTTATTTTTGAGAGAAAGAGAGATCCCAAGCAGGGGAAGGACAGAAAGATGGGGGGACAGAGAATCTGAAGCAGGCTCCATGCTGACAGCAGAGAGCCTCATGCAGGGCTCAAACTCACAAATCGTGAGATCAAGACCTGAGCCGAAGTTAGCTTCTTAACCAAATGATCCACCCAGACACCCCTGGGCACTTTCTGTCTTAACTGAGAGTTAAGACTCTGTTCTAGCACTTGCTTTATCACTAACAGTCTTTGTTAGCTAAATAAGCTAGAAAACACTTTTGTGTTTTTAATCTATAAAATTTTACTAGATTGGGGCACCCGGGTGGCTCAGTTGTTAAGCATCTGACACTGGCTCAGGTCATGATCTCACCGTTCATGAGTTTGAGTCCTACATTGAGTAAGCTTGAGCCCCACTTAAGGCTAACATGAGCCCTGCTTCAGGTGAGCCCTGCTTCTCTCTCCCTCTTTGTCTCTCTGTCTCTACCACTCACTCACTTGTACCCCTTCTCTCTCAAAAAAAATTTTTTTACTAGATTATTTGAGGTTCCTTCTGACTCCAACATTTTATGACTTCTTATATAACTTGCAGGATCAGACCATTCCCCTTCTCCACGAACAACAGAGGCTTCCTTTGGAGGACTTCTAGAGGTTAGGGGCAATGTGATATGACTCTTCTTTCTTCCTCATAATATTAAGCACTTAACAGACACTCATAAAAAACTTGTTAGTTCATTTTATTTACTTTGAAGAAAAAGATGACTCTGGGGTCTGTGGTTCCTTTTTCTTCCTGAGGGCACTTCAAACCCTAATTCCACCCAGGATTTTACATGCCTATAGTTTTCGTCCTGACTGAAGGATAATTTATCCATGCAATACTTCTGTGTGTGCCATAAACGTGTTTTGGGTTTTGATGAGTTGGTTAGATAAATGTAAACTCCCTTGCTAGTAATATTCTATCTTTCTTTCTATTATCTTATCCTGTAATGCAGTTTTTTAGATAAGAAAACTAATTCTGGAGACTGAGAAACTCACCCTATAAATTGTACAAAGTATTAATAAGATGTCCCCAAACAAATTACAGTTGTACGTTGCTGTCTCATATAAAACTAAATATTAAGAAGTCATTGTTCCTTTTCCTCCCTCCTTCTCCTTCTCTTCTTCTTCGTCTACCTCCTCCTCTCCCTCTTCCTTTCTCCTCCATTCTTTCCTTTCATCCTTTTTTCCTTCCTTCTTTACCTTCGAGACATGGAGTAGTTAATATTCTTAAAGCACTTTTTTGCTGGGTAGTTAATGCCAGCTACCATAGATTAAAGAAGAATAATCATAAAAATAAGACATGATGGAATAAAAAGGAATTAATGTCCTTACTTGGTAGCTCTGTCTAGAGGTCCTGGGGTTTTTGGAAGCAAGTATGTATAACAAATTAAAACATAATATGATTTTTCATTAATTCTGTGATTCTGCTCTTCATTTTTAAGTTTTCATCTTCAGAGAAGTTTCTGTCCTTTTTTTTCTTAAGGGACTTTCTGGGGAGTGTTTTAGAATGGGATCACAGTGGAGATATAAAGAATTGATCCAATAGATTATATTAAAATTTTAAAAATTAACATTTAGGGAGTGCTTGGCTGGCTCAGTCAGTGGAGCATGTGACTCTTGATCTAGGGGTTGTGGTTTTGAGCCTCACATGTAGAGATTACCTAAAAAACAATAAAATAAAATCTATTAAAAAAAATTAAACATTTAGGGGTGCGTGGGTGGCTTAGTTGGTTAAGCGTCCGACTTTCGCTTTTAAAAAAAGGTTTTTTTAATCTGTATTATTTTTGAGAGAGAGACAGAATGTGAGTAGGGGAGAAGCAGAGAGAGAGGGAGACACAGAATCTGAAGCAGGCTCCAGGCTCTGAGCTGTCAGCATGGAGCCTGACGTGGGGCTCAAACTCAAGAACACTGAGATCATGACCTGAGCCGAAGTTGGCATTTAACCAACTGAGCCACCCAGGCGCCCCTAAAAGTTTTAAAATAAAAACTAGGAGGATACCTCACAAGAACATCCATTCAATCATCTCTTTAACTGTAGTTAGTTTCTGACATAGTTACAGTGTTTAAACAAAAGAGTAAAATTAAGAGTAGACCAGATTGAAGAACTGTTTCTTAGAAATTGGATCATTGCAGGTACATTTTTGATGACCTCGTGAACAACTGAATTTGTGCTCTCTGATTTTTGTCCCCCAGTATCTGTGGACATACACACATACACATGTTTTTTCACCTTGCTTAAAAATGTGTTTTGTTTTGTTTTGTTTTTGAGATGGCTAACTGGGCCTAAGAAACCTAATTGCTATAAGTCAGAAGCTGTTTTGACTATGTCAGAGTGTTTTAAGATAGCTTAGAAACAAATTAAGTGCTCGGAAATTGAAACATTGACCTTGATACCACTTGTCACTTGATCTGTTCAGCTGAATCAACCAACTATAGTCTAGCTAAATAAAAAATGTCACCAAACCACATTACCCCCAGTTGTCACCATTGGCCACCTGCATGTTCACATCCTCAGTAGAAAAACATAATCATTACCCCTTAATATTCCTTTCCAGTATTGTAATGTACTAGGGAAGAAGGGCATAAGTCAGATACGGTTAATGGTATCTTCCAAGATACTCAGTGGTATCACGCCTTGAGTAAGTGCTGGTGAACCATTTATGAACTTTTTTCTATACCGATGCTTCTGCCACTATTCTGACAAAAAAGAACTGATTTGCTCGGGTTTGAGTACACCGAACTCTGTTTGACTTAAAATGAGAACGTGAATAGGAAGCAGTGTAAAAATTGCATTGCAAAGTACATTTCACAATTAATGTTGTACAAAATACATCATAACTGACATTGTGCTTGATGGACATATTTTTCCCTTGAAATTTATTCATTCTTTTATTCAACAAATATATTTGAATGTATTTTGTGTAAGGTGCTTAACAATGAATATAGAATGAAAAAGAAAACATCCTAGGAGCTTACATTTTTGTGATTGGAGAGAGACAAAAAACAAGCAAATAACCACAGTAATTTCAAGTGGTGCTAAATGCTGTTTTAGAAATAAACAAGATTATGTAACCAGGTTGGGAGGGTTACTTTACCTACTTTAGATAGGATGGTCCTAGAAGGCTTCTCTGTAGAGGAGAATAAGCCCTGAAAATGGATAAGGAATTAGCCATTTGAAGAGGTGAAGGAAGAACATTCCAGTGGGAGAGACCAGGAAGTTGTAATGCCTCTGAGGTAAAAAAAAAAAAAAAAATGAATTTAGTATATTAAAAGAATGGACTGAGAAGGTCAGTGTAGCCAGAGTGTAACAAGCTGGGAGAGAATGGAAAAGAGATATGGTTGACAGGAAAAGCACCTTGTAAGCCATTGTAAAAACATTAAAGACAGTTTTAAGATTAATGTCCTGATGGCTGTGAATCTGAGCTTTAAAATACATTTTTTCCCCTAGTCAGACTTTTTACACTTTACCACTAACGGGAAATGGACTTAATTATAAATTTTTACTTAAATTATCAAATTTTTAATTTAAATATTGCTTCTTTTTTGACTCTTGTTATTTCCTTTAAATTTAGAATCATCTTATTGTGAAGGTTCCCCCATATCATGACCAACATATAACTTTGCCAGTATCTGTGGGAATATATGTAGTGACCAACGCTGGAAGATCTCATGATGTTCAGCCATTCACTTACACTCCAGACCCAGGTATGTCAAAACAAAGAATTCTCATCAAAGCCAATAATTTTTTCTGGTTCTTTGGAAGCTATTGAAATCCAGCCAACCAAAATGAGAACGTTGTATGCTAAGATGAATTGATACTAAGGACATTATTTCCTAAGAAGATGGCCACCAAACACTGCTTTTGCTGTTACATTAAGGTTGTCATTTCTGCCATATGCTCTCCTGGTGTAAGAAAAGCTAGGAATGCTCTGAAGTCCTACTTTTCGAAATTACACCATGCAGATTACTTCTTAGTAAGAATGGCCATTCATTAAGGACCTTTTTTGTGCAGAAAGGTCAAAGTGACAACTTTGGGAAAATGCTAATAGTTTAGTTTGAGTCTGGCTTATAGGCTGCATTTTGGGAGAGGTAAAAGACAGGCTTGGATTGATAAATGATAAAATCACAAATAGAGTTATATGCCTGTAACATTTTCTAATTTGTGTAGTCAAAAACATCAAAGACTGCTGGTTAATAAATATTTTAAATATAAATTTAAGAATTTAGGTAAAATAGTTGCTTTAGAAACCGGAGGAATAAGAGCAATTATAATGCTAAATGGTTAGAAGATCTCTGGGTAAGAAGTATCTTAAGAATGTTTTTTAATGTTTATTTATTTTTGAGAGAGAGAGCAGGGGAGGGGCTGAGGAAGAGAGGGACAGAGGATCCGAAGGAGGCTCTGCACTGACAGCAGAGCCCAGTGCAGGGCTCGAACTCATGAACTGTGGGATCATGACCTGAGCCAAAATTGGACTCTTAACCAACTGAGCTACCCAGGCGCCCCTCTTAAGAATTTTTTGCCTTTATTCTTGTAGTCGCCTGAAAAAGAGAAGCCTTTTCCTAGCAAAAATAGGGAGAATATTTTAGAAAATCAAATTCTTTACATGTGCCATTGATGTAGGCTTAATAATTTCTGCCATGTTTACCATTGCTTCAATTCATTCCGGTCTCAGGCATATGTCAGAATTCGCAGTTCTTCCATATTTATAAGTTTATTATTTGTGTTATTCCCAAATAGTTCCGGAATCAGTAAGGTACAGAGTAAATAAAGGTGGCAGGGAAATAAAGTCCTGGCAAGAAAAAGTAGTGGAAACAATAGCTAGGGCAGAGTTATAACTAGTCTTGATAATAGTTCTATCAGTTAATGTATCTCTTCCCTTTTTAAAAATATGTCTGGATTTCACAGCATTGCTTATTATACACTAGTCTGCTATACAGGTATGCCACAATATATGTAACATTAATGAAATTAATATTTGTCTCAGAATAAAAGACAGGCAGTAAAATTTTCAGACAGAAAAAGGCAAAGTTTAGAAATAATATATTGGTTTCAACAAAAATAAGAAAGAGAAGACACTCAAGGACCACATATTTGATTGCTTTTTTTCTAGGAAGGTCTTAAAAATCAAAGAAGGTTTTATTTAAAACTGGTAGTAGTTCAAGCACTTTACTAAATGCTAATTACTAAATAGTGGCATTTAATATTTTTTGTGACAAGGAGCTTACTCATGCAGCAAAAGCTGGCATAATTGGTACAACAGAACATTCTTCCTAATGAGCTGCTATATCATTTATATGGGAAGGGAAGAAGGAAGTGTGTATGTATGATCAGGGTAAAGATTTTGCAATCCTGAAAATACTGAGGTTTTGCTGTCATTTGTTTGTTTTTATTGATTAATTATGAAAACATCAAGATTTTAAAGTGCTTAGCGTTAGCACTAAGAATCTTCATTTCTTAGTGATAAATGCTGATTATTAGAAATTTCCCAGGGCACCTGGGTGGCTTAGTGGGTTAAGCGTCCTCTCCTGATTTTGGCTCAGGTCATGATCTCACGGTTTGTGAGTTTGAGCCCTGAACTGGGCTCTGCCCTGAGAGCACAGAGGAGACTGCTTGGGATTCTTGGTTTCTCCCTCTGTCTGCCCCTCCACTGCTCACATCCTCTGTCTCTTTCTCTCTCTGTCTCTCTCTCTCAAAGTAAAAATAAGTAAACTTAAAAAAAAAATTTCCCTTTGGTAGAGTGCCAGATAAAACAGCTTTTAAGTCCTCTACTTTATAGCCTATACCAATTGGCTATTTTTGCCCACATTTAGGCAATCATTAACATATGTTTATTCTTTTAATTTTTTTTCCTTCATATTTTGTATTCTATAGATAGCATTCACTCTCAGAAACTCTTAATTGAATAAATAGTAGTATGCAAACTTTCTGATAAGATGTAATGCTTCCGTTTCTGTCTCTATGATACAGCTAATTAAAGAATCTTCCCATAATTTCACTTTTCTGTGTTTTATAAAATGTGATAATCTTTTCAAGTGTATGTGAGAGAGATTAGGACTTCAGGAAAGCTTGATTATAGAAAATTCACACTGTCTCATTATGATAATCCAGTTGCTATTGTGATTCATCTCAGGACTGTGGTTAAACATTTGAATATTCAGTGTATAACTGTAACAGCAAAAACTAGGCTTACCCTAATATTCCTAAATCAGAGTAGAAATGGTGACTATTATACTATTTGTCTAAATATTTGAAAGTTTTAAGTAAACTGGCTAATTAAGTATATCCATCCTCCTAATTTGACCAAGATACTTTCATATCAGCCTGGAAGGCCAGATTTGAATTTAGGATTATCAGGATGCTTAGGAGTCCAAGCTGGATATGGCAGCAAGAATTATGAGAATTAATGTTACCCTATAAAACTATCTAGAAGGACATCTGGCTGACTCTGTTGGAAGAGCGTGCAACTCTTGATCTTTGAGCTGCATGTTGGGAGTAGAGATTACTTAAAAATAAAAAATTCAAAAATCTAAAAAAGAAAATAAAACAATCTTTAAAAATAAATAAATAAAACTGTCTGTGGATTTCTTTTCCATTCATCTCCCTGTATATCATTTGTTGGACCTTCTGTGTAGCACACTAAGATAAATTACTTCATTCTTAGATGTGTACATTTTGTCTCTTTATTCACAATTAACTAGCTTTATGTAGTATCTTTATAAATAGCATTTCACATTGTGATGTCAAAAATAAGAAATTGTGGGGTACCTGGGTGGGTCAGTCAGTTAAGCGACTGGTTCTAAGTTTCCACTCATGTAATGCTCTCATGGTTTGTGAGTTTGCGCCCCATATTGGGCTCTGCACTGTCATTGCTGCCTCCTTTGGATTCTTTCTCTGACCTTTCTATGTGTTTCTGTCCTTTCTCTTTCTCTCTCAAAATAAATAAACCTTAAAAAAAACAAAACAAGAAATTGTAAATAAGGTGATTCAGTTCCCATTCTGAATAAGTGAGGGGATATAAAATAAATACCTTGAAATATAGAAATTAAAATATTTAAATAAAATAATTGTATAGTCATTTGAAGTGAGAGCCTGGAATTTATTTAACTTTATCATTTCAGAACTAAACTTTGTTCTTAGGCCTGTTAAATTTAAAGTTGCCAGTGCACCTGGGTGGCTCAGTTGGTTGAGCATCCAACTTCAGTTCAGGTCATGATCTCACAGTTGGTGAGTTCAAGCCCCAGTTCAGGCTCTGTGCTAACAGCTTGGAGCCTGGAGCCTGCTTCAGATTCTGTCTCTCTCCCCCTGCCCCTCCCCTGCTTGTGCTTTGTCTCTGTCTCTTGTTTCTCTCAGAAATAAATAAATGTAATAAAAAATACTTTAAGTTGCCATAGTAGATATAGTTGATATGACCAGATGTAATAATAGTCCTGCAGTTCTCCATTAATAATGCACAAAGATTTTTTTCCATAGCTTTACAAAAGGAATAATTGTAATGCTCTAAATTCTATATGTTCATCACAGGTGTTTAAAAATTCAGTTCAACTAAATTGACTAATGTTTCTCAATCAGTATTTTTTAATAAATCATTTATGTAGATGAATGGTGAACTTTTTTTCATACTAGTGTTCCAGTGTGTTTGATCAGTTTTAAAAGTTTCATATCAGTCTTCTCATCCTTAATGTGAATACTGTTACAAGAAGGATTTTTGAAAGTTAACTGTTGCTTTTGTTTGGATGAGTGTGTGCTGCTGCCCACTCCGTTGGTAAATTTTAAAGCATCGACTGGTAGTTATAAAAACTCATCTCTGCCTAGATTTTCTGTTAAACAAATAATTTAATAATGTCTTGTGGGAAATATTCTGATGAAGGAACTTTAAGATACATATCTTTTTATGGACAAATTTAAATAAATGCATCAATCTTTTTGTTTTGTTTTGCTTTAATAGCAGCAGCTGGTGCTTTGAATGTAAATGTGAAGAAAGAAATATCTAGTCCTTCAAGACCTTGCTCTTTTGAAGAGGCCATGAAAGGTACCAAGTTGATTCTTTCCAAAAATTATTAATAGGTTATCCTATATATTTTCTCTAGCAAATCTTTGGTTTTCTCTCACATACTTGGAACACTTAGCAGGGTATCTTCCATATCACTAAATAAATGTGTATTTAACTTCACTGAATGCTTGTTTCCCAAGCTGATATTTCCCTTTATTCACCATATGACCAAACTTTTTTTTAAACATATGTTGGGGGTGCCTGGGTGGCTTAGTCGGTTAAGCGTCCGACTTTCACTTAGGTCATGATCTCGCGGTTCGTGGGTTCAAGCCGCGCGTCGGGCTCTGTGCTGACTGCCAGCTCAGAGCCTAGAGCCTATTTCATAGTCTGTGTCTCCCTCTCTCTCTAACCCTCCCCTGTTCACGCTGTCTCTCTCTCTCTCCTAGAAATAAGTAAAAAATATTTTAAAAAAATTTTTTAAATAAAAAAGAATAAAATAAAAAATAAACATATGTTGAAGTAGAGGAGATTTTTATTTTTCATTCCTCAAGGTTAAAAATCTTAAAAAGTATAAAATACAATAATTTATGTAAAATAGAGTTTATAAAGCTTCTTGCTACCAAGTTTAGTATTTGACATTGAAATTTTGAAACTAACGAGACCAAAATTTGAACTATTTTGAGAAAGGTTAACATTTGTAAAGTTTCTTTAGTTTTTTTTAGTTATTCTTTCTTCTGACATTTTTATTCACTCCTTACCAGTAGAGACAATGAAGATAGCTTCAGGATGTTATAATGTGAGAGTAGATTTTTTTCTTTCTGTCTGTCTAGTATTTTTTTTCCAGCTTGCATGCTTTACTCCACGCCCAGCCTATAATAAGTCAGGTGGCTGACACATGGCGATAGGGCCAGAATCAAGTAGGCTTTTTTCTTAATAGATTTCTAACTCAAGTAGATACTCAGTGATAATGCTTTTTTGCCATTATATATGAAAATGTCAATTATACAATGGCCATTGGTTTATTCTTATAATTTTAGCCTTTATTTTTACTTTTCTGCCATGAAATTCCTGTGAGTTAAATCAAATGAAATTTAAAATGAAATGAAAAATACTTAATCAAATACAGTGGGTTTATATATATATGTGTATGTGCAAAATGCAGCATTCACATACTTAACATGTTCATTATGCTTGTCGTTTTAATTTCTGACCATGAACACTTTCAGAGTAGGTTAGTGAGGAGTATGCAGCAGTAAGTCATCTGCCAAGTTTATCTCATTCAACTACAGGAAGACTTACAAAACTATAATGGGTAACAATAGCTAACATTTATTGAATATATATTAAGTGCAGGCAAAATGCCATACTCTTTACTGACACTGTTTCCAAACTCTGTGAGGTAGGTAATTTATTATTCTTATTTCATAGATGAGACAACCAAGGTTCCAGAAAATTACATAATTTGCCCAAGGTCACTTAGCTAATGTTAGCAAAGGAGGGGTGCCTGGGTGGCTCAGTCGGTTAAGCAACCAACTCTTTATCTGGGCTCAGGTCATGCCCTCATAGTTCGTGGTATTGAGCCCTGCATGGATGGCAAAATTGGCAAAACACAGGCCACAGGGGCGCCTGGGTGGCTCAGTCAGTTGAGCATCCAACTTCAGCTCAGGTCATGATCTCACAGTATGTGAGTTCGAGCCCTGCATCTCTGTGCTGTCAACACAGAGCCTGCTTCTGATCCTCTGTCCCTCTCTCTGCTCACTCTCCCTTTCTCAAAATTAAATAAACATTAAAAAAAAAGAATTAGAAACAAGCATACATATACACATGTATGTATATGTATGTATTAATGTATGTATGTATAATATGTATAATAATGTATAATATGTATGTATTAATATGTATATATTAATATGTATTAATATAATTAATACATGTATGTATTTTTCAGAATGAGACCTTATTTTGACAGTTTTATCAAGTGAAATCATGTAAAAATTTTTTGAAGACAAAACATTAAGTTGAATACTAAACTTACGAATTTAATTTTTTCACTTGTCATTTTGGATAGAAGATCATTATTTGGAGATTCCTGATCAATTTAAAAAATAGTAGCTTTCAGAACCAGGAATTTTCCTTCACATATGGATTGTTTCTATGATTGCTTGAAATCAGAGCTTTAGTATAATGCTACAGTGCCATCAGAGAGATATAATTAGGTATAGTTTAATGATGAAGACAGAGCATTATAAATTACTTTTAAATTTGTGTTCTGGCAGGAATCTTCCAAGTGACTTTTTTATAAATAGCCATCAATTACAATAAGATATAGAACTTGGGATGCCTGCGTGGCTTAATCAGTAGGTGTGTGACTCAATTTTGGCTCAGGTCATGATTTCACAGTTCTTGGGTTCAAGCCCCTCATGAGCCTCTGCGCTGACAGTGCAGAGCCTGCTTGGGATTCTGTTTCTCCCTGTGTCTCTGCTCCTTCCCTGTTCACTCACATATGCTGTCTGTCTCTCTCTCTTTCTCTCTCCCTATCTCTCTCTCTTTTTCTTTCTCTCTCTCTCTTTCAAAAAATAAACTTAAAAATTTTTTAAATAAGATTTAGTACTTGATACCCAAATATGATATTATTAAAAGATATTGAGGGGCACCTGGGTGGCTCAGTCAGTTGAGTGTCCGACTTTGGCTCAAGTCATGATCTCACGGTTCGTGGGTTCGAACCCCATGTCAGGCTCTGTGCTGACAGCTAGCTCAGAGCCTGAAGCCTATTTCAGATTCTGTGTCTCTTCTCTCTCTGACCCTCCCCTATTCACGCTCTCTTTCTCAGAAATAAATAAAACATTAAAAAAAGTTTTAAAAAAAGATACTGGAAAGCTTTTGCTCCAAAGTAAATTTCTAATTCCTTAGAAAGGGCTCAGGTGGGAGTGAGTGGAAAGTAAAGTGGATTAAGTGCACTGTGTATATATCCTTTACGCCAAAATAATACAAATTAAATAAGACAAAGCGTACAGTATAAACTGCTGTTAACAGTTTCTTGGGCATATTTCCAGAAAGTTCTTTATATCTGTAGAGTTACCAGTAGACGTGAGGGGACACTCCAGATAGATCACTCAAAGACTCTTTGATGCGGGTTTAGGATCCAGGGATAAAGTATACTTGAGCCTCGAATAATGCGTTTGAACTACACAGATACAGTTATATGTAGATTTTTAAAACTAAATATAGTATATGTATTTGCCTTATGATTTTCTTAATAGCCCTTTCTATTCTCTAGCCTACTTTATTGTAAGACTATAGTATGTAATACATATAACATACAAAATATGAGTTAATCAACTGTTTATTGTTTAGGATTCTGGTCAGCAGTAGGCTATCATTAGTTTTGATGCAGTCAAAACTAATTCTGTATTAGTTTTGATACAAAGTTTTGAAACAATCAGAAGTTCTATGCAGATTTTCAACTGTGTAGCAGGGTCAGTACCTCAAACCCCACGTTGTTCAAGGATCAACTGTATTGATGTGCATTCCCTCATAGTTTCTTTCAGCTTTGTAAGCAGTGGTTAATTAGATGAGTGTGAAAAATAGTTGAGAGCATATACTTTTCTCTGACTGGTTTTAACTATGTAGAAAGGTTTCGAAGCTTGGAGGAGCCATATATCAATCTTATTTTACAGGTGAATAAACCAAGGCTTAGAGAAGTTAAGTAATTTGCTCAAGGTCACACAGCTAGTAACTGACCGAGCTTGCAACTTAGATTTCCCCAAAACTATTATTTCCTCCCCTCTAAATCTTAATTTATACTTGACATATTTGTATTTGACCTATATGCTCCTTGCTGGCAATAAACTTTTAGTAGAGATTGTTCTGACTTTCAAAAACTATCTGCATGGGTGGAAGAGAACACTGTTTAAACTTGTTTGGCATAGAGATGCCTGGATAGCTTAGTCTGTTAAGTGTCTGACTTCGGCTCAGGTCATGATCTTGCAAGTTCAAGCCCTGCGTCAGTCTCAGAGCCTGTAGCATACTTCAGATTCTTTGTCTCTTTCTCTCTCTGCCTCTTACCTGCTCACACTTGGTCTCTCTCACTCAAAAAAGTAATAAACATTAAAAAAATTTTTAAAGGTTGTTTGGCATAAACTATCAATACTAATATTCTGCACAAATTCAAACTGATATTTAGATGGTTAAATCTGTTTATCTTATCTTATGGATTTTCTGAATTGGCTTTAAAGTTCTCCCCTAACTCAGGTAATACACAGACTTTACATGTTTGATTTTTTTTTTTTTTTACTTTTTCACTAAAATATAATTTCCAGGCAGTAGGGCTTTATCTACCTTTTAAGTGTTTTTTTTTCTGTTTGTTTTTTTTTTTTTGAGAGAGAGAGAGAGAGTGCGCAAGTGGATGAGGGACAGAATGAGAGGGATAGAGAGAGAATCCCAAGCAGGCACCATGCTGTTAAGCCCAGCATGAGGTTCAGTCCCATGAACTGCAAGATAATGACCTGCACCAAAATCAAGAGTCAGACACTTAACTAAGCCACCCAGGCACCTTAAGCTTTATACATCTTAATCATCACTGGAACCCAGAGTGGTGCCTGAAACTTTCTACAGGATTATAAATACATAGCGAGAATGTAGGAAAGAAAGGTAGAGTGACATCTCTCAAGCCATTTAATATTGTTTACTGGTCCATTAAGATACACTTGTGGGTTCTGGGATACGATAGTATAGACTCACTTTTCCCTGTTCCTCCCTTCTAAATATACCAGTTGAAATCATTGAAAAACCATAAAACACTTTGAAATATAGAAAGAAGAAAAGTGGACTGACTAGGGACCTCAGAACTTGAGGGCTGACCCCAAGTGAGTTTCCTGGGTTTTCTTTTTATCTACCATTTATCTGAATTGGACACCAGAGAAGTCTGTGATTCAAAACTGGCAACAGGTACAGATGGAAAGAATAAATCAATAAATAAGCATGAATAGCCTGCTCTCAAAGACCAGGAAAGGCAAAGCCTAACAGAGGCATAAGAGGATGACTCATAGCTAGTGGCAGCAGCTGACCCACTGGCAAAATTGGGGGCCAGCTCATAAACGTGGGCCCGACCCACATTTATAGTAGCAACAGCAGAACTTGAGATGGTCAGTCCTCTCCATGCCCCCTACCTGCCAAGTAGCAGTGGGCCAGATATACAGATAGTAGAACCGAGAAGGGCCAAAACACAGGCTTCACGTAAGTCAGCAATAGCAGGCTCATTGGTCTGCAGGAGTGGGAACAGCAGAACCAGGGAACCAACCCATCCCCTGCCCCACACCAAGTCGTAACACACGGGCCTTGTGCTGCCTGTGCTGGTGGTGTCAGCGGCCCTGTGTTTCCCTGTCCTTCCCCAGCAGCAGAGGGAGACCCAGACCTGACAGCACCTGGCCGTCCACCCAAGAGTAAAGGAAGATCCAGGCCAATGTCTCCCAATCTTCTACCTTCCACCCAGTGGTAGAAGGCAGTCCAGTGGCAGAACGTGAAACAGATCCAGGGTATCCCCAGACTCACCCAGTGGCCAGGAGCCCACCCTGACCTTGAAGTTTTTGACCTTTTACCCAGTGGCAGAAGTAGCCCACATAAGTGCTTCTCTACCCCCAGCAGCACCAGCAGAGATAGAATGGGAAGTATCAGGAGAGCAGAGAACATACCAGGAGAAATGTTTCCCTTTATGCAGATCCAGCATGCCTCACCACCTACACCGGGGAGCTCAGGGAAGCATCTTCCATTCTTGTGGGTAGCACCAGCAGAATTCTAGCTGTAGCTCATACATAGCTAAAACAGCAAACAGCAGAATAAGTGTCAGAAAACTAAATTGTTATAGCCCATAGGAAGACTTTGTGCATATGGCTATAGAAAGATTTGTATCTTCATGTGGACAGTAGACAAAATCATTTTTTTGTTTGTCTGTACCAATAGACCTGCCTATTTGTCAGTGGTCTCCTTAGGAGGAATGAAAGATTCTTGCTCAACTTATTCCACCCATTCTCACTTTCCAGAAGGGGGAAAAAACTTTGCTAATAAGAATTATTCTCCAGGGACGCCTGGGTGACTCAGTCAGTTAGGCATCCAACTCTTGATGTTGGCTCAGGTCATGATCTCATGGCTGTGAGACTGAGCCCTGAGTCAGGCTCCATGCTAAGCACAGAGGCGGCTTGGGATTCTTTCTCTCCCCCTCGCTCTCTGCCCCTCCCCGACTTGTGGTGTATATGTGTGTGTGTGTCTCAAAATAACATGTTTTTAAAAAAGAATTCTTCTGTAAATGAATTTGGGCAAAAATCATGTATACATCTGTTCAACAGTAATTGTAGGTGATGCATTTATTTGTCAGTTAATGTTTATATGGTTTCTAATTGAATGGTAATATAAGTTTGTTTTTAGATGTTAAACTTTTTAGGCCAGAAATACTATAATGAAAATCTGCAACATTACAGTATATGATTAACCAAACAGTCCACAACAAACTAAGTTGACAAAGGTAAAGTAAGATTATTCATTGCTTCATTAATTCAACAAACATTTATTGGTTACCTCTTATGTACCAGGCAACAACAACAAAATCTGCCTTCGTGGCACTCATAGTCTTCTAGAATTGAAAAACAGGAATCAGTTGAAGGGGCACCTGGGTGGCTCATTCGGTTAAGCATCTGACTTTGGCTCAGGTCATGATCTCATGGTTCATGGGTTCGAGCCCCACGTCGGGATTTTTGTGGTCAGCACGGAACCTGCTTCAGATACTCATACCCTCCTTTCTCTGCCCCTTCCTCACTCTCTCTCTCTCAAAAGTAAACAAGCATTAAAAAAGGGGGGCACCTGGGTGGCTTAGTCAGTTAGGCGTCCGACTTTCGCTAGGTCATGATCTCGCGGTTCGTGGGTTTGAGCCCCGTCGGGCTCAGTGCTGACTGCCAGCTCAGAGCCTGGAGCCTGTTTCAGAGTCTGTGTCTCCCTCTTTCTCTGACCCTCCCCTGCTCACGCTGTCTCTCTCTCTCCTAGAAATAAATAAAACATTAAAAAAATTAAAAAAGGGATAGCAGTTGAATATTACAGGATCAACTTAGGACATTACCAATGGTCTTTCAAATTGTCCTATAAAATGGACCTAGAATACTTTTAAATGCCTGCCTTGTTCATGATCTGAAGTTTTGTCTCATTCAAAATTGGATTATGAATTGAATTGTATTGGTATTGTTAGAATCTAGGTGAAAATAGGTCTGAGAACTCGTGAGTAAATGATCCATTTTAATAAAGTATAGAATATCAGAAATTAAATGAGCACTTTCCTCAACATAATCAATTTCCACAGGAGTTTTTTCTAGCCAGTTAGCTGTGAGAGAAGAAGAAATAAGACCAGAAAATTTCAAATATTTTTAAATCAAAATATTTACAAAGATAGCTATCCTAGTCATATGCCATATGTTATTTTAAAATCCTCTTTGTAGCCAGTATTTCTTCTCAGTATCAAACTAAGAAGTTTAACAGCTCTGCCTTCTGGGGAATTTGTATGTCTCTCCACAGGGTTTCAAAGTTGTGGTAAACTCTTAGAATTTGGCTAGATGTTCAATTCAGAGGACTGTGGTATCAGTAGGCTCCACTAAATGCTAATAGTGCAGACGTTAGATAAAAAAGAAGAAAGAAAAGGAATAAAGGAGGAAAAGTAGATATGACAAAATGGCAAAACCCACTTTATCTGCTGTGTATTACCTCTCCTTACTGTAAATCTCTAACTATTCCTGCCGAAGGAAGGAGAAGGAAGTGGAAAACACTTGCTAGTTTTGCTTTGGAAATTTAATTGGTATATCTAACATAATTCTTAAATTTCTGAAAAGAAAATAATTTAAGTCCTGTCTAAAAGAGTAATGTGCTCATGTGTCAACTAAGCAAATACAAGTTTTCTAAGATACTAATATAGAAAAGAGAAGTCTTTCTGGTTACTTCGTGTCTTTTTCTAATGAGACACTTGAGTTTTGTTGTGAAAAATGTTCCAACAATTCTGTGGCCCTTATGAGGTTTTGATTTTATGCTGCTGGCAGCCATATGCTAAGAGGGGAATTGTGACTGAGTAGCTTTAACCTGGAGATTTCTAAGCTGTATCCTACAATGTACTGTGGTTGTGTTGATTAGTGCAATTCATAGTACCTTGAAAGGACCCTGAGACGTACAGCTTGATAACTGAACTGCTTAAGCTTGTTGTTACCTAATCTGGCTCATATCAGGAGTCCTTCGAGCCACTACTGCTTCAAAAAAGGGAGGACACATTTTGATGCACCAGCTTTATATTTCATGCTACCAGCATAGCATCAAAAAATAGGCATTTAGGGGCTCCTGGGTGACCCAGTCAGTCGGTTGAGCATCCGACTCTTGATTTCAGCTCAGGTCATGATCACGGGGTCATGGGATCAAGTCCTGTGTCAGGTGCTGAACATGCAGCCTGCTTAAGATTCTCTCTCTCTCTCCCTCTTTTTCTGTCTCTCTTTTTCTCACTCTTTCTCTCTCTCTCTCTCTCTCCCTCTCTCTCTCTCTCTCTCCCCCTTTCCCCCGACCCCCGCCACATTTCCCTCGTCCCTGCTCATGCACGTTCTCTCTCTCTTAAAAAAAAAAAATTCATGACTAAGTCAGCATATTATAGAATGAAATAGTTGATGATTTTAAACTTTCTTTCTTTTTTTTTGTGTGTGTGTGTATGTACAGCAATGAAAACTACTGGTTGTAACTTAGATAAGGTAAATATTCTTCCCAGTGCTCTGATCACTCCACTCATATCAAGCAGTATGATTAAGAGTGAAGATGTTACTCCAATGGAAGTAACAGAAAAAAGATCTTCCCCTATTTTTAAGGTGAGCTGGATTGATTAGTGCCCCATATCTTAATCTGTTATAAAAATTGCTATATTTTTAATAGTTTGATTGCTTTTCCCCAAGTTTCTGCTTTTCACTTTTCCTGTTTCTTTCACATGTGTTTCTCTTTGGTTGTAGTTAATGAGTTTTGCTTTTCAGAGTGAATACTTTTACAACCAATAAAATAGTCTGCAAAGTGACTTCCAACATATATTTTGATAGGGGAGGAATTAATGTTAGCTATTCCTGTGGGATGTGGGGTATTAATGAAACTACAGGTTTATTATTTTCAGAGGGGCACCTGGGTGGCTCAGTTGGTTGAGCATCCCTTTTGATTTTGGCTCAGGTTATGATTTCATAGTTCTTGGTTTCGAGCCCTTGGCAGAGCCTGCTTAGGATTCTCTCTCTGCCGCTCCTCTACTCATGTGCTTTCTCTCTCTCAAAAGAAATAAACAAACTTAAAAAAAAAGATATCCTAATGGCAGTCAGATGTCATGATATCACTGAGAATCAATCTTATACCTGTTTTCTAACAAAATAATGTAGAGTAGAAACTAGTTCTGCATATACATGTGTTTTGGGAATAATAATTTTTGAAGTATCATGAGCTAATTTAATGTTTATATATACATATTATTTGGGGATTTTTATTTTTTAGACTACAAAGACAGTTGGATCAACTCAACAAACATTAGAAAATCTCTCTAATATAGCAGGAAATGGGTCTTTCTCATCATCATCATCTTCCCACTTACCTTCTGAAAATGAAAAGCAGCAGCAGATTCAGCCCAAGACATACAATCCAGAAACCCTGACAACTATCCAGACACAGGACATTTCACAGCCTGGTACCTTTCCAGCAGTTTCTGCTTCTAGTCAGCTGCCTAACAGTGATGCACTACGGCAGCAGGCTACACAGTTTCAGACAAGAGAAGCTCAGTCTAGAGAAGTATTGCAATCTGATGGTACGGTGGTTAATTTGTCACACCTGTCTGAATCATCCCAGCAACAGCAACAGTCCCCACTACAGGAACAAGCACAGACTTTACAGCAGCAGATGTCATCAAATATTTTCCCATCACCAAATAGTGTGAGTCAGCTACAGAATACAATTCAGCATTTGCAAGCCGGAAGTTTTACAGGCAGTACTGCTAGTGGCAGCAGTGGAAATGTTGACTTGGTCCAGCAAGTTTTGGAGGCACAACAACAGTTATCTTCAGTTTTGTTTTCCGCTCCAGATGGTAATGAGAATGTTCAAGAACAGCTTAGTGCAGACATTTTTCAACAAGTCAGTCAAATTCAAAATAGTGTAAGCCCTGGAATGTTTTCCTCAACAGAGCCAGCAGTCCATACTAGACCAGATAATTTAATAGCCGGAAGAGCCGAAAGTGTTCACCCACAGACCGAAAACACATTATCCAATCAGCAACAGCAACAACAGCAGCAGCAAGTGATGGAACCATCAGCTGCAATGGTGATGGAGATGCAACAGAGTATCTGCCAGGCAGCTGCCCAGATTCAGTCAGAGTTATTTCCTTCACCTGCTTCAGCAAATGGAAACCTTCAGCAGTCTCCAGTTTACCAGCAGACGTCTCACATGATGAGTGCATTATCTACCAATGAGGACATGCAAATGCAGTGTGAATTGTTTTCTTCTCCCCCTACAGTTTCTGGAAATGAAACTGCTACAACCACCACACAGCAGGGTGCAACCCCTGGTACTACCATGTTTCAGACATCAAGTTCAGGAGATGGGGAAGAGACTGGAGCACAAGCAAAGCAGATTCAGAGCAGTGTCTTTCAGACCATGGTCCAAATGCAACATAGTGGGGACAGTCAACCTCAAGTTAACCTTTTTTCATCTACGAAAAGCATGATGGGTGTTCAGAATAATGGTACTCAGCAACAAGGTAATGGCTTATTCCAGCCAGGTAATGAGATGATGTCCCTCCAGTCTGGGAATTTTTTGCAGCAGTCTTCTCATTCACAGGCTCCACTTTTTCATCCCCAAAATCCTATTGCTGATGCTCAGAACCTTTCCCAGGAAACTCAAGGTTCTATTTTTCATAGCCCAAGTCCTATCGTCCACAGTCAGACTTCTACGACATCCTCTGAACAAATGCAGCCTCCAATGTTTCACTCTCAAAGTACCATGGCTGTGCTACAGGGCTCCTCTGTTCCTCAAGACCAGCAGTCAGCCAACATATTTCTTTCCCAGAGTCCAATGAATAATCTTCAAAGTAACGCAGTAGCCCAAGAAGAACAGATTTCATTTTTTGCAGCTCAGAACTCAATTTCTCCACTTCAGTCAACATCTAACACTGAACAGCAAGCTGCTTTCCAACAGCAGGCTCCAATATCACACATCCAGACGCCTATGCTTTCCCAAGAACAGGCCCAACCCTCCCAGCAAGGTATATTTCAGCCTCAGGTGTCCCTGGGCTCCCTTCCTCCTAATCCAATGCCTCAAAACCAACAAGGAACACTCTTCCAGTCACAGCACTCAATAGTTGCTATCCAGAGTAACTCTCCATCCCAGGAACAGCAGCAGCAGCAACAGCAGCAGCAGCAACAACAACAGCAACAACAGCAGAGCATTTTGTTCAGTAATCAGAATACCATGGCTACAATGGCATCTCAGAAGCAGCCACCGCCAAACATGATATTCAACCCAAGTCCAAATCCAATGGCTAATCAGGAGCAACAGAATCAGTCCATCTTTCACCAACAAAATAATATGGCCCCAATGAATCAAGAGCAGCAGCCCATGCAATTTCAGAACCAGCCTACTGTTTCGTCTCTTCAGAACCCAGGTCCTACCCAGTCTGAGTCGCCACAGACTTCCTTGTTCCATAGCTCTCCTCAGATTCAGTTGGTCCAAGGGTCACCCAGTTCTCAAGAGCAGCAAGTAACACTGTTCCTCTCTCCAGCATCCATGTCTGCTCTGCAGACCAGTATGAACCAACAAGACATGCAGCAGTCTCCTCTTTATTCCCCTCAGAACAACATGCCTGGAATCCAAGGAGCCACATCTTCACCCCAACCACAGGCTACGTTATTTCACAGCACTACTGGAGGCACAATGAACCAACTACAGAATTCTCCTGGCTCATCTCAACCGACTTCAGGAATGTTCTTATTTGGCATTCAGAATAGTAAGAAACTCTTTCTAATTTTATTTCTTAAATATTATTGGTTGAGATGGTCAGATTATTATTATTATTGGTGTTGTTATTGTTAAAAGGAAGCAAATCACAATGGTTTTACGAACACAGATTGTAGTTAGAACAGAGTTCAGTTCCCAGCAATACCACTTATATACTGTGAGATTTTAGACAAGGCATTTGCCCTGCAAATGCTTCAGTTTCCATATCTAAATGGTGATGAGATTATATATCTGAAAAGGATATTGGGAGGATTAAATGTGGTAACGAATATAAATGAATGTGTTTGCCATTTTAAGATGTAAACTTGAAAGGAAAATGGAAGTAAGAATGACAGAATATATCTCTACCAATTAAAGTAAGTAGTTTCCAAAGAGGTAAACCCACTGTTGATGTTTATATACCAAGGAAAGTGTGTAGGACTTACTTATGACGCTAAGAAAAGTTTTTTTTTTATACTGCTTTGAGCAAACCTAGGATGAATTCCAGTACTGTTCAGTAGAAACCTTTTTGGGGGGCTCTTAGTTGCCTGATTGCTAGTTCTATGTTGAGTGAACACAATAATATATTTCCCCCAACAACTACTAAGTATCTTCTGATGAACCTTAACAGAAAGTAACTAATCAGGTAGCTTCTCTCTTTTACATATCTCTACAGACTGTAGTCAGCTTCTAACTTCTGGACCAGCTACGTTGCCAGATCAGTTAATGGCCATAAGTCAGCCAGGCCAACCACAGAATGAGGGCCAGCCACCTGTGACAACACTTCTTTCTCAGCAAATGCCAGAGAGTTCTTCACTAACATCCTCTATAAACACCAACCAGAACATTGAAAAGATTGATTTGCTTGTTTCATTGCAAAACCAAGGGAACAACTTGACTGGCACCTTTTAACTGAACAAGTAAGTATTGCATTTTGGTTTCTTTTTTATTGAAAAACATTGATAAATTTTATTATTCTTACGAGATTTGGGTTTAAGCAATAATACTTTTTAGACCTTACTCTTGAAATATGGCTTTCTCACACGATGGTATTTTTAGGGGCTCTTGGATGGTTCATTTGGTTAAGTGTCTGACTCTTGATTTCAGCTTGAATCATGATCTCCTGGTTTGTGAGATGGAGCCCCACATCTTCTTCTCCCTCTCTGTCTGCCTCTCTCTCTCACACTCAAAATAAAATCTAAGATGGTTACTTTTTAAATCTGAATAAATTATTCTGAATGATAGCTTGTGGTCATATTGTTAGTACTAAGCAGTCCTTCTGGCTCTAAGTGTCTTTGCCACGGAATGACAGAACACCCGATGAATGTACTATTTATTGAATTTAATGAAGTCGCATTTCTCCCTTCCTCAAGAAATCAATACTGAGTCAGAAAAGTCTGTGGAAGTGTAAATATGATGAAGTATCATTTATAATACTGTGATATACTTTGGGATCTTTCAGGGTAAGAGGAAATGTATTAATTTTTCCCTCCCTAGTGAGTTATATTCAACTTCTTCTTTTTTAGAAATTCCATGAAGAAATTCTGATTCCAAGATGTCCTGAGATCATGTGATTCCGTGAGGATTTTTGAACTGTTACTTTCAAAACAAAACAAAGTATGAAAAACTGTGATTGAGTAAATGGATAGATTTTACTCTTACTGCAAAAGAGCACACCTATGCTGCCTGTTGCAGTGATTAGCCACCATTGTTAACATCTTAGTATTTTATATTCCTAATAACAGTGATGACTGAGAATCTCTTTGAATTTCCAGCTGACAGAATTAATTGTTGCTATTTTCCTAGGCGCTACTTCTTTAAAAGTATAGTTCAAATTCAAAAGCTGGACTGCTCAGTTATTATTGCTATTGGAAAATAATTCATATTGTCGTGTTTACTTTTGTTCCTCATTCATATTTTCTTACCTGCATTGTTTTAGCGAAGTAACGGCTTTTGAAAAAGGAAAGTTCAAATAGTAACTAAAACTAAGGCTGTGGTTCTTCAGTATAAAAAGCACAGCTTATTGGCCAAAGTGAAGGAATCTTTTTTTCAGTTTTTATGGAGAAACTGAAGGGGTAACATTCTGACAAGTTAGTTATAGTAAGAGCTCTACACGGATAAGAGGCCTCTTTTTATCACAAAGGCAGACATCACACAACCTAGGAACAGCTGAAATGCTATTGATTTTATTTTTCAGAGAGTTGTTAATGCTCTGTGTTTCTTTTAAGGGTTTTAGCCATATCTGTGCAGAGAAGAATAATTATCTTACTCTATCAAAAAAATGAAGGGGATAATATGTGGTAAATTGTGTTCTGATATCCTCCTATAGCAGTTAAAGCTGACAGAGCAGCTTGGATCTGTTTTCTTTCTATCCCAGTCTTGGACTGGATCTGTTTTCTTTCTATCCCAGTCTTGGACCTGTGTTCCCTTTTTATGTTCATTTTTATTATTCTCCCCCTCTTGTTCTCTTTATTTTAGACGGTTAGTAACATACTACGAGGCTTGTGACCCTGTAGCAACTTAAAGGAAAAGGCCGCTTTGGTCTGGGGTAACCCAGCAGCTCCTGCAGCACAGGCAGGGTGGGGGCCACCCTCTAAGGAGTGAGGAGAGCTGATTCCTGAGAAACAAGAAACAATGCATTTCTTTCCCATGAACGGTGCTGTTCTGAAGTCTTCAAATTTTTCCCTCTAATAAGGAAACATTGTACATTTTAATTAAAAAACATAAATCAAACTAAAATTTCTTGAAACATCACTTCTCCCTAAACTGCAGTGAGTGTAATTCACTTGTCACCTCAGTGCTTTACAGTTTGAAGTGGTCACTTAATCTGATGGTTCCCACAAGCCTTAGGCTTTACAGGGTCATATCATTGACTTAAAATGGAGAATTAACTTGTGTTACGTCTCTAGAGAGCAAAATTACACACTCCAGGATTTACAGTTGCAGTTGTAGCATTAGTTATACAGTCTTGGGTGTTCTTGCCACCCACGGGATGCCTGCTTCTCACGACAACTTGTCGTCTGGACACGTGCTTATGTCTCGTTTTCCTTTTGGCATGTAGAAAGCTGTTAATACAGTTTAAGGCCAAATTGTGCGTGGCTTCTATATGTAGATAAGATGTTTTGGTATTCATGTCTGTTTCATTTTTTTTTTAAGTGTACAAAAAAATAGCCTGTTAATTATTTGTTGAAGGCTACTTTTCTGTTTGGTTGTTAGTTGTTGTTTTTTTTTTTCTAATTTTTGTCCTATCCGATACATTTAGTTGAACTTTGTGGAATTGTGGTGTTGGTTTTGTTTATATAGCCAGATTTTTTCCCCCTTTTTGTGGTCTTCCTTGGTTCTTTGAATGTGCTCTTCCCCTAATTTGTTTTTTCTCTTTGTTCTTATATATTCTTCCCTCCACCCCTGACCCTTTCTTTCGTTCTCTCTCTCTGATTGAGAGGCATTGAATTACGTTTTCAGTAGTACAGGCTTCTTGCCGATATGAAGGGAACTTTTCAGAAAGAGACCTACTCTGGGTCATTTACTTTTGAATACAGTTTTCAATCGTTCAAGTTTTGGATGGTTTATATCTAATGTGTGTTTCATTTTTTTGGAAAGCTATATTTTGTATTTAGGAAATGGTATACTATTTTGCTATTTGTACTGAGTGAGTACATTGGCATAAATATAGAAATTTATATATATACATATATATAAACTATTCTTTTTTTGCCACACATTTTTGTGGTAAATTTGTGAGTTTGTCTGATGTTCTACCACAACGTGGCGTCTGATAACAGTGAGGGGGGTTTGTTATGTCTTTATTGAGTATTTAAGTATCTTTTGAAACAAATGACCTGTTCATCTGTGGCCATTCCATCAGGCAGTTCCTTGATGTTATTAGTGGGCTAAAGGCAGCTTACTGTGTGCTGGATCTTTCACTCAGCAAAATGTTAGAGTAAGGAAACCCATCAGGCCATTGTGTCAACTGGTGTTTCACAAGAATGAGCCATTCAGTCTTTGCTCACTATATATTTAATATTTTATTGTTATTGTTATTATTAATTGGCTTTCTGTATTCTATGCCTTTTATTTATAATAACACTAAAAAAACCACAAACCATATTTGTAATTTTAATAACGTTTTCCCCATCTTGTAATATCCAGAGCTACTTTATAAATTCTCTGAAGCAAAAGCATTTTCCTCAATATATCATCTCTCCTCACCACATCAGGAAAAATTATCCAGTATAGTTCAGGTTATAAGAAGGACCAGCCACACAATCCAGTGCTTCACTTTTAAAATGTAAAACTCTAACTGCAGAGATATAAAGAGGTGTAAAGAGCTTACCCAGCAGGTATAAAAATAAGAAGTAGAAATAAAATACTGTAAGTTTATTTCTGAGTTTTCTGACTTTTTTCCTAAGAGATTACACAGGAGACTCAGGAAGTCTATTTGCTCACCAAGTTCCAACTCGAATGTTTGTTAGCGCTGCTCTGTGGATGAAGTGATGGCAAGAAGACTGGCTTGTGTGCTGACTTCTGTTCTGTTGTTTAGCAAGAGGCTTGTCATTGTAAAATGCTGATTGCCAATGCCAAGTTACCAGGGACCAATTTTCTGTTTTATAGTATCTAAGTTTAGAACAGAACATACACCTGAACTGTAGTGGCTTGATTGGATGGAGGCAGAAAACCCAATTTTTATTTTCATAAATTTTGTGGTTATTTATACAAGGGCTGTGCTATGCTACCATGTTCTTATTCAATAATGATGGATTTTTTTTTAACATTGTTAAATGTTCCCTACCCCTAAAGGTCACTGTTAAGTACAGCATTCTGACTATTTGGTTACAAAACACATTCGTCTTCTTATTGAAGAGTTAGCTCAGTGGTCAGTGGTTGATACTTGTGCTAATAATACAATTTCCAGATTACTGTTACAAACAGTAGTGATATATGAGAGAGATTCCATGAGCCAGCAAAGGCCTTGGGAGCAGAAATTTATTAAATTTATTTAATGGCAGAAGGACTTAAAAAAACTCTGAACCGTTTTTATTCCTTTATATTGTTATATTCAATTGCTCTCGCTTTTAGCAAATCATCTTAATGCTTGGAGCTTATCTGTGTGCGTGCGTGCGTGTGTGTGTGTGTTATTCCTTATTGTCATTCCATGATACATCCACACCAACAGGGAAGAAAACTAGAAATCATATTTGCTTCAGAGCTTTATCATGTTACCTTTTTAATTAGGGCAGCCAGTGCAGATCAGTTTTTGACAGTCTCTTGGAACAGGTTTCTAAAGGGCTTTGTTTATTAGAAAAGCAGAATTAATGAGGGGCCTCCCTTCCTTCCTTTCTTTTCTTTTTGTGGTAATATTGTCTATGCTATAGTTGAGAATTTCATTATAGTGCATTTTGTATTCATCAGAACCTCAGTTAATCTGCCTAGGAAAAATAATATCAAAGCAACTGAGAAAGAATTGATATCTGAGTCCCTCTAGAACTAAAACAATAATTCTTTTTGGCCATTTAAACTATTTTGGACAGTTGTTTTGGAAGAGTGAAATCTGTTTAGATTATTGATTAAAGACCAAAATTAAATGTTCTAATAAAGCAAAGTCTCAAATTAAACGTGGCTTAGAAATACTCCCTAGGAGTAATTTGTGCATTATTCATCATTCTGATGAAAATTCCTGTCCTAAATATTTGTTTATTGTTTTTCTAATTAATTGAAAACTTTATGAGGTCTGTTAGCTTTTAGTCTGCTTCATGACCACAGGCTTCATCCCTAACCAGTACCAGCCATGTTCTGTCTGCAAACTTTGCTTATATGGAGGGACCCCATGAAGACAAAGACTGTATAGTTCAGCAGCTTTATTAGAAGTATAACTCAAGAGTACATACCCAACTAAGTTAGGTATATCTCGTAACATATATTAAAAAAACATTTTCTACTCTGCTTATTTGTGTCACTAGAGCTAAATTGTGGACATAAGTTCATAATGCAGTAAATATCAGAGTAAGACCTATGTCATTTGTGGATTGCCCCAGTGCTCTAATTACGTCTTTATTCCCCATTTATTTTCATGCCATTCTAGCCTCATTCATTAATAAAATTCTATTTTTACCCACTTTCTCTTTCAGAAAAAATTTTAATATTTTATATCTATATTAAATGCTTATGGAAAAGTGCCTTTCTACCATAATAGTGCTCCTTTCTTATAATTTCATTTTTCACTATTGCCAAAAGCAAATAAATTATTTCAGTAAGCCCCAACTTTCAATTATTTCATTTAGCATTCTTTTCTCCATTTTTTGATCACCAGAGAAAACAGCTTCATAAGTCTCTCCCTTTGGCATAAGAGTAACAGAGATACATTGCTAGAATTGTTCCTTTGAGGGAGGGTAAATAATAGATTACAGAATTAGGGGAGCCTGGGTGGCTCAGTCGGTTAAGCACTGACTATGGTTCAGGTCATGATCTCATGGTTTGTGAGATCAAGTCCTCCATCGGGCTCTGTGCTGACAGCTCAGCCTGGAGCCTCCTTCAGTTTCTTGTCTCCCTCTCTCTCTGTCCCTCCCCTGCTCTCGCTCTCTCTCTCTATCTTTCTCTCTCTGTCTCTCCCTCAAAAATAAAATAAACATTAAAATTACAGTGTTTAGGCTTTATGTAAATTATCTAAATTTGTCTTTGTCTTGACCAATGATAGGTCTTATCTGAATGCTAGTGAAAATTGTATGGTCTGTGAGACTCCATGAACACAGATGTTTGTAGTTAAATTTCAGGAAGGGAGTGTTTAAAACATCTTCTCTGGTCTTACTTAGGTGGATGAAAATAAATCACTAACACAAAATTTAGATAAACCTGGTACAGTCAATTTTTCTAACTAGACAAGGCGATGTAATTCATCATAGTGTACTTGCGTGTCAGAAACTTTGTAATCTCTATGAAAAATAGTGTCAAAGAAAATGAAGTTCTATTGGAACCCCTCTAGAACAAAGGTAATAATTCCTCTCAACAAGCTGCAGTTGGATTGAGTGGCCTTCTGGTTTCTGTTATTTTGCCTCTGTTCCGGCTGCGTGCTGCAGTGGTGGTGCCGAAAGAGAGGGCGTTGTAGCGGTAGCTTTGGGATAGAGCTGCTTTCCCCACTGGGTCTTTCTTTGACTTAGTGGTACTGAAAACTGCAGACTTTTATGCAATATTTTTAATACCCTAATGACATTATGCACTTTAATCATTCCAAAGAAGTCAAGAATGCTGTATAGTGATGATTCCTTCTTAACAAATACATCTTAACTATTTATGTCCCTTTTTATTTTGGATAGTCAGCTTGGTGTAAATGTTCTGTGAATATTTTCTAAAATGACTGTATAGCAGGACTTAAGACTTTGAAATGTAATTTCAATAAATGGAGATATTGGAGAATTTCTCACTATGGAAAAATGATTACTCTTCAGCAAATCATTTTACAAATATTAAAATGTTCAGCTTGCTAATCTATACGTTTGAGACTTAATTAAAGCGAGCCCCCTTCCAGTATATTTTGTGTCCTATGTATAAGAACATTGTAGTACATAGTTTTCTACAGATAGAGTGTGACCAATGGTTTTCAAAATACGGTCCTAAGCCTACCAGCTGGCATCAGTATCACTTGGGAATTAGGTAGAAATGTACATTCTTGAGCCCTATCGTAGACCTCCTGAGTCAGACACTTTGGAATGGGGCCTAGCAATCTGTGTTTTAACAAGCCCTCCAGGTAATTCTGATGTATGCTCAAGTTTGAAAATCACTGGTGTAAATGATATACAGTAAGATCTAGAAAGGCTTTCCCCCCTACTCATACAAATAGTTATATATTGTTCTTTATGTAAATTCAACTTAACCTGGTTATCTGTAATCATTTATTGGCAATGATAATTTATTCTTAGTACTGCCTATAGAAATATAGTATATTTTATATACATATACCCTTAGTCTAGTTATTGATAATTCATTTAACTTACTTTGCCATTTTCCTACCATTTACTAAAACGTTTACATTAAATGACTGATTTAAATATATAGGTGCAGTCTTCTCTATTTCTTTTCATTGTTGTGACATTTAAGTAGCTAAAACAATTGACGGGTGCTAAAGTCTCCTGTTTATCCATAAAATGGGTACCTTGTGGGCAGTGATAACACAAGCTTTCTTTTCATTGCCTCTTACTTTACCAGCAGACCACAGTTTTGGTCTGGCTAGACCAACTCTCAGAACATCATTCCTTGTATTTATATTTGTATCTGAGATATTAAATAAGATGGCCGGCCAGGTCAACATAGCACCTTATTTAATTTCTTTTTTAAATTAATAAAACGTATTCAAAAGTAGCTTGGTTTGTATGTGAACTGATGCAGAAGAGATATAGCTGTCCTCAGAACTTACGCTTCAGACACGCATTATTTACTGAGATAAACATTGGACAAGACAGTGCGTTATAAATCTGGGCATTTCTCCCTTCTCAATTATATGCCTCATGGTAAATAGAAACTAACAAGATAAGTAGATTTACTCATTCATTTTAATCTCCGTATGTAATTCAGTACCTCCATAATTGCTGTAATCTTCCTTCCACTGTTTACAAATCACCAGTTAATTAACTCATGGAAGAAAAATGCACATTCAAATTAAAAATAATTGTACATTCACTTTATAAAAATCACCACTGCTGTCTTTGCTTAACACTAGCAGTGGAAGTGGAAGTGGCTTACTCTACAAACTTCGGTGCTGGCAACACATAGGCCAACTGTGGGGAGACGCTCTAGGTACATTCCTCCTTTCTTGTTCCCTTCCCCTCTTCCCCACTCTGTTGCATAATGTATTCCTGTATCCAAAGAATTCTACCACGATACTATTTGACTCCAACTTGGAGTATCCCTTTTAAAAGCCCCATGTTGAACCCTGTTATCCCTGTTCTTTTTCTTCCCCAGAAGAAATTTGGTTTCAAATAGTTTATAAGGGTTGCTTATTATTTTACCTAACAAACCTCAGGACAACACACACATATACAAACATACACACACCATCTCAGACGTTTGAGAGTGGTTTTGGAATCAGATTAATGAGTCCCATAAAGAACTATCCTGCACTGAAGTGTTTATGACTTTAGTAGCTTCAAACTGATTCCAGTGACGTTGAGTTAATTTCTTTTGAGCTAACGAATGTGTCTCCTCACCTTGTTCCCTTCTAATTGATAAGCTCCAAGTAGCTATTTTTTTTGGACTTGTATTGAGTTTTATTCGCTTCTTTATTAGTCTTTTAATTTAACATACTGCACATATTTCATTAACCCATTCTCAGAATGGCTACCATTCTGCCATTAAAATCTTTTGATTTAATTTTATTTGCTTGAGCACATTGATCAACCACTGAACTGCCTTCTTCCATTGTCCTGCAATGAAATAAGGATTACATTTTTGTGTATATGGCTTTCATAGTTGAGATTCAGAGCACTGACACCAGATATTTTCAGTTTGTTCTCTGGGGGAATTTCATTTGCATCTATGTTTTTAGCTATCTGTGATAACTTGTTAAATATTAAAAAGATATTTTGCTTCTATTGGAACATTTGTATACTCGCAACTATATTTCTGTAAACAGCTGCAGTCAAAAATAAAACATTGAAAGTTTTCATTTTGCAGTGGGTAACTGTCTTTTTTTCCTCAAACTTTGTGAATGAATTGGTATCCATGAATGTCAGTTTTGAGCAACATGAGCATGTGGCGGAAATTATAAAATCATTAGGAAAAGGTATGAAACACAGATGCGTGTGGAGCCCTTACTTTGTGCCTGCTGTTTTGCCGGGCAGTGTAGTAGCATGTAGTGTGGCAGCCAGTCACGTAGCAGAGCGGTGCTTTTGCTGAAGCTCGTCCCAGCCCGCAGTCCCACATCCCGAGGCCTTCTCTTTCTGTTCTCCTGTCAGTTATTTCCACATATAGAATTTGGTGTTTACCAAAATGTATATATAACATATCACTAGCGGTATTCAAAACGATCGTGAGTAAACACATATGTCTTTGTGTATTAGAAGAACCTACTAGACTGTGGGGAAATGTGTCATTAAAGACAAATATTAAATACTAATACAGATGAAACATGGATATCATGTGCTACTCCGTCATGTTGTAAGGAGCAAACACATTCTCAGCAGCCGTGTAATCAGTCCTGTAACAGAATTGGAACATCATTTATCCCTGCTCAGGACACAAGAGGGACCTTGTGTAAAAAACTATAAAAGTAGCTACAGTTTCTCAACAGCAACATTTAATGGTCTTGTTCTCAAGAAGAGGTAATGATTGCCAGTCCTGTGCCCTGTTTCAGTGCCATCATCCCTGCTTCTACTGAGGCAATAGAATACAGTATTTAAAAGCATGGGCTCAGGTCACGATCCCAGAGACATCGGATGGAGCCCCACATTAGGCTCTACTCTGAGCATAGAGCCTGCTTACGAGTCTCTCTCTCCCTCTGCCCCTCTCCCCAAGTTACGCTCTTTCTCTAAAATAAAAATAAATGAAAGCATAAGCTCTTGAGTTTGCCCACCTGGATGGAATTCGGGCTTCCACACATGCTACTTAATAACCTCTTTGTTCCTCAATCCCCTTATTTATAAAGTAGAAACAAAAACAAAACTTCTTAGGGTTCTTGCATGAACTAAGCAAATTAAGTCATGTAAAATTACTTAGTTCCTGGTACACAGTACCTTGTTTTAGTATTTCTAGTCCTGACGCTACTTAGCTCTTCTGTCCCTTGTGTACTAGATCCCATAAACTTTTGCTTTTTCAAAGACCTGTTTCTTTCATTGTCCTCTTTCTCCAGCATCAAAACCTTTTAGGAGTTCTTCCTACTGGCATATAAATGTACTGTCATGTCCCTTATCTCTTAAAACAATCAAGTAACTTTGTTTGACCACACCCTCCTTTCCCCCCTCCCCACCCCCAATAGTTTCCCCTCTGTCTCCTTCCATTCTCTCTTGAACCCATTCCAGTCAGGCTTTCATCAAACCACTCTCCTGATATATCTCTTGTCAAAATCACAAGTGGCATCCACATGGCTAGATGCAAAGGTCAACCCGTAGACCTAGCTTGCTTGCTTAGCGGTATTCAACACGCTTGATCACTCCCTATTTGAAACACTCTTCACTTAGCTTTCAGGACCCCACGCTCAGCTCTCCTGCTCCACTGGCCACTTTTTTTTTCATTCTCGTCTTCCTGACCTTCTGTCACTGGAGAGACCTGGAAGTCAATCACCGGATCTCTTTTCTATCATAATTCATTTCCTAGGTAATCTCCTCTGTGACATTGCTTTATATACTCTCTGTAGAAGATTTCCAGATGTGTCCCTCCTGCCATAGCCTCTTCCCTAACACCGAGTTCCTATTACCCTATTACAGTCTTTTTAAAAAATTCTTTTTTAAAATTTATTTATTTTAGAGGGACAGAGAATCTTCAGCAGGCCCCATGCTTAGCACAGAGCCTGACACCGGGCTCAGTCCCACAATCCTGGCATCATGACCTGGGCTGAAATTAAGTCGGCTGACTGAGCCGCCCTCTATTACAGTCTTAATAGACATCCATCTCAAACGTAAAATGTCTGAACCCTTCCCGATCCCAGCTTCTTCGCCGAATATGCTTTCCAGATTCTTCCTCACCTTAGCAAATGGGATAGATCCAACCTTATTCAGTTCTTGGGGCACCTGACTGACTCCATCGGTAGAACATGACTCTAGATCTTGGGGTTGTGAGTTCAAGCCCCATGTTCGTGTGGAGATTACTTAAAAATAAAACCTCTTAAAAATCGGGGCGCCTGGGTGGCTTAGTCGGTTAAGCGTCCAACTTTCGCTTAGGTCATGATCTCGCGGTTCGTGGGTTCGAGCCCCGCGTTGGGCTCTGTGCTGACTGCCAACTCAGAGCCTGGAGCCTGTTTCAGTCTGTGACTCCCTCTCTCTCTGACCCTCCCCTGCTCACGCTGTCTCTCTCTCTCCTAGAAATAAAAATAAAAAAATATTTAAAAAAAAAAATACATGCACTTCTCCATACCTCTCTTGCTGTCACCCTGGTCCAAAGCATTTATTGACTAGCTTGTGACAATGTGCCACAATTCTCTGTGCTTCTGACATTGCCTTATTCTTGGTTCCTCACCTACCAGCCAGAATTAAACAGAAATCAGAGTATGTCAGGCTTCTGCCCAAAGCTCTTCATGATTTCCTATCTTTATATTCTTTTTTTTTCTGATTTTTTTAATGTTTTATTTCTGAGAGAAAGAGCGAGCGACAGCAGGGGAGGGTCAGAGAGAGAGAGACACAGAATCTGAAACAGGCTCCAGGCTCTGAGCTAGCCGTCAGCACAGAGCCCGACACGGGGCTCGAACCAATGAACCATGAGATCATGGCCTGAGCCAAAGTCGGACGCTTAACTGACTGAGCCACCCAGGTGCTCCCCTGTCTTTATATCCTTACGGTACTTTGGAAGGCTCTGTATCCAATCCCAGCTGTGTCTCTGGCCTATCCCTCTTCCCTGCTCTGCTGTAGTCACTAACATCCTCTCTTCCTCATATTACGTGTGATCCTGCCTCAGGGATTTGCCCGGAGTGCCTCCCTGCAGGCATCTACACCTCACTCTCTCACTTTATCAGGTCTTTACTCAAATGTAGCTTTAGCGGGGAAGATCACCCTGTATAAAACAAAACTCCCCACATCCTGTCTCCTACCCTGCTTTTTCTTCCTAGCATTTATCACCAGCTGACGTGTCTGTTCTGTCATTCTTCACTAGAATGCATACTCCATGAGGTGCTTGGTTTTGTTCACTGCTCTGTTCCCAAAGTAGTGGGAAGAGTACCTATTGCCTAGGAGAGTACCTGGCCCATGGGGTAAATTAGAATAAATCAGGCAAATCATAATAAATACTGCCACTTGGCATTTGTTTACTGAATTCTAGGTTATTCTTGAAAGTATTCTTTCCAGGGTCTCTTTAAATGTCCCTTAGGTTCCCTGAGAGGACCTTCCTAAGTTGTTCCATTACCAGTCATATGAAGCAGCCCTGTTGGGAGAGCTCTCTTTAGAAGCTTCTGGCCAGGGGTGCCTGGGTGGCTCAGTCGGTTAAGTGTCCCACTTCGGCTCAGGTCATGATCTCACAGTTCGTGAGTTTAAGCCCCGCATTGGGGTCTGTGTTGACAGCTCAGAGCCTGGAGCCTGCTTCAGATTCTGTGTCTCCCTCTCTCTCTGCCCCTCCCCCACTCGTGCTCTGTCTCAAATTAAAAAAAAAAAAAAGCTTCTGGCCATAATGTATTATCGTATGCTCTGATCCCATCTTCCCTAGTCGCCGATTCCACTTTTCCCTGCATGCCTCGCCTCCATCACTAGCTTCACTGAAACCAGTGAGTGTGGGTCTGTTTTGTCGAAATGGGTTTTATTGATTTCATTTGGAGCTTTCAGAAACACACACAAAATTACAGCGAGCAGGAAGGCAACAAGAAAATATTTTCAAGCTGAAACACCAAGCCATCTGCCATTATGTATCTTGTAGGGGGAAATTACCCAATTGCCTGTTGGCATCTGGCCCATGAGGGTCTCTGGCCTGCCGCCCCCATTTCCTCGGCAGGCACGGGACCTGGTCCCAGTTTCAGGCAGCCTTGCTTTGCAAAATCTCTCGTGTTTTCTTTCAATGCACCACCAGAGGGCAGCCTTTCATCATATTCTACTTGAATTACACTGACAGTCACACTTCAGTAATTTCAACTGGAAGTTGGAATATTATGCCAAAACTGTTCAAGGCTAATGAAAGTCTAGGACTACAACTTTATCCCCAAAACTGTGGAACCACAATGCATCCAAATGGAAAGTCATCAGGTCAGCAATGGCAGAGAAGAAACCCTTCCAGACTGTGATGTCGCTCAGACGTAAAGGAGTATTTGCAGAAGGCTGTTGTTAAATATTGGGAGTAACTGTTTTTTGAATTAATTCACTGTAGCAGACGTAGCGTACAGATATGTTGGTTTATTTCTGCCGACATGAAATTCGAAGATTGAGGTAAAGAAGAGAGTTTTATCATCTTTGCATTCAAAGTATCTGTGTGTGCTGTGTATAAAGAACAAAAGGTGAAGCAAGAGTAACACACACATCAGGCATATTAGTCACTGTGTAGTAATTCAAACCAGTATCTATCATAAACAAGCACAAATTAGTAACTACTAAACAAGTCCCTTGTGTCAGATTCAGCCATTTCTTAGAGCAATTAGTTCCCTTCTGCCATAAACCACAGAGAGGTAATTAAAAGGAAAATGTATCATCGAAGAGTTGGATACTCTCCAGCCAGATTTAGCCCTAAAAATGTAGCCCTAAAAAGAGGAATTTAATTGTGTAGAGGACCTTGAAGAATATTGTCGCACATCTTTCTCCATCTTTTTCCCTGCTTTATATCCTCAGTGGCTTCTTGAGCCTAACCAGGTTTTGCCATGAGAGCAGTCACTAGAACCAGTTACATTTAATGAGACTATCCAAAAATACATGGATACAGTCAATTCTGCCTCCTCTTCGTTCCTTGTGCAAAGAAAAAAAAACACAAATCTTAAAAACTAAAGCAAGTCAAGGAAGCCTGAGAAAGAAACCTAGCTTAGGCTACATTTTTAAAAGGAACCCAGTCTCCTCAGTCTCATTTTCTGGCTTTGATCTGGTTATCAGCCGGAATGGACTTGCCCAAATGATGGCCCACAGAAAGGCCAAATTTTTTGTTTTTCTGCTCATCCTGCACTTCCTTTTTCAGTAAGAATCCTGCCTGGAAGTTTAAGTCAAAGAGGCTACTTGGAGCAAAATACAGTGGCCTCTCGTCCCAAATATTCTCCAGGCGTTTCTTCCATCCGTCCAGGATCTGAATTCGCGCATCCACAGGAGTGTGCCCAATGCTGTATGTCAGTTGAGGTTCCAGGACTTGGAAGCCACAGAAATGCAGAGTGCCACTCTGGGGACACACAGAGAGCAGAGCTGAGTCACAGAACAAACCCTCTACAGCTTGTATCATAAATAGACACACAAAAGTTAATCTAGGCTTTCCAACAAGACGCTCCGCTGCGGGGGCCTGAGGCACCCCGGAGACTCAACTCCTAGCTATTTTCTCTCACCTTCTACTCTCTATTCCTAGCTGTTACCTATTTTAGCCTATTCAGTTGAGCTCTTCTAAATGAATAAAATCTTGAAACCGTGCCAGCCTGGGATCCTCTGCCCAAAGTGCCGGAAGTTCTATTACATAAGGGAGTCTCAGCTTCTTGGCAGCGGACTTGCCAAGGTATGTGGATGTGCCTTTCCCCGCCTCTCCTCCTAACTAGGCGAGCCTCAAGAAGTCGTCTGTGTAACTTAGTCTCCAACATTACCATAATTCTCCACTACCATAGGCGGCCACCGCATTTGCTCTTCTCTCCTACCCTCTTCCGTAGAAGAGATTATCCTGCTAGTCCAGCGGCCGTCCACCCAGAGGCCTCCCTCACACTCGTTAGCTGGACCAAATCATTTCTTAAATTTTCTAATAGGTTGTGAGGCCGTAGCAGCATCCCAGAGAAGGCCTGGAAGACTGGCGACAGATGTCAGTCGTCTGGAATCGGGGCACGTGGCTATACCAATCTAGGGGTTCTCTGCACTGGCCCTCGATTAGGAGACAGAGGTGTCTAGACATTTGCATTGCCAGGTTACTCTTAAGTACAGGGGCCCGGGAAGACTAGTAAGGCTTAGAGGGGAGCTCCCTGGGGTTCTGAATCATTATGATGCTCGCGTCCTCACACTTGAGGTCTGTTTTCAGCTGCCATCTTGAGGATCTGGACCCCACACAGAGCTCAGTTAATTAATCCCCGGTGAAGGTTCACTGAAACAAAGTAACCTGAATTGGCCAGAGAATGATATTCATGTCTCCGTGGATACCCTGCAGAGAGTACATGGAGCCGCTGCCGCCAGTGGTGATGGAGAGCACCGTCTTCTTATTCTGTAAAAGAAAAGTCATTACCCCTCACGTCTCCTTGGTGACAGGAAGTTAATGAAACAGCCCCGGGGACAAGAACACACCACAAGTCCAGCCACCTGCTATTTCTGTTCCTTCCTCCCACCCTGGCTCCTCTGAACCACGCAGTGTGACTCCAGAAGTCACACTCGAGGGCCAGCCCCAGAGTCCTCATTACTCCGGGGTGTGGCCAAGTGGGTGAAGGCTGATACGAAATCAGTGTCTCCCCACTGCGCTCCGCGTGTATGTAGGCATGTAACCTAGGAGGCCTCAAAATGTGTCCTGTGGCGTATGTGGGGGTCTCCGTACATAGAGAACATGGTCTCACGATGCTCCCACCACCCAGCCTCAACGCGCAGTATCTTGCCGTCCTACTTCTGCCTGATCTCCCTGCCTCTTGGGTCCCTGGGATGTGTTAAAGCAAAGCCTAAAGGCCTGTGTAAATATCTTCACACCGGGGCGCCTGGGTGGCTTAGTGGGTTAAGTGTCTGACTTTGGCTCAGGTCACGATCTTGCGGTTTGTAGGTTCAAGCCCTGCGTCGGGCCCTGTGCTGACAGCTCAGAGCCTGAAGCCTGCCTCGGATTCTGTGTCTCTGTCTCTCTCTGCCCCTCCCTGCTCACTCTCTGTCTCTCTCTCAAAAAATAAACATTAAAAAAAATTAAATATCTACGTGCACTATCATCCAGCTCTCTGAGGAGCCTGACCTTAGTACCTAACTGTGCTCAGAACTCCGCCTCAGGACAGACTGCACCCCGGATCCGGCTGTTAGAGCTGAACCATGCACCTACCCGGAAAGGTCCGTTGTCATACATGGCAGCATACGTGTAGGCGAACCCCCCTATGAGCACTCGGTCGAACCAGCCTTTCAGGATGGCGGGGACTCCGAACCACTGCAGCGGGAACTGTGGGGCAGAGCACAGGAGGTCAGCGCAGAAACTGCCGCCAGTGTCGAAGGCTCAGGTGCTGGGCTGATGTCACAGAAGAGCAAACCTTTCTGGAAGCCCTTGTGGGTGCTTCTGGAGGAGTGAGCACATTAAAGAAAAACAATGGCCTTGGCCAGTCAACTTGACACTCCTGTGTTTCTGCCTAAAAGAAACAAGTACTGCGTAGGTCTGAAGAAAGCCACATGCCACTTCGATCACATTTAGCAGCAAAGTCTCAACAGCAAGGAATGCAGAGAAAGTTTGCCTCAGTGTGTGATGCCTAAATCAGTATTATGTAGGAGTGCTCTCAACAGTGTGAAACATGTACCCCGTGTTCACGGATGTGAAATCCTACTGTTTAGAATAAGCTGCACGTGGGGCGCCTGGGTGCCTCAGTCGGTTAAACATCCAATTTCAGCTCAGGTCATGATCTCACGGTCCGTGAGTTCGAGTCCCACATTGGGCTCTGTGCTGACAGCTCAGAGTCCGGAGCCTGCTCTCGATTCTGCATCTCCCCCTCTCTCAACCCCTCCCCTGCTCACGCTCTGTCTCTCTCTGTCTCAAAAAAAAATGAACATTAAAATAATTTTTTTTTTTAAATAGAACAAGCTGCACGTGAGTGCACGCTCACACCAGTGAACAAATGGCCGTGTGCCTGAGGTTTATCAGGGAATTCCCGTGAGGGAGTCTTGCTGAGCCTCTTGTCCTGATGAAGGCAGCACTTGGACCACGCCCGTGTTTCCTCCTTTTCTCCCTGACTTAGGATTTCAACACAGTGACACCTGGGAACAGGCCCCGCTGAGACAAGTATAGGACAGAGAAGGGATTTGTTGGACTTGATATCTTTCCCCGATATTTGAAGGGTCATTGATCCACAGGAAAAGGGGTAGAAGGGGCGGGTTTAGAACAAAAAGGACACGAGATGGAGAACGAGATTCGTGTTCTCACCCTGCATCTGATGGGAGGCAAGACCTTTGTCACGTAAGCCCCTTACTTTCGCGAAGTCTGATGGGCCTCATCTGTAAAAAGAGGGGCTTGAGTAATCTCTAGATCCTCCTTATGTTTAGGACTCTGCAGTTGTGAGGGGCCAGACCTGAGGCTTTTCAGATAAATGTGCAGGTGGTTTACACACGTAGATTTCGTCCCTGTAAACGTTCCACAGTCAGAGCTGAAAATAGAATTGGTTGGCTTGCAGGATATTTGAAAGTTTATTCTTCCTCTGGTTGTTCGTGGAGAAGTGAGAAAAGAGAGCAGGGGCCAGCTCGGGCGGTCTTGGTGTGAATGAAAGCACTCCTTCCTCAGGACACTTGGTTTCCATGTTGAAAAACTATCATACATAATACACGGATCCGTCCATAGTACTACTTTTCTAGGGGCCCTGGGTGGCTCAGTCGGTTAAACGTCCAACTCCTGGTTTCGGCTCAGGTCACGATCTAGCGGTTCATGAGATCGGGCCCCGCATCCTGCCCTGCGCGGACAGTGCGGAACCTGCTTGGGATTCTGTGTGTCTCCCTTTGTCTCTGCCCTTCCCACACCCTGACCTGCTCTCTCTCAAAATAAACATATTTTAAGTAAAAAAAATAAAAATAAAAACATACAAGAAGACTTTTCCCACCACCTGTTGGTAAAATGTTATAATAAGTATATAAACCTGCAGCGTATGCGGTGCCTTTCCATATGTTGCTATTTTACAGGGCACAACATGCACCGTAGTACTGAGGGTAAGTTAAACTGATGCTTCGGAGAGAAGCTAAATCCAAAGAGCAGTGAGATCCTTTCCAATTCTAAAATACGGTGATTCTGAGAAGCAGAACTGAAAGCTGCCGCTGCGGCGCCTCGGCCGCGCCAGGGGAAGACAAACGCTGACCACGAAGGCATCCTTCAGACACTGGCTCATGGCGCATGGCTTTAACTTACAGCGACAGTTACAGGGCAGAAGGAAAGACCTAAAAGTCTGGATTCTTTGTAGCTGAATGAACAACTGCAAAAACCACAGCTGGTGTCACCTCCTTCTCTAGGGCCTCTAGGGTCATATGAGTCCATTTTCAATAACAAAAAGCTGGTTAGAACCAGCAGAAGAAAAGTCATGGAGTCCAGTCTGGCATTTTCAGGAAAGAGGACTCACAAGTACGGACTGCCTGGTGGGGAGACAGCTTCCAGGAGAAGGGGGGCTGGAACCCGTGAAGCAGGCCGCCGCCCGCTTCAGCTGGGAGGCTCCTACCGCAGGGGTCCGTGTCCCGTGCTTCACTCCACAGAGTGCTCGGATGCTCGTGCAGAGAAGGGGTCAAGTGCAAACTGTGAGAGATCCCATAGGAATCACTAATTGAAGAAAAAGCTCAAGGCTCACATGTCATCTTTGTGGTCACGTATAGTTTTTAAAGTTTATTTATTTATTTATTGAGAGAGAGAAGCGAATGGGCTCATGAGCAGGGGAGGAGCAGATAGACAGGAGAGAGAATTCCAAGCAGGCCCCGCGCTGTCCGCACAGAGCCCGAGGCGGGGCTCAAACCCACATACTGTGAGATCATGAGCTGAGCTGAAACCCAGAGTCAGAGGCTTACCCGATTGAGCCACCCAGGTGCCCCACGTAGTCACATATTCTCAGAGTAGCACAGCCAGGTTCACAGTGTCTATACATCTGTGTAACACTGCACCTTTTGAAGTCATCACCCTTCTTTATAGAGATGGTGCTACAGTGGGTAAGTGACTTCTCCTAAGATCACATAGCTAATCAGGTGACCTGTCTTGGACAGTAAGAACTCAAGCGTCCTGACACCCCTTCTGATGTCCCATCACACCTGAAAAATCACAAGGTCTGCAGCTTCCAGCTTCTTTTGTTCTGCCACGATATCGGGGCTCAGACGGCCTTCTTTATAAGCAAGAACGGACTCGGCAGGATACTGAAAGTTCCCGGGGTCCTTCAGTGTACCTGCCGAGAGGAAAGCGACAGCTTGAAGCCAGAGGGGCCGAGGCTGAGCCACAAAACCCACAGGCGAGATGTGCCACAGAGCCCTGATTAAAGGGGGGACACCATCCTACCTGTGATGTCCCTTCTGGAGATGACGGGATTGAAGTTCATGGCATATAGGTCTGACACCGTGACCTCCCATCCTTTGCTCTTCAAGGCCTCTACAGCAGCCTCCTTCATGGCATGGTTGAAGGACGTCGTCTCTCCATGGGCCAGTACGATCAATGCTCTTCTGGCTATTGAGACACACAGGGCATACGGAGAAAATCAGTTCCCACGCAGCAGAGCTTCAGCCGCACGGCGGCCGGGCCGGGATCCGAAACGGAGGAGTGACCTCTGTGAGGCGCTGGGTGACGCAGCCCCCCCTCGGGAGCCAGAAACCTACTTTGTCCACAGAAGCGCCAGTGAGTAAAGGACGCATTCTAACGCAGGGGCTGGTTCTGCTGGCGTTCTTAATCGGCCACCTGCATGAAAACGCACTTACCCTCTTAGAAAACTAACAGAAGGGGTTAGGAGACAGTATAGCGGTCCCCCTGTCAGGGGGTGGGGACACTGTTCTGTTTCCTGATCCAGGTGCTCATCCCACAAGTCTGTGAAAATTCACCTCGGATTTTCAGTGTGTGTGTTGTCATCTTGTTCTGTTGTTGTTTTCACTATCCCACAAACACACCTCCTATAGCAATGAATTCCTGCAGAGGACAGATCTAAAGGAAGGATTTGCATGGCCTCAAGACAGAGAATACTTTTAAGAGAGACTAGAGATTCAGCAACCACGAACCGAAAGCTTGCCAGATGAAGCCACGTAATAATTACAAATGTGTATGTACCAGAAGGCACCATAAACAAGTCAGGGAGCCGATACCTGCAACTCTTATGACAAAGGGTTAAAACTCCAAAGAATATCTACAAACAAACAGAAAAAAGACAGACAATGCCCTGGAAAAATAAATCAAGGATATGAGCACACTACTCAGAGGAGGAAATGCAGATGACAAAAGACAAACGAGCAAGTGCCCTGCCTGGCCTGTCAGGAAAAGCAAATTAAGATGAGATATCATTATTTACCCAACACACTGGCAAAACAATTTAAGACAAGCAACACTGAGGGCTATTGAGAGTGCAAGAAACTAACAGCTGCCAGTGGGAACAAGAATTGTCTTCACCCCGGGGGGGAAAGTAATCAGGCTGAGTCTCTTTAAATTTCAAAGATGCATAAATCTTTGATCTAGCTCTCCAACTTTGGGGGATCTTTTCTACAGACTAAAGGCAGTGGGATATAAGGCTATATGAGCCACGACGGGGACTCTATCATTTTTTTCACTGGCATTCAATGACTCTTTACAGGGAGGATTTGAATAAATTATGGTACATACACATTACAGACCAGGATGCTGGTAACTATATAGAGTCACCCAGAAGGATATCCACGATGTATTGATAACTGAGCAAATGAAGGGAGTGTGAATCCATTATTATAAAAGACAAAGAGGGGCACCTGGGTGGCTCAGTCAGTTAAGCATCCGACTTCTGCTCAGGTCCTGATCTCATTGATCATGACTTTAAGCCCCACATTGGGCTCTGTGCTGACAGCTCAGGACCTGGAGCCTTCTTTGGATTCTGTATCTCCCTCTCTCTCTGTCCTTTCTTGGCTCACACTCTATCACTCTCTCTTTCTCTCTCAACAATTAAAAACAATTTTTTTAAAAGATAAAGAATGAGGGGCCCCTCGATGGCTCGGTAGGTAGAGCATGCAACCCTTGATCTTGGAGTCAAGAGTTTGAGCCCCCATGTTGGGTGTAGACATTATTAAAAAAAAAAAAAAAGGACAAAGAAACTACACATATGTGTACAAAGATTTGCAGTATATAGTTATGAGGGGAAAAAAGATGTGGAATAATTACATGAAACTACTGATAGTTTTCTTAGCTAAGTAAGAGATATCAAGGGCACAGAGACAGAGGGGAAAGATTTATTTTTTTTGGACCTACTCTGTATTAATAAAGTTGTTAGAACAAGAATGTTTTTCTCTTGCAACAACAGCATTTATTCTGTTTTATTTAAGTTTTATTTCTTCATTTTTTTTAATTTTTTAATGTTTATTTATTTTTGAGAGTGAAAGCAAGAGAGAGAGCATGATGGGGGGAGGAGCAGAGAGAGAGGGAGACACAGAATCTGAAACAGGCTCCAGGCTCTGAGCTGTCAGCAAAGAGCCCGACGCAGGGCTTGAACCCATGAACTGTGAGATCATGACCCAAGCCGAAGTTGGACGCTCAACCGACGGAGCCACCCAGGCGCCCCTATTTCTTTATTTTTAAGTAATCTCTATATTCAATGTGGGACTCGACCTCACGACCCTAAGAGCAAGAGTCACATGCTCTTCCAGCTGAGCCAGCCAGGAGCCCCTTTTCATTCTTTCTTTTAATTGAAGTATACTTGACACACAATATTGCATGTGTCTCAGGCGGATGACACAGGGATTCTACAAGCCCAGTATATCTTACACTGCGCTCACCCCCAGTGTGCTCCCCGTCACAGCATACACCTCTACTACCATACCACCACCCGTATTCCCCCACCCTGTACCTTTTGTCCTCGTGACTTACTGCTTTTTTAAATTTTTTAAATGTTTTATTTATTTCTGAGAGAGACAGTGTGAGCAGGGGAGGGTCAGAGAGAGAGGGAGACGCAGAATCTGAAACAGGCTCCAGGCTCTGAGCCGGCTGTCAGCACAGAGCCCGACGCGGGGCTCGAACCCACAAACCATGAGATCATGACCTGAGCCGAAGTCGGACGCTTAATCGACTGAGCCACCCAGGCGCCCCATCCTCGTGACTTATTCATTCCATAACTGGAGACCTGTATTTCCCACTCCCCTTCACCCATCTGCCTATCCCTCCAGCCCACTTGCCCCCTGGCAAAGTCACTTTGTTTTTTGTGTTTATGGGTCTATGTCTTGTGTTTGTTTGTTCATTGTTTGGGTTTTCAGATTCCACACACAAGTGAAATCGTATACTATTTGCCTTTGTCTGGATAACAGCCTCAACGGGTGCTTACCGTGTGCTAGGCACTGCTCTGAGTGCTTTGCATTCTTTTCCAGCTGTCATGGGGACACCATGAGCTAGATACAGTTAGTCCCACATTACGGATGAGAAAACTGAGGCACTGAAAAGTTGAGCAAGTTACCCAGGTTTACATAGTAAGTGGTGAGACTGGAATAATGTAAAAATACGTAGACATAGGGGCGCCTGGCTGGCTCAAAGGAGCAAGCAGCTCTTGATCTCAGGGTTGTGAGTTCGAGCTCCATTTTGGGTGTAGAGATCATTAAAAAAATTAGTAAACGTATAGGTAAATCCATGCAACCATGTGCAGGCAGCAGGGCGGGGAACGGGGATAACCACCAACATCTGGCCCTAGTAATTGGTGTCACTGCCTCATTTCTCACTAACTCCTAACATTTGTGCCCACGGGCGGAGCTCCCGTGGGAGCAGCTGCTCTGGGTTAAATTCGGCCCTGCGGCAGCGTCGGGCCCCAGCCTGCCCGGGAGCCTCGCCCCGCTCACTCGTGGCGTTTCAGACTCTCCAAGCTCAGACACCGGGGAACACAAGTTCAATAAGGGACTCGAACTCTGTGAGAGCAATGTATGTGCTCTGGACGGCCTGGGGAAAGGTTCAGGAGCTCCTGAGGCCGCCTCAACAAATCCCTAATCAACTCCACGGCTTACTGCTCTTGGGAGAAATGTGAGTATATAAAGTTCTGATACGCGTTTTCTCTGGGACTTACCTTTGCGCGAATTCTATCAATGTGGACTGAATGAATACTGCTTTGTCAGTTTATATTCTCTCGGCTTACTTCTCAACTATGTATATAAGGATTTTTTTTTTCTTACTTATTTTTTTTAAAAATTTATTGTATTATTTTTTTGACAAATAGTTTATTGTCAAATTGGTTTCCATAAATTTACTTATTATTATTAACCAGCATGTCCTAAGTAGTAAAATACAAAGGCACTTGACATAGTGAGTCAGAATATCTGACCCTTGTTTTCAAGGAGCTCATCACCGACTAGCTCTAGGACACCGGCTCCTTTCAAAACTAAACGGGGGCACCTGGGTGGCTCAGTCACTTAAGGTCCGGCTCTTGATCTCAGCTCAGGTCCTGGTCTCAGGGTTCGTGAGTTGGAGCCCCACTTCTGGCTCCGAGCTGATGGCACGGAGTCTGCTTGGGATTCTCTGCTCCCTCTCTCTGCCCCTCACCTGCTTGTGCTCTCTCTCACTCTCAAAATAAAAAAGTAAACTTAAAAAAAAAAGAGGAGACACAAGCCAGAAGAATAGATTTGCCAGAAACGTAACCCACAGCGGTCAGTATCTGGTATAGATACGATTGCTGAACACCACACAGTAGAAAAGCGGTCAAGGATTCTACAGACACAACAGAACATGGACCCACAGTCCATACAGCAGACTGTGCTCCTGGGCCAGAGGTGAAGGGCGACCGGGAGAGTCGTTTGTTGCCAAGTCCTCTTTCGTGGACAAACCTGAGGGGTTTTGGACTTGAAGGGTTCAGTTTCCCTTCCTGCCACTTAACTAGCTATGTGACACATCTGACGTTCTCAGAATGTCCCTTAGGGACGGCGGTAAGACGTGCACACAAAAAACTAATGACATTAGCCTGACAAGGGAGGCAAGGAGCAAAATTGCAGAGGCAAACTGTTCCCTTCGGGGCTGGCTGATGGGGGAGGGTCCTCGGAAGGAGCTGCCCTTGGAGAGGTTGGAAAGACAAATGGGATTCTTACCGGTGCCCCGAATGTAACATTCATCTCTGTTTGCCATGCACAGCATTGACCTAGCAGAGGCCACTCTGTAACAAAGCTGAGCACGTCTTCGTGAACGCAGCTCTCTCCCTGTGCTGCTTCGCCTCCAGGGTTCAAACCCTACGAGGTGTGCTCCCCATTCATCCTCACTTCTCTGTGTCCTGAAACCCCTTGTTCCTTCCCCACCATCTTTTTTTTTTTTTTAAACTCTAGTTAACATAGAGTGTAATACTGGTTTCAGGAGTAGAATTCAATGATTCATCACTTACATACAACACCCTGTGCTCATCCCAACCAATGCCCTCCTTAATGCGCGGCCCCAGTCTAGCCCACCCCCCTGCCCAACTCCCTCAGTCAACCGTCAGTTTGTTCTCCATCCTTAAGAGTCTCTTGAGTTTGTTTCCCTCTCTTCTCTTCCCCTCACTTCCCATGTGTTTATCTGCTTTGTTTCTTAAATTCCTCATAGGGGTGAAATCGTATGGTATTTGTCTTTCTCTGACTTACTTTGCTTGGTGTGATACATTCTAGTGACATCCATGTCATTGCAAATGGCAAGATTTTATTCTTCCTGATGGCTGAGAAATACTCCACTGTGTTTATGTATATACACCACATTATCTTTATCCATTCATCAGTTGATGGACATTTGGGCCTTCTCCACAGTTTGGCTCCTTCCTCGCCATCTTTTGTGTTCTGCTCCCCCTACCCCCCCTCCCCCCGCCCCCTGCAAGTCTCTCCTCGGCAAGTCCGCCCTAGCATGAGCCGTGCTCCTGTTCTCTAGAACCCTTTCTCTCACCCGCTTGACCAGGGTTTACTGAGCACCTCTATCCACCAGACCCTGCTTTAGGCATTTACAATACCTCTGTGTACAAAACAAAACACTCCACCAAATCTTTTTTCTGTAGAGCGTACATTCTGGTGGCCCAAGTATGTCCCCTGTTTCAGGGAAGCTGGCCTCGGTCCTCCTGTTACTCAGCCTGCCACTATTCTCTGCCTCCAACCTCAGGCCGGCCTGAAACCAAGCGCTCAGTAACATTGCTGACTGAACAGGACCCGGTCAACCTGCAGCTTCCCTGAAGGCCAACACAGAACTTAACGGCAGGAAAAGATAAAAGCTGGCAGAGAAAGAAAGGGATGGTGACACATTGTTTGAATGTAAAGCACATCTAGATACATTAACAGTAAAAGATAGATGACCCACGTGATCATTCTGGCAGGAAGAATGAGCAATCAAGGAAAACCTGTTATAAATGGATTAAGGGCAAGCCCTCCTCTCAGCTTCACGCATTGTTACTGAGCTCTGGGCTCCCTGGGTTCCTCGGGGCTGTGTGCCTGCCAGTCAGAGGAACCCAGGAGTTGCCAACAAATACTCTGGATGCATCTTAGAATACAGTTAATACAAGGTAAACAAGGTCCAAATCATTCCATGTTCTCTCCTCCTCCCCCTCTCCCCTTTTTTTTAAAGTTACACATAAGTACAGAATATTCTGTAAGAATGGAAAATCAGTTAATAGTTCTTGCCCTGGGGCGCCTGGGTGGCTTAGTCGGTTAAGCGTCCGACTTTCGCTTGGGTCACGATCTCGCAGTTCGTGGGTTCGAGCCCCGCGTCGGGCTCTGTGCTGACTGCCGGCTCAGAGCCTGGAGCCTGTTTCAATCTGTGACTCCCTCTCTCTCTGATCCTCCCCTGATCACGCTGTCTCTCCCTCTCTCCTAGAAATAAATAAAACATTTAAAAAAAAAAATTAAAAAAAAAAAATAGTTCTTGCCCTATACTGTGCTGGTGCCCTAAGGACACTGGAAGAATGCTATAGAGGGGCACCTGGGTGGCTCAGTAGGGTAAGTGTCTGACTTTGGCTCAGGTCATGATCTCCTGGCTTATGGGGTCAAGCCCCACATCTGGCTCCGTGCAGACAGCTTGGAGCCTAGAGCCTGCTTCAGATTCTGTGTCTCCCTCCCCCTCCCTCTGCCCCTCTCCTGCTCGCTTGTACTCTGTCTCTCAAAAATGAATAAACAAAATAATGAAATAGAAAAAGCCTCTATCGTGCATGCAGGAAACCTTGTGAGCTACCCAGCAGTCTCTCCCAGATGCTTCTCCTCCAGGTTTCTAGAAACTCTGGGTGGGCTTCCAATCTCCAGCTCAGCCCTCTTAGAGATTCTAACTTTAGTTTGTCTGCTGCAACAACAGTCTCCTCCCCGAGCTCGCTCACGTGTGGCATGAGGAGAGTCTCTGGGTGTATGTGTGTCTGCAGAGAGCAGAGCAAGGTTCAGAGGAAAGGAAATGACAAAACAGAGTTCTGTCCCAGTTGAAGAAATGGCTTTGTAAATGTTACCACTGCCTCCTCTCAGAATGCGGATCTCTAGGAAACAGCCCCTTGTCCCTGCAGGGGCTGCAGCTGGGGTGTCTACAGGCATCAGATAAAGTTGTGATGACCTGTAATGTCCCCTCAGGTTGATGGTGGAAAGGGGAGATTCTGCCTCTGAATCGGGTGGACCCGATAGAGGGATCGGGTTTGCCCCCATCCAAGGGTCACAGACAAAAATGTCTCCTGACCAACGGCACTTGGGTGGCTCAGACGATGGCGCATCTGACTGCTAGTTTCTGCTCGGGTCATGATTTCTCGGTTGATGGGATCCAGCTCTAAGTCAGGCTCTGCAAGGACAGCCTGCTTAGGGTTCTCCCTCTCTCTACCCCACCCCTCTTCATGCTCTCTCTCTCTCCAAAGCAAATAAACTTAAAACAAAAAAAAAAAGTCTCCTGGGGGCGCTTGGGTGGCTCAGTTGGTTGAGCATCCGACTTCGGCTCAGGTCATGATCTCCTGGTTTTTGGGTTCGAGCCCCGCAGCGGGCTCTGTGCTGACAGCCAGCTCAGAGCCTGGAGCCTGTTTCAGATTCTGTGTCTCCCTCTCTTTCTGACCCTCCCCTGCTCATGTTTTCTCTCTCTCTCTCTCAGAAATAAATAAAACATTAAAAAAAAAAAAAAAGTCTCCTGGCCAGGCAGCCTGGGGCTGGTCCCTATCCAACTAAAGGGAGCACACACTCCAGCTCTAGCACTCTCATCACCATATCTTTTAATTTTCCTCCAGAAGTAGGGAATTCACGTTTTTTAAATGCAATAACCTAGATTTACTATAAATATTAGCAATGTACTGCAAAATGTTTTAAATTCTTTTTTTCCCTTTTTTAATAGTTTATTGTCAAGTTGGTTTCCATGGAACACCCAGTGCTCATCCCCACAAGTGCCCTCCTCCATGCCCATCTTCCCCCTTCCCCTCCCCCCCATACCCATCAGTCCTCAGTTCTCAACATTCAAGAGTCTCTCATGGTTTGCCTCCCTCCCTCTCCCCCCCCCATTTCCCCCCTCAAAACGTTTTAAATTCTGTAAGGCCAATCAAGGTGTGCCAGTGCACCAGATCAGGCCGTTGACAGTCGGTTTCTGACCTGTTTTGGAGGGATTTTTTTGCTTCCAAGGTCAAGTCTCTGTTAAATGCCCACTAAGTTTGTGGGGATGGGGTAGACCCCAGGAGCTCCCCTTCTCCCGGTGTCTGATCAGGGCTCACCCCGGGATCCGAACGCTCTCGCTTTTTCGGTTTTGAGTCTGGGGCAAAAAAAAAAAAAAGAGCGCTAGGCCCCTCCAGGATCCCTGCAGACAGTTGAGGGTTGGGGGCACCCCTGCTCCCGGACGCGGCACTCACCAGCCAGGGTTCCGGCTGTGCTGACTGGCTGTGCTGCTGGCTGTCGGGGCGACGCCCGCTGAGTCCTCGCTTGGGGAGGATGCGGGGCAAGAGTCAGGCGGCTGGGGCTGCAGCTCGGGCAGTTCAGCTCGCGTGCCGCCGGCAGAGCGCCCGCCACTTTATACCTGCCTCGCGCCTGCGCCCTCGGTCGCCTCCCCCTCCCGGGGTGGAGCCCGCGGCTCGCCCCTGGGGCGCAGGGTAGGGCGCAGCGATCGCACTTCCCGGGGCGGGGAGAGGGGTACGGGGTAGGGAGGGGGTTCTGGGGCCGGGGTAGAGTGCACTGGGGACGTGTGGGACGGAGAGTGCGGCTAAAGGGTCTGGGTGCTGGTGGGAGGCAGGCCCTATGGATGGACCCTGTCCAGAGCCACCACTTGGGGACACCAGGGGGAAGTTTCCGGTGAGTCCCGGCGCGCCCCGTGTGCCTCTCCCAGCCTTGGGAAAGCGCCTCCGCACGGAACGGGGCGGGCAAATAGGGTGTGCAGGGCTGTGGTCCTGAAGCCTCACATTCGCTGAGTCACTGTGACTCTGGCCTTCGCTTTGGAGGGCTGAGCTACCCCGCGAGAAGTGTTCCAGGAAAAGGGAATTCATTTCTTCCTTTGCAAAGTTCACGTTGTGCCCTTGTGGGGTCCCGTAGGACGCCCTTCCCTGCGTTCAATCCCCTGCTTCTCTAATTGGTTTCGTCCAAGGCTGGAGAGAGAGGTAGTAACAGGGACGCAATTAGACAATAGCCAAGACGCAGGACAGTTGAGTGGCTTTACTCAAGTCTGACTTGAGGCAGCTGAGCAGAGCGCAACGTTTTAAGTCCCTACCAAGGGAAATTACAAGAAAGTCTTCATCTTACAGGTTTTACTGTGCTCGTTTCATTGTGTTTGGCAGATACTACATGCTTCTTACTACATTGAAAGTTTGTGGCAATCCCGTATTGAACAATTCCGCGTCGCCCCTTTTCCCACTGCATTTGCCCGTTTTGTGCCTGTGACGTTTTAGTAACTCTCGAAAAATTACAAACCTTTTCATTAAATTTGGTGTGATGGTCTGTGATTAGTGATTATCACTCACTGAAAACTCAGATGATGAGCATTTTTAAACCAGTATTTTTATTAAAAACATTTTTACTGTTCATTCATTTTTGAGAGACAGAGAGAGCTTGAGCAAGAGAGCGTGCACAAGCCGGGAAAGGGCAGAGAGACAGGCTGACACAGACTGTGAAGCAGGCTCCAGCCTCGGAGTTGTCAGTACAGAGCCAGATGCAGGGCTCAAACTCACTAACTGGGAGATCATGACCCTAGCCAAAGTTGGTTTCCTAGCCGGCTGAGCCACCCAGGCGCCCCGACAATGAAGTATTTGTAAATTAAGGTATGTACATTGTTAGACCTAGTACTGGTTGCACACTTAACAGACTGAGTATAGGGTAAACCTAATTTTTTTTTTTAATGTTTTATTTATTTCTAGGAGAGAGAGAGAGAGCATGAGCAGGGGAGGGTCAGAGAGAGAGGGAGTCACAGACTGAAACAGGCTCCAGGCTCTGAGCTGGCAGTCAGCACAGAGCCCGACGCGGGGCCCGAACCCACGAACCGCGAGATCATGACCTAAGCGAAAGTCGGACGCTTAACCGACTAAGCCACCCAGGCGCCCCGGGTAAACCTAATTTTTTATCTGGTCTGGGAAACCAAAAAATTTATTGCAGCTGTCTGCTACCAAACCTGCAATATCTCGGAGACAGGCCCATGCTATCAAAGGGGTAGGAAAAAGAAATAGAACTTCAAAGGGTAACCATCAGAAAAATTAGAAATGGTAACTAAGAAAATTCAGAGGGAAGGAAAGTGGGAAGTACACCCTTAAAGTAAGGCTTGTAAATTTTAAGGGGGTGCAAAAAAAACCCCAACAACTCAGTAGTCAAGAAAAATAACTATTTGTTAAGTCTGTTGCATTATTTTTAAGATTGTTTTGGGTTAGGCAAAGAATTCTTGTACCAAAAGTGCAATTATTAATTGAACTTGATCAAAATTACCCAACTTTGCTCGGCAAAGATACTAAGCTAATAAAAAGACAAGCCAAAGACTGGGGAAAATACTCAAAAATCACATATCCATTGAAAACTAGATGCTATACATCTAATCAGTGGTATAAGCACAGGATTTGAACTCAGTGCGCTCCGACTCCATGGCAGCCACCAGCTTCTTCCTATCAGAGTGAGAGTCAGAATTCTTGTGTAGCTTGAGCCGCTTATGCTCTTCTGCATGAGCTCTGGTTGCATCTGTAACATATAGGATTTGGCTGCATTGCCTGAAAGGTCCCTCCAGCTTTAATTGGCTGTCGGGTTCAGAATTGTGCAATTCCCATGGAGTTCTCTGAGCAGGCTTGTCCCTGGAGGCTTGTCCACAGGCATTGTGTGGCTACTGAAAACCATGTCCTCATGGTCTCTCCCACATCATCAAGGAGCTGTGCAAAGCTTTGTTGATGTTCTTCATTATCTAGAAATAAAAAGGAGAGGTAGGGAGAAACCTCAGGAGTCCCTCATTTTCCTCCTGATGAAAGAACACAAACAGCCTCATTAAGGCACTGCCTCTGCACACAGGTGCCTCCTTTTTGCCTAAGAAATCCCCAAAGCCCCCTTGCTGTGGATGATGGACTTTGTGTAATAGCTCAGAGCCATAGGGGTCTGTCTGGGGACCTGGGCATCTGTTGTCCACAGTGGCTCCCGTGGTTACAGCCAAATATCCCTGGAGGGAACAGGTCTTTGGGATTAGGGGAGAAATGATTCTTCTCCTGTAAACTCCATCCCCTTATGCTCTCCTGTCTCACTGTCAGGATCCCTGTTGTACAGAACATGGACTGTTAGGTTGGATTTCTGTGTCCCTGTGTGTTCTTCTGTGTCAAATAGGTCATTCTCTGCTGGACTTTGACACTCTGGTTAAACTGACATTTGTCTTGAAATGGGATGCATATGCCTATGCGTTTGTTGTGAAGATCCTTCATCTGATACAGCAAACTGAGTTCTGGGGTCTGATCACAGACTTTAAGGTATAGAAGGGACCCTTTTCCAGTGCTTGATCCTGTTTGTCCTGTGTCCCACTAGTAACTGTTCAGCTTGTGCACGGACACCTTCAGGGACAGGGGACTCGTTTGTAATTTCCAGGAGCAAACTACAAGAGAAGTTAGGGAAAAGCATTCCCTGTCTCTTGATTATTTTCTCTAGACTGGTCTGAGTCAAGCATTCAGTTCTATAAGCATTTCTTTTTTTTAAAATGTTTTTGATTTAATGTATTGATTTCTAGGAGACAGAGAGAGAGACAGCATGAGCAGGGGAGGGTCAGAGAGAGAGGGAGTCACAGACTGAAACAGGCTTCAGGCTCTGAGCTGGCAGTCAGCACAGAGCCCGATGCGGGGCTCGAACCCACGAACCGCGAGACCATGACCTAAGCGAAAGTCGGACGCTTAACCGACTAAGCCACCCTGGCGCCCCTCTATAAGCATTTCTTAAACATCATTCAGGATCCAGGCAATGAGCTTCGCGAAGGGTGTAGAAAGATCAACATCACCTACTTGCCAAGTTTGTAGATATCTGAGCAGCTAATGGTAAACATGCACCGCACTTCCTTGTCATCATGAGTCTCAGAATTATAGTCTCAGTAATGTCTTGGATACCTGGTTGGCTCAGTCGGTTGAGCATCTGACCTTGGCTCAGGTTTTATCTCACGGTTCATGAGTTTGAGCCCTGCTTCAGTCTCTGTGCTGACAGTTCAGAGCCTGGAGCCTGCTTCAGATTCTGTGTCTCCCTCTCTCTCTGCCCCTCCCCCACTCACACTCATGTCTGTCTCTCTACCCCTCCCTCACTCACACTCATGTCTGTCTTTCTCTCTCAGATAAAACATTTAAAAAAAGAAAAAAGAAAAAGAAAAAAAAGGACCAGGTCCCAGGTGTTACTCCTTGGAACCAGAAGGTGTTGGCTTCACTATGTCTAGGGCCTTGCTCTGGAATGCACATATAATGGCTTTATGGTCCTTCTCACCTGGCCCTTCCTCAGGTATCCTCTCTTCTAGAGAAATCATTAACTGCTTGTCCCTTACCATGAGGACATTCTGAGGCATATGTAAAGTGGGCTGGGGACACAGCTCCTGGCAAGAACAGAACCGGGAATAGGAGGAAAACTCGGATTTTTATGGACTCTTTCAATTTCCCCATCTCAAGCTTACCACTTTATTAAAAGTGTCAGTCCAGGATGCCAGTAGGAACTGGATTCAATATGAGTTTCAATGTCCTGAACTAGCAGTCAGACTTAACAGTTACAACTTATATAAGCAAGCATTCCCTATGTCGACATTCTGGAAATCAAATTAAGCATAGATTTGATTGGAGTTTCATTCTTTGGACTGTTAAACTCCAAACCAAAGATTTCATTTCAGCCAAATAATATCATTTCAGCCAAATATCCACCAGTTGATGATTGTAATATCACATTTAATTACTGTGTGCTAGAATTGTAAATTTTTTAGTTAAAAAAAGAAAATGGATAAACAATCCATTTATTTGTGGTCATTCCTTTTAGGTGTTTTTTTGTTTTTGGTGCAGGCAGACAGATTAGAATCTTTCTAGCATATTATATCCTTATAATGCAAAATTTACCTTTTCAACATTTGTTCTCATGTTGTGTCTCACACAGGCCAGAGTACTTGAATCTGCCCATGAACTTGAATCTGCCTGTGTCCTTTGGTGTTAAGCCTAGCTTAGTTTTGGCATTATGTATAAACAAAACTTCCTATAGTTTGCTTATTTTTTTTAATCTACCCCCAATGTGGGGCTCAAACTCATTCATGACCCTGAGATTTAAGAGTTGCATGTTCGATTGAATGAGTCAGGCAGGCCCCCTCAGACTTTGTTTTTTGACAGTATTTACTCTATTCTAGCATGAGTTTGGTTTCTCTGCATCAGAGCAAAGTGGATGACTTGTCTAGAGGAATTGAGTTCAAGTGAATGAGTTTGGGGATGTGTGGATCATATGTATTTTGTGTGATTATGTGATTACACTACTACTCGTGGGATGTTGCCATGGGTGGCGGGGAAGTGCGGTTCTGATTTCCTTGTGCTCCTGAGGCAGACTCCAGAGGCCACTTCATTCTTCTCATCTTTTTATTTTTTTATTTTTTATTTTTTTTTAATGTTTTATTTATTTCTAGGAGAGAGAGAGATAGAGAGACAGCGTGAGCAGGGGAGGGTCAGAGAGAGAGGGAGCCACAGACTGAAACAGGCTCCAGGCTCTGAGCTGGCAGTCAGCACAGAGCCCGACGCGGGGCTCGAACCCACGAACCGCGAGATCATGACCTAAGCGAAAGTCGGACGCTTAACCGACTAAGCCACCCTGGCGCCCCTCTTCTCATCTTTTTAAAGTTCTCTTCTGTGTTTCTTTTCTTTAGGGGGCTCTAACTCTTTCTGTGCTAGATTTGCTTTGCCTTAGAGCAAATCAGTCAAAATGAACCCTGGAGCCTGGCTCAGGGTTACAGCTGTGGGGGACTAGGAAGCCATGCCTTCCCATCTGCAAATTAGAAGCTACTAGTGGTGAAAGAAAGCAGTTATTTAGATGTTCTTCAGCTTTAAAAACTTCTATTCCTAAGGGCCTAACTGCTGGGATTAACAATTTGCTATGCATGCATTTTTAACCCCTTTTATAATATTTTTCCTGATCAAAAATTTACTTCAAAGCGATTTGTATGCATCTCTATAATTGTGGTTGTAACTAATGCTGTTCACCAAATATTTCTAGCATCCTACCTTCCAGACACTGATTGGGATTGCGTTTTGTGGTCCTGTCTGGTTGGGTGGGGCCGCAGGACTGGCTCTGGCCACTGAACTCTGAGAAGCATCCTTTTGAGGTTTGCTTTGTTGAGTGGGACTAGAACAGCCTTTGGTGCTAGAGATAAGTTTCCTGAGTACTCACCTGATGCCCACGGATTATCAAGTTTTTCACTCTGCTTAGTGGGTACATGAGGCAGTCCTCATCTTTGGGAGCTCCAGAGATATTTCTTGTGCTTTTATCCTAGTGAGTCTCTCTGGCCTCAGGACGCTCTTCACACCATGTACTCATCAATCCTTAGCTGACTCAGCAGGGCCCTCTGTCAATCTCCAGAGCTCCTCTAGCAATACTCCATCTTGCTGTATGGCTGCAGCAAAAAAAATTGGTACCCCTTTGAAACAGCATACCTGTATCCCTAGGATAAATACGTAGTAGTGCAATTGCTGAGTTGTAGAGTAGTTATATTTTCATTTCTTTGAGGAACCTCCATACAGTTTTCCAGAGTGGCGGCACCAGTTTGCATTGCATTTTTTCCTGTGTCAGTTGGCCATCTGGATGTCGTCTTTGGAGAAGTGTCTATTCATGTCTTTTGCCCATTTCTTCACTGGATTATTTATTTTTCCGGGGTTTTGAGTTTGATAAGGTATTTATAGATACTGGATACTAACCGTTTATCTGAGATGTCATATACAAGCATCTCCTCCTATTCTGTCAGTTGCCTATTAGTTTTGCTGATTGTTTCCTTCGCTGTGCAGAAGCTTTTTATTTTGATGAGGTTCCCAATAGTTCGTTTTTGCTTTGCTTTCCCTTGCCTCCGGAGACCATGTTAAATTGCTATGGCCAAGATCAAAGAGGTTTTTGCCTGCTTTCTCCTCGAGGATTTTGATGGCTTCCTGTATATTTAGGTTTTTCATCCATTTTGAATTTATTTTTGTGTGTGGTGTAAGAAAGTGGTACAGTTTGCCCAGCACCACTTGGTGAAGAAACTGCCTTTATTCCGTTGGATAGTCTTTCCTGCTTTGTCAATGATTAGTTGGCCATCTGTTTGTGAGCCCATTTCTGGGTTCTCTATTTTTTGTTTTTAATGTTTTATTTATTTCTAGGAGAGAGAGAGAGAGAGACAGCGTAGCAGGGGAGGGTCAGAGAGAGAGGGAGTCATAGACTCTGAAACAGGCTCCTGGCTCTGAGCTGGCAGTAAGCACAGAGCCCGACGCGGGGCCTGAACCCACGAACCGCGAGATCATGACCTAAGCGAAAGTCGGACGCCTAACCGACTAAGCCACCCAGGTGCCTGTGGGTTCTCTATTCCATTCCATTGATCTGAGTGTCTGTTTTTGTGCCAGTACCATACTGTCTTGATGATTACAGCTTGTAATACAGCTTGAAGTCCAGGATGGGTATGCCTCCTGCTTTGGTTTTCTTTTTCAAGATCGCTTTGGTTGTTTCAGGTCTTTTCTGGTTCCATACAAATTTTAGGACTGTTTGCTCTAGCTCTGGGAAGAATGCTGGTGTCATTTTGATAGGGATTGCATTGAGTATGTAGATTGCTTTGGGTAGTATTGACATTTTTAACAATACTTGTTCTTCCTATCCAGGAGCATGGAATATTTTGCCATTTTGTTGGTGTGTCTTCAATTTCTTTCATAAGCTTCCTATAGTCTTTAGCGTATAGATTTTTCACCTCTTTGGTTAGATTTCTTCCTAGGCATTTTATAGTTTTCGGTGCAATTGTAAATGGGATTGATTCCTTGATTTCTCTTTCTATTGCTTCATTGTTGGTGTCTAGGATGCAGCCGAGTTCTGTGCATTGATTTTTATATCCTACGACTTTGCCAAATTCATGGATAAGTTCTAGCAGTTTTTTTGTAGAATCTTTTGGGGTTTCCATACAGAGTATCAAGTCATCTGGGAACAGTGAAAGTTGGACCTCCTCCTGGCCAATCTGAATGCCTTTTCTTTGTGTTGTCTCATTGCTGAGGCTAAGATGTTGAATAAGATGTTGCATAGCCGTGGTGAGAGTGGACATCCCTGTCTTGTTCCTGACCTTAGGTGGAAAGCTGTTTTCCCCCATACTTGAAAATAATTTTAAATAGTATACTCCTTAAAATTCGTTTTTAAATGTGTAGTTATTTATTTAGAGAGAGAGAAGAGAGAGAGAGAGAGAGACGTAGGAGTAGAGGGAGAGAGAGAGAATCCCAAGCAGGTTCCACAGTCAGCACAGAGCCCGCCATGGGGCTCTATCTTACTAACCAGGAGAACATGACCTGAGCCAAGGTTGGATGCTTAACAAACTGAGCCACTTAGGCGCCCCTACTTATTAAAATATTTTAAAGACTTTATTGTAAGTAACCTCTATAGGCAAGTTGGGGCTCAAACCTACAACCTTGATATCAACAGTCCCACGCTTCGCTGACCGAGTTGGCTAGGCGCTCCTATTACTTTTAGTGTTAAGAAAAATGTTGGGACCCCTGGATGTCTTGGTTGCTAAAGTATGCAACCCTTGTTCTTGGAGTTGTGAATTTGAGTTGGGTGTAGAGTTTACTTAAAATCTTTAAGGACAAAAAAAAAAAAAAAAAGTAAAACACACATGCTGGTTTCTGCAGAACAAAACAAGGATAAATTAGAAACACATGAAACTGATGTTCTATATGAGGGAAGATGAAACAGAAGGGGAGGAAATGGCACCTAGCTGGAAATACACCCTTCTATTATTTAAAAAAACTTTTTTAGATGTTTATTTTTGAGAGACAAAGCAGGAGCAAGGGAGGGACAGAAAGAGAGGGAGACAGAGAATCCAAATCAGGTTCCAGCCTCCACACTGTCAGCACAGAGCCTGACACAGGGCTTTAACTCACAAACTCTTAAGATGATGATTTGAGCCGAATTGGATGCTTAAACGACTGAGTCACACAGGTGCCCCTTTTTGTTTTATTTTAGAACTGTGTTTATTTACTTAAAAAAAATGGGGAAAATTTTGCTTAATGTTTTTGGTTTAAATTCAATTAACCATATGCCAAATGAGTAAGATAACCATACAAGAAAAAACCTAATTAGGGAGCTTCTGAAGATAGTACTTTGTACATATACTGTCAATATAAAGAACTTGGAAAAAAATCATATTCAGTACCAAGTAATCAAAGTTAACATGACTGAAGCATGATGCCCTCGGTCTGATCACTCATGGAACATTCCTGCCTAAGGTGTATCACCTCAAGCAAATTTAGGAGGGAACAATTTGTCAAACTTGGGTGAGGGGCATTTTAAAACCTGGTTTATACTATTAAAAATGTCAACAACTAGGAAGAAATGATATGCACAGTGGGGCAGTTTGGAAAAATGGGGAGTCCTGCTCCACATCAGTGATAGTAATGGATCATTGGTGAAGTTCTTGAATTTATGCAACAGAACATTCTTTCCCTGGGAGATACTCGGTGTACTCGAAGAGCAAAAGTAAACAAGGCAAAGTAAGTGAATCTGAGTGGAAGGCTCCAGCAGCTCAATATACTGAACTCTCTTCAATGACTGGAGTGCTTCTGATTCAGGAGAAAACACCGTAGCTCTTAGTTTTATTATTTAGTACATTTTCTTGCAAAAAAAAAAAAAATCTAAATGTTTGATATTGGGCATACAGCTTAAGTGTTAGCCTTCAAATTACCTAAGAAGCAAACATCTGGCCTACTTAATGAAAGGCACCAAAGCCTGTAACATGTTTATTCAAAAAATATTGCCACTTGCAAGTTCCTTTCTTTGGAAGTTGAAGATGTGCTTCGTGGCACCGTTTCTTCTGTTTGCATGAAACTCCCCTCGGCATGGCAGGAACCCCAGCTCTGCGGATGCTCACAGGCCAAGGGACACCCCAGTGTCACCGGGAACCCGACCCGACCCATCCCGGAGAGTGAGGAAGCAACGCCGTGTAAGCAAGTCAGTCCTGCTATTTGCATCGGACGATTGTGGAGCCAGAGAGCCGGGGAAATGAGGCACCCGAGTGCCTCAGCAGCTGCAGCACTGATCCTGTTTGCCCCTGGAACTTGCACTTCACCTTTTCTTCACAAACTTCTTTCTGGAAGCATTGGGATTTAACCGCCTCCTCCCAGCTCCCAAGGTGCTGTCTCGGATTTGCAGGGTTGCTGACCGGCTGGAGATGTCGTTCTCCGCAAAGGGTGATATCCCAGCTATGTAGTCAGGGGCAAACACATCAGTTTTCTGCCTGGCCTTTCGGGAGAGTCTCAGCTGAGGGAAGCGCTGGTCCTCGGTCAGATGTGGGTTGATGGCGTATTTGCCCCCTTTGGGCGTGGGAAGTGAATACTGTGAACAGGAGGAGGGAAGGCCATTAGAAGGATGAGGACCCATATTCAAACATGTCCAATCCTGTTAAGGTCAGGCTTACTAACTGCTCTCGGTGGAGTGTACCATTCACTGGTACTATGTGCTAAGCACATGACCTGTATCTTCCCACCTGACCCTGACCTCAACTCCCAGCCTGAAAAACCCAGTGTAGTATCTGGACTACATACCCTCAGCTAGGAACAGAAAGAACTACCTATAAACACAGAACTTTATTTAGCAGGTACCATTTTCACAGTGATGTGGGTTAGTAATTCTGAAACCTGTATTCTAGGATTGACCAAATAAATGACTATGGAAAATGATGTAAAGAGTGAGGGCTAGAATGAACCTCTATGAGGCTATAAACTCATTTTACGATACAGACAGATAACAGTATATACTCACGTGTACCTTTATGTACACATGTGTAGACCTACAATCTCTGTTCAGTGTGGGTGGAGAAATCTAAGACCCCCTAGTGCAGTGAGCCCACCCTGCGCTCATTCAGCTCTTTGCCTCTAAAAACCAGCTTTAATGATGAATCAGAGCTCTGGAGAGAAATGGCTGACTCCAGGACACAGACAGCCAGAACATCTTAGGCCAGAAAGTAAGAAAAGTGGTCAGAGAATAATTGGGACATTTAACTGCTGCCGTTTTCTTGGTCCTCTCTGTTGACTTTGATCCTAGTGCTCAGAGTTCTTGCTTTTCTAACCACAGGCCCTGCTGCCGGGGGAGGGGAGAGCCAGGTCACTCACCCGGAGGCCCCGAGGATTTAGCACCTTGGGGTTGCGGGAAAAGTGCATATGGAGGGTTCCATCGTCGCTGATGGTCACGGACACCTTCTTCAGGGTCTTGTTTCCACAATGTGAACAGAATACTCGGCTCATGTCAGATGTTGTCCTGGGGACATAAAAGGAAAGGCTCCTCGCTGAAGCCATGGGCAGCAAACCCCACTCCCAGAGTACAAGGTGAGTCACGGGGGTCAGAAAAGGAAGAAACAAAAAGAAATGGGGCAAAGGCCCCTGCTGGTGCCACCACACTGCCCGGGGGAAAGGGAATGAAAGGACACAGCAAGTAAGCAAACACGGAAACGGAGCAGAATGTTTTTTTATGTTAATATGAAATCTTACTTCATTACTTATCTCTGAATTTGAACTTCAGAACAGTCCTATGAAGTTGATGTTCCTTCCATTTTATAGATCGGGACACTGAAGCAAGATAAGGAGCTTGCTCAAGGTCACAGAGCTAGTAAGTGGCAGATACTAGGCCAAGGAAACTGGCTTCACAATCAGTGCTCTTAACATCACCACCCTGAGTGGTGTTTTTTTTTTTTTTTTTTTTTTAAAGTTTATTTTGAGAGTGAGAGCGAGAGAGCATGTGAAGTGAGGGAGAGGGGAGGGCAGAGAGAGGGAATCCCAAGCAGGCCCTGTCAGCCTGGAGCCTGATGTAGGGCTTGGAACCCATGGACCTGTGAGATCATGACCTGATCCAAAACCAAGAGCTGGATCCTTAACAGACTGAGCCACCCAGTTGTCTGTTGTTTTTTTTTTGTTTGTTTGTTTTTTGTTTTTAATGTTTATTATTGAGAGAGAAAAATGTGTACAGTTAGGGGCAGAGAAGAAGATGGAGAGTCCAGAGCAGGCTCCACACTGCCAGAGCCAAGCCTGACGTGGGGCTTGAACCCATGAACCATGAGATGAAGTCAGATGCTCTGCAGCTTGAACCCCCCCAGGCACCCCCACACCAACATACTTTGTAAACGGGCAGGCTGCCGCAGCTCTGTGCACCTTGCCCTGAAGTGGTGGCCTGGGTGTTAGCCAGGTAGTGCTCCAGAGGCACCTAAGACGAATGAATGAATTCCACAGGACACCCTGGAAAGCTGCTCCCGTTGTCGGGGTGTGGTCGGCAGACCCTGAGGCCCTGCCTCTCCCCTATCCACTCATGCCACAATAGCGGACCTTGGCAAGAGAAGCTGATGTTGTCAAGGACCAGATGGCAGTGCTCGTACCTGTTCTTGAGGAATTCCCCCTCGGTTTCCAGAGGTCTGGAGATGAACTGTGTGAATCTCCTGAGAAGCCTAATCCTTTACCTGCAAGCCTCTGAGAGCAAACTTAACTACCTCTCAACAGGTGCTAGGAACTAATTATTCTGACTAAGAAACTGCCCAGTCCCTGGGGCTAACCTCACAAGAATGGAGAACATTTCTAAAAGCTGCTAAGAAGTCGTATGAAGGAACGTGGGGTTTTGTAATGAAGGGCAATGGGGGAAATAATGTTTCATGAAGCAAAGAGCTTTACCCTGTCCTGAGCCTGGTACTTTTTTTTCCCCCCGAAAAAATTTTTTTAATGTTTATTTATTTTTGAGAGAGAGAGAAAGAGAAAGTGAGCTGGGAAGGGGCAGAGAGAGAGGAGGACACAGAATTCAAAACAGGTTCCAGGCTCTAAGCGGTCAGTACAGAGCTCAACACGGGGCTTGAACCCATGAATTGTGAGATCATGACCTGAGCTGAAGTCCGACGCTCAACGGACTGCGCCACCCAGGTGCCCTGAGCCTGGTACATTTTCACACTGAAGATTCAAAAGAATGCACAGGTAGCTTTGAGGAGTGGCTCACCACATCGCAGTTAAGTCAACAGACAGTGGTGGCAGGGCAGGGCCCCTGAGCCATGAGTGACTGGCTGTTTGGAAGCCTGCAGGCAAGCAAGGGTCTGTCCAGGTAACTTGACCCTGAGTGGAAAAGCACTAGGGACCCAATGAGACACGCTGCTGCTTCAGAAATCTTCCATGCAGGCCTCAGCACAAAGGCTCCAGCAGATAACTGACATGATGGCCACCAAATTGAACCAGATCTGTGAAAGGACTGTGAGCCACCGTAGTAGAAGACCCCAGGACCACACTTCACCAGCAAGGCTGCAGTACAGTCTCTTCCACTCCAGCCACGTCTCTGGGATCCTGAGGCCCGCCCACAGAACACCAGCCACCCACCACCCCCAAGAACCAAATCCAGAGCCAGAAAAGGAGAGAAGGGCATGGCCAGTGAACTAACAGCTCACCTGAATGGACTTCCTCACAAGTTCTAGATATCACGCTCTCATAGGACAATCAGCTTTTTCAATTTTATGTAAGAATCTGAAGCACCAACTTTGGCAAAACTAGTGAGAGACAAAATCTGGATCTGAACCTGTATAATCTGAATCCATTCCCCTTTTTAAAACAGAAAATCTAAAGTAGACTGAAAAGCACGATGTCTCCTCATGTACCCCTCACCCAGCTCCAACAGCTAACAATTCCTGGCCATCCTATTCCATCTCTATCCCTAGCTCCTCTTCCACTTGTGTATTATTTCCAGGCAAATCCCAGACATCATTCCATCCATAAACCTTTCAGTACTTATTATAAAAGGAAGATGGCTCTTTGCTCCAGAATCCAGTCTTAACTCTATGACTAAGATACTAAAATGGGAGGTCACAGGTGCCCTATGGTGGGGATAGAACCAAGCCCACATAGGAATGATAAGGTGGAGGGAAAACCTATAGACGAGGGTCTCCATTAGAGAGTCAGTAGAAAGGACAGGAAGAGGGGCGCTTGGATGGTTTAGTAGGTTAAGCATCGGACTCTTGATTTCAGCTCAGGTCATGATCTCATGGTTGTGAGATCGAGTACCAGGTCAGGCTCTGTACTGAGCATGGAGCCTGCTTGGGAGTCTCTCCCTCACTCATGTAGGTACGCACCTGTGCGCATGTTCTCTCTCTCAAACATTAGAAAAAAATTTAAAAGACAGAAAGAAGAGTTCAGCAGAGAAGCAGCGGGTCCAGGTTTTCAGCTACGTACTTGAAACATCCGTGGCAGCGTAAGATGTAGCTGCGGGCCTCGCGGATCAGCATGCCATTCACAGCCAGCACGTGCAACCCCATCTGAAGCAGGACGTTCTGTACCAACAAGATAGAGGAGCACTCAGCTCTGAGCAAGGCCAAATTTTCTTTTAACTTCTGTATAATTACACTTAAAGGACTTCACAAAGCTTGGTCTGGCTCATAAAGGGCTTTTGCTAAGGAAAAGCAAGCTCAGAATGCCTCTCAGGACATGTAAATTAGGACAAAGACCTAGATTTCTCTTGTACTTCAAGGGCCCCTCATTAGCAACTATTCTTAACAGAGACATTTATCTTGTCAAAGGCAAATATGCTCTTTTCATAGCTGCAAATCTCTTCTTTTTCCAAGTACCTAACCGAGCACACAATATTTAACACACTGAGAGCCATTAACATATCATGAATAGTAAACACTAAAAAAACTTTACGTGTTTGTTTGTTATTTGGATTCTCTAGCCTCCAAGCAAAACTACATAATTAAAGGGCACAGGTAAAGTTTCTAGAACCAGGAAAAAAGGCATTACAGAGTAGATGTGTACACGTCCCCAAACCTCAGAGAGATCTCTGCCCGTGACAGGTTATGAAAGAGCCTAGGGCCAGCCAGCACCCATCCACCCACCTGCATGGCAAAGTCTGTAGTTACACAGCCAACCCGCACGTCCTTGGGGACAGCACACTGCCCCAACTCCCGCTGGATCTGCTGGATGTTGCTGGGAGTTATCCACCCACCCCCGTCGTCATCACTATCGTCTTTCCTTTCTTCAAATCCATTCTCTTCCTCCTCGTCCTCCTCACTTGGAACACCATCACCTCTGTCAATCTGAAACAAATCATAAATTCCCCGTTCGCGGGAGCAGCAGGGAGAAGCTGGCATGTTGTCATCAGAGATCAGAAATCAGGGCCTTACCAGAAGCGCCTGCAGTTCACGATCAATATTAGGCAAAGGGTTTCTCCAGAACACGAAGGAACTGAATTCCAGGTTCTCAGGCTCACCGGCTGCGTGTCCAAGTGGTAGTGTTTCTCGTGGGGGTTTAGGCTGAGGTTAAAAGGAGAATGTTAAAAACTGAGAAGTTTACAGATGAAATGACAGATGACACAAGTCAGTCAGATAAGGCAGGGCTGGACAAACTAGGTTATTAGTCTAGGGAAATCTGGCTCACTGTAAAGCATTTGTGCAGATAGTACATATAAAAGAGGGCATGAAAATGTGGCCCAAGGAATCACCTTTGAGGGCAGATGGAAACCAGAAATGTGTAGAGGAGTCTCTGGGTGCTGACTTGATGAGCTCACTTTAACCTGTAAAAAGGAAACCGGTAACAGCTATAAACAGAGAAGTACAGTTTGAATTAGCAGAGAAATAGTTTGAAAATTCAACATGGAAAAGAGGGTAAAATAAAAAGCAAAATCTTTTCCCCATAATTTATTAAAAATTGGGAAACATAAAATTATTCAGGAATCCCATTACTACCAAATAATCACTTGAGAACATTTCTTTTCTGTCCTTATAAAAAAGAGCTGTAATGAACACTATTATTTAAAAAACTTGCATGTATCTTTGGTTATATACTTAGGATAAATGCCTACGAGTGGAATTGCTGGGTCAAAATATACTGTTTTATTTTTTATTTATTTTTAAATGTTTTATTTATTTCTTAGGAGAGAGAGAGAGAGAGAGAGAGACAGCGTGAGCAGGGGAGGGTCAGAGAGAGAGGGAGTCACAGACTGCAACAGCCTCCAGGCTCTGAGCTGGCAGTCAGCACAGAGCCCGACGCGGGGCTCGAACCTGCGAACTGCGAGATCATGACCTAAGCGAAAGTCGGATGCTTAACCGACTAAGCCACCCAGGCGCCCCAATACTGTTTTATTTTTTAAAGACACACTGTTTTAAAGCTTCTGATACCAAATACCTAACTCCTGAGGCACCTGGCTGGCTCAGTCAGCAGAGCATGAGACTCTTGATTTCAGAGTTATGAGTTCAAGCCCCACATTGGGCAAGGAGCTTACTTAAAAAAAGACCTGCTGAAGGTTGCAGGAAAAGGGCAATTTTTATGAATCGTGAATTGATGGATGCCAAATGCAAACCCAGCTACTCGTGTCACACTGTGCTCAGTCACAAAGTCAGGTTGTAGGTCAAACTATTCCCTTTACCTCCATCTTCCCCAAACATTCTGGTGACACACACAAATCTGTTTCACACATCATTTTTAGACTTTGGAATGGAGGACTCTAAACCTGGCTGAAAACCAGCGATAGCAGTTCCCACTAGTATGGGCATAGAAGTTCAGAATAGCTCTGATGACTTTAGGCACAAAATATCAAGAAATTCCTAGGGGTGACTGCTGCTGGCTCAGTTGGTGGAACATATGACTCTTGATCCCGGGGTTATGAGTTTAAGCCCTACGACGGGAAGAGAGTTTACTTAAAAATTAAAACAATTCATAGTCAACACTACTTGAAATTAATTATTGTATTAATTTATTTAGCTTCTAAAATCTTCTGGTCTGGAAAGAGCCAATAGGGCCCAGGCACAAATCCATTACTCTCTTCAAGTAATGGTTAGTAATTACCTAACCAAAGCAAGTAAGTCCCTAAAATCACAATAGGAACCTAGGATTTGAAGATGGGAAGTTAAAGAAAAAAAAAAAAAAAAAAAGGTAAGCACATTACTTCTTTCTTGCTGCTGGAAGAAAATCTATTTAAAAAATAGCATAAATGTAGTTGATTTTTTACTCTATTACTGCATTTTTCAAATTTGACCATCCCTTACTAAAAACCTACAGATAAGAGAGAGATGCATTTGCTAACTGCAATATACAAACCTTATTTGGATCCTAAAAAGATTTGTTTGCTTGAAAAAAAAAACCTGGGAAATGTAAACTATTAATTTCATGTAGATGTAATGATTTGGTGTGTGTGTGTGTTTGTGTGTTTTAAAGAGACACACCATGAGATATCTATTGATGAAAAACAATGTCTGAGTTCAAAATATTCAGCGCTACGGGTCAGTAGAAATGAAACCTGATAGATGACTTCGTAAGTGTGGAGACAGTGATGCAGACACTGGGTCCATCATACAATATTCTGTTCTATGGGATAGTTCTCAGAATAAAACTTAAAGTAAAAGGAATAAAACCAATAATCCTCCTGACTTACCTTTTCTGGTTCTTGTTTTAGGTGAGATACCCCAACAAACTCTGCTTCTAACTGGTAGGTGAGTGCCAGCACTTGGATATCTGTGGCAGAGAGGCTGGGATAGTCTCCAGTTTTCTTTGAAAACTCAGTCACTGTAAAGAGAGTCCCAACTTGTATTAGAAGCAACAAGCCATATGCCCTTAATCATAGTGAAAGTATGGAAAGAACTCAGAATCAGCATCCCAAGAAAGCCCTTTTAGTACTTTCACCCATTTTCTTATCTTAGTCTACTCACTGAGGAGACAGTTGTATTCTCTATCACTAAAATTCTTGCCAATTAGATATACCTCATGGAGATGAAAGAACATGAGAACAAAGTATAGAGAAAGTTACTGAAAGCATGTTTGTAAATGATGAGAGTTCCTTATCTAAACTTTGGTATTATGTTAGCATAGAAGGTCTCTTCACTCTCAGTTCTAAAACTCTTTGGTTAACACAGCACACGTTGAGATTCCAAAATGGGATGAAAGGTTAATTCAATCAACAACTCTTGTAGTCTATGATGACACAAAATTATTGGATTCCTTCGTGACAACTCTGCTGCATAACAATACTACGCACATTTCCTAAAGTGCAGACATGAACAGCAGCTAAAATTTACTGGGTACTGACTATGTAGGAGGCACTGTGCTAAAAAATTTTCATTTCATTCTTCAGCCAAATCCTATGAAGTACTATCAGTACTTTCTCATAAAGAATAATTTATAATGATTCCTATTTTGGGAGGGCGCCTGAGTGGCTCAGTCGTTAAGCCTGGGCCTTTGGCTCAGGTCATGATCTCAAGTTGGTGGGGCTGGAGCCCCCCAGCGGGCATGGGACTCCGTGCTGACAGCTCAGAGCCTGGAGCCTGCTTTAGATTCTGTCTTCCTCTCTCTGCCCCTTCCCCACGTGCTGTCTGTCTCTCCAGAATGAACGTTAAAAAAATCAAAAGATTATTTTTGTAATCCAAACAAATCTACTGAATACTTACAAAGCGTCAGACATGAAGTGACCTATATTCCTCACTGAAAGCTCCCAGCACCCTCTGAGGTTGGTGCTATTACTTTTCCCATTTTACACAACAAGCAACTGGAGTCTAGGTGGTCCGAGTGATACCAACCGGTACATAGCTAGTGACTGGCAAGGCCTGGCTCACTCTTGACCCAGGGAACAGCTCTCTCACCATTATCTCCCAGAAAGTGAAATTTGTGAATCAAATGCTGACAGAACAGCCAGACGGTCCCGGCTGTGGCCTGGGACGCAGCCCATCAACACCCGGGCAGAGGCACTCACCCAGCCGCACGTATTCCGGCAAGGGCTCCTTGAAACGCAGCTCGTAGGGCAGGACGGCGAGCCGCCTGCGCGTGGCCTTGTCCCGAATCTCGTTCACCACTTCCCGAAGAGTGTAGATGTTCTTCCCGATATCCTGCAGAGAAACAGGCTCAGCTCACACGCAACGTGCCGCCCGAGTTCCCGCACTACTTTGGGGGGCCGCCAGCCCAGACCCCCCTCCTCTCCGCTGTACCTCCCTGTACCTGCAGAGCCGCGTCTCGAAGGAAGGCCCCGGCGTCCGCCACAACGTGCTCCACGGGCGCCATCTTGGCCGAACGCGGCCTCAGCGCGCCTGTGCACGAAGCCGGCTCCACCCCTGCATCCCAGTCAGGGCCTCTGGGAGCGGGGAGGAGCGGTTGGGACTCGGCTGCGCCTCCTGGCGGCGGCGTAGGAATACCCAGGCTCTAGACTACCCGCACGCATGCGCAACATCAGCAGCCGCCCAGCCAGGAGGGGGCGGGCTCAAACTCTGAGAGACCCCGCAGGGGATAGGCTTCTGAGTCCACGCTTCAGCTCCTCCTTTACTTTTAAATGTAAAACCTGTGTATAGTCTAGCTGTTACAAGTCAGCCAATACAGCTAAACTACAGATCGTTCACTGAGCACAACGAACCTAAGAGATAGGTACTATTTTACAGCTAGGCCCCCCCTCACGTCTAGTATTTCGTTGTAAAAAGATTAACACCCGGGGCTGACTCTTAATCTCCGGGTTCTGGCCTTGGAGCCTACTTACCAAAAAGCAAAGGAACAAAAAAACTACCACCGCAACAAAAAACACTTGGACAAACCGATCCTGAGCCACTTTCTTATCCATTATGCTCTTTTGACTGCTATGTACCTACCTCCATTTCATTAGAGGGGTCTTTGATGTTCTTGCCCACTTCCCTACGTAAGGCATATAATTTGCTAGCAAATAATTCCTTGCTGGATGGAACTGAAAGGGAGTATTAGATAATTTGTATGTAAATTCCTTTTTAAATCTGAGATTACATAATTGTGATATCTGGCCTGTTATAAATTCATGTTAGAAGATTTTGGCAGAATGTTGAAGTGGATTTTCTATCATTCATCTTCAGAGACATTGAGTTATTCTAAGCTTTCTCTGTCAAATCTTAAATCTCATTCCTTTTTTAATAATCTATCCATCCTACCTCCAAAAATGCTTCAGTGATCTAGAGGTCCCCTTCTGCACGTTGCCCCAATCCTCTTTCTTTCCCCAAACATCTGTCTCAACTTTTCTTACCGTAAGTTCTCTTCAGTCTGCAGAACCAATGGTTTTTGTCCTACCTGCCCTGCCTGAAATAACACGGGGGAAGGCTGTCTCTGATGTTCATACATTTTTTTGTGAGTTTTCTTTCTCAGCTTTCTGTTTCTCTGCAGAACGTGACATGGCTCTCTCTGAACTGTTTTGCCCTTCCCTGACTTTGGTGATACGTAAGTATCTTAGAATTACTTTCAACATTCTTGGGAGTGTCTCACAGACTTTTTGTCTGTCTTTGCCCTTGTTTTGTCTTCTTCCAGAAAATTGTGCTGGCCAATCATTACTTAGTGTCCAAGAAGCAGGGCAGTGGACCCCTCTGTAAAGCAGTATCTGATTACTCAAATCAGATTTTCCCTCAAGGACAGATTTGCACTTTTCTTTCTAATAACACTTAAGACATTTTTAAGTTTATTCATAAAAAAAATTTTAATGTTTCTTTATTTTTGAGAGAGAGAGACATGAGACAGAGCATGAGTTGGGGAGGAGCAGAGAGAGAGAGGGAGGAAGACACAGAATCTGAAGCAGCTCCAGAGGCTGAGCTGTCAGCACGGAGCCTGTACCATGAACTGTGAGATTATGACCTGAGCTGGAGTTGGTGCGCAACCAACTGAGACACCCAGGCGCCCATTTATTAATTTTTTGGGAGATAGAGTGCAAGTGGAGGAGCAGCAGAGAGGGAGGGAGACATTTAGCTTTTTTGTATGTCTTTTCAAAAAACCTTCTATACTGTAGGATCTATAGCAATGTGTTCAGTACACGTTGATGAACTCTATTCATTCAGCAATTTACTTAGAGACCTTCTGTGGGCCAAGCACTGCTTTAGGAACTGGGATATGGCTCGTGTCTTCACAATTCTTGTAGTGGGAAACATACTACGTACACACACATGCATATATTCATATGTAAGTCAGATAGTGCTAAGTATGGAAAAATATGAGGAAAAAAATAAAGCAGGAAGGAGGCTGGTAGGGGAAGTAAGAGATGTGTTGCACATTTAAATAGGGTGATCAGGAAAGGCTTCAGTGTGATAGTTGAGCAAACATTTGATGAGGGATGAAGGAGTCAGCCATCTGACTACCTTGGGAAAGAGCTTTCCAAGCAAAGGGAAAATCGAGTCCTAAGGCCCTGAGCCAGAGGGGCTGAAGCAGAGTACTGAGAGGAAGAGTAACTGGAGATGAGGTATCATGCAGGGCCTCGTAGGACAGCATACACTCATCAGATTCTACTCCTTTAATGGACAGTTGTGAGCATGCTTGCCGAGTCTTTTCTTTCTTTTGGTGAACATCTACTCAAATGCCACCAAGTCAAGGAATCCTTTTCCAATTCCCCTGGAATAGAATTAGTATAATTCCTTTCAGTGGAACTAGAGAAGCTTTAGTAGTCTTATAAATAGAAATTAATGTAGGCCGTAAGATATAGAAGAGAGGCCTGATCTCCTTGAAATACCATCTTCTGCGTTTGGAATGGAAATAAGTGCTCAACCAATTTAGTTTGCAGGCATAATAGGATCCATCTGAACGAAAAAACCAAAAAATAACACATTAATTAGTCTGCAACACCTAAGACTACTTATGTGATTAGTATTATTTTAAAGGTTTTTTTTTTTTCTTCTTGGGAGACAGAGTATATTGAATGAGGGAGGGGCAGAGAATGAGGGGGAGAGAGAGAGAATCCCTAGCAGGCTCTGCAGTGCCCAATGTGGGGCTGGAACTCAGCAGACATGAGATCGTGACCTGAACTAAAACCAAGAGTCGGACACTTAACCCACTGGGCCACCTAGGCACTCCGGGTAGTAGTAGTTTTAAATAAATGGTGATTAAAAGTGAAAATATTGAGTCTTCGGTTCAGTTGTCCAAGTTGAAACGCCATACTATTAGCACAGAAAATTGATTTACAGTGTTTAGAATTAAAAACGTTCTATCTACTTTGTAAATTAAGGGAATGGGGGTTAGTTTGGTGTGGTGAGGCACTTTATGGACCCAACGTGGGGATTTGAAGCTTTCTTACCTTTGCTTTATGTCACAAAAACAGATGCTCCATAAAGACTGCTTTTGTGTTTCTGGAGTCTAGAATTGTGCTCGGTACTTGGTAGGCATAGGGTTGCCAGATACAGCGAATAAAAATACAAAATGCCCTACGAAAAATTTCAGATCAACAAATAATTTCATTTTAGTATAAATAAGTCCCATGCAGTATTGGGGGGCTATCTACATACTTCATAGTAGTTTAACAAATTCAAATTTATCTGGGCGTCCGTATTTACTGGGTAACCTTAAGCAGCGCAAAAAAAATATTTGTTGGGTTGATTGGCCTTCTCTCACCGGTAAAACGAAGCTAATGACAGACCTGCCTCCGGGGTTGACGGGAGTTAATAAAACGCCGGGCACACAGTGAGCCTTCTACTTATTTGCTTGCTCCGGGACCACCCAGCGAGTGGAACTCTTCCACTTTCAAAAGAACGAAGGAGAAGACCGACTCCCGGCTAAAGGAGCCCAGGCCCTGCCTAGGTTGCCCACACCTGCAGGTCTGGCCAGCCTCTTCCGGGTCAGGTGACCGCGCGCGGTCACGTGACCCGGCCCGAGTGCGGGCGGTGGAAGGCGGAAGTGGGAGCGGAGTTGGGCGCCGCTTCTGTGGCCGCAGCAGGTAGCGAGCGCCGGCGCGATGGGCGCGGGGGTGCGGCGGGCGGGCGGGTCAGGGGCGCGGGGCTGGCGGGGGGGCGGCGGGTCGCGCGGGCTGGGCCGGGGCAGCGCGGCCCGGGCGCCGGGGGGCGGCGGCTTCCTGTGGGAGGGGCCTGGCGCGGCGGTTCCGGCCTCCGAGGAGGGGTGTCCAGGCTCCCGCCCGAACGGGGTGGGCGCGCGGCGGGCCGCGCGCGGGGCGTCTTAGAGGTGGACGTGGAGGCTGGCAGGGGTGCGGCGGCCAGCGGGTCCTGCCGGAAGGGGGAAAGGAGCTTAGGCGTCAGTGATGAAGAAGCGTGACCTTTGTGGAGGGATCGGGATGGGAGGAAGGGGTGACTTAGGACTGAGCTGGAAGGGGGCTCCTGAGAATATGAATGAAGGGAAAGGAGAAATCAGGAAGAAGATGCGGTGTGAACCCCAGCTGATCGTCTCTTCCTTCCTTTGGAAATGATTGTTAGCCGAGACTTTGATTTCGGTCCCATTCAGTTTTTAAACTTCAGGAAGGATCACAGAGTCTTGATCATTTTGCTTTTGTCACGCCCACTTTGTCCTGGTTGGGTAGGGTTCCACTTCTTGGGAACCTGGCCCTTCAGATCATCTTTCTTTGAGCTTTTCCTAGATCAGATCAACTTGGAGGCTTAAAAAAAGGAGTGTGGGCACTTTGCTCTGGCCGTAAAATGGCTTTTAGCCTAAACCGTTGACTATGATCTAGCCCAACCTTCCTTCAGCAACACTGATTGCAGAAATCTTGGACAGTGTCTCCACTGCTTTATGACTTTTCTTCTTTCTTCGGTTTAAATTATGACTTTTCTTCTTTTTTCAGTTTCAATTATTCAGTTTGCCTTACCATGTGATTGCTTATCTTGACAAACTTCTAAGTAGGTAGGGTAACTGAGAGGCCTGTGTTGTGTTTCTTAGAATTGTGACCTGGATCATGATTTCGATATTAAATAGCTGTGTTAAAGCTGCTCATCCTTTTTTTCTTCATGCTTACTAAAATTTGCTGAAGCGAAATGAATTTCATGGATGAGATATAGCTGGAATGAATGTTCAAACTGGACATTCACAGGAGCCAGAGTCATTTTGGATTACAAGTAGGGGGGAAAATGACTTTGCTTAACAGTTAAAGGGGCGCCTGGGTGGCTCCGTTGGTTAAATGTCGGACTTCGACTCAGGTCATGATCTCACAGTTCTGAGTTCTAACCCATATCTGGCTCTTTGCTGTCAGTGCAGGGCCTGCTTTGGATCCTCTGGCTCCCTCTGCCCTTCTGCCAGCACTCTGGCTCTGTCTCTAAAAAATAAATACTTACAAAAGTATCAAAAAAATAAAACATGAGTTAAGGTTCTTTAAGTATTTGACAAACATTTAAGAATTAATTTCTGTAGGGGCACCTGGGTGGCTTAAGTGTACAACTGGTTGGTTAAGTGTACAACTTCAGCTCAGGTCATGATCTCTCAGTTCATGAGTTCGAGCTTTGCATCGGGCTCTGTGCTGACAGCTCAGAACCTGGAGCCTGCTTCTGATTATGTTTCCCTTTCTTTCTGCTCCTCCCCTACTCATGCTGTGTCTCTCCCAAAAAATAAATAAGCATTTAAAAAATAAGCATTTAAAAATAATTTCTGTAGCAGCCTGTGGGTTATGTTGGGAAGGTGTTATTCCCGTGTCATAATGAACAAACAGACCCAAGGGAGAGTGGCTTGATTTTTAAAAACAATTTATTGTTTTCTTGTTTCCTCCTCTCTTTCTTCGTCCTGGACTGCACATCCTTCAAGGGTAGGGTTCATATCTTGTTTGGCTGCTACCCTAGTGCCTGGCATGTTGTGGGCACTTGGTTAATGTTTGGTGAATACATGGCTTTCTAAAGGTCACATAGCTGTAAGTGAAGGACAAGGCATTTGAACTTAAGACCTGGCTCTTGTCGACTGCCTTGCCATTTTCTCTTATTGGTCCATGTGGAAATGATAGGCATGGGAAAAAGACTTGGGTTGGCTTCTTAGTCTCTTTTACTTAATGATGACTTTCTCAATTACAAAGAGCTTATACCAACATCTCATTTAATTTTCAGAACGATAATGTGAAGGTCGGTATTGTCCCTGTTGCACAGATGAAGAAACAGGCTTAGTGGAGTCCTTGCTTTAGATCCCAGACTAGCACATGAGTGAATCAGGGACTGAAGGCCAGGCCTTTTAGCTTTAGACCCATTCTGTCTCCTTTAGAGAAACAATATAAAGTTTTATTTTAAAAGTAGTTTTTCAAGTATAATAAGCATGATATTTTAAGGAAAATATAATACATATATTACACCAAAGGTGGTGAATATAGAATATATTCTATTTATATATAGAATGCTGTTGATGTTTAAAAAACTACTATACCATAGATGCCTCTTCCTGGGAAAACATCCTTTCATTCAATGAATATGTGTAAGTGCGTATTCTGTGCCAGGTACTGTGCTAGAGTTGTTCTGTCCAGGATAGTTGAGTACTAGAGAGATGCTTTGAGTACCAAATACACACCAGATTTTGAAGAGTTAGTATGAGGAAAAAGGTAAACTATGTCATTGATTTTTTTAAATGTTATAACAAGCATACTATTAATATAATATCAATATATGCTATACACAAAAGCATTTTAAGTTTATTGGGGTAAATACACCACTAGCCTAAACACTGGGAATATAGGACACAAGAAAAGCAAAAATCCCTTTCGTTGCGGTTCTTATATTTTAGTGGAGGAAAAAACAATAAGCAAAGTAACCAAGTAAAGTGCATGTTATATTGTAACGAGGGAGGGAGGTGGCCCTTGGTGTGGAGTGTTGCCCGGGGTTGCAGTCTTGCATAAGGTCTTCAGAGACAAACCTTGCTGAGAAGGCGACTGTTGGGTAAGGATCTGCAGGAGGTGAGGGCAGGAGCTGTGTCAGCGGCTCAGGCAGAGGGGACAAGTTCAGTAGCCCTAAGAAGGAGCACCGCTGGCAGGTTTGTGGGCCAGCTAGGCGGTGAGGGGGGCTGGAGGGGGGCGGGCCAGGGGGGTAGAAGGATGAGGTCAAAGAGGTGTTGGGGGCAATGGGAGAGACGGGCAGGTCGTGGAGGGCCTTTTGGCCCACTGTAAGGATGATGGCTTTTACGCAGTGAGTTGGGGTCATCGGAGCAGTGGAGTAGACATGTCATATCCTGCTTTTTATCTCACTCTGGTTACGGTGTAGAGAAAGTACAGAGGGGCAAGACTAGAAGCAGGGAATCGTGTTTGGAGGCCATCGCTATGATCCAAGTGAAGGAGGACCAGGTGGTAGAGATGGTCAGGCCCTGGGTAGATTTTGAAGCATAGTCAACAAGGTTTGTGGCTATAGAATGTGTGATTCTCATTAACCGAAAAGAGGAAGACTGTAGGAAGAACAGGGGTTGGGGCTCAATTTTGTTGCCATTGATTGTGACACGTCTAGCAGAAATCCAGTGGGAAGTGTGCGGGGCAATTAGGGAATTCTGCAGACAGGCCTGGTCAGGAGAGGTACTTGTGGAAGTGGTTAGCAGGTACACAGTATTTAGAGTTGAGACACTAGGCAAAGTCACTTAAGGAGTAGTGTTGATACATATCTAAGAGGGGGGGCTTCGTGCAGGAAGTTAAATTTTGTAATAAAATCTCAGGTTATGCTATTACACTAGTAGGTATTTTAAACACAGCAAAGCATTGTAGTATATCTTGGTGAACTTGATTTTCTTTTCTTGGTGAACTTGATTTTCTTTCCTTTTCACTTTTGATTTAAAGATCCTTTTGAAAACCACAAGCTTTTTTTTTTTTTTTTTAACATAGGCTCCATGCCCAACGTGGGGCTTGAAGTCATGACCCTGAGATCAAGAATCACATGCTCTAACTGACTGACCCTGGCAGGTGCTCTACTGATTTTTTTTTTTTCCCCTTGAGGAGGGTACTCTTCAAAGTGTACATCTTTGTGGTGCCAGTGAAATCAATTTGAGTGCTGATTTCTGGAGTTAGTTTGCCTTTCTGGGTTGGTAACCAATTAGAGACCTCCAGGAACGAAGGGAAAGACACAGCCTAGAAGGACAGGTAATGAGTTTTTAATGTTTAAATATTAGTCTTACCTGACATGTATTGAAGGCATAGTTTGTTGGGTATTCTGTTTTATAGATTTAAAGTAAACAGAACCGCACTGAGGTGAAGTGATGTGTGTGAGATGTTGTAGCCATGGCTTAGAAGAGCTGGGATTTGGGGCGCCTGGGTGGCTTAGTCGGTTAAGCGTCCGACTTTCGCTTAGGTCATGATCTCGCGGTTCGTGGGTTCAGGCCCCGCGTCGGGCTCTGTGCTGACGGCCATCTCGGAGCCTGGAGCCTGTTTCAGTCTGTGACTCCCTCTCTCTCTGACCCTCCCCTGCTCACGCTGTCTCTCTCTCTCTCTCTCTCTCTCCTAGAAATAAATAAAAATATTAAAAAAAAAAAAAAGAGCTGGGATTTGAATCTTGGTCTTCTGAGTTTAGAACTCATGGTTTCATTAGTAAGATATGTGGTAGTAGATACACAAACATAATCTCCCATTGGATTCAAATTAGTGAGCTGCTTTGGAGTAATTTTGAATCACTTTGGACTATTGTAGATTCTGGAATTTCTGAGAGGTAGGAACAAAAGGGAAGATTTTAAGATTCCCCTAAAAAGAACTAACTGAGTCTTTTTCAGAAAGTGCCGGTCCTGGGCGCCTTGGTGGCTTAGTCAGTTGAGCATCCGACTTCAGCTCAGGTCATGATCTCACAGTTTCCTGGGTTTGAGCCCTACCTTGGGCTCTGTGCTGACAGCTCGGACCCTGGAACCTGTTTCAGATTCTGTGTCTCCCTCTCTCCCTGCCCCTCCCCCACTTACACTCCGTCTTTCTCTCAAAAATAAACAAACATTAAAAAAATTTTTAAAAAGTTGCAGTCCCTTTTTCCCACCAGCTTGTAAACACTCAGTGATTTAAGTCAAGTGTTGATAACTGCTTCTAGGAAAATGCAAACACTAAGACTTGGCAGTCCTGAGCGAGGACAGGTCCCCTTCCTCTGGGTCACTCATGCCTTTTGCTTCCTGTTTTGTTGCAAGATCTGCTTTCCACTCTCTTTTATTATTAGCCTATAATTCCACTGTGCTTCCAGAGATATGCCCTCCCCTGTCTTTACCTCTCTCTTTTTATATGTTTGGTGTTTGTACGGATGTCATTTGGCACAGTTCAGTTCTGTTTGATTGTTTTTCAATATGGGCCGTTGGAAAATGGAAGGTGACTCAATGCTGGCCACAGGAAAGAGGCCAAGAAAGAAGAATTAGCATTGGAAATAACTGGTAAAGCATGGGAATGTTAAGGAAAGGAGGAATGTTTTTTGAACATACCCTTCTACATTTCTCAAGAAGTGAATACCTGGGTGGATCTATAATTATAAATGAGAAGCTCTGCCTGTTTCTACAACTGGCTAATTAAAATTAGAGTCTTGGTGCTGGTGAGTAGTTTTTGCTCTTTGGCTCATCTGCTACATGGAGATCAGTGTTAGTGGTTTCTTCACTCAAGACTGGGTCAAGAATTTGCAGAATCGCAGAGCCTAGAATTTTAGCATCAGGAACTAACTTAGTGTGGGCGCACCTGGGTGGCTCAGTCGGTTAAGTGTCCAACTGAAGCTCAGGTTCCTGGGTTCGAGCCCATATCGGGCTCTGTGCTGACAACTCAGAGCCTGGAGCCTGCTTCGAATTCTGTCCCCATCTCTCTCTGCTCCACCCCGGCTCACACACACACACTCTCTCTCAAATATAAATAAACATTAAAAAATTTTTTAAAAAAATCTAGCTTAGCTAGTAGTTAATACTTGAAGCCCTTACTACGTGCTGGTGGCTTTACTTGATGGAACGCATGTAATCCTTACAGTAATCTTATAAGGTAAGTAACATTGTTAGCTTAATTTCACAGAGGAAAATTGAAATTTAGAGAGGATGAGTAACTTGTCCAGTATCATTCAAAAGCCAGGGAGTGGTTAAACCTATTTATCTCTACAAGATTGGGCTGAAAGTTTCTTTTTGAAGTTAGGTGATAAAATAGACCAGATATTCCAAGAGCTGTCACTTGCTAAATCTGACGTGTGGTTGCTTTCTTTTGCCAAAAGCTTTTGGAAGATTTATTTTATGGGGGTCTCTCAGAGCAAGAAATCCGAGGTCCCCAGAAGGACCCTGTGACATTCGCTTTTGTATTTCCAGGGCGTGGCACAGAGTAGGGTTTATGAGCATTATTGAAGTACTGACTGGGCCTCTGGACTGGGCAGGGTGAGTGAAAGGGTCTGGAAGAGGCACAGTCAGAGGCTGGCTGCCTTCCTGCAGAAGGTGACCTTGACCATTATGGTCCTCTGGCTTCAAGAATCAACCCATCCTAACAACCCAAATGTTGAGTTGTCTACCACCTGATGAACGGGGAAGCAAAATGTCATATCGTATGATTCCATGTATTTGAAATGTCCAGAATAGAAATTAGAATAGGCAAGAGAGTCAGAAAGTAGATCGGTGGTTGCCAGAGGCTCAGTGCAGAGAGGAATGAGGGGTGACTGCTAATGAACATGGAATTTCTTCTGGGGTGATGGAAATGATGTGGAATTAGATAGCGGTGATGGTCGCACCACTCTGTGAATATACTAAAAGCCACCAAACTGTATGGTTTAAAAGGGTGAATTTATTGTATGAGTTACATTTCAACAATGATAAAAACAAAGAGGCACCCCGTCCTGTTTTGAATGCAGCATCTGTGTTCTGTGGAGTTCAAGTGAAGATTTCAGCACAGGTGACAGCAGCCATACTCCTCCTGGCTTCGAGTGCCAGCGCGCCACACGTTACTCCTCTCCCTCTGCTGTTCCCAGTAGAATACATTGAAACATGTTCTCCCTGCTCTTTTGATCTCAGGTGTTTCAAATATTTTAACCAAAAAAGGACTATGATAGATCTTTGTTGTCTTCCTGGATATCGCTGGCAATTCTGAACCTGTTGGTGGACCCTTGCCATGTTTAATTTTTGCTAATGAGAAGAGCTAAGCAATTACTACCCTAGCCGAGAGTTTCTTGTCTTTTAACTACTCGTGGATTATAGGCAAAGAAAGCTGGCTTTTGATTTATTTATCTATCTGTTATCTATTTTTTTAAGATTTTATTTTTAAGTAATCTTTTACACCCAACGTGGGACTCTGAACATCCAACCTCAAGATCAAGAGTTGCACACTCTACGGACTGAGCCAGCCAGGCATCCCTACTTACTTATGTATTTAGTTTCTTATTTAAAATGATAGGTGTAAGGGCTTTATTTGTTATCTTCAGGGTGGAGCTGATAACCCCCTGCAAGCTGGTAGTTCAGGTTGTACCACAGTCTAACTCTGAGCTGGAGGCCTGCTGCCCTTTTGGTTGTGAGCCCTGCAATGATACCCATGCAGGAAGTAGGGAAGAAGAGAGTGGCAGGGAGGAGGGGCCTAGCAAAGCAGAAAAGGAAAGGGGTGGAAAGGAGGAGGAAGATCCTAAAGCTTTCCTGGGAAGCTTGGAGATAGGCTCCCTCTACACTCCCAATGTAGCTCTTCTTCATTCTTTGACTTTTGGTTAAAATAGGTAAGCTTATTCTCTAATTCTCTAAAGGTAACCAATTGCTGTGTCAGTAGTGGGATCAAAAATTGTTTTGACATAGAGCATGAAAAATATTCATTTTTTAAAAATAATGAAATAAAGCATAATATGTTTAGAATTCTCTTTTGTATCTGGAATCACAACTAAGAAACCGTTTGAACAGGACCATGGCCACTGTGACTCCAGGGGCTTGTTTTGGGTGGGGAAGTTATTGTGGTCCTGGGGGAGTTGAGCCTCCAAAGGATGTGTTCTTGGAGAAGGACTTGCAGTTTCAGCCTGATGACAGTTGAAATTAACATCTTGCAAAGCCTTTGTTGCTAATTGTATTACTTTCATATTCCTTATCTGTGTAACAAATTACCACAAACCGGATGGTTTAAAACAAAGTGAATGTACTTCTTTACAGTTCTGGAGGCCACAAGTTTGAAAATAAGGGGTCAGTATCAACAGGGCTTCATCTTTCTCGGTTGGTGGGAGTGGGGTTGGGGGGGGTGGAGGGAAATTCTTTCTTTGCTCCAGGCATTTGTTAGCTTGGAGTTGTAGGATTCTGATTTCTGCTCAGTCTTCACATGGACTCCTGTCCTGTGTCTGTGTCTTCTCCCCCCTGTCTCTTAAAAGGATGGTGCACCCACTCTAAATTCAAGGTGACCTTATCTTGAGATCTGTAACTTAATTGCATCTGCAAAACCCAGTTTCCAAATAAGGTCACATTCACAGGTTCCAGGGGGTTAGGGCTTAGACATGCCTTTTTGGGTGCTACAATTCAACCCACTACTCCAATTGAATGTAGATGAGATGTTCTTATTAAAATTAAACAAGGACATCATTCTATGACCTGATTTGAAGAGAAGCCTTTTCCTTTTCTGAATTTAAATTTTATTTATGACCAAAATAATACATGCACATAGTTCAGAAAGTCAAATAGCATTACAAGACTTCTGCAATAGCAGTTCCTAGCTTCACCCCTCTTTGTTCTTGATTCTTGTTCTATAGAGGCCATGACTTTCAACCTATTTTTTTTTTTTTCTGGTGTTGACTTGTGCATTTTTTTTTTTTTAAAGTAGCTTCATGCCCGACATGGGACTTGAACTCACGACCTCAGGATCAAGAGTCACATGCAGTATCGACTGGGCCAGCTAGGCATCCCAGCTTCTGCCTTTCTGAGTAACATCTTTATTCTGTTATTTCTTAGCTTGTCAGTTTTATTTACTGTCTTTTAACTTATCGAAGGTGAAGCTTTAACTCTTTCTGATGAGTCTCCACAAACACACATTCTACCCTGATCTTCCAAGTACTTCCACATCACCAGTTTTGATTAAATTGTTTATGCTATTATAAATTTTATTCACAGCTGAGTGACATAGTTTATTAGGATTACATTTCCTCTCATAAACTTTTGTTGTTATTACTTCCGTACTTCCTGATTTTTTTGTTTGCATAGTTTTGTGTTCTTATCACTAATTCTGTACCAAACTTTTTTTTAAATGTATGTTTATCTATCTATCTATCTATCTATCTATCTATCTATTTATTTAGAGAGGAAGAACGGGCAAGACAGAAAGACAGTGTGTGGGGCGCCTGGGTGGCTCAGCTGGTTAAGTGTCTGACTTTAGCTTGATCTCACCGTTTGTGAGTTCGAGCCCCATTGGGCTCTATGCTGTTAGATCAGAGCTTGGAGCCTGCTTTGAATTCCGTGTCTCCCTTTCTCTTTGTCCCTCTCTTGTTCTCACTCTCTCTCTAAAAAAAAAAAAGAAAAAGGAAAAAGGAAAAAAACAAAAAAGGCTTTCAACTCAGAGTCCTTTATAAGAAAGAGAGTTCATACCTGTGCACTGGCCAGTTCAGAGTGGCAGAGAGAGAGACAGAGAGAGAGAATCCCAAGTAGACTCTGTGCACTGAGCGCGGAGCCCATTGTGGCCTCAAACTCATGAACTGTGAGATCATGACCTGAGCTGAAATCAAGAGATGCTTGACCAACTGAGCCACTCAGGCACCCCTGCACCAAACATTGTGATAGAGCTGAAGTGCTCCTTTTTTTATTGCAGTCAGATGCATCGTGTAATTGATTTCTTCCGTTTTCTTTCTCTCATCTAGAGAGGACATTTGGTGTAAACTCTCTGGTCTGAACTGGTCGCTGGCTGGGCTGTTGCACCATAATGCCTTGGGATTTTTTTCATCATTAATCTTGGAATTCCTTTTGTCTTTCCCATGTGAATCCCCACTCTCCATCATCTTTCTTCTTTGCTCTCCTGGAGCCCATCTTTCCATAGCTTCCTCATGAAAGCAGCTTTGGGAGGAATTTTTTTTGAGACTTTACAAATCTAAAAATACCATTATTTCCCAACCATACTTGATTTATTTATTTATTTATTTTTTGGTTATAGAATTCTAGATTGAAAATAATTTTATCTAAAATCTGAAAGCATTGCATTGGCTTCTTGCATTCAGTATTACTGTCCAGAAGTCTAATGCCACTCTGATTCCTCTTGTTTGTAAATGTTACTGGAAGCTTGTGTACCCTTTGTTCTCCTGTTCTGGAATTTCACGGCAGGGTGCATTAGGATGTTTCTCCTCATCTGTTGTTCCGGGCACTCATTGGGTTCTTTCTGTCTAGACCTGTATATACTTCAACTTAAGAAAAAATCTGTAACATTTCTTTGATGATTTCTTTCCCTTTTTTCCCTTTCCTATTTCTGGAATTACTCTAAGTTGGAAATTGAACATTTTAAAGAAATCCACTATTTAGAAAACATTGCTTTTCTTCTTTTCTTTTTCTTTTGGTTCTACTTTTTAGCATGAGTCTTCACTTGATCAGCTTTGTCTAACACTGTCCTTTCTAAGAACAGTTTCTTATTGTCTGAATCAATCATCCAGCCAGCTTGCCTTCCTTCCTGACTTCCATGCTCCATTCCTCCCTTCTTTTAAAATTACATTATGTTCTTGTTTCCTAGGTGCAATGTTTTATCTCTCTGAATTGTTTTTGAGGTTGTCTTTGACCTCTGTTTCATTTAACTGTAAGCTTTTTAAAAAGAGATATAATTCATATACTTAAAATTCACTATTTTGAAATGTTATTTCAGCGGATATTAGGCTTTTCACAAAGTTGGGTAGCTGTCCCTTACCACTCTCTAATACCAGAACATTTTTATCACCTCAAAAGAAACCTTGGGCCCATTAACAGTCACTCCAACCCCCTAACCTTTCCGCCCTAGGTGACCGCTAATCTTTCTCCTTCCACAGATTTGCCTGTTTTAGGCATTTCATATAAATGAAATCATATAATAATCGGAGCTTTTTGCCTGCTTTCTTTTCTTCTTTCACTTAGTGTCAAGTTTTCAAAGTTCATCAAAGTGCTGTGGAATGAAATAGCACTTCATTCCTTTTTATGACCAAAGAATATTCTATTGTAGGGATGTACTACATTTTACTTATCCATTTCTCAGTTCATGAACATTTGAGTTGTTTCCACTTGTTGGCTATTCTGAATACTCCTGCTATGCACATTTATTCTTTTAGGCATGTATCTAGAAATGAAATTTGCTGGGTCTTAAAATTCTATTTAACTTAAATTTTTTTTTGTCTTTAAGTCATCTCTAATCCAGTGTGGAGCTTGAACCCACAACCCTGAGATCAAGAGTTGTGTGCTCCATGGACTGAGCCAGGCAGGTGCCCTGATTCTGTTTCACTTTTGGAGGAAATGCCAGAATGTTTTCCAGAGCTGTTCACCAGTTGTCACTTCTTGCTAGCATTGTATGAGGGTTCTGATTTCTCCCATTTCTCACTATCATTTCTTCTTGTATGCTTTCTGATTTTGGCCCTTTTAGTTTGTGTAAAGTAGTATCTCATTGTAGTTTTAAAATGTTTGCATTTCACTAGAGTCTAATGAGGTTGTGCATCCTTTCATATACTTATTTTTTTTCAATCTTTTTTAGAGAAACGTCTGTTTAGATACTTGCCCATTTAAAAAAATGTTTATTTTGAGAGAGAGAGAGAAAGAGAGAGAACCCTAAGCAGGCTCTGCACTGTCAGCAAAGAGCCTAATGTGGGGCTTAAATTCACAAACTGTAAGATCATGACCTGAACTGAAACCAAGAGTCAGACACTTAACCAACTGAGCCACCCAGGCGCCCCTGCCTATTTCTTTCTAAGTTGGATTATTTGGCTTTTTATTACCAAATTGTAAAAGTTGTTTATGTATTCTAGATCCAAGTCTTATCAGATACATGATTTGCAAATATTTTCTCTCATTCTTTGGGTTATCTTTTCACTTTCGTGATGGTCTCCTCTGAAGGACAGAAGATTTTAATTTTGATGAAGACAGATTTATCTTGTTTTTACTTGTTTGTGCATTTTATAGCATGTCCGAGAAATCATTTCCTGACTTAAAAGTCATGAAGATTTATGCCTGTCATTTTTTTCTGAGTTTTATAGTTTTTTCTCTTATATTTTCGTCTTTGGTCCATTTTGAGTTCATTTTTTTAATTAAAAAATGTTTTAAAAAACTTATTTCTGAGAGAGAGAGAGAGGCAGCATGAGCAGGGGAGGGTCAGAGAGAGAGGGAGACACAGAATCCAAAGCAGGCTCCAGGCTCTGAGCGAGCTGTCGGCACAGAGCCTGACGCGGGGCTTGAACCCATGAACCGTGAGATTGTGACCTGAGCCGAAGTTGGACGCTTAACCGACGGAGCCACCCAGGTGCCCTTCGAGTTCATTTTTGTATCATTTCTGAGGCAAAGGCCCACCTTCATTTGCACGCGCATGTCCAGCTGTGCTAACACCATTTGTTGAAAAGACTATTACTCTTTTTTCCACTGTATTGTCTTGACACCCTTGTCTAAAATCATTTGGATGAAAAAGTATGAGCTTGTATCTGGATTCTCACTTTACTTGCTCTGTCTGTCAGTTTTTATGCCAGTACTCCTTGGTCTTGATTACTGTTGCTTGGTGGTAAGTTTTGAAATTAGGAAATGTGAATCATCCAACTTTGTTTTATTTTCAGGATTATTTTGGCTATTCTGGGTCCCTTGCATTTCCTTACGCATCTTAGGATCAGCTCGTCAAGTGAGTTATTTTTTCTCTGTGTGTTTTGATATCTGGCTTTCCTGTCTAAGGCTCTCCTCGAATAGTTGTGTTCCTTTATGTATGAAGTACCGTCCAGCTGAGCCGCGTGTTAGGACTCAAATGAGGGAAAGTGAGTGGGGATGGGGCCAGTGACTTGAGTTCATGACGTAGACTCCCACTTATGTCCCTGGATCAATACGGTGCCCTATCACTGTGCTCCGCTGTGACTGAAGTCCTCCGGTCTAGTCCATTCAATCCAGAGACTATAAATGAACTCTCCTGTTTGGGATTAGGGAGGGTGACTGCCCAGCTGAAGTGGTGGGGAAGGGAGTCTGGGAACTCTGTTTTCCATACGGGCTTTCGTGAGGCTCTTCTGTTTCCATGCCCACTTGTCTTCTCACTTTCAGAGGTACCCTGGTGCCACCAGTGACTGACCCTCAGTGCCATCAGCCTGCTTCTTGTCAACTCCTCCCCCCAACCGTTTCAGGCAGTTAGGTTCCAGTTTCAACTCACTTGCCGCTTTCCAGAATGTCACCTCGCGCTTTAACTGTTGTTTTGTTTCTATTCATTTTTAGTGGGTTTATATTCTTGTATTTCTTTTTGTTTAAATCTTATTAATTTCTTTCTTTGAGAGAGAGGGACAGAGAGAAAGATAACAGGGGAGGGGCAGAAAGAGGGAGCGACAGACTCCCAAGCAGGCTTCATGCTGTAAGCACAGCTTGACGTGGGGCTCGAACTCACAAACCGTGAGATCATGACCTGAGCCAAGATCAAAGGTCAGACACTTAGCCAACTGAGCCACCCAGGCACCCCTGTTTTTGTATTTCTTTTCTGTCGTTTTGGTGGAGTTTGAGAAGGGAGCAGAGGTAAATCTATGCGTTTAATCTGTCATACTTATTGGTTGAGAGGCCCTGGCAGGCTCTCCGGGGAAAAGTTGGTATGGAGGAAGGTGGGGTACTACACGGTCTCTTTGGAGCCACTCCTGATTCTGTTCCTAGAGTTTTATATTCCCCCATTTTTTCATCTGCATATTATTCTGTGCAATTTTTCTGCATAATTTTAGTTTAGCCTGGAACATTCGGGTAGAGCTAAAGTCCTACGCTGAGTGCAGTCAGCTAATTCAGTAACAGGAAACCAGCGGTTCTCACCCCAAATTTATATTAGGGTACCCGGGGAAATTTTTAAATAGCATAGCTGTCCCCACCCTACTCCAGACCAAGCAAATGGGAGTCTCTGAGGTCGGGGTTTGGTTGTCATTTTGGTCTGTTTTTAACGCTCCCTAGATCACTGATATGTGCAGGAGGAATTAAGAACCATTGCTCCCAGGCAGTTCGTATTTCACTAAGAATAATTTTACCTACGAAGAATTTTTCAAATTCCATTGAGTCTCCTTTTTTTTTTTTTTTAATGTTTTACTTATTTCTGAGAGAGAGAGAAAGAGAGACAGACAGACAGTGTGAGCAGGGCAGGGTCAGAGAGAGACAGAGACACAGAATCCGAAACAGGCTCCAGGCTCTGAGCTGGCTGTCAGAACAGAGCCCGATGCGGGGCTCGAACCCATGAACTGTGAGATCATGACCTGAGCTGAAGTCGGACGCCCAACCAACTGAGCCACCCAGGCGCCCCCGAATTCCTCTGAATCTCTTACGATTGTCATTTTCTCCTCCTTCGCTGCCCTTGACACACGCTGGCCCCTTTTCGTTGTTCATCCTCCCAACACGTACCAGCACCTCAAGAGCTTCTTCTGCTCTTTCTCTTTTATCTGCCTGGAATGTTCTTCCACTGATATTCTCAGTCCCATCCCCCACCTCCTTCAGGTCTTTGCTGAGAAGTCACCTTCTCAATGAGACTTTCCTTGTCCACAACTTTCCCTGCTTTCGACAGCAATCTCAAGTCCCCGTCCCCCTTCACTGCTTTGTTTTTCTCTGACTGCTCGTCACCTCCCCACGTCTTTCATTTGGTTTCTATCTGGTGTCCCTCACGGTACACGCCCTCTCCCGATGTTATCAGTCTTTTCGTGTTTGAAGAAGCCAGTGGATGGAGCCTCATTTATTCTTTCTCTCATGCTCTTCTTCTCTGTGGGCAGATAACGAGTTTCTGATCTGTATCATTTCTTTCTCCTGGAAGAACTTCTTTTAAACATTTCTTTCAGGGCATGTTTTAGTTTGAGAAAGTCTTTTGTTTTCTCCTTCACTTTTGAAGAATAACAGCACTGGCCACAAAATTCTAGGTTAGTGAGCTCTTTCTTTCAACACTTTTAACTATTTCACACTGTTGTCTTCTTGCTTGTGTGGTTTCTGGTAAGAAGCCTGCTGTAATTCTCTTCCTTATTCCTGTATAGGTTTGCTGTTTTTTTCCCCTCCTTTGGCTTCTTTCAAGATTTTCTCTTTGTTTTTGGCTTTGTCTAGGTTGAATATGGTAATATCGTATACCCAGTCGTTTGTTTTGTTGTTTTTTGTATTTATCCTGCTTGATGTTCGCTGAGCTTCCTGGACTTGAGGCTTGCTGATGGTTGTTAATTTTGGAAAGTTCTTGGCCATTATTATTTAAGATACTTCTTTTACTGTGTTCTCTCTTCTTCTGCTATTCCAATTATGCATATTTTGCACATTTTGAAATTATTTTTTAATTCTTGGACTTTTATTTTTTATTTCTTAAACAATTTTTTAAAATGTTTTATTTATTTCTGAGAGAGAGAGACAGCGTGAGCAGGGGAGGGTCAGAGAGAGAGGGAGATACAGAATCAGAAACAGGCTCCAGGCTCTGAGCCAGCTATCAGCACAGAGCCCGACACGGGGTTCGAACCCATGAACCATGAGATCATGACCTAAGCTGAAGTCGGATGCCCAACTGACTGAGCCACCCGAGTGCCCCAATTCTTGGACTTTTAAAAACATTCTTTCTTCTCTTTGCATTTCCATTTGGGAAGTTTCAATTTATGTATCTTCAAGCTCTCTGAGTCCAAAGCCACGTTGTCTACCGATGAGCCCATTGAGGCATTCTACATTTATGTTACACTGTTTTGGATTTCTAGCATTTCCTTTTTTCTTTCTTAGAGTTTCCACATCTCTGCTGACATTATCCATCTGTTCTTGGGTGTTTTCTACTCTTTCCAGTAGAATCCTTAACATATTCATCCATAGTTACTTTTGATAGAGGGAGAGAGAGAGAGAGAGAGAGAGAGAATGTGAGCAGGGGAGGGCCAGAGAGAGAGGGAGGCACAGAATCCTAGGATCCAGGCTCTGAGCTGTCAGCACAGAGCCCGACAGACGTGGGGCTCAAAACCACAAACCATGCAACCATAACCTGAGCTGAAGTCAGACACTCAACTGACTGAGCCACCCAGGTGCCCTCATAGTTATTTTAAATTCCATCTGATAGTTTTAAAATCTGTGTCCTCTCTGAGTCTGGTTCTGATGCTTGTTTTTTCTCTTCACACTGTTGTTCTTGCCTTTTGGCATTATAATTTTTTTTAAAGTTTACTTATTTATTTTTGAGAGGAACAGAGAGAGCATGAGCCAGGGAGGGACAGAGAGACAGAGAGAGAGAGAGAGAGAGAGAGAGAGAGAGAATCCCTAACAGGCTGTGCAGGGTTAACGCAGAACCTAAAATGGGGCTTGAACTCATGAAACTGTGAGATCATAACCTGAACTGAAATCAAGAATTGGACTGGTTTTCTTTTCTTTTCTTTTTTTTAAATTTATTCATTTTTGAGAGAGAGAGAAGGAGAGAGAGCACAAGCTGTGGAGGGGCAGAGAGAGAGGGAGACCAGAATCTGAAGCAGGCTCCAGGCTCTGAGCTGTCAGCACAGAGCCCGGTGGGGGGGTTGAACGTACAAACTGTGAGATCATGACCTGAGCTGAAGTCAGATGTCTAACTGACTGAGCCACCCAGGCGTGCCCCCTCGGAACTCAAATTGTGCACCTTTCAGCTCTTTCAGGTGTAACCCACTGTTATGACCCGTGATATGATGGAAAAGTAGGGGGGAAGGGGAGCATTTTGAACCTTATGGTTTTAAATCTCAGTCTTTTAATGGGTCTGTGTCCCTTGGTTGTGAACTTGACACGTGTTAACTGTTTTCTCCCCCTTAGGTAAGACAGGCAGGCTAGAAGGCCTCAGTCAAGGAAATTTCCTCCCTAGTTAGGATAAGGCTCTGGGTGAAGTCTTTTTCCCTAGGGAGTAGGCTGTTCTGTGGAGAATGTTTGGCATATTGACAGTGGTTACCTTTTCCATTTCTGAGCCAGGGCCAGGAGGGGATCTTTCTTGGTTCTTCACCAGGCTTTTTTTTTTTTTTTTCTGTTTTACTCACTGATATGTCACTAGCACCCAAAACAGTGCATGGTGTATAAAAGATGCTCAATAAATATTTGTTGAATGAATAAATGAATAGCTTTCATCCAGGCCCATGGCATTCTTTTATGTAGATGTTGGAGAATTTCTCAGACCTAAAATGACAATAAACTGTTGACATTTCTCTGAATGAACAGTCCTCAAACCTAGCTGGTGTTGACTTACTGGGGTTTGTAGTGTTTGTGAGTGTCTCTGTAATCTGAACCCTACATAAAATGGGTTTTAGAGCAGTTTTTCTCTCGGGGCGCCTGGGTGGCTCAGTCGGTTAAGCGTCTGACTTCAGCTCAGGTCATGATCTCATGGTTCGTGAGTTTGAGCCCCGTGTCGGGCTCTGTGCTGACAGCTCAGAGCCTGGAGTTTGCTTTGGATTCTGTGTTTCCCTCTCTCTCCGACCCTCCTTTGCTCAGGCTGTCTCTCTCTCTCTCTCTCCTTCTCTCTCTCAGAAATAAATAAAACATTTAAAAAAAAGAGCAGTTTTTTTCTGCTCTAAAAAATATATTTTATGTCATGATCCAGTATGTAGGTCCATATAGCATACTTTTATCTGAACAGACTTTTCAGGAAATACTTTTCCTTATGTATGATGTACTCTTATATTTTCTACTCTGTTATTTTTAAAACATACTTTTCAAGATTTACATAGAGGATAGGTTCAGAGGACAATATGTTTTTGATTTTTTAAAAGAAATCTGGGTATGGGGTGCCTGGGTGGCTCAGTAGGTTAAGCGTCCGACTTCGGCTCAGGTCATGATCTCATGGTTCATGGGTTCGAACCCCGCGTCAGGCTCTGTGCTGACAGCCAGCTCAGAGCCTAGAGCCTGCTTCAGATTCCCTGTCTCCCTCTCTCTGACCCTCCCCTACTCATGCTGTCTGTCCCTCTCAGAAGTAAATAAAAACATTAAAAAAAAAAAAAAAAGAAATTTGGGTAAATCTACCAGAGTTAGTTTTGGCTTCCCCCTTACCTTCCCAGTAAATCCATTACTCTCTTCAATACTGAAATTCTTTGGGGGCACCTGGGTGGCTCAGTCAATTGCGTGACTCAGGTCATGATCTCCCCTTTCATGATTTGGAGCCCTGGATCAGGCTCTGTGCTGACAGCTTTAGAACCTGGAGTTTGCTTCGGATTATGTGACTCCCTCTCTCTCTCCTCCTACCCCCACTGTGCTCTGTCTCTCAAAAGTAAATAAATAAATGTTTAAAAAGATTTAATGACATTCTTTGTCTATAACCTTTGGTGTTACTTTTTTTTTAATTTTTTAATGTTTTATTTATTTCTAGGAGAAAGAGAGCACGCGAGCGTGAGCAGGGGAGGGTCAGAGAGAGAGAATCACAGACTCTGAAACAGGCTCCGGGCTCTGAGCCGGCAGTCAGCACAGAGCTGACGCGGGGCTTGAACCCAGGAACCGTGAGATCGTGACCTAAGCGAAAGTCGGGCACTTAACCGACTAAGCCACCCAGGCGCCCCACCTTTGGTGTTATTTTAAACATTGTTCTCTTCCTACTTCCTGCCCTAGGCTTATGCTAAGTCAGTTTTTTTGGAAGCTCTTTGGATGCAAATATTTCCAATTGCTTTTAGCAAGGGAAGAAATTACTGAGCCGAAGGACTGTGTTGCTGAGAACACGTATAAACTCTCAGCCTCAGGTTTCATGAGCTTCCGCTAGTGAGTAGTGGGGATTTGAGCCTCAAGCCCATTAGGGACCATGTCTCATATGGGGCCCTGAGGCAGAAGTGCTTTGGGGATGGGATCTGACTTCTCTTCTAGAGTAATGGTTACTTTTAAAAAATACATAGTTGGAAAGGTTTTACAGTTCAAAATACCTACCTTGTGATGTCAAGGTGGTATTTTCCTGATTGGATCTGGAAAGAGGCAGAGCCCTGCATAATGACACTGATTATTGTTAAGAAACAATGGACTGTAATCATGAAAGACATTGGAGAAAGAAAACATGCTGTCTGCCCATTTCTCCTCTTTCCCAGCTGGCTTTCTCCCTTCTAAGCCTTCTTTTGAATTTATCCGATTGATTTTGTTTTGGGCCCATGAAGTATACAGATCAGGTTTGGTCTTCCATTTACCAGGCCATGTGGGAGCTTCCATTCATTCTCTTGAATTCTCTGAAGTTCAGGCCATGGGCTAAAAAGGGCTAAAGCTCGGTTAGGACAAGCTAGTTTAAAACTACCCTCCATCGAGTTGCCTTAGGAAACAAAGAGTCCTGATAGATGTATAGATTTTTAAAGTATTCTTTTATTTTGAAAGTCTATGAATAATGGATTTCCTGCTGGTAGTGTTTTAACCTCTGTTACTAAAAGCCCTGAGGCTTAATTTATAATCATTAATCTTTCCTTCATTATTCAAGATATGATCTCCCCCCTCACTTAAAATTATCGTTACATTATGGGAAAGATCAAACATGTAAAATGGTTCAAAGAAGAAGATAACAAACAGTCATAAAAACCACCATCTGGATTTAATTAATATTAACATTTTGCCATATTTGCTTCAGAACTTTTTCTTTAAAAGATAAAGTGTCGTGGATAGCTTTGAAGTTCCCCTGGTCTCCCTCCTTCCTCCAGTTGTCCTTTTCCCTTCCACGCTACCCCACCCCAGGGGCGACCTGTGTTCTCACCTCCGTGCGGTGACTTCCCGTCTACACTTTTGTATTTGTATTCCATTTATGTTTGGCCACAGCACCAAAGGCTTCTCACCAGCATTTATTGTCAGACTTCTAATCTCTTGCTAATCAGCTAGGTAGAAAGAGAGTTGATTTTTTTAAGTTTATTTTTTTATTTTGAGAGAGAGAGAGCGAGCGAGCAGGAGCGAGCACATGCGAGCAGCAGAGGGACAGAGAGAGGAGAGATTGCCGAGCAGGTGCCGCACTGTCAGCACAGAGCCCTTCGCGGGGCTCCAACTCACGACCTGTGTGAGATGATGACCCGAGCTGAAATCAAGAATTGGAAGCTTAACTGACTGAGCTGCCCAGGCCTCCCAAGAGTTGATCTTTTTATTGCTTTATCAAAACAAATTTATTCTGGGGAATCACAACATGATCCTTTTAAATTTCAGAAAATGCTGCTCAAATTCATTCATTTGGGAAACATTTATGGAGCTTCAGTTATGAGGCAGGCATCATTCTGAAGAGTCAGACTACAGGGCTGACAGATGGCACACACATCTCAGCCTCCACACAGCCTGCATTCTGGTGGAGAGGGGTAGAGAGAGAGAGAGAGAAAAAAAAAGAGACAATGAATACAATTAATCAATAAGATATGAATCATGTCCGTTATAAATGCTAGGGAGGAAGAGTAAAATAAGGAAGGATGGGTCCAAATGTGTGTAGAGAGGTAGGGTTAATAGGGTAGTTCGGGAACACCTCTTAAGAAAGTGACATTTGAGGGGCATGAGGGTGGTGCAGTTTGTTAAGCATCAGCTCAGATCATGATCTCATGGATCATGAGTTTGAGCCCCACATTCAGCTCTCTGCTGTTAGTGAAGAGCCTGCTTCAGATCCTGTGTCTCTGCCTCTCTCTCTGCCCCTCCCTGCTCATGTGTGCGTGTTCTTTCTCTCTCAAAAAAATATTTAAAAAAAAAAGTGACATTTGATTAAATGCCTGAGGTAATGAGGGAATAGACCATATATGTGGACTATGGGAGAGAGAACATCCTAGATGGAAGGGGTAGAAGTTTAACAGGGGAGCATTTCTAGCAAGGAGGCCTGTGTAATAGCTTGAGAGGAGGGAATAAGTGGGGAGAGAAAAGAGATGAGGTCAGAGAGGGGTATTGGCTGTATCACACAGGACTTCCATTTTATTTATTTATTTTTAAAATATTTTTATTTATTTCTAGGAGAGAGAGAGAGACAGCGTGAGCAGGAGAGAGGAGTCACAGACTGAAACAGGCTCCAGGCTCTGAGCTGGCAGTCAGCACAGAGCCTGACGCGGGCTCGAACCCACGAACTGCGAGATCATGACCTAAGCGAAAGTCGGACGCTTAACCGACTAAGCCACCCAGGCGCCCTGGGAGAGAAATATTTGAACTCGAGAATATTTTAATGGTAGAACCAACAGTCTTTGCTGACGGATTGACGTGGGGCCTGAGGGGGAAAGGAGAAGCAGGGATGAGCCCCAGGATTTTGGCCTGAGCCGCTGGTTGGAAGGAGTTGTCACTGAGATACAGGAGGCTGCGGGGCAGATTCGAGGGGGAATATCAGAAGATTGGTTTTGTCAGTAGACAAAGAGGGTCTGAGGTTCGAGGGTGAGGTCTGTACCAGACGTACTGACTTGGGACAGCCAACAAATAGATGGTATTTAAACCCATGAGACCAGTGTACTAACCAGCAGATGGGCAAGGCCTGAGCTCTAGGACACGCTGAAGGTTAGAGGTTGAGGAGGGGAGAAGGAGCCCCTGCAAAGAGGCCGAGAAGGAGCAGCCTGCGAGGCAGGTGGAAAATCAGGTAGGTGTGATGTCCTGGAAGCCAAGGGAAGGAAGCATTTCAAGGAAGACAGTGATGAATCCAGCATGTCAGACGCTGCCAGTAGGTCACATTAAGACTAGGACTGAGAATTCAATACCGGATTTAATAACACGGAGCTCTGGCCTTGATACCTCGATAAGGGTAGCTTCAGTTTTGTATTCCCATATTCCACTACTCCAGTATCATATGCTCCCTAGAACTTTTCAGGGGTTTCCACTGCTGTTCCATATATAAGACTGAAGTAAAGTGCCTGTTATAGACCAGTACAGAAAAAAAAGACCCAACAACTAGTTACTTACAAACTTTCTGGACTGGATATATCTTACAAATAAGGCAGATTGTTTGGTTTTGGGCTAACCTCTTGAAGCACAAAATTACTTGACCTCAGCTATGGAAAATGTCAAAATCACAAATAGATCAAGAAGATGTGGTTTATCTATATCATGGAATACTACATGGCAATGAGAAAGAATGAAATCTGGCCGTGTGTAGCAACATGGATGGACCTTGAGGGTGTTATGCTGAGTGAAATAAGGGAGGCAGAGAAGGACAGACACCATATGTTTGCACATATAGGTGGATTAGGAGGAAGTTAACAGAGGACCATGAGGGAGAAAAAAGGGAAAAATAGTAGGGAAGAGGGAGGGAGGCAAACCATGAGAGACTCTTGAATGCTGAGAACAAACTGAGGGCTGATGGGGGTGGGGGAAAGGGGAAGGGGGGTAATGGGCATGGAGTAGGGCACTTGTGGGGATGAGCACTTGGTGTTATATGGAAACCAACTTGACAATAAACTATTAAAAAAAAAAAGAAAATGTCAAAGTCAGTGTGGCTTCACAGTAGCTACATTTCATCCTCACGTAAAGGGCTTCCATTCGTAGAGTCATGTAGTGACTTAATAACCATGTTTTAAGGCTTGAACAACAATTAAGAATTGGAAGTTTGGAGGAGAGATCATAAACAAAAGGAATGAAAGAAGGTACTAATGATGTTAAATAGAATAGGAATTTCACAGTGTGTTTACAGTAGCAATTTTCAGGTGTGGTCCTTCAACCTCTGGTGGCCCCTTGAGACTTACAGGGTTTAGCAAGATCAAAACTGTTTTCATAACAAATTTCTTTGCCTTTTTCACTGTGATCGCATATGCACTGATGGTGCAACAGCAAAGGTGGGTAGAACTGTTGTTGCCTCAGCTCGGATCTGGGCAGTGGCATACATCTCAGCTGTTGTCACCATATTCCTCAGCTTGGCATACTCGGTAAAAGAGAAGAGACAGGCCAGTTGCACTTAAGAATGTACTTGATGGAAGTGTAAAAGTTAATAATTTTATTAAATCTTGACTTGTATGCTTGTCTTTTTTAATATTCTTTTTTTAAATGTTTTATTTATTTCTGAGAGAGAGAGAGAGAAACAGAGAGACAGAGACAGAGACAGGGACAGCGTGAGCAGGGGAGGGTCAGAGAGAGACGGAGACACAGAATCCGAAGCAGGCTCCAGGCTCTGAGCTACCTGTCAGCACAGAGCCTGATGCGGGGCTCGAGCCCACAAACTGTGTGATCATGACCTGAGTCGAAGTCGGACGCCCAACCGACTGAGCCACCTAGGCGCCCCTCTTTTTTAAATATTCTGTTTGATGAAATGGGAGCTATGCCCAAGGCACTTATGCATACCAAACTAGAATGGTTGTCCTGAGAAGAAGCACTTTTGTGAGTGTTTGAACTGAGAGCTGAGTTAATTGCTTTTTTCATGAAATACTATTTTTACTTAACTACAGTTACTAGATTTGGGTATTTGGCAGACATTTTCTTGAAGATGAATGAAGTGAGCCTGTCACTTGAAGGAAAACAGCCAACAGTATTTGTTGCCAAAGATAAAATAGGAATTTTGAAGTGAAACATAGAATTTTGGAACACTTAGATCTACCACTAAGAGGTTGACAGTTTCCCAATATTTAAAGGTCTGTCTGAGGAGATCAGTGGTGACATTCACAAACGTGCTGTTTTTGGATAGTGTATAATGAAATGTGTCAACATTTGGAATATCTGCATAGCTCAGTGAACCAATATTTTTCAAATGACAAAGGACAATGTTACAAAATTGTATGTAAGTAGAAGATCCATTCAAAATGCAAGATGGGGCGCCTAGGTGGCTCAGTCGGTTGGGTGGCCAACTTTGGCTCGGGTCATGATCTCACGGTTCATGGGTCTGAGCTCTGAATTGGGCTCTGTGCTGACAGTTAGCTCAGAGCCTGGAATCTGTTTCAGTTTCTGTGTCTCCCTTTCTCTGACCTTCCCCTTCTCATGGAGTCTCTCTCTCAGAAATAAATAAAATGTTAAAAAAAATTGAAAAAACAAAAACAAAATGCAAGATAGACTTCTACTTCTAGTCAAGATGGAGTGACAGGGATGCCTAATAGCTAATGATGTCAAGAATCTGTACATGTGCTTTCTGATCATTTGTATATCTTTTTTCTTTTTAACACTTTTAATGTATATTTTTGTGTGTGTGAGAGAGAGCATGCATGCATGTGTGCTAGCGGGGGAGGGAAAGAGAAAGAGGGAGACCAAGGATCCAAAGCGGGCTCACTGATAGCAGAGAGCCTCATGTGGGGCTTGAACTCAGAAACCGTGACATCATGACCTGAGCCAAAGTTGGATACTCACCCGACGGAGCCACCCGCCCCTGTTTATCTTTTTTGAAGAAGTGTCTATTCAGATCTTTCGTTGATTTAAAAAATTGGATTACTTGGGGGTATTTCGGTGGCTTAGTTGGTTGAGCATCCGACTTTGACTCAGGTCATGATCTCGTGGTTCCTGAGTTTGAGCCCCCACTGCGGGGGTCTCTGCTGTCAGCACAGAGCCCACTTCGGATCCTCTGTCCCCTGTCTCTGCCCCTCCCTAGCTTGTGGCTCTCTTTCAAAAAATGAATAAGCATTAAAAAATTAAAAATGGATTCTTTAAAAAAATTGGATTTTTAAACAAAATTATTTTGAGAGAAAGAGAGCATTCATGGGCACTCATGAGTGAATGGGGGAGGATCAGAGGGCAAGTGAGAGAGAATCCCAAGTGGGCTCCATGCCCAGCACTGAGCCTGATGCGGGGCTCAATCTCATGAAACTTGAAATCAAGAGTTGGATGCTTAACCAACTGAGCCACCAGGTGCCCCTATTTTTTTCCCCCTAGAGAGAGAGAAAGCATGAGCAGGGGAGAGGGACAGAGGGAGAGAGAAAGAGAGAGAGAATCCCAAGCAGGCTTTACACTCAACACATGAGCCCAACATAGGGCTCAATCCCACCACCCTGGGATCATGGTCTGAGCTGATGGGGTTTTTTTTCTTTTTTTTTTCTTCTTTATTTCTAGGAGAGAGAGAGACAGCGTGAGCAGGGGAGGGTCAGAGAGAGAGGGAGACACAGACTCTGAAATAGGCTCCAGGCTCTGAGCCGGCAGTCAGCACAGAGCCCGACGTGGGGCTTGAACCCACGAACTATGAGATCATGACCTAAGCGAAAGTCGGACGCTTAACCGACTAAGCCACCCAGGTGCCCCATGAGCTGATGTTAAGAGCTGGTTGGATGCTCAACTGACTGAGCCACCTAGCCTCTCCCCCTCCCCCCTTTTAACTGTTGAACTGTACTGTTTTTTTGAAGATGTTACTTAGGCTTTCTCTGTACATGTTGCTGTAATAGTCCTCTGTCCTTCCTGGGCTAGGCAGGACCTGTCTAGGCCCGGTAGTCATCACAAGACAGACTGCACTGTGACAGAAGTAGCACCGAGTTGCTTGGATATTTATATTTTCTTGCTTCATATCTTTACACTCAAACATTAACGTTGGATCGAGTTGCTCAGTCTCATGTCAGGTGCCCTGTAACCCGGCTGCTCTGCTTGTCTTGCAGTTTTCTGGTGATGACATGGCATCTGCCAGTTCCAGCCGGGCAGGGGTGGCCCTGCCTTTTGAGAAGTCTCAACTTACTTTGAAAGGTGAGTGGTGCCATGTGGAGGGTTTGTCATTTGAGGTCTCAAACACGCCAAGGGCTCTGCATCTCCCCGGGTGAAAGCTGGAGGCTCCACCTGATCTGACCCCACCCCCACTCCCATTCCTCATCTCCTGTTACTTTTCCACGGTGCCAGCCACACCCCCACCTCAGTTCGGTTGCACTTGGTGCTCCCTCTGAGGAGAGTGCTTTGGGGCCCGATATCTACCTGGTTTGCTTCCTCACTTTCTGTAGGTTTTTTTTTAATGGGCCAACTTTCTTTTTTTTTTTTTTAAGTTTGTTTATTTTTGAGAGAGACCAGAGACAGTGCAAGTGGGAGATGGGCAGAGAGACAGAGAATCCCAAGCAGGCTCCAGACTGTCAACGCGGAGCCTAACATGAGGCTCGAACTCACCAGTGAGATCCAGACCTGAGCCAAAAACCAAGAGTCAGACGCTGAACCAGCTGAGCCACCCAAGGGCTGCTGTAGGTTTTTACTCAAAAGTCACCCTCTTCAGCAGCACCTTCCTGATTGTCCCAGATACAGCCTCCCCCTCCCCTACCTCATGTCTGTCCCCTTCGCTATATATTTCTCGTCTCAGCCGTGTCACCATTTAACACAGTACATATTTTTATTTCCTTTATTAACTGTCTCCTTGAATCAAATATAAATACCACCAAGAGGGATTCTTGTCTGCTTTGGTTACTTCTGATAGCACAGTGACTAGAACAGTGCCGGACACATACTGGGTTGCCAATGAATATTGCTCGGATAACAGAATGTAGCTTTGGTGGCCTTGGCTCTACAGAAGGATCGCGGGACTGAGAGATACCTGGGGACAGGAAACAGCACTCAGTATCAGAGCTCAGGCCTCTCAGAGGCACAGTCATTTGGAGGCAAATTTGTCTTATCATTTTCTTAAATGATTATTTTTGCAATGTAAATGTCACTCATTTATTTAATCTGTCTATTCGCATACTTCGAAACTGTTTCCTCAGCTCCTCAGGACCCCTGATTGGAGGAAACTAATATTCCCAGTTTCTTGTAATATTACACATTAAGACACATCGAAGGGGATGTAGTTTTGTGATTTTGAGAGCCGGGTTGCCTTCCTTGGAAGGAATATTCTAGCAGTGGACAAGAGTGGCTCTCTCCCTGCATCTTTACCAACACAATGTGTTGTCAGACCTTTTTTGTCTTTGCCAGTCTGATTGCTAAAAATCACTGTTTTGTCAGCATAGTTTCACATTTCTTTAGTTATAAATGATGTTTAGCATCTTAACATATGTTTAAGGGAAAGTTGTATTTCCTTTCCTGTGGATTGTGTGTTCATATTCTCTGCCTGTTTCTTATTTACTTACTGATTTAAAAAAAAAAAGTCTTGATACGTTTTCATCATGTTTCTTGACGTCTCAATGGCTGCTCTAGCTCTCTGGAGGAGGGAAAAGCGTTAGAGTGATAGGATTTGAACTTGCGACTTTAGCTTTTACTGCATTGTCTAATAATTAGCAAGCCTCAGTTAAAACAGAAGTCTGCCCATGGAGCTTGGTGACATAATGAAGTCTTTGTGTTGGGGCCATATTATTCGGGAACACATAGTGACTTGTAAAGATTTCTCTGTTTGCCTTTCCTCAACGTGAACTTTTTCACTTGTGTGGAAAGAGCTAACTTGATAATACAGGTGCATCTCATTATATATGCCTTTAATCTCTAGGGATTCTATAATACCACCTAGGCAAATGGTGAGGGAAAAAGAGAAAGAGAGAAATGACAAAATAAATGATGTGGGTGGTTCCTCCTCCATGTGTCTCATTGATAGAGCCTCTGGTCTAATTTCGGAGATGGGACTATGCCGTTCCCTCCCTCCCTATGCCGTGCCTCTCTGTAATGCATCCTAGAGTTTTAAGATACATTTTAAAGGTACATCAAGGCCCTTAAACATAAGCGACCTATTTTATCTGCTATTTAACTTAAGAAACTCTGAGAAACTAAAAAAACAGCACAACAAAGCTTAAACTGGCCATTGGAAACCTATTGAAAGACCATCTATCAGGTTCTATTTTGTGCCTTCCTGAGAGCTTTTCAAGGGTGTGATTTTGGCCATATGTGATTTCCCCCCCTTATTTGTTAACTTTAAAGGCTAAATCCGGGGCACCTAGAGGGCTCAGTCAGTTAAGCGGCTGACTTCGGCTCAGATCATGATCTCGCGGTCCGTGGGTTCAAGCCCTACATTGGGCTCTGTGCTGACAGCTCAGAGTCTGGAGCCTGTTTTGGATTCTGTGTCTCCCTCTCTCTCTGCCCCTCCCCAGCTCGTGCTCTGTCTCTCTCTGTCTCAAAAAGAAATAAACATTAAAAAAAAATTTTTTTAAAAAGGCTATATCCTATGGGAAGATGTGAAATTGGCATTTATATTTCATCAAACAGTAAAGTAACTTTCCAGATAAACCTGCTTGCATGTTGAGGACTTTATCTTGGCTTGTGTTTTAAGAACAAGAAACATTCAGGGACACCTGGGTGCCTCAGTTAGTTGAGTGCCCAACTTTGGCTCAGGTCGTGGTCTCGTGGTTGGTGAGTTCGAGCCCCACTTTGGGTTCACTGCTGTCAGCATGGAGCCTGCTTCAGATCCTCTGTCCCCCTCTCTGCCCTTCCCCCATTTGTTTTCACTCTCTCAAAAATAAAAATAAACATATTTTAAAAAAGAGAAACATTCAGAATATCACCGCACTGATTAATTATATGTTACCAAAGGGAAAATGTATCTTTACAGTGGAGTGACCTGACAGACCCCACATTAACCACGGGATCCAGCTTAGCGCCCACAATAGGAGAATAGCCTAGTGTGCATAGTGAGGAGTTTGCAATGTAACCTGTGTAGAGTTCTTGACAAAAATGTTCAATGTGAATCTCACCACGAGGAAAACAGTTTAAAAAATACAGAATTTGGTGCATTCTATGAGAGAGCTGGTAGACGTCTTTAAAAAGCATTGTCATGGAAAAAGAACGGAGAGCATTCTAGATTTTAAAAGATTAAGGAGCCAGCTACTAAATGCAGTTTGCTCATCTCGAATGGGTCCTGGGCTGAGGGAAGCCAGCTATAGCAGTGTGTTTGGAACACTTGAGGAAATTTGGATATGTAATGAGTTTCAAATGATGGAAACAGTGACTAAATTTGTTAAGGTATAATAATGGTGGCGTGGTTAGGTGGGAGAATGACTTTTTCTCTTTCCTGTGCCCAGCATGGAGCTTGACTCATGACCTTGAGATCAGGAGTCGCATGGTCTACCAACTGAGCCAGCCAGACCTCCCCCCCCGTTTTCTTTTTTTATTGAAGTATAATTAGCATACCATGTTCTATTAGTTTCAGGTGTACAACGTATAGAACATCCTTTTTCTTAGGCGTTGCATTCTGGAAGTATTTAGGCTCAATCTGTCCTGATGTCAACAACTTACTTTCAAGTGGTTTACCGAAGAAGTTTGTGGATATGTGATACTCATGCACATATATAGACGTAAGCATCATATGTCTGTATCCTGTGCTGTCCAATAGCCACTACAGCCACATAGACCTTTTTACGTTCAGATTAAAGTTAAATTTAAAATGCAAATCCTCTCATACCAGCCACATTCCAGGTGCCTTATAGCCACACGTATCTCATGGCAGTGTATTGGACTGCGCTGGCAGAGAACTTTTTGCTTATCACTGAAAGTTTTTTTAATGCTTGTTTTTGAGAGAGAGAGAGAGAGAGAGAGAGAACGAAAGAACACATGGAGGAGGGGCAGAGAGAGAGGGAGACAGAGGATCTGAAGCAGGCTCTGTGCTGACAGAAGAGAGGCCGATGTGGGGCTTCAACTCATAAACCATGAGATCATGATCTGAGCCAAAGTCGGATGCTCAGCTGACTGAGCCACCCAGGTGCCCCTTATCACCGATGTTTTCTTGAATAGCACTGACACAGACACACACAAATGTGTGTCAAAAAGCAGATGTGGCAAGATAGTTCCTAGATTGGGTTCTGGACGGACCAGGGGGAAAAAACGTTTCTTTACTCTTTTGCCAAAATGGACATTGATGGGACATTTAACAAAATTTAAGTAAGATCTGTACATTAGGTCATAGTTTTTTTTTTTTTTAATGTTTTGTTTATTTCTAGGAGAGAGAGATACAGCATGAGCAGGGGAGGGTCAGAGAGAGAGGGAGTCACAGACTGAAACAGGCTCCAGGCTCTGAGCTGGCAGTCAGCACAGAGCCCGACGCGGGGCCCGAACCCACGAACCGCGAGATCATGACCTAAGCGAAAGTCGGACGCTTAACCGACTAAGCCACCCAGGCGCCCCCATTAGGTCATAGTTTTAAAGGATGTTAAATTTTCCCGTGTTGATTATTATACTGTGGTATTGTCAGAAAATGTCTTTGTTCTTGGAAATATGCACTGAAGTGATTAGAAGAAAAGGGGCACCAGATCTGAAACCCACTCAAAGTTTCAAAAACAAATGTGAATGTGTATGAGAGGGAGTTAGGAAAGAGAAGGAGAATAATAAAGTAAACATAGTTAAAAAGTTAATTTTTGGTTAATATTTGGTGACCCTTAGGTGAAGGGTTTATAGGAATTCCTTGTATTTTTGAAGACCAAAAGCAAAACTCCAAAGAAACAAAAATAGCTAGGTAAAAAACTAGAAGGACAAAAAAGGAAACACCGTGACAGAGTTCAGAGAATTGGCCTGGGAGCTAGGAGACTTGGTTCCCAGCTTAGCTGTGCCTCTGACTCCCATGATTTTGGATAGGTTATTTTTCTTCCCCTCTCTGGACCTTAATTGACCCAACTATTAAATGAAAGGTTTGCACTTGTTGATTTCAAAGTTGTTGATTTCAAAGAAACTGTCCAGCTTAAGATGATAAGGCTATAATTATAATTAGTTGCCCGCCCCCCCGCCCAGCCTTTTTAAAGGTCTCTGTGCAGAGCTACACTCACACCACTAGGTGGCCTCAGTTAACCTTAGTCTGTGAGAAGTATTTCGGGTTTTCTACTCTGGACCACATTTCCCACCACCGCAACCTGTTTTTCCTAATACCATCCCTTGCTTCTGAATCTTAGCCACAGCTTTTGCTGCTGTTGTTGTTGTTGTTTGACTTGCTCTCCTGTTCTTTTGGGCTGGGAGACGATGGGCATTGTTAAAAGAATCCAGAGGAAGGTTTGTCCTTTGTCAGGTTGTAGACCCTTACAGGACCCTTTAAGGGATCTTGATAGAGGGGAGCTCCATCTATCGGGTAAGAAATGCCAGTCCTATGTTCTGATTTGGGACATGGGATAGAAGACATCTTAGATGTGTTCCATCCTAGTGACCTGGAGTTTCCACTGTGGCTAATAAATGCTTATAAGAGACAGTTGTCCAGCCCTGGGTGGACACTTGTTTAGCTTGGCTTTCTGCTCCCAAATAAACATCAGAAATGCTGCTACATCAAGGATGCAAATAGAACAGGAAATGCAGATGGCTCACAAGCACAGCACATGCAAAAAATATCGAACCTCACTAGTAATAGAAGAACAGCAATAGAACAGATAAGCAGAATCTGCTAATGATACTCAGCATGGTGGGCTATCAGGTTGCCTGGGTGCACATCTTGGTTTGAAGCTCCCTGGCTGTGTTGTCTGGGGCAGTGATCCAACCTCCCCAAGCCTGCTTCCTCTTGGGTGAAATGGGGGTGGTGATATATTCCCTACCCCATGGGTTTGTTTAAAGGATTGAGTTAGATGATGTGTGCACAGCATTGTGTCTGTACTAAGTGCTCATTACATTTTACCTAATTCGTATGATTTTTTTGAATATGATTTGCAAAAAGTTAAAAAAAAAAAACCCGTAATAGTGCTGTGGTGGTGAAATGAATATATTCGTCTACATGGGTTTATTCTTTTTGCAAAGGAATTAAACCGTTTTGGGAACTTCAAGAAATATTCATATCATTTGGAGGAAATATATGCAAATCTGTACATTCATGATGATTGTCCCAAAAGGAAAAATTGGAAGCAGTCTACTCAGTAGTGAAAGAATAGTTAACTAAATTATGGCATGTCTGGACAATGGGCTCGTATTGCAGCCATTTAAAATTGATGTTGGAGGGAGAATTCTTAAAGACTTGGGGACATAAGAGATGAAAGTCTGGAAAGTCTGAATTTGCCAACATCTTAATGATAATTATCCCAGAGTTTTCAGGTTAGAAGTGCTTCTTTTCTTAAGCTTCATATTTTTAAAATATCCTCACATTTTTTAAAAAGTAACTTTTTTAGGATCGGAAGAAAACTAGAATTTATTTTTTAAACGAAACAACAGAAAAGAGCAAGAACGTCTGCCACAGGGCGGCAGCAGGGAGCCCTGTGACTCATCTTTGACTTTTCTTCCCACCCCCCCTCCAGTGGTGTCAGCAAAGCCCAAGGTGCATAATCGTCAACCTCGAATTAACTCATTTGTGGAGGTGGCAGTGGATGGACTCCCCAGTGAGACCAAGAAGACTGGGAAGCGAATTGGGAGCTCGGAGCTTCTCTGGAATGAGATCATCATTTTGTAAGAGAAAGTCCCTTCTCTTTACAGTAATATGGGAGAAAGAGAAGGCTCTCCAAGGGGGTTGTGGGAGATCCAGGTTTCCTGTGACGCCTCAAACTCTTCTGCCTTTGGTACCCAAGGCGCCTCTCTTCAGGTGTTTCTACATCATTGAGCTCACAGAGCGTTCATTATTAGCTAGATGGTTACAGGGTCAGCTTTGTGGGGGAAAGGATGTACGTGAGTGTCTTCCTGTTTGAGGTTCCCCCCTCCCTCCAAGATGTCAGCAGTATAGTTTATCTGTTTTCTTCTAAGCTGTAGGAGTGGCCAGTGTACTTGGATGTGATGAAGCAAGTATTTGTTTTCCAGGAATGTCACGGCCCAGAGTCATTTAGATTTGAAGGTTTGGAGCTGCCATACTTTGAGAAATGAACTGCTAGGCACCGCCTCTGTCAACCTCTCCAATGTCCTGAAGAACAATGGGGGCAAAAGTACGTATGATGAAGGGGTGGCCGACATGATTCATTTGTGGGTTTTGGGGGAAGAATTCAGAAGGCTTGGATTTCTCTCTCACACCACGGAGAGACCTGGAGATGCAGTTTCCTCCAGGACCAGGGGCTGCGGGGACACTGTCCCCTGTGGATGCTGCCCTTGAAGTTTTAGGAAAGTGAGAGCTCCTCTCTGCCTCCACTATGGGATTCAGCCTCCTTTGTCCTCGGGCTCTAGTGCTGGGATGCAGTGATGTGTCCCCTTGATCCTTTCTCAAGGATGAATGCTTTCCCTCTGCCTCTGACCCTCTTTTCTCAATCCAGGAGACACGTGACATGTTGAATCAAACCGTCAAATGCCTCCAGCCCATATCCTTTCTTTGCTAGTCTGAGTCCTTGAACGGAACAGAGAAGCTGCATGTGTTTGTGTGTTTGTGTGGAGGGGGAAATGGTATTACAGGTAGTGCCTTGTACTTAGTAGGCACTCAGTAAACGTTTACTGGATATTGGAATGCGCTGGAAGCTCTGTCTTAATTATTCAGGGTGCCTCTGCTGCATGGAAATCTAAACCCTAATGTCTATTTATTGCTGCTTGTGGTCAGTGGCATAACCCGTGGCTGTGATATCTGGACCCTCCCTCATAAAGCCTCTATTGAGAGCAGTACCATATGTGGCCAGGGAACGCCACGGAAAGAAAGGCTCCTTTTTCTCTTGATGTCTGCTGTCTAGAAAATATTTTCTGAAAGTGGATTTAGCTTAAGAGGGATGTGGGGGTGGGGAGTGTTGAGTCCCGGGTGAAAGCTGCATGGATTGAAGAGGCTTTTCTTTCTGACAGGCCATTCGAGTGGTATTTGAGGCTCCCCTGGTTTCTCCCTCTCCGCTGGGGACACAGAGATGTGGGGCGCCCACTGCAGTTTCAGGAATTATTTAAAACTAGGAATACGCTTCTATTCTCATTGTGCAGGGAACTTCCTGATGGTTTATCTTCTGAGCCGGTTTTTATTTTCCCAAACTCTAGCCTGCCTTTTATCATTTGATTCTCAAGGAGGGTTATATTTATTATGTCCTTTGGAGATACACCTGTGGACATTGTCACGTTAGGGTCAGGAGCTAGTATGAGTGTCCTTTCTTCTTCATTTGTTGTGTCACCATACTTTTGCTTTTGATCATACAAGTTATTGTAGCAAAACTGGAAATTACACACAAGCACACAGACATACAAAGAAAACAAAATTCTCCTATAAACCACAGCACTTAGTGATAATTGCTAACATTTTGATATGTATTTTTTTCTGGGCCTGTTTTCCTGTGTGCACATGTGAATATTTAAGACATCCCTGAAACAAAATTGAGACCATACGTAAACGTATTATTTTATAACATGCCCTTTTATCTTTAAAATGTATTAGTGTATCTTTTTTTATTAAAACATTTTTTTAATGTTTGTTTTGAAAAAGAAAGAGCGCACGTGTGTGCCACCAGAGGAGGGGCACAGAGAGAGGGAGAGAGTGAATCCCCAGTCTGGGGCTCAAACTCAAGAACCATGAAATCATGACCTGAGCCAAAGTCGGATGCCCAACCAGCTGAGCCACCCAAGCACCACTCTTTGTTTTGTTCTAAAGTTGCTTATTATTATTATTTTTTTGTAATCTCCATATCCAGTGTGGGGCTCAAACCCATGACCACAGGTTCAAGAGTTGCATGCTCTTCTGACTGAGCCAGCCAGGCGCCCTTAATATATCTTTACTTACTTATTTATTTCTAATTGCGATAAAATGCACGTAACGTAAAATTTATCATCTTAACCATTTGTAAGTGGACAGCGTAGTGGCAATTAAGTACATGCACCTTGTTGTGCAGCCATCACTGTCATCCATCTTCAGTTTATTTATTTATTCATAAATGTTTATTTTTGACATAGACAACACATATGTATGCATGGGAGGGGAGGGGTAGAGAGAGAGAGAGAGGGAGATAGAAGATCTGAAGCAGGCTCTGTGCTGAGAGTGGAGAGCCTGCCAAGGGGCTTGAACTTAACAAACTGAGATCCTGACTGGAGCCAAAGTCAGACCCTTAACTGACTGCACCATCCAGGTGCCCTGTCTTCAAAACTTTAAGCTCCAACTCTGTACCCACTACACAGTTCAATTCTTCTCTTCCCTCCACTCTGCCCCCCATTCTACTTTCTCTGTGCATCTGACTAGCTACCTCATTACAGTATTTGTCCTTTTCTATCTGGCTTATTGTACTAGCATAAGATCCTCAAGGCACCTGTAAGTTTGTAGCATGTTTCAGAATCTCCCTTCTTGTTAGGGCCAGATAATATTCTGTCCTATGTGCATCCACATTTAGTTTATCCACTCACCCATCCAGGGATGCTCGGGCTGCTCCCACATTTGTCCTGTTGTGAACAGTGCTGTTATGAATGCAAGGGTACAAATACCTGTTTAGGTTCATGCTTTCCATTCTTTTGGGTCTGTGGCCAAGAAGCAGAATTGTGGGGTCATATGGTAATTCTATGTTTAATTTTTTAAGTCACCACTATACTGTTTTCTATAGCTGCTACACCATAAAATATATTGGTATGGCTTTAATTATTCTTCCAAAATGTTCTTTTTGATGACTGCCTACTAGTAGTCTCTCAGGTAGTTGCGTGGAAATTTAAGTTTAAACACTGGGTTGTTTTTCAGTGTTGCACAGTCATAAATTATGCTGTGGTAAACATATATTTATATATAAGTCTTGGTGTCCATTGCTGATAGTTTACTTGTGATAAATTACTGAAGATGAGGGTGCCTGGGTGGCTCATTTCGTTGAGTGTCTGACTCTTGATTTCGGCTCAGGTCATGATCCCAGGGTTGGGGGATCAAGCCCCACATTGGACTCTCTGTGCTGAGGGTGGAGTGTGCTTAAGATTCTCTCTTTGTCTCCCTCTGCCCTTCTCCCTGGCTCTCTCTCACTCTGTCTCTTAAAAAAAAAATTATTGAAGATGGATTTGCAAGGTCTAAACATTTTTCACATATTTGTGACATTTGACACATGTTACAAGATTACTCTCCAGAAAGTTCTACCAATTTACCCTCCCATCAGCTGTGACCAAGACTGTTAGTTTCTACTGCATCTTGACATTTATTGGCTTATCTATCTATCTATCTATATACATATATATAAGTATATGTATACTTAGGTATTTTTTGCCTGTTTGATAATTAACATTATGCCAGATTTGCTTCGTCTATTTCTCTTTTTTGGTTGTAGTATTTCCAAGTAAATTACAGATGTCCCGGTGTTATATTTTCGATGCTTCAGCATGCCTCTCATAAAGGATGTTGTCCCAGTGTTTCACTTCACTGTGCTACAGAAATTACCCGTTTGTCGCAGATGAGCACATGGACTAGTAGTGTTCCAGGGCTGGGGCTTGCACTGCTCGCAGGTCCTCAGGCTTCTGGGGGCCAACTCTGCTGTGACAGTGTACGGCAGATGGATGCACGCTTGGCAGGTCACTGGCCACCATTTTCATGCAGGACCCACAATGCCACATCCCTGCGACTCATCTTCTCATCTTGGTTTTGCCACAGAAGGAGCCAGTAGACTCGGCGTGCTGGCGTACTTCAGTCTTCTTCACCGTTTTCCTGCAGGAGGCACTATCACGGGTCCTGCATTTACTGATGATTCTGACGTTCCTGGTGCGTTTAGCCATGTCTCTGCGAGTTAGGGCTGAGCTCAGGGACCAGACAGAAAGGGTATCTTTGTCTATGATCACCATACTATTATCACACCTCGCAACGTTGGCATGAATTCCTTATGATCACCTGATACTCAGTTCCAGTTCAGTTTCAACTGTTTATCTCTGTCATTTTCTTCTTCTTTTAAATGTTTTTATTTTATTTTTGAGAGAGAGAGAGAGTGCTACCGAGAGAGGGGCAGAGAGAGAGGGAGACACAGAATTCGAAGCAGGCTCTAGGCTCTGAGCTGTCAGCACAGAGCCTGACGTGGGTCTCGAACCCACAGACCGCAAGATTATGACCTGAGCTGAAATCAGATACCTACCCGACTGAGCCACCCAGGCGCCCCAGTAAGTGTCATTTTCAAGTTGGTTTGTTTGAACCTGAATTCAGACGAGGTCCACTCATTGAATTTGGTTGTTACATCTCTCAAGTTCCCCTAATTTCATTCTACCTTTATGGTGCTGTGATTTATTGAAGAAGATGAATATTTTTAGAGTGTGTTTATTGCCTTATTAACGTCCTTTGTTCATTTTTATATCAAAGGATGCATTTTTCTCTTTTAGTTTTGAAAGAGTTCTTTGTGTTAAGGCTGTTATTCTTTGTCTTATAATTTGGAAATATTTTTCTAGTTTTTCATTTGTGTCTTAATTTTGTAGTTTATTTTCCTATTTTCCGAAGAGATGTTTTAAACTTGTAGCTGAGTCTTTCACCCTTTGTGTTTGTAGCCTTTTCCTTTATGAAACCCTTTCCTCCATTCTGAGGTCAGGTAAATAGTCACCTTTAGTTTTTACTTGTTCATTGTGATTATTTTTCACATTTAATTCTTTAAATAATTTTATTTTTGTGTACAGTGTGAATAGGGATCTAATTTTATTTCGTTTCATTTATTTTTTTAATATTTTCATTTCTAAGAGAGAGAGAGAGACACAGCGTGAGCAGGGGAGGCTCAGAGAGAGAGGGATATACAGACTCTGAAAACAGGCTCCAGGCTCCGAGCTGGCAGTCAGCACAGAGCCCGACGCGGGGCTCGAACCCATGAACCGCAAGATCATGACGTAAGCGAAAGTCGGATGCTTAACCAACTAAGCCACCCAGGTGCCTCTAATTTGTTTTATTTTTTAAAAGATGTTTTTATTTATTTTTGAGAGAGAGAGAGAGAAAGCATGATCAGGGGAGGGTCAGAGAGAGAGGGAGACACAGAATCCAAAGACAGGCTTCAGGCTCTGAGCTAGCTGTCAGCACAGAGCCCGATGCAGGGCTCGAACCCATGAACCGTGAGATCATGACCTGAGCCGAAGCCAGATGCTCAACTGCCTGAGCCACCCAGGCGCCCTGTATTTTTCTGAAGTGTTTATTTTTGAGAGAAACAGAGTGGGGGTGGAAAGAGAGAAAGAGAGAGGGAGAGGGAGGGAGGGAGAGAGAAAGGGGGAGAGGGAGAGGGAGAATCTCAAGCAGGCTTCACGCTGCTAGCACAGAGCCTGACTTGGGGCTTGAACTCCTGAGATCATGAAATGAGCCGAAACCAGGAGGAGTTGAATGCTCAACTAACTGAACCACCCAGGTGCTCTGGGATTTAATTTAATTTTTCCAACATAGTTAATTGATTGTTTAGCACTGATTGAATACTCTGTCTATGATTATTACCCCCAATGATTTGAGTTTTTTATCTTCAGCATATATTCAGCATATATTAAAATAAAAAATGTGTGTATATATATATATATAAAAATACACACCCACACACACACCCACACACACACCCACACACGCACTTGGGGCCTGTTGGGGCATTTTCCATTTCATCTGTTGTTTTATTAGCTTCTTAAAATCACTCTGTCTAATCTGTTGTAATATCATGTTTTAATATCTGTTTGAGTTTCTTTCCTTTTCAAACTCTTCCTCCCTCTTTTCTTTGCATATATGACAACACCACCCGAACTTTATTTATTTATTTATTCATTCATTCATTCTTAAATTTATTTTGAAAGAGAGAGAGAGCGAGGGAGGCACAGAGGGAGAGAAGGGGAGAGAGTGGGAATCCCCTAAGTAGGCTCTGCACTGTCAAGGGGCTTGACAAGGAGGAGAGTTTGACAAGAAAAATTGTAGCCCAACAAGGGGCTTTAACTCATGAACCCTGAGATCATGATCTGAGCCAAAACCAAGAGTGAGATGCTTAACTGAATGAACTACCCAGGTGCTCCATCTGAACTTGAAATGATTCTAGTCAGATTCTCCTCTCCTTCCTACCTTCTTCCCCTCAAATCCCTTTAGATTTTATTGGAATTCTATCCTATGTAAGGTTCCTTTGTGGAGAGTTTCTGTACCAGTAATTCCTACTCAGGAACATAGAATGTCTCTAAATTCACTCAGATCATTTTGAAATTATCTTAGATAGACTCTTCTAAATTAAAAAAAAAATTTTTTTTAACATTTATTTTTGAGAGAGAGTGTGAGTGGGGGAGGGGCAGAGGGCCAGGAAGACAGAATCCGAAGCAGGCTGAAGGCTCTCAGCTGGCAGCACAGGGGCTCGAACTCACAAACCATGAGATCATGACCTGATCATTAATCAGCTGAGCCACCCAAGCGCCCCAGACTCTTCTAAAATTTTTTTTAATGTTTTTTTTTTATTTCTAGGAGAGAGAGACAGCGTGAGCAGGGGAGGGTCAGAGAGAGAGGGAGTCACAGACTCTGAAACAAGCTCCAGGCGCCGAGCTGGCAGTCAGCACAGAGCCCGACGCGGGGCTCGAACCCACGAACCGCGAGATCATGACCTAAGCGAAAGTCGGACGCTTAACCGACTAAGCCACCCAGGCGTCCCCAGACTCTTGTAAATTTAAAAAACCTGTTTGATTTTATTTTCAGTGGGATCTTTTCCCCTTAGGTCTCCTAACTTAATGTTGTTTGTATATGACTGTTAGTTTCTGCGTGTGTGGGTTTTTTTTTTTTCTTTCTTTTTTTTTTTTTTAATGTTTTATTTATTTCTAGGAGAGAGAGCGTGAGCAGGGGAGGGTCAGAGAGAGAGGAGTCACAGACTGAAACAGGCTCCAGGCTCTGAGCTGGCAGTCAGCACAGAGCCCGACGCGGGGCTCGAACCCACGAACCGCGAGATCATGACCTAAGCGAAAGTCGGACGCTTAACCGACTAAGCCACCCAGGCGCCCCATGTTTTTTGTTTTTTTAATTATCATTCAATAGCTGAATTCTTAGTACAGGCTTTCAGTAGCTTCTTTTGGGTTTTCTTGGTAGACATTTATGTGATTTCTAGATTGATAATTTTGTTCATGTTAGGAGATGATTATACTTCTTGTCAGTTGCTTTGCGTACAACCCCCTGTTTCAGTGGTGATGGAGTAGACATCTTGCCCTTTCTCACAACCATGCTTCTAATGACTCTTCTCTGGGTGTAAAGCTGGGTGTTAGTAAGCTCTTCTTGCTTCTTGTTTTTTTATTTTTAAATTTTTATTTTCTTTCTCTGTTTAATTAATTATTTATTAATCATTAATTTTTTTGTTGTTGAAATTTTGTTTAATATCTTTTAGATAACTATAGGGATATAGTTAAATGATTTTCTTCTTTCTGATTTCCTAATAGTAACAATGTTAACATTTCTTCAATATACCCAATTGCTCATGTTTAATTATTCTTTGAAACTTTTGTTAACAGTTGCCTGTTAATATTTTATTTTGGGGTTTTCCACCTATGTTCACAAGGGGCAGTTGTCTGTAGTTTTGTACTATTTTTGTCAGCTTTGGAATTGAGGTTTAGCTAATTTTATAAAGTAAATTAAAGCTCTTTCCAACTTTGGGAACAGACTCTATAACATGGGAATTATCTGTTCCATGAATGTAGGAAAGAGCTCACCCGTAAAACCAACTGGGTCTGGCTGCTTTCTCTAAAATAATTCTTTGATGACTTTTTCAGTTTCTTACCCCATAATGATTGGTTTGTTCAGCTTTCCTGATTCATCTTACATCAGTTTTGTTAATTCGTATTTTCTGAGAAAAATTGTTCCATGAGATTTTTCAAATTTATTAGTATGAAGATTTTAAGTAGCATTCTCATTTTTAAAATGTTTCTAATTTTTCTCCCTTAATTTTTTTGTATTTGTCCCCAATTTTTTCTTGACTAGCCATAATCATTTTTGTTTTAACTTTTGATTTTTAATTTATTTTTCATAGGACTACTTGGATTTTTCAGTTTTACCATGTTTTCTAATATTTTAAAAAGTTTATTTATTTTGAGAAAGAGAGAGAGAGAGCAGGCAGAAGAGGGGCAGAGAGAGAGAAGGAGAGAGAATCCCTAGCAGGCTCTATATTGTTAGTGCAGAGCTCGACACAAGGCTCAATCCCACGAACCCATGAGATCATGACCTGAACTGAAATCAGGAGTTGAATTGTCAACCAACGGAGCCACCTGGGCACCCCTAATATTTCCATTTTTAAAAAATGTTTATTTTGAGAGAGAGAGAATGAACGGGGGAGACACAGATAGAGGGAGAAAGAGAGTCTGAAGCAGGCTCTGTGCTGACAGCAGCAAGCTGATGTGAGGCTCGAACTCATGAACTGTGAGATCACGACCTGAGCCAAAGTTGGATGCTCAACTGACTGAGCCACCCAGGAATCCCAATTTTGTTTTGTTTTGTTTTGTTTTTTCATTTTTAGCTTTTACTTTTTTCAACTTTTTGCCCTAGATCTGTTTTTTATTTTATTTTTTTAATTTAGTTAGCGAGTTGGTCATTTATGGCTTTTTGAGTTGAAAGCTTATAGTGCATTTATTTTTGTCTTGTTGAATGATGAAAACATTCATGCTTTAAACTTGGCTTTGATTTTATTCCCCTGGGTATTCACATTTTTTTCTTTTTAGGAAAAGTGCACAAACCTTAAGTGATATATAGTTCAGTGAGTGTTTACATCTGTTCACATCTGTGTAATTGCTACTTAGATCACGATATAGAACATTTCTAGGGCCCGAGAAGATTCCTGTTTCCTTGTCAATCACTAACCCGTTTCCCTCCCTGAGATAACCACTATTCTGACTTCTATCACTATTTGTTAGTTTAGCTTATTCTTGAATTTTTATCGGTGAAATCATACAGTACATTTTCTTATGCCAGGTTCATTGTATCTGTGAGAATTATCCATGCTTTTGCATGTAATACTAGTTAGTTGTTTTTTTTTTTTTTTACTGGGGGGAAGTTTCCTATTATCGGACTATACCACGTTTTTTTTGATGATTTTCCTGCTGGCAGACATTTGTGCTCTTTCCAGTTTTGGACCATCATGAGCATAGCTTCTGTGAACATTCTTATATACATGTATTTTGGAAGGCAAGTACATGCATCTACTGAGTAGCTAGCTAGCTAGCTAGCTAGCTCCCTTACTTCATGGAGTGGATATATTTTAGCTGTAGTAGATACTGTCTGACAGTTTTCTACAGATAAACCCATACCTGTTGCTGTGTTCTGCTCCTTGTTTATAATTGCTGTTGTGATTTTTCTCTTTGAACTCAGAGTGATTCAGGAGGGTGTTTTCTGTGTTGCCCAGAGCTTAGGTTGTTCCTGACGGTCACTGCCCTTCCTGCAGCCCTTGACGGCACCAGCCTTAGCCCCTCGAGTGTGTGGCTAGGTTGAGCATTGAGGCACATCAGAGTCACATCTGATGGAGAATGTGGATTGTAGGAGGGTGGGGAACTGTTTTTTCTTAGGAAAACAAATCTAGAATGACAGTGGCTTAGATGAGTTACAAAACATTCCAGGCGTGTTTCATAAAGCCCTCTGTTTACAGCAAGGCTGTTTCTGGTGATTACGAATCTGTTGAGAAGTGGTTAAGAACATGTAGGCTCTGGGGTCCAACCATCTGGGTTTGAATCCTGAATCGATCAGCTTTGTGATGTTGTATAGTCACTTTTCTGTATGTCTGTTTCCTCATCTGTAAAACATTTTGAGATTCAATGAGCTAACAGTAGTAGCTTACACATGTAAGTGCTATATAAGTCGTGGTAGCAGCAGCAGTAGTAGTAGTGGTGGTAGTAATAGTAGTAGTAATTCTGGCTCTTCTGACACTTTTTTTTTTAAGTTTATTTAGTTTGAGAGAGTGAGAGAGAGTGAGTGAGGGTGGAGCAGAGAGAGAGAGAGAGAGAATCCCAAGCAGGTTCTGCGTTGTCAGTGCAGAGCCCGACGTGGGCTTGAGCCCATGAACCACAAGATCATGACCCAAGCTGAAATCAAGAGTTGGATGCTCAACCGACTGAGCCTTCCATGCACCTCTTCTCTGATACTTTTCTTCCCAAAGATTGGGAGGTTCAGGTCCTCAAGATGGTGACAGAGACCCTATTTCCTGGTGTAGGACCTCCTGGCCTAAATGCAAGGCAGCCCTGAGGTTCTTACAAGGGAGAGTTCTAAGCTTCTAAGATTAGACAAATACGAACGCCCTGAGGGTGTGGGGTGGGGAAGCTGTCAAAGCTGTCATTAGCCTGTCATTCAGCACCAGGGTCTTGGTGCCTGTATTCCTTGGGGAGCCGCTAGGCTGGAACATGTCCAGATTGGTGTGTAGGTATGCATACGGTTACGTAGGGTAGTACGTCACAGTATGTTAGGTGACACTCCTCTTACTGTGGCCTGGTCTTCCCGGAACAGCTTTTCCTGGGAAAGGGCCTTGACGGGTAGCGCTTGTCCTGCCCAGTGTTTTTTTCTTCCACCAGACACAGTTCCGTCCTGCATTCACTGCCTGTTGTCCTCTGGGTGGACTTGGAAGTTGACTAGGAAACCCAGCTGGTGTTTTATGCCTCCCTCTGGCAGAAGGATGCAGTGGCCGAGGGCTTTACTCAAGTCCTGCAGTTGCATAAGGGTCAGCCTTGGCCTACTTTCTGCAAGGACACTGACCTGGCGACGGCTGCAGGGAGGACTTGACGGGACTTGACGCAAAGTGCTGGTTTGGCTCTTAAGGACAGCTCTAGTCCTCTCTTGTGTGGAAGCAGGATGCTGGGGTTGAATAATGACTTTTAAAAACCTTTTTATTAGGGAAATTTTCAAACATACTCCCCATCACCCAGCTTCAGTAGTTATTAGCGTATGTATTATGTGTGCCCGCCCACTGGCTGATCTTGATTTCTTTCTAAGTTGGTAGCAGGTAGGATGTAAGGCTCCGTTTTCTCTTGTAGCTCTCCTGTCCTGCTGCTGGCCTCGTTAACACTGCACATCTTGGCGCTACCAGATTGTTCTCCTTTGAAGGAGGGAAATGTACTTTGAAGTAGAATTTTTTTTTTTAAACTTTCCTTATTTTAAAATAATTTAAGGGGCATCTGGGTGGCTCATTCGGTTTAGCATCCGACTCTTGACTTCAGCTCTGGTCATGATCTTCCAGTTCATGGGTTCGAGCCCCACATCGGGCTCTGTGTTGGCAGTGCGGAGGCTGCTTGGGGTTCTTTCTCTGTCTCTCTCTGCCCCTCCTCTGCTTGCTTCTCTGTCTCTCTCAAAGTAAATAAAACTAAACAAAAAAAGTGAAAAATAATTTCAAATTCAGACAAGTTACAAGAATGGGACAAGGAATTCCTCTATACTCTGCAGCCAACTGTTAATATTTTGATACATTTGCTTTAACGTTGTCTCTGTCTATACATATGTCTATAATAATTTTATGAATCATTATAAATTACGAACCTCATTTGTCCCTCCATACTTAAGTGTCTGCTTTTTAAGATGTTTTCTTACATAATCACTGTATAATTGAAACAAGAAAATTAACATTTACTACTATCACCTAATTAATATTTTCTAATTGTTGCAAAAATGCACTTACAGTGATTTCCCCATAATCTGGGATCCCAGGCAAAATTATACATTGCCTTTGGTTGTCATGTCTCTTTAAATCTGGGATTAGTTCCTTAGCCTCTTTTTGTCTCTCATGACCCTGGCATTGTTGAAGAGTTCAGACCAGTCTTTCTGTAGAATCCTCTCAACTTGGCTCTGCCTGGTTTTTCCTCAGGATTAGATTCAGGGTATGTATTTTTGGCAGGAACACTCCAGAAAAGATATTGTGTCCTTCTCAATGCATCCTATCAGGAGGCTTATGACTCAGCTTCCACTGAGTCACTGTTCCACTGTTAATGATGTTAACTGTGATCATTTGGCTGAAAGGGTGTCTGCCAGGTTCTCTTTTGTAAAATTACTGTTTTCTCTTTAAAAAGTAATTTACGAGGACATACAATAATTTGAGACCATTTAAATATCTCTCCTCGTTACACTTTCACTTAATAGTTTTTGCTTTCATTAATGATTTTTTCCGTTAATCATTAATGTGATGGTTGCAAAATTTATTCCCCCAGTTTTATTATTCCTCATATATTTATTAGTTGGCCTACTACTACAGGAAGAGCATTTACTTTTCTTTTAAGCATGTAGGCATGTATTATCAGTCTTAACTCATGGATTCTTATTTCATTCAGTGGGTTACAATTTATTTCTGCCATTATTTTGACGCTTAGATTATCCCTGGTTTGGCCAGTGGGTGCCTTCTGTATCCTTTTGATATATGTTATTTCCCAAACACGATCCAGGATAGATAGGATTTACTGTATGATAAAGGTGGCATTGAAAATCAGAAGAGGCAAACAAATGGCATTAGTACCACCCGCTAACCAAGTGGTTTTCAAAGTGTGGTCCCCAGATGAGCAACATGGGTGTCACCTGGAAACATGTTAGAAATGAAAATTCTGAGGCCCAGACCTGCAGAACCAGAAACTCTGACGGTGGGGCCCAATGATCTGTTTTAATAGATTTTCCAGGGAATTCTGATGCACGTTCAAGTCTGAGGATCATAAAGCTAACCACTTGGGAAAAAAATAAAGCTAATACCTTCCTTGTGCTGACACTTGTGATAGTTTTCTTTCTTCCTTTCTTTTTTTTTTTACGATTTTATTTTTAAGTAATCTCTACACCCAACGTGGGGCTTGAACTTACAACCACGAGATCAAGAGTCACATGCTCCACCGACTGAGCCAGCCAGGTGCCCCGTGATAGTATTCTTTATTTAGTTTTTCAAACATTTAATTCTGTATATCAGTCTAGAGTTTACTTTGATAACATGATATGGGATAAGGATCTAGTTGTATTTTTTCCTGACTGGTTTTACATGGTCTCACTGTTTTCCTCAGAAGTGGTGTCAGTACGAGGCTGGATGTAGCTCTGCTCACTGCTCTTCTTCAAAACTTTTCTTGGGTCTTGAGCCTTCATTTTTTTTCCTGACACACTTTATATTTATCTAGCTAGTTATCTAGCCAGGTATCTGTGCACATGGATGTAAACATATGCACATCATATCACATATACACACAGATGTGTGGATATCTGTTTCTGTGTCTTTATATTAAATACTGTGAGTTCATACTGAAACCTCAGTTTCTGGTTCAGTCCCGCAAGATTCCTTCCTAAGCTTCCTTTCCATACAACAGCTCTGGCTCCCCACATCATCCGTATATTTACTTGTTACCTCTGTTGTGTAATGCACACAAAGTTTGAGAATTGCCGCACCCATGCTCCTGTGAAAAGTGAAGTTGACTTTGAAAAGCCCCTTGCTTATGTTCTCCATTTTATATGCAGGTTTCTTTGCCCATGTGTAGCTAAAAAAAAAAAGAAAGAAAAGAAAGGCAAGAAAGCAAACAGCTCCCTATTTATTTAAAAATCTTATAAGCAGAGGGTTGTTTCGGCACTTTACATTTTGAGAACAGATAGGCTAGTCATGAGGGGTGCACCACCTCCCTCAGTCTTCCCTAAGGATGGAGCGCTCTGGTGGGTGGGCTGCGCGTCCCAAGGAAGCATGCCTGACAGACAGTGCATGCGTTTATTTTAAAGTAAACACAGTGCTGTTTTTCTAGTTTTTCAGCTGGAAGCTAAATAAAACTACTGATCCTTGGAACTTGAATCAGAGGGAGAAGAGAGAAAATGAAAAAAGAATTTTTTTTTTTTTGCTCTACAGTTAAAAGCAATTTTATATTTATTTTTAAAATTAATTTCTTTTTTTGTTTTGGTTCCCAAGTTTGATTCAAGAACTCATACAGAATATTCCAGGTACATGAGTTTTAATCCTCATTTCCCTCCTCTTCCTTGTCCTGGTTAATCTGCAGGTAACACAGTTCTTAACTCTCATTGCTGTCAGCAGCTATGTGCAGGCAATCACATAGATTATTCTTCTTCAGATATATTTTGGTGAGATATTTCAAATACTTTTGGCAAAAGGCACCTCAGTAGTAATCTTGCTCTTGCTCCTTTAGGTGGGTACAACCCTTCCATTCAGATTCCCAGCTTTGCCATTCACTTTGATTCTCTCATGAAGAAACTGCTCCAAAATGGCAGCATCCATGATTCTGTCTTCTACCGGGTGGGGGTGTGCAGTCAAGGCTAACCCTCAGGACTCGCTTCTTTTTTTTTTTTTTGTCCCACTCTGCCCCAAGCTTTCTCACGGGCTTGTTTCACAGTTCCCGAGAAATTGTGCCTTGCTCCTCAAATCGAAAATATTATCATTTTCTCTGCTTATAAAAATAACGCATGTCTCTAGAAGTGCAAAGATTATTGTTGTTTCACAGTATTACATGGCTCTAAAACTGAAAATATTGTTGTTTTCACAATTATTATTATTTTCATGCTTACTGAAAAGAAAGCCAAAACTATTCTGAATTGCTTTAGTATGTATGAAGCATTCCTTTGAATTTGTGAAATATATATGGTAGAACTTATTCAGTCCTCCTGTGTACCTGTATTGCCATCCTTTTTAAAAAAAATTTTTTTTAGGGGCGCCTGGGTGGCTTAGTCGGTTAAGCGTCCGACTTTCGCTTGGGTCATGATCTCGCGGTTGTGGGTTCCAGCCCCGCGTCGGGCTCTGTGCTGACTGCCAGCTCAGAGCCTGGAGCCTGTTTCAGTCTGTGACTTCTTCGATCTCCCTCACCCTTCTCTCTTCTCTCTCTCCTAGAAATAAATAAAAAACTATAAAAAAAAATTTTTTTTTAATGTTTTATTTATTTCTGAGAGAGAGAGAGAGACACACGGCGTGAGCAGGGGAGGGTCAGAGAGAGAGGGAGATACAGAATCTGAAGCAGGCTTCAGGCTCTGAGCTAGCTATCAGCACAGAGCCCGACGCGGGGCTTGAACTCATGAACTGAGGGATCATGAGCGGAAGTAGTACACTTACCCAACTGAGCCACCTGGGCATCACATCCCTATAGCTGAGGAAATAGGAAGGTGATATGCTGGCAGATGCCCGGGCCCCACAGTGGATTAAACCGAGGCCTTTTGTTCCCAGAGCCTCTCTGCATCTACTGCCTTCCAAGGAGGAAGAAGGTTAAATTCACTTAAAATTTTCTTATTCAGACCTAACCCCGTAGATCGTTTGTTATATTTCCACTAACCTTTTTTTTTTTGGGCGGCTATGTAAATCATATAGGTATATATGAATAACTTTTTTTTTCTGAAATGGGAACTCACTATGCATATTGCTTTGTAACTTGCTTTTTTTCACCCAATTTTTTAAAACCTTAATGAAACTGAACCATTTTTAATAACTACAGTAGCAATGTTTTGGGATGAACACACCATAATTTAGCCAATCTCCTGTTGTTGTCCATTTTTTTTTTGATCTCTGTGCTCCTGTCCATTTTTTTTTCTTAAATCCGTAAATTCCTAGGCATGTAATTGGTCCAAGGGCAGACGTGTTTCATAGGTTTTGATGCCCGCGACCTGTGTCCGCTGCAAAGCCCCAGCCGATTCACACGCTTGCCAAGCGTGTTCATCTATACCTGTTTCCTGTCTCATCAGTGGTGCTGGGGCTTGTCCATATTTTTAACTTCGGCCAGATCTGTTAAGTGAAAAACAATTACTTTTCATCATTTTAATTTTCATCTCTTTTCTTTCTTCCTCTCCCCTTTTCTTCTTGAGAAGCTTCCAGAGAGGCTTTGGCCTCATTGCCCTGCTTCACACTGCTGCAGTCACTTCCCAGTGGTGAAATCTGATGGTCATTTCTCATCCTCAGCTCACTTGCCCGACAGATTGGATACAATGAGTCGACCCCTCCCGCTTGGTTTTCAGGACGCCACACCCGACTGCTTTTCTGTCTTTCCGGCCACTGCTCTTCACTGATGTTTGTTGGTTTACCTGGTCGCCGCTCTGGAAACACTGGGATACTCTGGGTTGGCTTAGCCGCATCCACTTGTTCGTTCATACCCCTGCCTTTCGTGATCTTGCCTGGCATCGGGGCTTTAAATTTGGTCTGGTCGCCTGTGACGTGCAGCTTGGGCCTCTCCCCTAGCAGCCAGAGGCCATGTTTCCAGATGTCTAATTAACATCTTCAAATGCGCATGTTAAAAGCCAAGCTGCTCACTTTCCCACAGCTTCCTCCATCTCAGGCGATGGTGATTCAGTCTGGCTCAGGCTAAGAACCTTGGTGTCTTCCTTGGTGTCACTCCAGTGTTACAGTATGTGTCCTGGCCATTTTTCACCATGGCAGCTGCCATCACCCATGTCCAGATCCCTCTTTTCAGCTATTAGGAGGCCTGCGTTTGTCACCCTACAGTGCACTTTTGAACCCAGCAGCCAAAACAACCCAAACCCAAGCCAGATCATATCCCTCCTACGGTGCTTGTCCCTTGTGGTGGTTGTCCCCTTCACAAGTACAAACTAAAATCGTCCCCTAATGATCTGAAAGTCCCACCCTGATCTTCCTGTTACTCCTCTGTTACCTCATGTCAGCCATCCACCCTTCTGCAAAGCCCTCTCTGGTCCCCAGGCATCCTCCCTGTTCTCACCTGCTGCTGTTCTTGGCTTAGGGCCTTGGCCCTGGCTTTCCCTTCTTCCTGGACTGCTGTTCCTTGTGTGGCCTCGTGGCCTCACTCCCTCACCTGCTTCTGGTCTGCTCACCTCAGTGAGGCTTTCCCTGGCTCTTCTTTCTTTTTTGGAAATGTACAGTTCAGTGATTTTAAAAAATGTTACTAAGTTGTGCAATGTTACCATGAACTTTTCCATCACCCCAATGAGATCCCTTATTCCCACTTACCATCAGTTTCTGTTCCCACCCCTGGCCTCTGGCAACTACAGATCTGTCTTCTGGGTCCGTACCTGTGTCTTTCTGGACATTTTATACAGATGGCATTGTACAATAAGTGGCCTCTGTCAAACTGTCTTAGTTGAGATTCCTCCCTACACACCATTCTCTGCTCCTTTCCCGGCTTTATTGTCCTTTTAGCACCATCCCTATTTAATACTGTGTATTTGATCTCACTCCCTGTCTTCTACAGCTGCAACGTAAGCTTCACGGGGCAGCTGTTATTCGATTTTTGTTTACTCTTGGGGATCCCTTCACTTTTGTGCCTAGAACACAAGACACTAATTATATACGTATATACCTAGTTTGATGATGAGGATGAGAGGATGAACGCCTTTTATCATGACTTAGGTTTTTGTGGCCAGTGTCATGGTTCCCCTGTGAGACCCCCGGGTAGTAAAGGCTGCCCACTCTGAGGAGGCATCAGGCTGAGTCCGCCTCCAGCCTCCAAATGCAAGCCTTTGTTTGATTTTGCCCTGCTCTGCTTGCAGTTGCATCAGTGACTACTGTTTTCCTGATTGGCACCAGATGCCGGGCACTGGGATTTAAAACCGCCTTTAATAGTCTCTGAAAAGCTCTCTGTATGTTGCTTTCCATCATCTGCACCTCAGGCAGATACGGCCCAGCCAGAACCTCAAGGAATTCCCGAAGAAGCCAGAAGCACCCCCCTCCCCTGCCCCCACATCGCCAGCTTCTCAGAGTTACAGCCGGGCCTAGTTCATGGCTTTGGTGTCCACGGAGAGCTATTTGAAAGAAAAGGTCCTTTTAATCAGGAGTCTCAAAAGTAAATACACAGGCCCGGCAGTGAATGTTAAAACAGACCTGCTCTCTGTGTCACCAGCAGAGAGGCTGCCTTGTGAAACCTCACTTGAAGAAAGAAGAAAAGCTTTCTGTCAGGAATCCCTTCCCCTGTACGTGGCCACCTCGGCGTAGCCTGGGGTTTATTGCTGCATCTAGAGAGTTCTGTAAGCCTATCAGTTTTGGAAGTTGGTCAGCCTCCTGGGAACATGTATTTGAGCAAAGAGTGAGTCTTTCCCCCCCTCAAAACATGAATGCCGGCCAGGGCTGGTAACCAGCCTTCCCTTTTTTTCTGGAGGTATATTGTGATCTTTTGCATTTTAGTCTGTAGTAGGTGGTCAGGACATTTCCCCCCCACCCCCCCCATTTTCTTTTTTTTCCTTTTAGATATAACGATTTCTCAGTGTTGGAGCAGGGTTTTGTAGGAGAGGAAGTCTTCTCTATAGGCATTTTCTTACAATTGTGAGACCTGCTGGGAGCAGGAGGTGGGTATAAAGTTTACTTACAAGCATTCACATAGTCAATATTTTTTAAAGTTTATTTATTTTTGAGAGAGAGGAGACAGAGAATCCCAAACAGGCTCTGAGATGTCAGTACAGAGCCCAATGTGGGGCTTGAACTCATGAACCATGAGATCACCACCTGAGCTGAAATCAAGAGTCTATCGCTTAACTGACTGAGCCACCCAGGTGCTCCTCACATAGTAAATTTTTTAAAATATTCATTTATTTTGAGACAGTGAGCAAGCAGGAGAGGTACAGAGAGAAGGAGAGAGAGAGTCCCAGGCAGCTTCAGTACTATCAGTGCAGAGCCTGATGCAGGATTCAAACCCATGAGCTGCAAGATCATTACCCTAACTGAAACTGAGAGTTGGCCGTATAACCGACCGGGCTTCCCAGGTGCTCCTCAGATAGTAAATTTTTACCTTGAGCTCTGGACTGGATGCTAGAGATGTGGCAGCGAACAAAGCACAGTCCTGGAATTTAGGATCTGGGGAGGGAAATGGACAGATGTGAAACACATAGCTGGTGCACATTGAGCCCCGTTGTGGGAATGATGGAGGGCAACACAAGATGCTCTGGGACTGTTCCACCAAGTACTTAACCTATCCTGGGGGTGGGGTGTGGAGGAAGAGTTCCCTGGGGAGGCGATACCTGGACTCCAGAGGCTGAGAAGGGATGCCCATGCTAACTGGAGAGCATTCCAGGCTGAGGGAACAGCAAGTGGGAAGCTTTGAGACAGGAATGAGCTTGGTGTAGTCAGGTCACATGGAGATGGCCCGTGGGGCCAGTCAGGCCTGGGCACTGAGAGCTGCTCAAGATCATGACCAAAAAATGGCAGGCAGGAGGTACTGGAGCAGTGCTAGCCAGTAGAAATATGATGTAAGTTGCATGTGCAATTTAAAATTGTCTGGTAGCCACATTAAAAAAAGTAAAAACGGGTGTGTTTACTAACGGGTGTCTCAATCTATTCAGCGTCCAGTTCTTGATATTGGCTCAAGTTGTGGTCTCATGAGATTGAGCCCCGAGTTGGGCTCTGTGCTGAATGTGGAGCCTTCTTGCGATTCTCTTTCCCTCCCTCTCTCCCCCTCCCCTGCTTGCACTCTTTCTCTCAAAATAAATAAATTTTTAAAAAAGTAAAAACAAGAACAAATGTGAAATTAATTTTAATATTGTATTTTATTTAGCCCATGGGTCACCTGGGTGGCTTATCAGGTGACCACCCAGGTCATGATCTTGCAGTTTGTGGGTTTGAGCCCCACGTTGGGCTCTATGCTGACAGTGCAGAGCCTGGAGTCTGCTTTGGATTCTGTGTCTCCCTCTCTCTATGCACCTCCCCTGCTTGCACATACACATAGTCTCTCTCTCTCTCTAAAATAAATAAACATGAAAAAATAATTTATTTAGCCCAGTATATCCCAAATATTATCATTTTACTATATAACCAATATAAGAAAGCTATAGTTGAGATATTTTGCATTCTGTGTGTGTGTGTGTGTGTGTGTGTGTGTGTGTGTGTGTGTGTGTTATGTGTGTAGTTGTTTTACACTCCCAGCACATTTCAGCCTGGAATGGCCACCTTTCTAGTGCTCTGTGCCCACATGTGACTCTGGGCTCCCGCCTTGGACATTGCAGGTCTAGAGGTTATTACTCAAGGAAGCCTTGAAAAACTTTTCTCCTAAATTGGGTTGTTAGTGTAGAACTGTACTGTTTGTACAGTTCTAGAAACTTCTTTCATTCTTTGTAAGCCTGCCCCACAGAGGCATAGTGCCATGTCCTAGAGGACGCGCACTGCTTCTAATCAGCCACATAGCATCCCGCTTCTAAACTAACAGCTGTTATAGGCATGAAATGGTAGCCTTGCAGAGAGCCCAGAATTGGTGATAGGAAAATGAGACTGTTGCCTGGATATGAGCTGTTTCCTTCCCCTTGCCAAAGGAAAAAAAAAAAAAAGCCCCTGAAACATTTCTGCTAACGTTCAGGCCTCTACTTTGCTCCAGTTATTGAAGAGCGGCTCCCTCCTGATTGTCCGTTCCAGTCTCCCTGGGGAGACGCTGTGGTGCTGCAGTAGTGTTAAGGTCGAACCTCATTCATCTCGTTTGAGTGTATTCGTGTCCCTGTTCCTTCAGTCGTCCAGGATGCTACGAGTGTTTTTCTTAGAGTGGGTGACTTACTCTTGTCATAGAGTGGTATGTCTGAGGGGAAAGCGATTCTGCACCAGAGCCCCGATGGCACAGTTAGACTGGTAGCAGTCAGTGCCCCCGCTGGGTACAGGCTAGCACAGCACACGTGTGTCATCTGATGTCTGTGCTTTGCCTCCCTCCCTCTCTTCCTCCCCGCTTCCCTTAATGAATTAACGTTTATGCATACATTACAGACATTCACTCTCGTGGAGGGGGGCATTACAGTCAAGGCTGAGTTCACCTTGAACATGCTGCTCTCTCAATCCTAAAATCTTGCTGTATGGATAGACTGCTTCTGTATGCATTTTTAAAGATTCATAGACCACATTAAATGTGAAATCAAAGGATACAACTTTTCTAGGACAGAGTCAGTTTTGTACATGTGGTTGTTCTATGTGTATTTGTGCCAGTGTCTGCACGTCCATAACTTCATGCAAGGTTGACAATCATGAGCTGTATCCTGGGGAAGGGATTTGGAATGTGTGTGTTTATGGGGTAGGTGTCATCTTTTACCTTTCTGTATTGTTTCAGGTTTTCATAATAAGCATGCTGTTGTTATATTTTAGTTTTTAAGTTAATATTATTTATTGTGAAGGCAATATTACATAGCACATATGGGAACTTTTTTTTTTTAACTTTTTTTTTATGTTTTTATTTATTTCTAGGAGAGAGAGACAGCGTGAGCAGGGGAGGGTCAGAGAGAGAGGGGGTCACAGACCGAAAGAGGCTCCAGGCTCTGAACAGGCAGTCAGCACAGAGCCCAACGTGGGGCTCGAACCCACAACCGCGAGATCATGACCTAAGCGAAAGTCGGAAGCTTAACCGACTAAGCCACCCAGGCGCCCCACTTTTTTTTAGCTTTTTATTATTGGAAGTTTCAAACGGAAATTAAAGTAGACAGAGTAGTAATTAAGCATCCAGTACTTGTTACCCACGTTTAGGAAGGATCAGCATGTCAGATTATCTCGGATTATCTTTTGCCTCTACACCCCACTTTTTTGGGGAATATTTGAAAGCAAATCATAGACAACGTGTCCTTTCATTTGTAAACACATCCCATATACATGTCCAAGTGATGTGGAAATTAAGAAAAAAATATATCCACTGTGCAGATAATGGAAATTAAAAAATAAAACCTGTGTTTCATAATCTTACTCTTTAAGCATAATTTATAATTTTTCTCTGCTTCATTTATTTCTTTGTCCCTTTACATGTTTATTTTTATGGGATTTTAATAATACGGTACATTCTATAACTTCATGTTCTTTTTCTTTTAAGTTTATTTATTTCGGCAGCACCTGGTTGGCTCAGTCGCTTAAGTGCTGACTTTGGCTCACGTTGTGATCTTATGGTTCGTGAGTTCAAGCCCTGCATTGGGCTCTCTACTGTCAAGATGGAGCCCACTTTGGATCCTCTGTCCCCTCTCTCTCTGCTCCTCCCCCACTCACATTCTCTCTCTCTCACTCTCTCTCAAAAAATAAACAAAAAAATCTTAAATTGATGTATTTTTGAGAGAGAGAGAGAGAGCAAGGGAGGGGCAGAGAGAGAGAGAGAGAACCCCAGGCAGCCTCTGCACTGTCAGTGCGGAGCCGGACGAGGAGTTGGAACTCCGTGAATCATAAGATCATGACCTGAGCCTAAATGAAGAGTTGGATGCTTAAGCGACTGAGCCCCCCAGGTGCCCCATCATGTTCTTTTTTTTAACTTAACATATGTAGTATGAATAATTTTCCAGGTTCTTGTACACTCTTGATAATCATTAATCCATATCTTCATTGTGGTGTATTTCGTTCATCTGAAATTGTGATTTTTATTTTTATTTACTTTATTTTATTATATTTTAAAGTTTATTTTGGGAGTGAGAGATGTAGAGTGGAGGGACAGAGAGAGAGGGAGAGAGAGAGAGAGAGAGAGAATCCCAAGCAGACTCTGCACCGTCAGCGGAGAGCCTGATGTGGGGCTTGAACCCACGAATCGTGAGATCATGACCTGAGCTGAAACCAAGAGTCAGACGCTTAACTGACTGAGCCACCCAGGTGCTCAGAAATTACAATTTTAAAAAAGCAGTTTTTTAAAAAGGAGATTGAATTAATTGTGAAATGATTACCGCTAAGTTTAGTTAACATCCATCACCTCACATAGATACAGAAAGAAAAAAGAAAACATGTTCTTCTCCTTTTGATGAGAACTTTTAGGATTTACTCACTGAGTAACTTACAAATAGATCAGTGTTAATTCTAGTCATCATGTTGTACATCACATCCCTCGTCCTTACTTATAACTGGAAGTTTATAACTCCTGATTTTTTAAAAGCAGAATCTTAACCATAAAAGTTCTCTTCTAGCTGGACTCCTACATTTTGTATTTAAAGACCATTGAAAAGGAGGTTTGTGTGGTGGAAGCCCGCCCCTGCTGTGTTTATAAACATGGCTTTGATCCTGTGCCACAGGGCGGGGTGGTGTGGCTGCTGAGGTTCGCTGAGGGCACGGAGAGCATGAGCTGTTGGGGTGGCTCTGGTCTAGGAATCTAGGAATTGCCATTAATGGGTGATGAGGACTCTCCTCCCATTGGGGATGAGGAGCTCTGATTACAAAGCAGCAGTATCTCATGGACTGACAGTTTATTCTAAAGACTGTTCTTCCCCAGATCTGTATTTATTGCCACTGAATCACTGAAAAAATTAAAGAATGTGTTTCAGCTTGACAAACTGAGGTTTACCAAGACAGATGCATTCTGTGTTAAAAGGACCCTCAGCTAGTTCAGAAGACTCTATTTCTAATGTATCTTATTCAATGGATAAATAGCTAGTTCTGAAAAGTGTATACCGTGTACTTTTGTTTTTTTGTAGGTAAAGAAAAATGTTCTGGCATGGGCTTGGCATTTAGCACGAATCATGAGAACTAAGGATGATCACGGTTGACAGATTACTGAAATGAGGACACGTGTGCCTGCTGCCTTCTCCCTCTTTCCTCTGGTAGCGGGGGCTGTCCCCCTTCATACTGCCTAAGCGTGGACTCTCCATTCATGCTTCAGAGCCCATGTTTCCTGCCTTCTCAGGAATCCTTCCTAATTTTCCTGCTGCCTCTCTTGAGTGTCCTCTGTCTTTGCAAGGTTATCTTCATCTGTTTGACTGTTGACTGAGTTTCCTACTATGCTGTCTTCTGTGATCACATTCCCACCTGTACCTCCTCTTTATGCATAACCACCATGTACAGATGACCCGTAGATTTGAATCTCCAGCCCAGATCTCTCCTCTGAGCTCCATAGCTATGTACCTGCCCACTTTCGTGCTGTCTCCTTGTGGATATGTCAGAAACATGTCCCAATCTGACCTCATCGCCTCTTCCCCAGACTTGATCTTCTTCCAGTGTTCCATATTTCAATGTGTAGATTCACCATTTGTACGGGTAAGTAAGTTAGAAGCTTATGAGTCATCTTTGATACTCTATCCATCTTGCCCACTTACTTTGCTCATCTTTTTCCAAGTTCTCTTGGTTTTTACCTTTGCATATCTGCCTGCCTCTTTCATCTTTACCTCTGCTGTGTTTTCCTTTGGCTGCCTTACTTCCATCCTGTCTTTTTTCCGGTTTGTGTGCAGACAGAATGATTTTTGAAATCACAAAGCTGACCTTGTCACACCTTGATTAAAACCCTTAAGTACCATGCTGCTGCTCTTAGGATAGAGAAGAACTTTTCAACATGACAGACCCACAGGGCCCTATAGTGTATGGCCACCAGCTGGGTCTTCTACCCCGTTTGGGTCACAGTTCCATTCTAGCCCCAAGCATTGCTCTTCAGTTTCCCAAATGCGTCCAGCTCATTGTGCCACAAGGCCTTTGCATCTGGTATTTTGCCTTCCTGAAATGATCTTCCTCCCCACTCCACCCCACCCTTCAGCATGCTAGTTGTATGCCTGAAACTTCAGAGCACAGTTGAGTTGTCAGTTCCTCGGGAAACTTTCTGACGCACTGCTGAGGCCAACTATCCAGTGCTCATGGTTCACTGATGTCTCGCATGAAATCTGTTAATACCATTGCAGCTTTACATTTCTCTGCTAGATCATTTCATTGTTTCTCTCAACTGACTTGTGAGGTTCCTAAATGCAGAGACTTAGTCTATTTTCATTCTTCATGATAACCCAGCTTCTAGCACAGTGTCAGGCAGATAGCGATGCCCAGAAAATGCTTCTTGAGTGAATGAACAAGAAAGAAAGAGTGAAAGTAAAAATTTAGAAATTGGCTTCGTAAGAAGCTATTTTCATATTTAAAGGAATTAATGGAACCTCCAGGAGACCAAAACTTTGATTTAGAGATCACTGAGGGACTCCCAGCAGCAGCAGCAGCATACAGAAGAGGCTTCAAGGCCAAAGTAGACTCTTCCTTGCACCCTGTGTTCTGGGAAGACCCTGCAAAATCGTCAGTGATGGGGGCCGAGGTGGGGGGGTGAAGCAGAGTCAACATTGTTACCCCAGCAAGAATTCCAATGTTTATGATCTGATGCTAGCTTGCTAGAAAAGACTCTTCTTGTTAGGCTCTGGCTAAGTTTGGAAGCCAAAGAGACATCATAACAGTAAATCCTGGAAGCCTCTGGCTTCCTTTACTGCAAAGGGAACGTGAAAGAGTGTTCTCTTTAAACCGGGGGTACACTCTATCCTGTGTGTGTCTGAGTTACAGGGAGCCGGGGAATGGAAAGGAGACTATTTACTCTCTGCCCTTCTGGAATTTCCTCCGGTTCCGTTCCTCAGTGCACCAGTGTTTCACAACTATGTGTAGAATGAACACTGACCTGTTAATGAATACCCTGCTTATTTTCACTTTCTTTTGATGGGCCTATGGGATTGAGGGGCAGAGGGAGACAGGAAGGAGGTTTGTTTGTTCCACTGAGCAGCTCTTTTAAGGCCCAAATCAATCACATCTTCATCAGGCTTCCGAGATGCTTGACCTGAGAGTACTTGGGCTTCCTTAAAGGTATCCTACCTTTGTGTCTGGTTTTATTTTTTTCTCAGATTTCCAGGTAAATCCTTACATTTGTATTCAGAGTTAGGAAGAAAAAGAAAAAAACAAGATCCTTCCTTTTAAAAGATATGTGTATTCATGCACATAAGTTTTGGTGTTGTGGGAGCCGGAGAGGGCAGCGATGATAGAAGATTCTAAAGTAGAATGTTCTTTCATACACTGCAGTGAAACTGTCCAGGCAGGGGTTCTGGATTTCATAACTGAATTGCATGAATAGTGGCACAGTTGGGAAGTTCTGGTTTACATAGTTTTTTCTTTTGTTGGAATAAGGAAGGCAACTTCCATGCCCTATTTATCTATACTTATTAGTACCATATGCAAAAAACATATTAACAAGTCCAAGTCAAGAAAGGGAAAAAGTAACTGTTAGAAAAATATTACTCATCTTTATTGCATGTAACCACTCTTCCCAATAGGAAATTATTAACCTGAAGCCACTTGCAAATCTGAGGCTTTGAAGTAAAGGAAAAATAAGAGTAGGAGTTATTCCTGAAGCAGCTCGATTGTACATTCTCTGCCTTTTTGTATTTCAAGCTGCATATGTGATGTTGAATTCTTTGACGTTTTTTAGTTGGTTTCATTCACTGTTTGTGCCTCAGGTATGCTGGCTTGAAAATAAAACCTATGATAGAAGATGTCAGGCATGCATGAAAGTGGAAAGAATAGTCCAGAGTCCCCCGTGAGCCTGTCACTCTGCCCCACAGCCATCTACATCTGTTACATCTTCCTTCTTACCCCACCCCCTACTGGGTTGTTTTTCCTTAGATCCCAGGTGTATTTCATCCATAGACATTTTAGTATGCAGTTCTAAAATGTAAGCGCTCCCATAACCGTAATACCAATTTCATACCTAAAAAGCATAATGATAGTTATTTAAATATCATCAAATATCTAGTCTGCTTTTATGTTTCCCCAGTTGTCTTATAAAGTTTCTTTTCTACCACTGGTTTGTTCGAGTCAGGATACAAATAACATTGATATGTCTCTTCAGCCCCTTTTAACCAGTATGTTCTCCTTCCTCTTTTTACCCCTTAGAGTTCGTTGTTGAAGAAAATGGACGGTTTGTCCTATAGTTTCTCACCTTTAAAGGATTTTGCTGTTTATGTCCCTTAAGTGTATTTTTACATGTTCCTCTGTCTCCCTGTGCCTCCTGTAAACCCACAGGCAGATCAAGAAGCTTGATCTAGTTGGGTTCTCCTTTTTCCTTTCTGATGAGGTGATAGTGCCTAATGTCTGCTGGTCTCTCTCATCATGCTAACTTGTCAAGTATTCTCCTGGCACGGTCCTTGAGAATTTCCAAATTCTTTTCCCCTAGATTCTAATGTCCAGCTCTCCTGTGGTCTGTTGACCTTCACACACAGCATTATAAGGTGTGGATACCCAGTTAGTACTTAGAACAGAACAGAAGAGCATTCCCATAACTGAGGAAGTACATGTGCTGATTGCTGATGTTAGCATGAGCTTACTGGGACTTTGGCTTTCTCAGAGAACTAAAGCTCCCTGCCAGTGGAATATTTTCATTATATGTGTTCCATTTGGCTGTAACTAAAGCAGACTTCCTCCGGCCATGCTCTGAGTTGGTGCTTTTTGCACTGCCTGCCCATCATGTTGCCCAAAGCTTTTATTCTGAGGGTCTGGGGGGCCCGTGTTGTTGGTGGGGAGTCATGGGTCTTTCCTAACACGTGCTAGGGAGGAGGCCAGGGTAGAGTCTTCGTTAAGCACTGTGTTCCCAGGAGACATTGCCATGGCCTTGGCCCAAGCCACCATCTGCTCCCGCCTGGAATATTGTACTTACTTCCTACCAGGTCTCGTCTGCTTCTGCCCTTGCTCCTCCTGCGGCCAGAGTGGTAGCACTACTGTGCCAGTCACGTCCTTTCTGTGCTCATGATCCCATAACGGCTCCCAGTGTCACGCGGAGGGAGCTCCAGACACCTTGCAAGAACTCCAAGGCTCTCCTTGTGGGCTCTGGTTGCCCACTTGCTGCCCTCGGGTCCTGCTCCTGTCTTCCCTCAGCCACTCCAGCCACACCAGCCTCCCTTCCGTTCCTCACACATGCCAGGCATACTCCCACGGGGGGCCTCTGCACTTCCTTTTCTCTCCACCTAGAAGATTCTTCCCCGGATACCTCTGTGACTTCCCCTGCCCTGTCCTTCTTTCGGTCTCTGCTCAGTTGTCACCTTCCCAGGGACACTTTCTCACGGCTGCAGGTCTCTGCCCGCTTCCAGCGCTCACCACCCGTTTTCCTGGGCTCGTGTTTCTCTTACCTTCTTCTTTTTTTTTTAAGGTAATCTTTTTTTTTTTTTTTTAATATTTTTATTTATTTCTAGGAGAGAGAGAGACAGCGTGAGCAGGGGAGGGTCAGAGAGAGAGGGAGACACAAACTCTGAAATAGGCTCCAGGCTCTGAGCTGGCAGTCAGCACAGAGCCCGATGCGGGGCTTGAACCCACGAACCGCAAGATCATGACCTAAGTGAAAGTCAGACGCCCAACCGACTAAGCCACCCAGGCGCCCCTCTCCTACCTTCTAACAGATGATGCAATTTTCTTTAAGAAACCTGCTTATTGTTTGTCTCTCCCAACTAGAATAGAAACACCCAGTCATGGGGTTTTGTCTATTTTGTTTCTGTTAAATCTCAGAGACGAGACCAGGAGGTTCTTGCTCCACGTCCATGTGCTGCGTGACTGCAGGTGGAGGGGGGCCTGACGAGGTGTGCTTCCTGGGTGAAATCGATGTGCTGTACCCGTTTTTCCATCAGTTTTGTGGTTTTTGAGCAGTGCCTGACCAGGCAGCAGGAAGACATGCCGCAGGAGAAAGGCCCTTTGTGGAGTCGTCGGTGTGGCTGTACTGAAACCCAAGGGCCCCGGAGACTGAGTAGCTCATGCTGCTATTTATAGCCGAGATTCCAGTATATGTTTTCCAGCCACACTTACTCCTTTCAGCCTCCCCTGTATGCTCAGGTCTGTCACTCAATTAACTAATGGTTTCTTTAGTCCCATTATGCATTGTAGGACTCCCCTGGCTCAGGTATTTTTTTCAAAGAGAATAATGGGGTGTTCTGTTCTCAGAGGTTTAATTTTTTAATAGCCATGCCAATTTAAAAAGCCCCCTTCCAACTTTATTATGAAAATTTCAAACATACAGGAGAATGGAACGAGTAATCCAGCGGACACCCAGAGGCCTTCCACCTAAACCTTGCTAGCTTGCTGCTGCCTTTGCTTTACCAATATGTGTGAGCTTGTGGGTGTGTGCATTCTTCTTCCTGAACCATTTGAAGGTAAACTGCAGATGCCATGGCACCTTGGTCCTGAAAGCTTCAGCATATTCTCCTCTAAAACCATCTGAGAATACTTGCATAATCTTCTTTCATCTCCCAAGAATAAGGACATTCATATGTAAAACTGTAGGTTTTTATTGAACCTAGGAAAATTAGCAGTCACTTCAGATATCTTTTAATAACCATTCTGGATGTAAATTTCTCAATTGCCCCAAGAATATTTTTTTTTTTCAAACCGGTATTTAGTAAAACATCGCCTGGCGCTTGGTGGTTATGTTTCTTTAAATCTAGGAGTCTCCTTCTTGCCCCTCTTTTTTTTAAGTTTTTAAAAGTTTTAGTTATTTTGAGAGACCGTGCATTTGCCTGCGAGAGGCAGAGAGAGAGGGTAAGAGAGAGAATCCCAAGCAGGCTCTGTGGCTGTTAGCCCCCATGAACCATGAGATCATGACCTGAGCCAACATCAAGAGTTGGATGCATGGGGCACCTGGGTGGCTTAGTCGGTTAAGTGTCCGACTTTCGCTTAGGTCATGATCTCGTAGTTCGTGGGTTCGAGCCCTGCGTCAGGCTCTGTGCTGACTGCCAGCTCAGAGCCTGGAGCCTGTTTCAGTCTGTGACTCCCTCTCTCTCTGACCCTCCCCTGCTCATGCTGTCTCTCACTCTCTCTCTCTCTCTCCTAGAAATAAATAAAACATTAAAAAAAATAAATAAAAATAAAAATATTAAAAAAAAAAAAAAGAGTTGGATGCTTAACTGACTGAGACACCTGAGAGCCCTTTGGCCCATCCTTTTAGAAAAAAGCAGTATATTTAATGACATTGTCTTTTTGAAGAGGCCAGGATATTTATTATGTAGATGTCCTAGATTCTTGACTTGTCTGCTTCCTCTCGGTATCATGAATTTGTTTCTCTGTCCCCATATAATTCAGAAGGAGAGTTAGTGGCTTCATTAGACTCAGGCTGAATGCTTTTAGTGAGAAGACTTTAAAAGTGGTGTTGTGGGTACCTGGGTGGCTCAAGAGGTTAGGTGTCTGACTTGAGCTCAGATCACGATCTCACAGTTGGTAAGTTTGAGCCCCTCCTTCTGGCTCTGCGCTGACAGCTTAGAGCCTGCTTGGGATTCTGTCTTTCTCTCTCTCTGCCCCTCCCCTGCTTGGTCTCTATCTTTCTCTCGAAATAAATAAAAAGTAAACTTTAAAAAGTTACTTAAAAAGAAGTAATATTGTGTACCTCATGCTGTGTCACATCACAAAGTATGTGTGTCAGGTCATCTCGCTCTTAGCAACGCTTCATTCGATCACTTGGTTATGACAGTGACGGACAGAGGTCTCTCTGTTTTTAGTAAATAGAATAGTGGAGCATTATGGGCTCCCAACTTTTTTTTTTTTTTTTTTTAATGTTTTTATTTATTTCTAGGAGAGAGAGAGAGACAGTGTGAGCAGGGAGGGTCAGAGAGAGAGGGAGTCACAGACTGAAACAGGCTCCAGGCTCTGAGCTGACAGTCAGCACAGAGCCCAACGCGGGGGCTCGAACCCACGAACCGCGAGATCATGACCTAAGCAAAAGTCGGACGCTTAACCGACTAAGCCACCCAGGCGCCCCTATGGGCTCCCAACTTTTGTTTAAAGAGGAAAGATGTCCTCCTCACTGGCTTTTTTTGAAGGTAGAATGTATCCCAAGGCATTGCAAGGTAGCTTTTGAGCCTACAGGTATATAATGATTCTACTGGACATGATTAGTGGGTAAACTAGAGAAAAGAGCTGAGTTGGAGCCTTGAGATGAGACCATGTAGCGAAAAATTCAAGTTATGCCTGTGGCTTCTGTCAGAGGACCATGGCAGTGTGACTGTCAAGAGTTTGAAATTAGCAAGAAGATGGCCGCCTCTCCCTTCCTCTTGAACATTATTATCCGTCCACAAAGGAGGGGAGGACATGCCCACAGGACATTTGTAAAATAATGGCCTTTGAGACACTAAGAAAGAAATCAAGGAATACTTCCAGAATACTCATCCCAGCACATTTCCAAGGCTGGTGTGCTGAATCCAAAGGGCTGGCATCTTTAGGAAACGTCCCAGAAACAAGACGAGAAGACAGTTTTTCCTTGAGATGGTTACTTAGCTCACCTTGGAAGACTTTTTGAAGTTTGTCACTGCAACCCAGAAAAGGACCCAAAAGGGCAAGAGAGGTGCAACTTTGCAGTGAACAAGGTAGACCAAGAGAAATGGGACTCTTCAGCCTAGAAACAGGAAGGTCAACAGGGAGATACTAAAAATGACAGCTTATTAAGAGCCCATTGGGTGCTTCTGTTTTACAGATGGGGAGACTGGTGCTCATGTTAAGTAATTTGCACAATGCTACAAATACCACGTGGTAGAACTGAGATTTGAGCTCAGCCTCCCTGGCAGGCACCCATCCTGAATCTGTGTGTGTACTACCTGCTAGGGACTTAGGCCCTGGATCTCAGCATAATACATAGGGAGACACCCTTGACTTTTCTTTTAAACAACACTAATAAATGTTTGTTATCCCTTGGTTTCAGTGAGTCTAGATTTGTAAGTGGCTTAGCTTGGAAATCTGACTGGAGAACTCTCTTGAGGTTGTAGTCCATACACTGGTTGAACCACAGTTATCTAAGAGCTAGACTAGGGCTGGAGGCTCTACTTCCTGGGTGGTTTATTTGCCTGGCTGGCAAAGGGTACTGGTTCTCGAAAGGCCTCAGTTCTTTCCTGAGTGCTGGACTTTTGAGGGAACTAGCTTTGAGATTACAAGTGTTATTTTATATAAATATTTGGAACTCACCAAGCCCCTGAGTGAAAGTGACTGAAAATAGCAACAGACTCCAAGGGATTTGGAGAGATCCATTACAGGGAAGAGAGATTATGGGAAGGGAGAGATGCTTAGGAGAACTTGAAAACCCAAAAGGTAACTTGTTCCCACGTTATTGTAGTAGATCCTTGAATTGATCCAGACTTTTCCTAAGTTCTTAAAAGGCTGTGTCTGTAGTTTGATTTGGGACAGGCTTTTTTAGTTGAGGGAGGAGGTTGTTTCTAGAAAGTACTCACAGAGATACTTATTTATGCATACCCTGCCTTGTTCTAGAGAACCAGGGAGATAGCTTATAATGATACAATAGCAACTCAGAGATAAAATAAAGTGGTGGTTTCGTGGTGGGTGGGTGGGGAGGGAGGCTGGAACATGGCCCTTTCCTGGCCTGGCTTTGTAAGATGTGGGAAGGCCTGGCACGGCTGCATGCCCTTTGGAAATCCTCATAAATGCTCCTCTCTTGGTAATTACGGAATGACCCCCAGCTAGAGGTTGTAGCTCCCGAGCAGTAACTGGGTGGAAGCCATTTTGTGTGGCCAAGCTTGGTGGTGGGGTTGGGGGCCGCATGTGCTTGAGTGGAAGCCGTTCCGTATGGCCAAGCCTGTTGGCGGGATTGGGGGCCGTGTGTGCTTGGGTGGAAGCTGTTCCTTGTGGCCAAGCCTGGTGGCGGTGAGGTCGGGGACGTGTGTGCCCTAGTTTCCAGCCCACGTAGGCTTTGGGGCATCTGTCTCGTGCTGGTTTGTTCCGTTTTTCTTCTGTGGTTCCCCGACTCTTCTTGTTTGCCCACAGAGCTGTCTTTGCCTGGTGTCCCAGGGGCAGGGTGACTCCGAGGTGCCTTCTCACCTCAGTCGCAGATCCCCCTTTTGGCTGGTTTCTCCTTACGGACTAACCCAGGGCCATGGGATGATTGTGGAGCTGACTTAACCTTTATTAAACTTATTGCTTAACATTTTTTCCTCTTTTCAAAGTGAGACATCCTTAGGAGTGAAAATTAGAAACAAATAATACTTTCCAACACACGTAAGAGAAGTCCCCCCGCAAATCCTTCCTCTAGAGAGGACTCCTAATGACATTGCCTTGGGGTCTCTTATCCTGTTTCTCTTCTTCTTGCCCCCATTGTCTGTCTCTGTGGGCAGAGTGGATGCTGGCTTGTGACTCCTTCCTCCAGATGCCAGCAGGTTCTTTATGCTCTCCTCTCTCATGGTCCTGCAAGTACAAGCAGACAAAGAAGTCATTGGGAAATTAGGTAGCTAACCCAGAGATACAAAATGTTTAGAAAAATGAGAGTACAGCCTTTTCCCACCCGTCTAATACAACACTGATGACGATTAAGCCTCTTCCTTCCCATTCTTTCCATGCCCTGAGACAGATTTCCATGCCCTGAGAAGATGCAGAAAAACGTTGCCAGGGACGCCAGAGGAGGTTAAATGAAGGCTTACCACTTACCGAATCTTAACTTGGGGTGCATTTGCTTTACTCCATCCCTGTTGCTTTTTGTGTTCAACAGTGGAGAACATGCAGCTGACCCTGAACCTGCAGACGGAGAACAAAGGCGGTGTTGTCTCAGGCGGTGAGCTGACAATTTTCCTGGACGGGCCAACTGTTGATCTGGGAAGCGTGCCTAATGGCAGTGCCGTGACAGACGGTGAGTGCCGCCCTGCTCCCCAGGCCTGTGCCGGGATGGGGCGGGGCAGGGCTGGGTGGGGGGACACGGAGGTGCCCAGGGCTTGGTTCTCTACCATGTACCTGGGTTTGGGTACCACTCAGCCACCCTTGATTCCCCTTAGCAGTTCTTCGCGTGATCAAAACTATGACATGATTTTTTAAGGACAGCTTTCTGATAAAGGACCAAAATAAATGTCAAGTCTTTATAAGTGTGTTGTTGTTTGCTTTGAGAGCAGAGAAAATATCTTTTCATCCCACACGGGCTCTGGAAAATAAGGTGTCTTTATTAAATGTTACTTGGGCCCATTTTTCTTCCCAATACAGTTAAACTTCCTGGGGAGCTTGAAGGTGTCTTTTATAAGACGGTATTGGTTGAGAAAGGAGGCTGTGTGTCTTAGGGATTCATGCTAGCAAAATAGAGACAGAGGCAGGAAAGTTGGAGTATCTCCCACTCTGTCCTGACTGAGCGCAGTTTGTTTCTTTTGATCTAGTCTGAAATTAGTCACCTTTGGATCTGGCAGGAAATTATTTCATGAAGTCTGAGGTCCGAGATGGGCTGGGTTTCTCCATAATTTTTCTCGTTAAATGTGATGTAACTATGACACTTTCCAGGCCCCAAACAGGCTTTCTGTAGCTTTGAGAGAGTGAGATTTGAATTCTAATGCAAGGGCAGTTGGGTGAAATCTCAGTGATTGGATGGGTCTTGACTTGAGAAACCTCCCTGGACTGAGTGGTGCTTTGGGTACTTTTGGTGCAAGAAGGAAACATGAATTATTCGTTCGTTCTGCACGTCTATCTGTAATTGAGCACCTGGTATGTACTCGGTCTTGGACCAGGTGCTACCCAGATGGCGGGGGCAAAATTCATATGGTCTCTACTCCTAGGAGCTTGTGATTTACTTGGTGGGGGCAGGGATGGTTAGACATGAAACAAGAAATGCAGAAATAATTATGTAACTGTAATTGTGACCAAAGCTATGAAATAAAGGTACTGGGTGATATGAGATTCCCACAGTTTAGGGGAATCTCACTTCAGCTGGGGGCCAGGGAAAATTTCTTTGAGGAAGCTGAGACGTACTGGAGCTGAAGAGTTTAGGCGGGCCAAGGTGGAGGTTTGGGAAAGTGCAGGAGTGGGGTAGCTGAGTGAGAGGTAAAGGGGTCCCTTGTGCAGAGGCTTCAAGGTTGGAGTGAGCTCGGCCTGCAGTGGGAACAGAGGTGGCCAGGTGGAGGGTGCAGAGCAGGAAGGAAAGTGGTGGCTGGTGAGGCCACGAGGGGATGTCACCTCAGACCACACAGCCTCCAAGGCCTTGGTGAGGATTTTCGACCTCATCCTAAGAAGCAGAAAGCTGTTGAGGGGTTTTTAGCAGAATGGTACCATAATTTGATTTGAACTGAATCTGATTTGGCTTTTTAAGAGCTTTCTGGTTGCGATATGGACCAGTGCAGTGCCCTAATTCCTTGCCCTCACTTTGCATGGTCAGCGTGGGTTTTGCGTCTCATGTGGTGCGGCTGAAGTTTACTTAACGCACAAAGCAAGTTGCTTGTAAGCACCTGAGATGTCCTTGAAGGTCTTGGAGAAGAACTGTTCCCCAGGTTCGAGCGCCTCTGTGCGGGGGGGCCCCGGTCAGATCTCACCTGACTGTCCCTCTGCCTGTTCTTGCCGGAGGCTGCGGCTTGCTAAGTGTGGGGGATAATCCAAATGCATGGAGTGAGTGTTGTTCCTGAGCCACAATCTCAGACAAACAAGGGCTGAGCTTCTCACTGTTTCTGTCTTTTCTTGGAATGGGTCCCCTGTCTAGGATCCCAGCCACCTTCGAGAGAATCCATTGGGACGGCTGTGGCTCCAGAGAACCGGCACCAGCCTCCCAGTACAAACTGCTTTGGTGGGAGATCTCGGTAAGACAACCCCCCACCCCCACACCCCACCCTGCTTGTGGACAAGGAGGAGCTGGGAAGGTGCTCAGAGCTATTGGAAAACATGTTGGGAGGTGGCGAGGAACAGTTTATGTTAAAAACTGTTGGAAGTTTCCAAAGGGCTTATCCCTGACTCAGTATGTTAAGGAGATGCTGAGCAGAGTATAAAACTCAGGATTCTCAGAACAGTGAGGGGTTCCTTGTCAGAGATTGGGACTGGCTAAGCTGGTTATTTGGTTAAGAACAGTCAAACAGAGCTTGGCTAGTGTTTTGTGTTTCAGGATCAGCGACCATACTTACCCTTTTAGGATGTACATGAAAATGTTTAGAGCAATGGTTCTTGGTATATGAGATTTTCTGTCTGTGCATTTCTGTTTTTGGGACGATCATGATTCCCTTTGGGCTATTGATTAAGACCTGAAATGGAAGTCTGAATTATATTATACTTATTATACATATTGAGAGTGACTTAATTTACTGCATACCCATCTTATACCTGTATTAATGGTGAAAACTCATTTCCTCGGCAACTGAATTCCTAGACAAGAAAATTGTTTTAGGTGTATTAGAGAGATAGGGAGGAGGGAGTTAGGAAACTGTTTATATTATTTATCACGGTGTATAAACCCCCCCAAACACTTTAAGGAAATTATAAGGAAAAGAAGCTTATGAGTGCAGCTTGTAAATCATTATTATCTGCAGAGAGTAGATAAAAAAACTAGTAAAAATCTTCTGGAACAAATCCCAGGGATTGGGAATGATGCCACAGTGTGATTACAGCCAGTACCCACAGCATCTTGAGTGATCCCTCTGATGACGGCTGTCAGCCTCTCTGGATGCAGTGGCTTTGGGGGTCTGTAAAGTTTCAGTGCCAGGCGTGTCAGAAGCAAGAGAGGGTCGGATGTTTGGATCTTTTGTCTGTAGCATCACTAGAAGCCTGGGTGCCATTTCCCCGTTCTCCTTTCTCCACATGTCTGCAGAGGTGTTACCTCCCACCCTGGAGACCATTCACCCTTTTTTTTTTTGACTCGCCAGATGAGTTATAAGTTGGGATAAATAGTCAAGTATCACAGGGTAAAGACCAGTGATATAATTGGCAAATGTTGTGTCACCAGAGGCCTGAGGGGCACCCAGCATAGAGAGAACAGAATCTCTTTGGTGGTGAGTAGCTGGCAGAGAAGAACCCCTAGCACGTCACTCTCTGAGAGCGATGCCTTCTTAGCTTTGGCACCAGTAGCTGCCATCTTGGTCTTTCAGCTGACTCGGAAAGTTAGTGTCATATGCCACTGATGTCACTTATTTGGGGGCTGGACGGCAGAGTACAGCTCTTAATAACTTTGGAATTAAGTTTTTGACCTATTTATTGCTCTCTGAATTTCTCTAGTTACAAGATCTTGAAATTCACATGTGCTAGCAGCCCTTCTTTGTCGCTGTTAGTGTTGAGGATTATTGTCTTTTAAGGCGGCAAGCAGACTTCCAATAGAAAATTGGATGCATTTTTACCCATCACACATGGTAGACATTCGATGCTGGTTAATTATTGGTGGGCCGAGTGCCTTCCAAGTAGCCGAGGCGGCGTGGGAGTCCTCCTCTGCCTGCTAAGCTCCTGTAGCGTTTTCCACACACGGCCTCTGAGTTTTCACAGGCCTCTGCCTTCTCAGTGTTTATTCCGTGTTCACATGCAGCCTGCTGTCATTCGATAGCAAACACCTGTGAAAGGATCACCTGAAGGCTGTGTCTTCTCTGTCCCTAAGAGCTCCTTTCCCCCGTTGCTGCCGCACTTCAGAAGAAGGTGTGCCCAGGCATGTGGTAGCAGGAGAGTTGACTGGACAAGGGCGCAGGGCTTTGAAATCAGAAAATGTAGAGTGAATCCTGGCCTTTCATTTACTTGCTGTGTGATATTGGACGGGTCATTAAACCTCTCAGCACTTCAGTTTTTTCAGATGTAAAATGGGGATATCATCTGCCTCACAGGGTCATTGTAGGAAATAACAGAGATGGGCTATGTTGTGTGAGGGCCTTGCATACAGGGTGTGCTCAGGGGTAGTGGCAGGGGGTTCCTTTGCTCTGGAGACTCTGTCATACCCCCTTTGTGACCCGCATCAAGGACTGTGGGTAGGAGGGTGATGAATGAAACCTTCAGGAGTCAAGGACAGTCCTCTGCTGTCTTTGGTTTTCTGGGGCAGGAAGGATGGCTTCTCCCTGCTGCCTCCCAGACTAAATATTTAGCCTTTGCTGTCTGACAGGTAGGTTTTTCTTGGACTTGGGTGCTGTTCACCATGATCAAGGATGCTCTGACGTGCCCAGAAAGTGAAGATTGTGGTGTCAGGCAGCCGTTTCCTTTCCTTTTCCCTACTTTATTAAGCGATAGAACCAGAACCACGGAAGGGTTTTACTTAGAGGTTCATCTACCCAAGTTCATCTCGCAAAGGGACCATTTGCTTGCCAAGCAAGACCTCCAAGCTCTGTCAGTGGGACTAACCCACTCTTGAAGAATAATCGGGTGAAAGAAATATCTCTAGTTATTTTACCATCCGGTCTGCCACATGGCAGCCAGCATGGGATTGCCACCAGCGGCCCATGTGGCATAACTTGATTTATAGACACACCTTATTAGTGTGCAGCCCGTGGGCCTGGTTGAGTAAAGAATGCATTAGTATCATAAATTGTTGTGTAGTCTTACAATGAAATACTATCCCATTGTAAAAATGAGTGAATGATAGTTGCATCGATATGGGACATCTCAGGGGCACCTGGGTGGCTCAGTCGGTTAAGCGTCTGACTTCGGCTCAGGTCATGATCTCACAGTTTGTGGGTTAGAGCCCCGCGTCGGGCTCTGTGCTGACTGCCAGCTCAGAGCCTGGAGCCTGTTTCAGATTCTGTGTCTCCCTCTCTCTCTCTGACCCTCCCCTGCTCATGCTGTCTCTCTCTCTCTCTCTCAGAAATAAATAAAACATTAAAAAAAAATTTAAAAAATATGGGGCATCTTAGAAACATAATGTTGAACAAGAGAAGCAGGCCACGGGGTGGGGGTGAGGGGATACAGTATGATGTAGTTCATATAAAGTTTAAAAAATGTCAGACTAAACCACATGTGTTTTTTTATGGATACCCCAAGAGAGAGTAAAGCCATAAAAAAAATGAAAGGGAGTAATTAACCCTAAATTCAGTAGAATGGTTATCATTGTTGGGGCGGAGATGGGTAAAGTGAGGAAACTTGGAAACCTCACAACACTGTGAATGTGGGGGGTGGGTCCTCGCGTGTTCATCTTCCACCTCTTCTTAGAACCAAATATATATTTAGTATATTATTTACATGATATATTTCACAATAAAAAAATAAAAAGCAGCCTGCCTCTATCATGCTGAGAAAACTGAACAGCGATGGTATTGGGTTGGAGAAACCATTGTCTGCTGTTGAGGCAGAACGGATTCAGAACTTGGGATTTCTCCAGGCTCGATAATGACCACTTACTTCTCTTCTGCCCAGTCTATCTTTGTAACAGTAGCCAGCGATTCTAAGTCAGTGCTCCACATGGGCCTCATGGGTCATGCTCCTGTCGCTTAAAAATCTCAGGCTTAAGAGTATGGTTTGGGAGTTGGGGGAATGGGTTCCAGATGAAGGCTGGCCACTGCCAGCTAATGTGTCAGAACAGCACTGATCTTGGTGGCCTGAGAGGGCTGGTCTAACACTGCTTGGCGTTTGACTGCAGTGGGGGCGATTACGTGGCTTACCCAGGATTCTGTCAGTGTGCCGTGCTGCGCTGTGTCCTTGGCCAGTGATCCTTATTCCGGTGTGGCAGCGGGGAGCGCCTGGTGTGCCCAGGAGTCCCCTGGGAGAGCGTGTGCTGGCTGGCAGAGGGAGGGCCTACCACACCCTTTCATGATCCCCCAGAGTTTATTTTATTTCACTGGGATGAGGGCTGGCTTTGGGAGCCGTGCCTAAGTCAGTTCAGGTTTTGAAGATCTGAGATGTGCCTGGTACCGTGCGCACATTACACATGACACGGCTTCTCCTTTCCACGGCCGAGGTCACAGTCTTTGTGATATACATCGGGTCGTGTGTGAAACAGACAAATAAATCCATGAGCATTACGGGAAGTTCAGAGAGAGAGAGTCTGTGTGGAGAGGGAAAGACCGAGGAGAGAGTGGAGAGGGAGTCTGCAGAGAAACTGTTGTCCGATGGTCCAGTGCAGTGTCTCAGGGACTGAGGAAGGGGTGAATGGTGAACCAGAGAAGCCAGCAGCAGGGCGTACATGCGAGGAAGAACTCGGCAGAGGGGGTCTGCGCTGGTAGTGGCGGCTGTTGTCAGAGTCACTGTTCAGTTAGAAATGGTTGTGAAATTCGAGACTGGAGAGTAGACAGTCAGGATGTCTGAGTCCCCCTGTACTTGGCTGATGCCTTGTCACCCGTGAGTTTTCTCCCCATGCAGCGGTTATATGAAGTCAGGGCGTCAAGGTGTGACCAGCTCCCGGGGGAAACCTGCAGGACTGTGTGTGAGCGATGCCGCTCCTCTAAGCACAGCCTGAGATTTCTTCTGACTTGAGTAACTAGTCAGGAGCCCCTTGTAGATTTGCCACAGTCAGGAGCCCCTTGTAGATTTGTACACAGTTACACAGTTACATAAAGCCCCTTGTAGATTTGCCACTAGTCAGGAGCCCCTTGTTGATTTGCCACAGTTACATAAAGAAGACAAAAAGGGAAGAATGGATTGAAGTTTTTCATTACCAGGTCTGAAGACTGTGAAAGAGATCTTGTCGAAGGAGCTGTAAAGGGGCTTCAGCAGTTAATTTTCCTTCATTATGTGTGTACTTATTTGTTTCATGTAAGAGCATATGTGATTGTGCACCAGTGTATGTGCATATATGTGTTTGGTGTGAAGGGATGGAAGAGTTAAATTTGCTTACACCCGTCGTCAGCTGCGTGTTGGCCAGTGTCGGTCAGAACCTTTGTTTTACCGCGCTCCTCTGTGATTCTCTTAACATGGAAAAGTTTCGGAAGCTCTTATGATAGGATTTTCATCCTCCCTCCTTCCCTCTTTGCCTTTTTGTCCTGCTTTGGTGAACATATATCAAATTTATTGACTCCCGTGCCTTGGCATTAATGACCTCTGAAGATTTAAAAGAGCTATAGTCTCAGAGACTTACAAAGCCCCAAGGTCTCTGGTGAGCTCTAAATAGCTCATCAGCTGTGTCTGCAGACAGCCTAGCCCAGAAAGGAAAGAAAAATAAACTCAAGCGAGTATACATCTGCTGGGATTGCTGCTGGGAGTCCTGGGGGGGTTGGGGGGGGGGTTGGGAAGCAAAGCTAATGGGGACAGAGAGACCGACAGAATAAGAATTGAGTCTTTGGGCACGAGGTCATTTTCTCTGTCATCACTGGCTACTGCCAATCTCTCCTTCAGTTGAGATGACTAAAGGCTACTTGATTTGAAACAGAGGTTGTTTAGAGATGTCACCCTGTCGGCATGAAACTCAGCCAAACACCTTTACAATTTTCATTCAAGCCTCCCACCCACAGCTTTTACTTATAATCTGGGCATAGCCTCAGGATTGCTAAGGAAGTGAAAAGAGTAAGCAGAGAAGTAAGTCTGTGGCACCTGGGTGGCTCAGTCCTTTGAGAGTCCGATTCTTGATGGCTCAGGTCATGATCTCACAGTTCATGAGATCGAGCCCTGCTGTCAGCACAGAGCCCGCTTGGGATTCTCTCTCTCTCTCCTTCTCCCTCTCTCTCCCTCTTTCCCTCCCTCCCTCCCCCCTTTTCTGTTCCTCCCCTTCTCGCATTCTCTCTCTCAAAATAAGTAAATAAAGATTTTAAAAAAAGAAATAAGTGTAATTCATTTATTCCTCCAACAATAACTAAGACACAGTTCCCACTTACAAGGGCTCTCTTCTAAGTAGATGGTTTATAAAGAATAGGACTGAGTTTGTGGACAGGAGCATTACTGCACTGTCCAAGCAAGGCGTCAAAAAGTAATCATGGAGATTAATTACATTCATTTATACATTAGTTTATTAATTTTGCAGTAATTAAAATTATGTACTATACATTATTATACACGTATCTATTCAGATCTATTTATTTTATAGGTATTTATTTGACATTTCTTCTCTGTGAGCCTAGAGAGGCATGGGGTTTGCCAGAAGGCTGGTTGGGAACTTTCCATGAACTAGGACAAAGTAAGGCAGATGTCTGCACTACGTTGTGGTGGTACAAAGACAGAAGGCAATGGTCTCTGTCATCAAGGACGGTGGCATCTAGCCGGAGACAGATACATAGGCGATGATTAGGGTAGGGGGACGGACCCCATAGCTGTGGTGAGTTCACATGCAAGAGGAGGGTAGCAGGAGGTGTACCCGAATCCCCCTGCGGGGTTGGGAGGAGATATCCCCACGCTTGAGCTGTACTTTGAAAGGAGTTGGTAGACCTGCGACATCAGGGTGATGGAAGTCCCTCCAAGAAGAGGCTGCAGCAGGCAGAGACCTGGAGGCAGGATAAAGAGAACTTAGCATATCTGAGGAAACGTTAGTCATTTGGTACTGTCCGTATGTAAGGTATGTGGGCTCATGGGCCAGATCCAGGATGCCACCTGGTTTTTTGTTTATTTTCGTTTTTGTTTTAAATTTTTAATGTTTATTTAGTTCTGAGAGGGAGACACACACACACACACACACACACACACACACAGCATGAGGGGGAGAAGGGCAGAAAGAGAGAGGGAGACACAGAATTCAAAGCAAGCTCCAAGCTTTGAGCTGTTAGCACAGAGACTAACACGGAGCTTGAGCTCACGAACTGTGAGACCATGACCTGAGGCGAAACCGGACGCTTAACCAACTGAGCCACCCAAGTGGCCTTATTTATTTATTTATTTATTTATTTATTTATTTATTTATTTAAGCGCATTGTTAGGTTCACTGCAAAATTGAGCAGAAAGTATAGAGATTTCCCATATGCCCCTGCGTCCCGCCCCACGTCTTCGCTACTCTCAACATCCCGCATTAGCACAGCACATGTTTGTTTTTAATTTTTAAATTTTTTAAGTGTTTGTTTATTTTTGAGAGAGAGAGAGACAGAGCATGAGCAGGGGAAGGGCCGAGAGAGACAGGGAGTCACAGACTGAAACAGGCTCCAGGCTCTGAGCTGGCTGTCAGAACAGAGCCCGATGCGGGGCTCTAACCCACAAACCGTGAGATCATGACCTGGGCCGAAGTTGGACGCTTAACCGACTGAGCAACCCAGGCGCCCCACCATTGATTCTTTTATAGTCTCCAAAAAACTCTGCCTTTTCTAGAATGTCATATCATTGGAATCATAAAGTATGTAGCTCAGATTGGCTCCTTTCACTAAGTAACATGCATTTAGGTTTCCTCCATGTCTTCTTATGACTTAGTAGTGCATTTCTTTTTAGCACTGAAGAGTATTCCATTGGATGTACCTCAGTTTATTCAAGGACAAACATATGATATTTGTCCTTCTCTGCCTGACTTATTTCGCCCAGCATAACACCCTCAAGGTCCATCCATGTTGCTACACACGGCCAGATTTCATTGTTTCTCATTGCCATGTAGTATTCCATCGTATAGATAAACCACATCTTCTTGATCCATTCGTCCGTGGATGGACACTTAGGCTCTTTCCATGTTTTGGCTATTGTTGAGAGTGCTGCTATGAACATTGGGGGTACATGTACTCCTATGCATCAGCATTTCTGTATCCCTTGGGTAAATTCCTAGCAGTGCTATTGCTGGGTCCTAGGGGAGTTCTATTGTTAATTTCCTGAGGAACCTCCACACTGTTTTCCAGAGGGGCTGTACCAGTTTACATTCCCACCAACAGTGTAGGAGGGTGCCCGTTTCTCCACATCCTCGCCAGCATCTAGAGTTCTCTGATTGGCTCATTTTAGCCACTCTGACTGGCGTGAGGTGGTATCTCAGTGTGGTTTTGATTTGTATTTCCCTGATGAGGAGGGATGCTGAGCATCGTTTCATGTGTCTGTTGGCCACCTGGATGTCCTCTTTGGAGAAGTGTCTGTTCATATCTTCTGCCCTTTTCTTCCCTGGGTTGTTTGTTTTTCGGGTGTGGAGTTTGGTGAGTTCCTTATAGAGTTAGGATATTAACCCTTTATCTGATATGTCATTTGCAACTATCTTTTCCCATTCCGTTGGTTGCCTTTTACTTTTGTGGATTGTTTCCTTTGTTATGGCCACTTTTATACTCCAGTGGCAGAGTTAAGTAGTTGTGACAGAGATTGGATGGTCTGCAAAGCATAAAATATTTGCTATTTGACTTTTTATACGTTTGCTTATCCCTGCTCTAGGAGATGGTAAGGAAGTGAGACCAGTTAATAAAGGGCCTTTATAATTTACTGAGGACTTTGTTTAAAAATAAGTTTTAAGTGTTTTTTATTTTTCAGAGACAGACAGACAGACAAGACAGACAGAATATGAGTAGGAGAGGGGCAGAGAGAGAGGGAGACCCAGAATCCAAAGCAGGCTCCAGGCTCTGAGCTGTCAGCACAGAGCCTGACAGGAAGCTCAGGGAGCTTGAACTCACAAACCGGGAAATTATGACCTGAGCCAAAGTCAGATGCTTAACCGACTGAGCCACCCAGGTGCCCCAAGACTTTAGAGTTTTATTCTTTGGAGATAGCAAACCACTGAATTTTGAGCAAGGACACGATGTGCTATTTCTGTAATACATTATTCAGGAAAGTATTGAATGGATACATTTGAGGTTGTATCAGTTAGGGTTCATTGCAGGAAACAGAAGCCACTCTAGGTATTTTGAGCACAAAGGGATTCAATATGGGGAACTAAGTGTTTACAGAAGTCTTTATATGGGCTGGAAGAACAGACGCATGACCTTCACCATCCTCGGTATTAAGATCACAGCCCTACATCTGCAACCTAGATGTCAGGAAACTGTTGCTGCCCCTACAGCTGTCTCACACACAGGAAACTAGTGGTCTGAGTATAAAGACTGTCAGAGCCTCTGCCAGTCATCAGGGCCCTAAGAGAAATGGCCTGTGCTCTATTTCTGCTTCCAAATCTCCTGCAAGAACTTCTCATTTGTATAATCTGCATCACTTCCAGAACTTAGCTGCAAGGGCATCTGAGAGTCCTCTGGCCCCTGAACGAGTAGGCAGAAGTGGGGAGACACGTGGGAGAGAAGAGACCGGGGATGGTTGAGATTAGAACCAGGGAGCAAGAAGAAGACTGCTGTAGGAACTGGTGAGTAAGGAGTTAGTGACTGGCCCTGGGCAGTGGGCAGAATTGAGAGAAGTCAAGAGAAATACCTAGAACTACCTAGGAGGTGTAATCATTGAGTAGGACTGGCTGACTGACTAATGAGACAGGGTGAAGGATGAACAGGAATAGAGAGGACTTGGTGCTTAGATTGTGATGTTATTCATGGAAAAAAGAAATGCAGGAGGGGAGGAGCTTATGAAGCTGTCGCCTTATAGTGGCATCCCCCACAGTGGTTGAGATTGGTGTTAGCAGCCTCTATGGAATGGTAGTGCTGTGTGACCCTGGGGCAGTCACACTCTAAAAGAAGCAGGAATGAAACCAACTTTTAAGAGATGCAGAGCAAAACAAAGTATATTCCTGATATGGGACTACAGGGCCAGTATAAGGGTCACCAAAATGAGGGCACAGCAGTGGTATTTCTACTTTAATTTACCTTATCTGGACTCTGGGATTTCTTAGTTCTAGAAAATTGTGGCTGAAAGGGAAAGGATTTACAGAGAAGCAAATACAGAGAGTATGGGTCTTGGAGAAATGACTTTTTAGTCATGGGAGCTTAGGCAGCTTGGGTATATGGTGATTAAAAAGCAGAATAGGAGCGCCTGGGTGGCTCAGTCGGTTAAGCATCTGACTTCAGCTCACGTCATGATCTCGCAGTGTGTGGGTTTGAGCCCCACATCGGGCTCTGTGCTGACAGCTAGCTCAGAGCCTGGAGCCTGTCTTCAGATTCTGTGTCTCCCTCTCTCTCCGACCCTCCCCTGCTCATGCTCTCTCTATCTCTCTCTCAGAAATAAATAAAACATTAAAAAAAATAAAGAGCAGAACAGAATTGATGGCAGATGCTTTGGACAGATGGGGATGGCGGGGAGAGGGTGCTTAAGCCATTTGGTGTCAGAGTGTGGCGTGATGAGATTAGACTTTTCCTTTAGGATTCTCTGGGCACTCAGTGACTACTTTTGAAATTGTCAAGCTCTATGGAAGTGGCGATTTGATGTTTAGTTTAGTGAGTGTCTTTACAATGGCATACTCCATAGCCTTGATAGAATGATGCTTTTCAAACATTGAAACGATTCTATATTTAAGTTTTGTGTTAGAGAAAAATAGTTACCGAACTGAAATACAGAGTTTATATAGCATTATGCTTAATGTGTCACAGTGTTCCTGAAAGTTATTATGTACCCTTAACTTATTAAAAATATAGGTGCACCTGGGTGGCTCTGTCGGTTAAATGTCTGGCTCTTGACTTCGGCTTGGGTCATGATCTCACAGTTTATGAGTTCGAGCCCTGCATCGGGCTTTGCACTGACATCATGGAGCTTGCTTGGGATTCTCAGTCTCTCCATCTCTCTCTGCCCCTCTCCCACTCTGTGCTCTGTTTCTCTCTCTGTCTCTCTCTCAGGATGGATAAATAGACTTAAAGAAATAACTTATTAAAAATATGGTGAAGATATTGGCCTCAATATTATTTGGCTCTCCCATCCTTATCTCCCTATATGTATTAGTTCACTTCATTCTGGCACCCGGTTCTGTCTTTCCCCCAAAATTACAGCCATGAAGGCTCACCTGACCTATCCACAGGTTTACCTCGTGGACTAGTTGTTTCTGGAAACATTCTGTGCCTTGGCTTCTATAATAATGCAGAAATTAGAGTGATCCCCTTTTTTTCTGGTTTTATTGATCTTTATAATTTAAAAAATAAATCTGATCCATGCAAATATATATACATATATATACATGTAAACATATACATGCATATATATATGACTGTATTATAATAACAGTTGGATGTAATAATAAATGGGGCAGTCAGGGGAGGCATTGTTAAGAAGGTGACCCTTCCGCAAGGATTTGAAGAAGATGAGGGCTGGCCATGAGAATATCCAGGAGGAAGAACATTGGGGCAGAGGAATGCCTTCCTCAGAGGCCGTTGGAGCTGGAAGAGTGGTGGGGAGGCCAGTCTGACTGGTGCAGCGGGAATGGTGGGGAAATAGGAGATGAGGGCAGCAGTAGGTGGGGCCAGATCATGTCTATGAACTTCTGTTTTATGTATTTCAAGGTTATTTTATTGGGTCCACACTATGAGTTTGAGATATGACTTATGGTGAATTGAGGTTTTTATGCTGATCTCATGATCTTCCCCTTTTTTAGTACTTTTCTTTTAAAATTTATTTGGTCTGCCCAGTGAAAAGGAACAACCTATAACAAGGTAGATGACACTCAAAAGCATCAGGTGAAGTGCAAGGAGCCAGACACAAAGGGCTACATTGTATATGAATCCATTTCTATAGCATTCTGGAAAAGGCAAAATTACAGGGATAGAAATCCAATCAACGGTTTCTAGGAATCAGTGGGGGGGATTAACTGCAAAAGGGCACCAAGAAATTTTGGGGGTCATGGAAATACCCTGTGTCTTGATTGTGGTGGTGGTAACACGATTGTATACATTTGTTACAACTTTTTACATGTACTCTTAAAAAGGGTGAATTTTATTCTGTAAATTACACCTGGTGTGTAAAAATTAATTTAAAAAAATCTATTTGCTTTGACATTAGCATAGCTGTCCCAGCTTGCTTTTGTTTTGTATTTGCTTGGCATGTATTTTTCCCCTTGCCCATTTATTTATTTATTTGTTGGGGGGGTGCAATTGAGTGGGGGGTGAGAGAAGCAGATTTACTCGAAGTGGGGCTCATGCTCACCCCATGAGGGACTCAAACTCACGAACTGTGAGATCATGACCTCAGTTGAAACCAGATTTTTAACTGTTTGAGCCACCCAGGTGCCCCTCCCTGCCCATTTAGTTTCAACCTTTTTGGTCCTTGTATGTTAGGTAGTGTTGCTCATAATGACATTTAGCTGGATTTTTAAAACACCAGGATGATAGCATCTACCTTTAAAGTGTCCCAGGCCATTTATATTCCTTTGATTCTTGATGTCCTTGGAGTCGTTTCCATCTTCCTCTTGCCTTTTCATTTCTGTCTGTCCTGCCTTCTTTATTTCTTGTCCCTAGACTGACTTTCCACAGTAAACCTGTGTTTGGTGTACTTTTCTTCGTCTTGATGAGTTAAGTCATCTTTGGTTTGCTCATTAGTTGGTATTGCAGTGTAAAATTCTACATCCAGCCGTGTGAAGGGTGTGAAGAGACCAAGGACTTGCTCCCTGTGTGAAGATTTTGTTTGGCTTTACTTTTTAGCATGTCTCTGTGTTGAATCATTTTCTGTAGACAGATGGCCTTTGAAGGTTTGTTTAAGTTCTTTTTTTTTTTTTTAATTTTTTTTTTAATGTTTTATTTATTTCTAGGAGAGAGAGAGAGACAGCGTGAGCAGGGGAGGGTCAGAGAGAGAGGGAGTCACAGACTGAAACAGGCTCCAGGCTCTGAGCTGGCAGTCAGCACAGAGCCCGACGCGGGGCTCGAACCCACGAACCGCGAGATCATGACCTAAGCGAGTCGGACGCTTAACCGACTAAGCCACCCAGGCGCCCCATAGTTCTTTTTTTTTTTTTAATATATAGTTTATTTATGTTTGAGACAGAGACAGAGCATGAGTGGGGGAGGGGCAGAGAGAGAGAGGGAGACACAGAATCCGAAACAGACTCTAGGCTCAGAGCTGCCAGCACAGAACTCAATGCAGGGCTCAAACCCACGAACCGCAAGATCATGACCTGAGCCGAAGTTGGACGCCCAACTGACTGGGCCACCCAGGAGTCCCTGAAGGTTTAAGTTCTAATGACAAATTAACTATGATTTTTGAATGTTTATTTATTTTTGAGACAGAGAGAGCGAGAGAAAGAGTGCGCGCTTGTGCGCATGTGCGAGTTGGGGGGGAGGGGAGAGAGAGACAGAGACAGAATCTGAAGCAGGTTCCAGGCTTCGAGCTGTCAGCACAGAACCCAACATGGGGCTTGAAGTTAAAAGCTGCAAGATCATGACGTGAGCTGAAATCAGATGTTTAACCGATTGAACCACCCAGGAGCCCCTAAAATGACAAAAATTAAAAGAGAAAAGTGAGATTAGTGAAAACATCGAATAGGATGTAGTACAAATAATTATAATTTTGTGAAGGAGAAGGGGGGAGTAAGACCAGGTTGGTTTGTTGTTCCTTTTTTTTTTTTTTTTTAATTTTACCTTTAAAAATGGTTTAAGAAAGTTTTATTTTGATTCACATCATTCAGTTTTGCTTCACACTTAGAAAAGAATGAATTGCAGACTACTGAGGAGTTACTTCTTCCACTTACTTCTTTTTGGCGGGGCAGAGGGTGCAGGGGGAGTAATGCCAGAGTCTCAGCCAGATATTATGCTAAAGGCATGCGTGCGTTATTCATCCTTGTCCCTAGCAGAGCCTAGAATAGTGCCTTGCTGCATGTAGTGGCAGCTCAATAAATATTTGTTGGATTGAAAGAGTCTTGTGTTCTTGCTCTTTATTTGCCAAAACTTCGGGGTGGGTCTTGCTACTAGTTTACATTCCTTGGCGCCACAGCTCCTGAGAAGTGATGATTTCAGGGGCCCAGGGTGTCGGGGAGACTTTTTATCAGGGGACTGCCTTGTGCTTTCCAAGGCTTAGTCTAACCGCCAAGAGCGTGGTGGGTTCCCACTGTTCACTCAGTCTCTCCTGTGTCCTCTGGTTTTTCCTTCATGGCTGATATTTCTGTATTGAACCCTATGCATGGACTATTCTTTCCAAATCCTTGCAACTTTTCTTTTTCTTTTTCTTTTTAAATGTTTTATTATTTTTGAGAGAGAGATAGAGACAGCATGAGCAAGGGAGGGTCAGAGAGAGAGGGGGAGACACAGAATCCGAAGACAGGCTCCAGGCTCTGAGCTAGCTGTCAGCACAGAGCCTGACACAGGGCTCAAACCCACGAACCGTGAGATCATGACCTGAGTTGAAGTCAGATGCTCAACTGACTGAGCCACCCAGGCACCACCCTTGCAACTTTTAAGATTAACATTGGAATCAGACATAGCTTGACACATAACCATGTCTTTTTTGGAAAAAGAGTCTATAAAGTCCTTGTACCTGGATTCTACCAGAAGAGAGTCTTACTTACCCACTAAGAACAGTAGTACTTCACTCATATATAGTTTGTTCAAATTCCCAAGTGATTGTTGAATCTTAGGAATGTGTGTCTCATAAAGGACATTGCATCACAGAAATGCTGTTCCCGGAGATAAGCTCTGATTTCATAGAGCTAAGCCATACCTGCCTAAGGCCTTCTGAAATCAGAGTGAAATAGGGCGACCAGCAAGAATTTGGATCAAGGCTGTTACTTAGCCATATCTTTGAAAATTTGTATCGTCTTCTGTGGAAATTGACATTTATTTGTTTGAGAGGATGTATTGATTTTCTGTTGCTGTGTAATAAATCACCACAAATTTAGGGCTTGAAACAGTAACATTTGTTAGCTCACACTTCTGTAACAGCACAGAGTAGCTGGCTGGATTGTCTCTTCAGGGTCCCACAAGGACAAAATCAAGGTCAAAGTCAAGGTATGGGCCAGGATGCATTCTTTTTTTATTAAAAAAATGTTTTTTAATGTTTATTATGAATTTTTGACATAGAAACACACACCATGAGTGGGGAAGGGGCAGAGAGAGAGAAGACACAGAATCTGAAGTAGGCTCGAGGCTCTGAGCTGTCAGCACAGATCCTGATGCGAAGCTCAAACCCATGGACCATGTGAGATCATGACCTGAGCTCAGGTCAGGCACTTAACCAGCTGAGCCACTGCATTCTTTTTTTTTTTTTTTTGGTAAGGTTTTTTTTTAAATGTATATATATATATATATATATATATTTTTTTAATATTTTATTTCTAGCAGAGAGAGAGAGACAGCGTGAGCAGGGGAGGGTCAGAGAGAGAGGGAGTCACAGACTCTGAAACAGGCTCCAGGCTCTGAGCTGGCAGTCAGCACAGAGCCCGACGCGGGGCTCGAACCCATGAACCGCAAGATCATGACCTAAGCGAAAGTCGGACGCTTAACCGACTAAGCCACCCAGGCGCCCCTTTTAATGTATATTTTTGAGAGAGAGAGAGAGAGAGAGATAGGGAGAGAGAACACAAATGGGGGAGGGGCACAGAGAGGGAGAGAGAGAATCCCAAGCAGGCTTCTTGCTATCATCCCAGAGCCCAATGTGGGCTCACCCACAAAACATGAGATAGTGACTTGAGCCAAGATCAAGAGTCAGACACTCAACTGACTGAGCCACGTAGCCTCCTTGGCCTGACTTCATCCTTATCCGGAAAGTCTAAGAAAGTATTTGCTTCAAAGCTCTTTCAGGTCATCGCTAGACTTCAGTTACTTGTGGGTGTGGGACTGAGGTCCTTGTTTCCTTACTAGCTATAAAACTGGGACCTTTCTCAGGTCTCTAAGGCCACCTGTGTTCCTTCTCCTGCAGGTGCTCCCCACTCCTGTGTTCAAGCCAGCCAGGTGTGTGTCAAATCTTCTTTGAGCTTTGAATTGCTCTGAGGTTCTGTTTTGCTCCCCACTTCTGGCACTTGCCAGAAATGATGCTTCTTTTAGGCGATAAGGCCTGCTTGTATGATCTCCCTTGCTTAAGGTCACCTGTCATATCACATAACATTATCAAGGGTGTGAAGTTTTGTTGCATTCCCTGGTTTTAGGCATTAGAGTGGGGTATCTTTGGGAGCAGGTCATTTTAGAAATTCTGCCTGCCACAGCAGATATTTCTCTTAATTCTCCTGTCACTCACTTGCCTAGTCTTTTCCTGTTGGAGTGTGCTTAAAAACTATAGCTAGGACTCATGGGGCACCTGGGTGGCTCAGTCGGTTAAGCATCTGACTTCAGTTCAGGTCATGATCTCATGGTTCATGGGTTCGAGTCCCACATCAGGCTCTGTGCTGATAGCTGGCTCAGAGCCTGGAAAGCCTGCTTCGGATTCTGTCTCCCTCTCTCTCTGCCCCCGTCCCCTGCTCTCACTCTGTCAATCACTCTCTCTGAAAAATAAAAATAAACATTAAAAAAAAAAAAGAAAACTGACTGTGGCTAGGACTCATAAAAACCCACGCCATGTAGAATTTGGTTGGATTTGGAGATTGTCTCACTGTTTTAGTATATATGTATGTGAGCATAAAATGAGTCTGGTGAAATATCATTTTTATTTCTAGACCCTGATATTAGAGAACGTTTTTACATGATGCTTAGAGTTAGTCTTTCTGGAAGGCAGTAGCTGATGCTTATCCATTATCTCCTAGACCTGGATGTCATCCCCTGGCATAGATTCCGTTCTCTGAAGGGATGGCGGGAGATGAGGAGGTGATGAGTGGATTGCAAAGAACATTGGCAGTGCTAGAGATTACAGGCTCAAGAGTGCTTTTCAGCTTGACAGCCTGCTGCTTTTATTCATTCAGCAAATATTTTTATGTGCCTTTTGTGAGGCTGGGCACATGCTGGGAGCTGCTTATGCAAAGGTACACAGAACAGACATGGTCCCTGCCCTCATGGACCCATTGGAGACAGACATTGAACGAACGCACACCCACAAATATATAATTACAAGTACAAGTGCCATGAAGGGAAAATTAGAAAGCCTCGTAAGAGAATGCAAGGGAATTTACTATAGCCTGGGAGATGAGGGCCATTTAGACCAAGATTTGGATCGGGCTTCTAGAGGAGTGTGCCAGCCGAGTAGATCAGAAAAGCCTCCGAATTTTCCTCAGGAGCAACGTAGTGAAGAGCCTGAAATTAAGTCCTCCATTAAGAGCAACCTTGGGCTGCACGTAGCCCAGACTCCAGGAAAAATTTTAGCTGAAGCCACCCTCAGGACCACCCTTGGATCAGCCAATCAAAAGAAATGTGTAACATTCCTGTGGTCTGAGTCAGGGCTGGGAACTGCAGGTAGTTATTCTGTACAAACTGGCCAATCACTCACCGCTTGCCTAAACCCCACATAGGCCCTTTGAGCTCACCTTATAATTGGGTCATTTTCAAAGGATTCTCAAAGGTCATGATTGGGTCCCGCCAAAAGTAACGGACGCCTCACGGATACTGAATGGTCCAAACTATAACCATGGGTGTTGTTCAGTTATGATTGGTTCTTATGCGATAATGCAAAACGTACAACGTGTGCACTGTAACACCCCATCCCTTACCCCATAAAAACCCTGTTCACCATTGTTCGAGGCTTCTTGCTGCCGCTGCATCGGTAGATGGGTGAGCCCCTGCTCGAGCTTGTAATAAAGACCCTTATGTACTTGCATCGGTGACGGCTCCTTAGGGGTCTCAGGGGATTCACGATTCGGGCACAACAGTAGCTGGCGGGGTATGTTGAGGACTGTGCAAGGAACAGACTCTTTTTGGAGCTTACCTCACCCCTACTGGATTTCTGCCTTTGTGATATGCTGTGTCAGAACTCTTAGAAATAACACCCAAATGTGTTACTGACCCTGGTGCCTCAGGATCCTGTGTAATCCTTTTTGGTCTGAAGCTGTGGCACAAGGGACACTCACACAAACAATTTCAGGAAGAAGAAGGGGGAGATGCTCTTATGGCTCACTCATACAAGCCGGGGCTCCACATCCCTTTCAGGGTCCGCCCGAGCACATCCTCCTGTGTCTATGGGGCTGGTGGCCCACAACCTCGCTGCCTGAGCATCCTACACCCTCAATGCTGTGGGACCCATCAGTCGTCCACTGAGGCACCGAGCGGAGTAGAACGAGGAATGAATCCTTCCCCTGAGCTTCAGCTCTCTTTCCAGTGCGGGAGGGTGTTTGAGCATTCTCTTCTAGTCTTCCCACTCTGCAACATGTAATTCGGTTAGATGGATCAAAATGTATCGTCCATTCTTTAGTGAGATGCATCTTTTAGTCTCCTAAAGCTGCCACTGCTGGGAAGATTGCTCTGTACCCCAGGCTGGGCACAAGTAAGTCATTTGTCCTTCTGTAAGGTAGAATGGACTTGGCAGCACTTTTATTTTTACCTTTCCTGTCATTTTGGAGGCTGGCAGCCTGGAGGTAGGGTGTGGACCAGAGCCGTAAATCACCCTTGGAATGCCTGAAGGGTCCCATTTTAACTGTTAATTGTGCCTTTCCCTATTCACTTCCCCTTCTTAGCCCCTTCCCTATCCCCGCCCTCCCCTCCACATTTGAATGGGGAGGAGGGATTGAGGAGGGGTAGGTTGGAGCAGGTTTGCTTATTGATGCCTTTCATTGGTGGAAACAGTTTCTTTTCCCATCACCAATTCCCTTTTTTGTTTTTGTTTTTTTTCCCCGTGCTTCTATTTTAAGGGCTTGGTTTTTTTTGCTGGTGGTCTTACTGGAAACTGGCCCAGCCTCACTCAATTTTGTTTCCACGCTGCTATTAAAAGACAATGCCCAGTTAAGAGGCCTTGGAGGAGGGGCCGAACAGCTACCCTCTTGGGTCAAGTCATCCAGGCACATATCGATTCCTTGGATTGGAATGTGAGAAGGGTTTATTAGGTGCTTTTAACTTCTACGTTGTTTTTTTGATTTATTTATTACAAATTTTTTTCATGTTCCTTTATTTTTGAGAGAGTGAGAGAGACAGAGCATGAGCAGGAGAGGGGCAGAGAGAGAGAGAGGGAGGGAGACACAGAATCTGAAGCAGGCTCCAGGCTCTGAGCTGTCAGCACAGAGCCCAACTCGGGGCTCGAACTCACAGACTTAGAGATCATAACCTGAGCCAAAGTTAGACACTTAACTGACTGAGCCACCTAGGCGCCTCTTGATCTATTTTTTTTTAAATGGAGGTAAACTCACTATTAGTTGTTACACCCTAAAACTTCTCTTGTGTGGATCTCAAATACTAATGGGCCTGAATTGGAGGTCAAAGAGCCTCTCTTGTATCCTGGACCTCTTTTACCAAGATAGAAAATTATGCTTGGCACTTGGTCAGCCAGGAAATCTTGACATTTGGGAGAGATGTGTCCCTATACTTTGAAGAATCTTCACATTTATTAATATAGAGTGTTTGGAGAGTCCTCACTGTCACCTAAAGTACTTTCTTACTAAGATTCTTGCTTTCTGTGTGTTTTTTTTTTTTGGGGGGAGGGTGAGGGTTTGAACATATCCTCACACTATAGTTACTTATCTTTTAAAACTTTTGCGGGATGCCTGGGTAGCCCAGTCAGTTGAGCATCTGACTTCGGCTCAGGTCATGATCTCACGGTTCATGGGTTCGAGTCCTGCGTTAGGCTCTGTGCTGACAGTTCAGAGCCAGGAGCCTGCTTCAGATTCTGTCTCCTCTCTCTGCCCCTCCCCCATTCGTGCTCAGTTTCTCTCTGTCTCTCAAAGATAAATAAACGTAAAAAAATTTTTTTTAAATAAATAAAACTTTTGCTCACTTATTTTTTCTCATGTGATGAACTGTTTTTACAGTGGCTAAAATATGCAGATTAATTTTTAAAAATTTATTATGTTAGGTTTACTGAGGTATAATTTGCACATGATATAACTCATCCTTTGCAGTATACAGTTCTGTGGATTTTGACAAAAGCATATAGGGGCACCTGGGTGGCTCAGTCAGTTAAGCGTCCAACTTCAGCTCAGGTCATGATCTCACCGTTCATGGGTTCAAGCCCCATGTCGGGCTCTGTGCTGGCAGCTCAGAACCTGGAGCCTGCTTCGGATTCTGTGTCTCCCTCTGTCTCTGACCCTCCCCTGCTCATGCTGTCTCTCTCTCTCTCTCAGAAATAAATAAAACATTAAAAAAAAATTTTTAAAAAGCATATAGTCTGGTAACCACTACTGCACTCAAGATGTACACAGTTTTAACTCCCTGAAAAGTTCCCTCGTGCCTTTTTTTTTTTTTAATGTTTTATTTATTTCTAGGAGAGAGAGAGAGAGACAGCGTGAGCAGGGGAGGGTCAGAGAGAGAGGGAGTCACAGACTGAAACAGGCTCCAGGCTCTGAGCTGGCAGTCAGCACAGAGCCCGATGCGGGGCTCGAACCCACGGACCGCGAGATCATGACCTGAGCCAAAGTCGGACGCCTAACCAACTAAGTCACTCGGGTGCCCCTCCCTTGTGCCTTTTATCAGCCTCTCCTACTACCTCCAGCCACTGCCGGACACCAAATCTGTTTTCTTTGCCTACTGTTTGCCTTGCTTCTTCCCAAATGTTATAAAAATGGAATGATGTACTGTAGCCTTTTAAGTCCATCTTCTTCTGGTTAGTGTAGTGCATTTGCAATAGATCCAGTTGTTTCATGTACGAGTAGTTTGTTTGCTTTTATTTGCTAAGTAGTATTCCCTTGTATGGGTGTACCACAGTCTGTCGATTCACTAGTTGAAGGACTTTGAATTGTTCACAATTTTGGAAATAATGAATAAAGTCATATAAACATTTGCCTAGAGGTTTTGGGGAAATGTGTATTTTCCTCTCCTTTGGGTAAATACCTAGGTGTAGGATTGTGGTTTGTATGCTAAATTCATTATTTAACTTTATGAGAAACTGCCCAGCCATTTTCTAAAGTGGCTGTACCATGTTGGATTCCCTCCGGCAGTGTTTGAGAGTTTCAGTTTGCTTGCGTCCATCCTCCTCAGCACTTTTTACTGGCAGGTTTTTGTTTGTTTAGTGTCCACTCTGACATGCATGTGATGGTATCTCACTGTGATTTTAATCCGTATTTCCCTAATGACTAATGATGTTGAACATTTTTCATGTGCGTTTTTTGCGATTCGTAGGTCATCTCTGGTGAAAAGTTTGTTAAAATCTTTTGGTTATTTTTTATATTGGTTTGTTGTCACTGAGTTTTGAGAGTTCTTTACATATTACTGATCTAAGTCCTTTATCATATATGTATTTTGCGCATATTTTCCCCCAGTCTCTGGATTGTCTTTTTGTTTTCTGGATGGTGGTTTTAGAAGAGCAGAAATGTTGAATTTTGATGAAGCCACCAATGGTTTTTAAAAATCCATTTCCACGTGAAGGATATGATAGACTTATTAATCTCAAATTGTGAGCCACCACCAAATTTTGAGTTCCACTTTTAACTTGGCCAAAAATTTTGTGTTCTGGTGTGTAAGCCATCACTTTTTTGGACTCTTCATTTTGTTTTCACTCATGTTACCAATTCTAGGGCAACCTTGTTTTTTTAAACAAAGAAACAGTCTTATTTAAGTACTCCACATAGACGATTGCTTTTGTGATGACAGTCAACAAAGCTGCACTGGAGTGACAGTGCCGGCTTGTCAGCCAGGCTCACCCACTGGCCAAGTGGCTCTCACATGTCAGCATTGCAGGGTGTGATGCAAGTTGTGTCTGAGCAAAGTTACAAATCACTGCGTTTCTACTAGGATGTAAGCTCCTTGAGATCAGGGACTCTTTCTGTTTTTGTTTTTGTTTTTTGTGTTTTTTTTTTAATGCTCACCAGTTTACTAAAGAATATGATAAAGGATATGAATCAACAGCCAGATGGAAGTGATGCATAGGGCGGGGCGTGGGGGAAAGGTGCCGAGCTTCTGTGCCCTTTCCAGGCATGCCACTCTGCCCACATCTCCATGTGTTTGCTGATCCAGAAGCTCCAGGGACCCTTTCTGGTTTGTTGCTAGCCCTAGAACAGGGCCTAGTGCTCAGAAAGTAATAATTGAGGAGCACCTGGGTGGCTTAGTAGGTTGAGCATTCTACTCTTGATTTTGACTCAGGTCATGATCTTGCTGTTCGTGGGATCGAGCCCCATGTGTGGTTCCATGCAGATGGTGCAGAGCCTGCTTAGGATCCTCTCTCTCCCTCTCTCTCTGCTCCTCCCCTGCTTGAGTGCATGTGTGTGTGTGCTTTTCCTCTCAAAATAAATAAAACTTAAAAGAAAATAATAATTGATTGCTATTCAGTGGACCTCATGAAAGGCGTTATAAGATATCCCAAAGCAACCAAGGCTGTGGCTCTCAGGGTGCAGCTGAGGACTGAGGCCAACTCTGTGAATGGCAAAGCTTGAGTGCCAAGGGACAGCCCAGAGCCCTGTCTGGGGGACCTCATGTGCCACACATCTGCTTCCAGGAGTGTGGAGAGAGATTTCCAGGGCCCTGACCCTGACTGGATTTCTTAGAGAAGCCTCAGTTTCTGAGAGAGGAACTTAAGTACCAACATTCTGAGAAGGGCATGTTGTGAAGAGAACCGAATCTCTGTAACCAAGTGACTTGAAACCATTTGTGGAGTTTTGCTGTTCCATCCTCTTCTGACTACCACAGGGGCTGCACGACCCCCCATCCGACCTCTGCTGCACACTCGGCCTCAAAATGATGGCAGGATCAGGCCAAAGTTGAAGTCACTAGCAGAGTTGAAGCCAGGCTGCCTGTGGTAGGGGCCAGCTCATCTCCAACCCATCATCCTGCTTTTGTCCTGATACTATTTTGGCTTATGGTGTGTGGTTTCAGCATTTGGCCCAGCTTTTAATCACGACACAGTCCCATCTTGTAAGGGCTGAGTGAGTCCTCCAAGAGAGGAAAGTGCTGAAGGAAGGATTTTCTTAAATATTGAAACCTTCTCTTCCTTCTGAGGCTCTTCTATTAAAGGTAATTCAAGATGAAAAAGGTAGAAACCCAAGATTTGGGGCAAGAGAAGAATCTGGGCAATAGGTGTGTGTGTACATGTGTGTTGAGGGGAGGGGGGAAGGGTGGTGTGTGTGTTGATAGGTGGGGTGAAGGGTGTGTGTGTACATGTGTTGAGGGGAGGAGGGAAGGGTGTGTGTGTGTGTTGAGGGGAGGGGAGAAGAGTATGTGTGCGTGTGTGTGTGTGTGTGTGTGTGTGTGTGTTGGCGGGGGAGGGCGGGGGTGGCAGTGAGCTGTGGCCAGGGAGGCATCAATTCACGCCAAGTGGTCCCAGCTGCCCCTGGCTTCCAGGCTAATCCCAGCCCTGCTGCAGCCCATCATTGAGGGCAAGCTGCTATCATTAGTGGTTAAACATTTCTGAAACTATTCTCTCTTAACTCTGACCGCATGCCCTTTCGGGGAAGGGAGGGAGGAGCCAGGGAGAGTGACTGGGGCCCACCCTACCGTCATGCCCAGCTGCTTCGCCAAGAGACAAGGAGCCCTCGACTGGAGGTGATCATGGGCTTGTTGTAGCCTGTGTGTGTGACAGGACTGAGGTTACATTTTCTATGCTGCCCACACAGCCTACTGCTGCTTGAGCGATACAGCCCTCTGCTGTGGGCTGTGAGTACCAAATCAGAGAGGCTTTTTTGTCCTTTTAAGGGGATTCTTGGCAGAAATAAACTTGCTGTTAACCAGTTTTATCTCTCTCAAGCTCTCTGCCTTAAACACATCTACACACATTCACCAGTGACTGAAGACCACCTCTCCCTTTGGAACTAACCTGTATGCTTTCTGCTTTCGATAAGCACTTGTGGTAAAATGCTCAGTACTGACATTTCTTCCCGTGATGTGGAGAGTTTGAAATATTTTTCTTGACTGAGGTGTGGTTGACAGCTTTTGATTTATGAAATTAGCTCAGGGAAAAATAAGACGGAAAAAGAGAGTCCAAATTAAATCCTTATTTCCATAGCTCATTTGTGCCCTCTCTCTCCAATTTAACTGCCATGTAGTCTTTAGGTATGAACTCCTAGGTCTGTGAGGTTTCTTCTTTCCTTCCTTCCTCTATTCCATCCATCCTTCCTTCCGTGCTTCTAGTTTTGGTCCAAGAAAAGACTTTTTTTCCCCCCTTACTCAAAGGTATATAAACTCAATGAAGAAAACTAGGAAAGCAGAAAAGGAGAAGCTAAGGGAATTCATATTCACAACAGTCAAAGATAATCACTATTAATACATATTTTTAAATCACTATTGATATTTTGGCTTGTTGGAAAAAGTCTGCTTCTTGTGCTAGAGAAGGTGGTTGGTGGGGGCACTTTTTTATTCCCCTAGCAACCTCCAAGTTTGTTGTGCCGCAGGCTTGTCCCAACACACTGCATGGGGGGGTGGGGGCTTCTCACCAGCAGAGGTGCTCTGGTGGCTATGGAACCTTCCAGCCCAATAGGGGACCTTTCCATTACCGTTCTTCATCTTTCTCTTGGCCGAGTGGCCAGTGAAAGAATAGCCTGGGAAGGATTCAGTCCAGGTCCAGGCTTCGCACCCCCAGCTTCCAAACAAAGAGCATGGACTCTTGACCTTAGACTGTTTGGGTTTGACTCTTGCTCCATTGCTTACTTGCTCTGTCTTTTTTCTTATCTACAAAATAGGCATAATAATAGTAAGCTCCTTCCCCTGTTAAATGAGAGAAAATATGTAAAGTGCACCGTACATCAGGATATCTGTTACATAATGTTCAGGCTCAGCGCATATTATATACCTGTATAGTAATTATTCCTTTGATTGTTGATAGTATTCTCACTGCCCCATGTCACATGGGATAGATTGGTCTTTCTCCCGTGGGTAATATTTAAATGCTCTCACTGTTGAAAACTAGTAGACAATGACTAGGTAGTAGAATAATCTCCTTTGACAAAACAGCTGGACTAAAGGGCAGGGAGGCTTAGGTATTTTCACTCTGTGAACAAAGTCAGGCTACAGCAGGATCGTGAGAATACATACTGCCTACGGTCTGTTGTTCTTTTTTTAATGTTTTTTTTTTAAATTTATTTCTAGGAGAGAGAGAGAGAGACAGCCTGAGCAGGGGAGGGTCAGAGAGAGGGAGTCACAGACTGAAACAGGCTCCAGGCTCTGAGCTGGCAGTCAGCACAGGGCCTGACGCGGGGCTCGAACCCACGAACCGCGAGATCATGACCTAAGCGAAAGTCGGACGCTTAACCGACTAAGCCACCCAGGTGCCCCATACGGTCTGTTGTTCTGAAGTTGTCAGATTCTCTGCTCCTGGACCCCACTGTTCTCCATGTGATAGAGACCCCTTTATGCATTGTTCCTCATTTATTTGGCTGGACCACGGAGCCATCTTTTCTACATAAAACACGTCAACCTATGCATTGACCGAGACTGTCTAGTGCCTCTTGATTTCTTTCCCCAAAGGCAGTATGTTTCTAGCTATAGAGAAAATGGATTTGGATAAGTTCTGGGCTCTTTCTGCCTAATGGGAGAAATGTCATCTGTAGCCTGTCCAGTGATTCTTGTTTATTTCTTACATTTGAGCCCAATAAAAATAATATGATGGTCACAGGATATTTTGCCAGTTATTTGAAATGTGGGGGCAATTCACTCTGGATTTGTTTACTTCAAGTGGAAAAATTTACCCAAAGTTGCCTTCTGGGCTATTACCAAGAAGGAGCCTTACCTGGTTCTCTCTGTTTGGAGCCAGCCACTGTTGAGTCAAAGACCAGAGGGGCTATTAAAGGTCTTATTTCCAATAAATAGCGAGAGAGGGAATGAAGTGACTTAGATGGGACATACTGCTGTCTTTTTCACAGTGACTTATGTCTGTCTGATTTCTACTTTGAATTTCCAGGCCGCACAGACATTCAGGTGGTTCAGCCAGAGCAACCACAGCAGCCGGTGAGCAAAGCCCCGGCACTAGCAACCGGCACCGCCAGCCCGTCAAGAACCCAACCCACAATGGCTTGGCCAATGGCACAGGTGAGTGACAGCACAAAATACCAGCCTGGACGAAAGCTGTGGCTTCTAACTTGTGCTCACATGGAGTCAGGACTCTGCCCGCTGTGTCAGGATGTAGGGTGGGCGAGAGAAGACTCCAATACTGAAATGAACTTGAACCCATCACCCTTTCCATTGGCCCATCTTCTTTTGTCTCTGGCGTATTCTGTTTATTATCAAGGTTATTCTCCATATGACTACACTCTTCTAAGATATTCCTCTGCTCAAAAATAAAGAGTGTTGGTTTTTTTAAATACATTTCTTGTCAGTATTGGGGGCAGGGGGTATCTTATATCTGTATGATACATTTTTTATTTCTGTAATTTAAGGAAATGATTAGACCAGGGAGAAAGGAGACTGAGTATTGTTGCCCAGAGCTGGGTTTGAGAAGATGGCAGCCCTGGTGGATGGGTTGGGATGCTGACTAGGGGCAAAGCCAGATGCCACGGGATTGGGCGGTGGGGGTGGGCGCATCCTGTGGCTGTTCCAGTGACAGTGTTTGTCCCATTTGAGAATAGGTGCCCCTTCCGTGTCCACAGAGAACTTTTCTGCTCTTGATTCTACTGGGAAGGGAAAAACCAATTTCAGAACAAATTGGTGTTTTTTGGTCATGCTTTCCTTCTGTCTCATCAGGACGATGTTGAATTAGAAAGGAAAAAGAAGCTCATTTTTCTAAATGTCTTGAAGGTTGTCAAATCTTTAGTGATGGCCCGTCATTTGCTAATTTGTCTTAATTTGAAGCAGTTGGGAATGGACTTGGATGCTTGCTTCAGTAAACTGTAGATGGGGGAAATGCAGGTGTTTAAATCAGTATGCGACATTGAATTTGTAGATGCTTGTGATAGCAGAGGTGTGGCCCAAAGGACAGAGAGCTAGAGCAGAAGCCTCTTCCCATAGCCTTACCGTGGTATTGTTACTCCTCTTTGCGAGACCAGCGTGCTGAGTAGGAGAAACTGATTAGCTGTTGCTTTCTAGTGACTTTCTCATAGATGCAGGCTGCAGAGCCCCTAATGGTTTATGGTGCTTAGTTATACCGTTATCTGCACCGGACTGCAGGACAGTGGCCTGTCCTGGGCTCAGTGCATCTGTGGTGGCCTGACTTACTTCCTGGAGTTTGGGACCTGCTTGAGGAGATCGAGTTAGCTGGCTCACCCTGAGCCTTGAGGACAAGGACGAGCTGGAGGTGAGGAGTGCAGGCGGCTGCCATCTAGCCTCCCGGTGCCCTGGTGCCAGCCATCATATCTGAGTACAGGAGTAGCCAGTCGTAGCAGCCACGGGGGTCCTGGCCTCCAGTCTGTGTGAAGGAGGTGGCGAGGTGGTGGCTGTGGACTGTGTTCGAGAAAACCGATACAGCTCCGTGAGCACCAGTAAATGTGCTTCCCATAGAGAAAGACGTTGTATGTGGAGGAGGGCCAGCCCTTACAAATGGGGACAGGGAACTGGGGTTTTTAGAACCACTTGTTTGCTGGAGGCTGTGGCCAGGCTACCAACCACTTGGGTTTTCAGGGGCCTATATTCATTGATACTGGTTTCCCTCAGCCATCTCTGCTTTTCTTATAAAAAACTATTGGTAAATTGACTTTATATGGTGATGGTCTTTGAGTCACTCTCCTTGGATACTACAAGAGGTCTGTGTTTCCCCTACATTTATTTTTAGGTACCTTTGCATATTATCCTTATCTCCTGGAACATTATGTTTCAGCAGACGAGGCAGGTGCCAGCCGTGTCCTCAGAAAGCCAAATGTCTCTAACCCCAGGCTGCATCGGGCATGTTTTATGGTGGTGGATCTGAATGCCCGGACTGTGCCCAGAACCCGTCTGTGAAGGACAGTCGTTGTATTTTGGGGATTTCTGCCTGTTAAAAATCTAAGGCCTCGGCCTCCGTCTTGTCTTGCTCCTTTCTGCTGTGATGATGGTTCGGCTCTGCCTCACAGCCAGGCTGGACATCGTAGGCTCTTTCATGTCTATTCAAGGGGTACAGAAAGATTTTCCCCTTCCTTTGGGGAGCAGACAGAAGCCCCGCTCTTTGGCAGCACAAGACAAGAAGGGAGTTTGAGACCATGAATGAGGACATCTTCATCCTTCAGTACGCTGCTCTTAGAGCTGTGAGGACCGGTTCCAAAATGGTGGTGGTAGTGAGCTGTGCCTCCAGGAAATATTTCCACACACACAAGATTGATTTAGCAAGCCTTTCTGGCTATGCTCTGCAGTTATGCATGAAAAAGACATTTGGGGCAAAAGCAGAACCGAGTTCCAGGTGGTTTTTTCATGTTGTCACAACTGTAAAGTATCCATTTTTATAAAATGAAAGTGAATGGCAGCCTGTCTGTATAAATATAGTATTACCAAGGTTTAGAAGTGGTGTATTTGAGAAGTAGACGGATGGTATAGTGCGTCATTTAGACTTGTGTGCCGTGATTGACTTTGTAACTTTTTATTGAAAACTTTGGCCCAGAAAATTACATTTCTTATTCCTCTCTTAAATGTGATTTCCATGCACATGAGGTTTGGAGTCACACTGGCCACGGTCAGTGATGGGCCTTAGTTTTCTCATCAATAAAATTAGGGCAAGAGTATTTATCTCAGAAAGTTGTTATAAGGAATAAATTCTATAAAACATGTAGAGTGCCTGAGACCCTCAGTCCAAGTTAGCTTTTTTCTTGGTGAATGCTTTCATACAATGATAGTTATGGAACATGGATATGTGGGATTTTTTCATTCTCTTATTTTTTATACATGCTTCTATGTATCTGTTGTCTTGTTTATTTTTTTAGTGGCCTCATACTACTTCACAATTAATATTCACTTACCCATTCTTCAATTTTTAGGTATTTCTGTGTTATAAAACAAAATCCTAATGCAAATGGCTTAGCACACAGCTTTGTTTCTTCCTGAATAAAGTTCTTGGGTCAAAGGCTACAAATTTTTAAAAATGAGATCAGATGTGTTACAGATTGCCTTCCAAAGGGATTGAAGCAATCATATATTCCAAAGCAGTATGAATTTTCCAT